>OX422220.1:405325240-406572597 GCA_949130495.1 Sambucus nigra
ACTCGAGGCAAGCAAGACTGAGTTGCCCCAAAAAAATGATCATCCCAATCATTAGAAAGTAAATATCGATCCAGCCGAGAAAGAGAAGGCTCGTCCCTATTACTGGACCAGGTGAACACCCCTCCCACCAAAGGGAGATCAATCAGCTCCAACTCATCAATGAAGTCCGAGAAATCCCGCATATACGAGTTCGACCTCCCCCCACCACTTATCTCAGATGGGAAACGAACGATGTTGTAATTGCCCCCTGAGCACCACGGAACACCCCAAACATTCCTGACCCCTGCCAATTCCTCCCACAACTCCCAACGAAATGAGTCTTCCACAGGCCCATAAACCCCCGAAAAGCTCCATGAGAACTGATCCTCCACAGACCTGAATAAGCACGAAAGCGACCACCGACCTACTAAAAAATCAATTTTTTCCACCACTCTACTATCCCACATAATAATAATCCCTCCTGAAGCCCCATCGGAATCCAGGCAGCACCACTCAACCCATCGACCTCCCCAAATCTAACGCGCCACCTCCCAATCCACTGACCCCAACTTTGTCTCTTGAAGGCATAAAATGTCCGGCCTCCACTGCGAAATCGCTCCACTAACCACTTTTCGTTTTGCGGGGTCATTCAACCCCCGCACGTTCCAAGAGATAAGACGTAGCTTCATTATAATCCATTGGTTCCCCTGCTCACCCCCCTCTCTACATCCTGGACTCTTTCCCTCCGCCTCTCCTCTATGTGTTGGAACACCCTCAGTGCCTCCTCCTCATTTCCTACAAAATCGATCCCTAGAAATGTACTGAATCCTCCTATAACATTGGAAACCCATTCCTCCGCATCTGGATTCGGAATTTTCTCGCCAATCTTAATCCCGGACGCCTCCCCTTCCCGTTCCACAGCCCCTAGCTCCACCCACAGTCTAGGGGACAAGTTCCCCAAGTTACTAACAAAATCTTGCCCACTCGACGGATCCCAGCAACGCCACCCGACCAATGCGCAAGGGCCCCACCCTCCACATCACCCTCACCCCCCTCGACAATAGTGCAAAGGGAATCCCCCTTCACAAGCAACGAAGCCGGAGATAAAGAGGGACCGAGCCCCTCGGCTGAGCAAGGACTCGTGGCCGCCCCCTTACCTCCGAAAACACCTCCGGATATGCCCAACGAATCCTTAACAACCGCACCTTTACCCTTAAAAACCCCTCTAACCTTGCCTCTAATATTGAGGGCTTTAGTTTTATCTCTTTTTTTTCCAAGAACCCCATGTTTCAATACTTTACCGGAATTAAGACAAGGTCCGACTAAACTAAAATGCGCGCACTGTTTACTATTCTTAGTAGGCAGGGACTCCATACATTAGAAGCACGCCTGGTACCATCATTTAACACATTGTTACCCAAAGCATTACCAGCCAACAAAACCTTTTGCCCATTCTTATTATTACAAAAATAATTTTGCAACGTCACATCATCCTTCTTGTCCGCCCCTGAACCAACATTAAACCCATGAGGCTGCTCTACAATACCCACTTTCTTGCCAGACCCATCACCCTCAAGTTGACTCGCCAACAAATCACTATCACCCACTGTAGCACACAGGGTCTTGTCCGCCACCCTACTGTACACCAACCCCATACCTCGTACGCTATGTTGCTCAGTCCCCAAGGCTACACTAGTCTGCACACCTATGCAGGAAACATGCTGAGCGGAGCTTCCCGCCCCGTCACCGGAACACACAAAGTTGGAACTGGAGACCTGCCGACCAGGGGTAGCCACACCGTCGTCGGAACCACCAACGCTGCTCACTTCACAGCCACTCCGGACCCCCAAGCACAACTTACCGCCGAAACTGGGCGTTACCGACCTGGACAGCGTAGACGGAGCCAAATGACGAGACCCAACCTGAACTTTGCCATAACGTTTGAGTATACCAGCCTTAGTAGTGACTTTCGGTAGAGGCGGACAATGACTCATGGCGTGAGCCATGGTGCTCCTGTGCTTGGGAGATGACACAGATGCAGGACAAGCATCCATCGTCGAGCCCACCACCAAAGCCTCATCACCACCAATAATACCACACCCAGAACTAGGAGGGGCGTGAGTCACCAAAGCAGGACTCGAAGTCTGCCCAAACCGACCTACAACTGCAGCACGAGTTAGAGCCTTCACCCTCAGACAGCCCATCTCTTCAGATACACCATTACCTACATAGGAACACGAAGGTAGCACCTCAACGAAGACGGGAAGAACGAAGGCCCAACCACCCGCTTTAATAGTGACCTTCTCCGGGATAGTCATGTTCCCTCTAACCAAAATCCTTGCCCACCTCAGCTCAACCCCTGACTGAGTAGCTTCGTCAATATTGAGAAAGCCTCCACACTGATTACCAACAGCCTGAAATACTTCCAAGCCCCATAAGTGAAGAGGGAGGCCCTCAATCCTAATCCAGCGACAATATGGGCGACCACCACTTTTGGAACAGCAACCCAGTGGATGCCACTTATCAAGAAATAGATGAGCCCCATGCACAACCCATTGTTTCTTCTTGAGGAACCTAAACGCTTCATGTTCAGAGGAAAAAATGAAACAAAAAAAAGAGGAGCTGAGATACCTCACTATCACCCCACCAACAGCACTCCAATGTAAGTTGACCCATAACTGCAACTTCTCTAATGAAGGAGGCAATCCTGGAGCACTACCAACTCTCCCCACCAACGCTCTCTTGAAAAATTCAGTCGTGGACCTAAAAGATTCATCCACAACGGAGAACACATGCTTCAAGTGACGATCTTCATGCACTTCCAATGGTGATAAAGGCCACGGCTCAAGCAGCGCCGCTTGGAGATACGATTTCACCATGGGAAACTACTTCTTCCAGCTTCTTACTAATAATAGTAATTGGAAAAAGCTGATTACTTAAAAAATATGAAATCATACAACAGATCAACTCATCTCTCCCCCTTCCATTCCTGACGGCCCTCCACTCTTTCACTTTTCCAACCTCCTTAATTAAAGTGAAATGATGGCAATTACATTGTGGGCAAAGTCAAAAAAAGGGATTTTTGACTTTGCCCACAATGTAATTGCCATCATTTCACTTTAATTACTCATTTATTTCTCTTTAGACTTTACCCCTCCAATTTCAGTATTAGCGATAGAAAACTGTGGCAAAAAGAATAAAGTAGCGCCACTAAAAGTGAATATATTAGGTAAAGTCTAAAAAACTACAATCAAATAATGATAGCTTTAGGAGGTAAATTAAAAATAGGGTTATTTCGATTTTGGCCCCCATTACTTTTGTCTGTTTGGGGAATAACCCCCAATTGATAATTATAGTAGGACTAATCCAAATTTTTCACTTCTAGCGACAGTTTTTCAACATATTTATATTTTTAGCAACACGTTTTTTATAAAAATGTAGCTAGAAATGAAAAGTGGGGGTTAATCGTATAATAGTTTTTAATTGTGGGTTAATCTCCAAATGGACAAAACAAATGAGTGCCAAAATCCAAATAACCCTATAATTTATAACACCAACTAAGACAATGTATAGCCAACTAGTTTTGCTTATGTATGACCAAAATGTAATTCTTCAGGAACTCATTCAAGGATTTTTTTTGCGACCTTTAAATATAAATATTTAATGTTAATTAATTAGGATTTTCCATAGTTGTTGTCTCACAATGATCTTAGGGACTATATCTCCTACTTAGTTGTGGGTTGGAAAGTGCAATATATTTCTAGAGTTGTCCAAGATCCCCTTTTTCAATTCCATAGGTTAATTTTTTTTCCTGCATGTCATATATATATATGGGTTGGAAAATGAGTTGTAAATTTATAATATATTTGATGATGGATTGTTTGGACACTGTCAACATTTAAAGGAGTTGAAGGAGCTAGTTGAAACCGGAAAGTGTGTTGAGAAGTAACTTTTTAAATTGGTAATTGTATGTTATATTAAAAATGGGAATTTACAGCATTACAATTACAACCTTACATCAAGTCCCCTTTGTAGTACTTTTTTGGTTAAATTAACGTTTAATCTCTAAGAGCTAAGTAAATTTTACACTTAGTCCGTCTTACTTTTTTTATATTTTTAAAAGTGCCTTACCTTTGTTTTTGACAATATTTTCTTAGGATTTAAGATACGAGAAGAATGAGTTTTTGTGAAAGTTTTAAATGGTGAGAGACTTTATGGAACAAAAGAAAACGTCTTGGACTAAACGTTAATTGAAAAATTGTCGAGGGACTTTTATCGAATTACCATATTTTTTAAAAATATTATTAATTTATGTAATTAGGCCAAGCTATCTATTGATAATTTCAGAATTACGCAAATCTATAATTAAACCTCATTCCAAAATTTTAATCATAATACTAAATTATATTTAAACATTAAGGTCTATAATAATAATGAGATAATTCTAGGAGGACAT
Source organism: Sambucus nigra (assembly GCA_949130495.1). Classification (NCBI taxonomy): domain Eukaryota; kingdom Viridiplantae; phylum Streptophyta; class Magnoliopsida; order Dipsacales; family Adoxaceae; genus Sambucus; species Sambucus nigra. The sequence continues at coordinate 405,329,676 of OX422220.1, forward strand.
GTAGACAAACTTACAAATTTATCAAAATAGAAATAAAGTAGCACATTAGTGAGATTGATCTAACATCGTTCAAAGAGAGGGGTGCCAATTCGGGACTGTGTTGATTTTTATTTGAGTACAAGTTTTGAGTACTCTTAAATCTATACAAGTTAATAGTGTTATCTTCGGGTCATATCGGATTATTACCATAAATGGGTTATCGTATAAAAAAATGTCAGCCCTATTCAAAGATTTACTTCAAATATTAAATTTTATTGAAACTTTTATGTTTGTCATAATGAAGAGATAATTATAGGAGGATATATGTCTCAACATAATTTTAAAGTACCAAAATTATCCAAGGGAAACCTCCCGCAGAAATGTTGTTTTAGACATCCCACATCGCATATGTTCACCAAAATTCTTTTGTTTAATTCGATCCGTTCATTTTGTCCCTACTTTCGTGCGTAGTTGCATGACATTTGAAATATTGGATGTTGATCCAATTACACTCAACCCATGAAGGGTTGAAAGTAGCAATAGTAATGAATTGATGAAACTTGAATTAAAATCTCAAATAGGTTAACTGATCTTTTTGTTTTTTTTCATTTGATTTTTTTTGTTTGACAATATTAAGTTCTTACAAACTTTCTATATTTAAGTTTTGACTGACTTAGTTATCAAACGTCATGCCAAGTTGCACGTCATTTGAAATGTTGGATGTTGATCCAATTACACCGAACTCACCAAGGGTTGAAATTAGCAATACCAATAAATTGATGAAACTTAAATTAAAATCTCAAATAGGTTAACCGAACCCATCACGTGTTGGTTAGAATCTCTTTTTTATTTTTTTCCATTTGATTTTTCCGCATTTTACAATATTTAGTCCTTGGAAACTTTCTCTATTTGCGTTATTATTAATTTAATTTTCAAATTCCATGCCTAGTTGCATGGCATTTGAAATGTTGGATGTTGATCCAATAACACCCAACCCAACCCATTAAGGTTTCAATGTAGCAATACTAATGAATTGTTAAAACTTGAATTAAAATCTCATATAGGTTGACCGAACCCACCAGGGGTCGGTTAGGTATTATCTTTTCATTTTTTTTTTCATTTTATGTTTTTTGGTTTTACTATATTTATTTCTTAAAAATTCTCTCTATTTAAGTTGACTGACTAAATTATCAAATCGAAAATACGTTATATTTTACTGCAAAATGACTACGGGAATGCTACATGACCAACATTAAACAATGTTTTACTACTTAGAATATATTTTAATTCATATTTGTAAGATTTTATTTTATTAATCAAAATAAGAATTGAAAGGATTGATCCCAGTCATAACTAAAATTAAAGATGTACTTTGAGAAACAAATAAGGGAGTTTTCTATTTTTGTCCTTCGAAAATATTTATTTGTTTGGACCTAGTCCATTTACATATTTTTTAGAACTAAGGTCCTTCGCCTCTTATTCTATATCTTATGAGTTTGCGTATATACAAACATGACAGGTGTATATTATAAAAGTTCGTACATAAATTATAATAATTCACCTAAAATTCCCTCGAAAAAATCATGTGTCTTTAAAAAATTTATTGTATATAGTACTAAAAATGGGTATACATTAAAAGACAGGGACCTTATTGTCCAAATAATATGTTAGTGAACTTGAGCCAAAAAAATACCGACGAAAGAGTTGAATTATAAAAAAAAATAATGAGGTCTTGTTCCCTGCTTGAATGCAGAGCTATTAGCACATACGATTAGACTCGCTTGACCTTGTTGCATTTGAGGTGTTGAATGCAACATTTAACGTCATATTCGTTGATTCCATATTCATACAAGTCTAATTTCATATGCATTAAATTAATCTAATCGTGCAATATAAAATATCCCAATAAGTTGTCTAAAACTAATATTCCAATTCTTTAATAATTAATCAATTTATTTCATAAAATGTTTTAAACATGTGCAAAAAAAAATTTAACAACATATTATAATATCTATCCCATAATACTTATCTATAATTTCATAAAATGTTGATAATGATTATTCAAAACATACATATATAATGTGTAGGCAATTCTTAAATAAATAATATTTAATGAAAAATGGAGATATTCTTGCCTTAAAAAAAGTGTTTCGATAATCTAAAAATTACAGTTTGTTCTTCTCACAAAAAATAACTTTTGTACGTTGTCCTTCTTCAACATCTTTGTGCAAAGCCTACAACGTTTAGGTTGAAAATTGGTTTAATAGTTTTTGTGCGTTAAACTGGAGGGCTTGTAGGTTTTGTTTGAACCAAAATAATGCAATCATACAAAATTATTAGTCAAAAGAGTTACTTATTAAAAATCACTGAACCACCTTAAAGAGTGCTAAAGAAAAACAAATCCTTGCTAAAATAGAACACTCCCTCCAAGGGGGATGCCTCCATAGCGGTCTAAAGTGGCTATAACGACTCTGAACCCTCCTACACTTGGCCTAGCCCCCATCCCCACTGATATATCTTATTTTATTTTTTTTAGAACGATTCAGCTCCTAACCTTATTTGCAAATTAACTACTATAAACACAATAACATAAAACATGATGTGACGGCCCATATAGTTTAATACTTAGGTTGATTAAGTCCAATAATTAAATTATTAATATTGTCAATTCAATTAAATCTCATATTTAACTTGAGAGGAAAACATTAGATTAGGATATACAAATGGAGTGCGATAAGATAAGTGATAAATACATCGTGATATTAATAAATCACTACCACTAAGATTTTAATAAAACATCATTTGTATCAACAATAAATCCTATCCATGAAACCACAAGGTAAACCACCATTCATACAAACCACAATAAATTGTAAATAACGCGATCCACAAACTTAAACTGAGTGCAAGACCTAAGAACGTAAAATACAAATCTCGCATCTCTCATGATAAAAAGTAAATATAAATGACATAAAGTAAGGGAGACCTACAACCTTGAACTGTTCGTGAGATTAAAATAAGGACTTGGTGCTCTGAAATAGGAATGTTAGATGAGACAATCACGAGGACTTGAAATTTGAGTTCAACGACGATGGTGAGGCCACCTGTAGTTAACAAAGTTATGCAACTCCAAAATATTTGTAAATAAATAATAAATCTAAAGATTATTATCTTACACAACTGCCATCGTATGAGCGTTCCTCACTGTTCATTAATTAACAATTAGAATTTCTCTTATTAAATAAACTTCATTATTAATAAAGACCATGATCATGTTTATCCCCAATCCCCATCGATGTCACTATTCCAACGACATGCACATACAAGAATACCTAATTCAATTAAATGGATACTCATCATCACAATGTCCAACCTCCACCATATACACCTCAAACACATCTTCACAACCCACAAGAATCGCGAGGTGATAAATCCTCAAGATTGGAACACCAATTTACCTTATCCACCTTCTCCAACTCATTAAAAAAGAACTCACAAGGTTTACTTAATGATCATAACGAGCATTTTCAAGCTACAATGAGTTAACCAAGCATTCTTCGAGAGGGTCTACCAAATATGTGTCATCAAAGTGTTCTTGAACAATCTCCTCAATGAGATCTACCTCAAGAACATCGTCTTCATCAACCATTTGTTTGCAATTTTAAAAATGTTAAGCTCCCATGTCATGTTTTCGGTGATATTCATTTGCCCATTTTTAGCATTAATTAGGGCATTTGAGGTAGCTAGAATAGGTTGAACTAGGATAATTGGGATGTGGTTGCGATTTCGAGACACAAGTTGAGTATTCGAAACCACAAAGTCGACTAGGAAGTAGAATTTGTCGACTTGAATTATGACATCTTCCACCACCCTCTAGAGACTTTAATGGAATGGTCCTCTAATAGGAGAGTGATTTTGGTCATCTTTATCTCACTTATACCAAGTTATTCATACACGGAGTATGGTAGAAATTGACACCCGCACCTAAATCAATGAAAGCTCCAAGATGATAACATTACGTGTCTCCTTTTAGGGAGACATAAGCATTTAATGATAGGGTCCAACAGTGGGGTATTTTACAACTAGATCTGGCTCGATTCGTGTCTCCTCACTACTCTATTTGAGATATGAATATTTGACATCTGTGGGGTTAGGTGAGACTTTCGGAGAATTTGAAAGTGGGGTGGGATCTTCATATAAAGAACTTCCACACTCCGTAGAGTAGTGATGGATTTTGCTTCATTATGCGAAGATTTTGGACTCATAATAATAAAATTGTGTTGCCCTTGAGGATTTTGCTGAGGTTGGTATGGAAATACTTCATTTTCTTGAATACTTAATGAAGTGGTCAATTTTGATAGTGAAGATTTAATTTCCATAAACGTTTTTGCATCTGTAGCATTGACATTCATTTGAGTATGCATAAAAGCTTGAAAAGAATCTTCAACGCTCTTTTTATATGGGGGAACATATGGAGGGGGGGGGGGGGGGGGGGAAACGGACCTTGAATTTGAAATAGTGGTGGTCCTTGTTGGTAACAAGGATAAAATTTTTAAGGTAGTAGATTTTAAGGTTATTGGGGTTGGCCCCTGTAAACACCCCATCTTAGAGCCCTCTTAAGCACTTCCTTAGGTACCTAACACTCATCCACTCACTATAAAACCTAGGTCGTACATCGAGTACTGATACGGAGGCCATCAGAACCTCCTGATTCATATTTGACTCCAGTATACTCCCCAAACTGAGTGAAACCTGAAAGGGATCAAAATCCCCTTTATAAAGGTTCGTCCCATCCACCAATCAGCCGCATGGTCCATACGAATGATTCATTTTATTCCGAGTATTGATTTGGAGGCCAACAAGTGATCTCGGGCCACGTTTAACCTCGATAAAATCCCTACCCTCAATGAATCTCAATGAAACCATTTAGGGATATGAATCCCCATTCTAATGATCTGTGTCGTGCGCAAATCGGCCTCACTTTACACACGAATGACACGTTTTACTCTAAAGGGCCATCGAAAGCTTTTGGACACTGTTTGGCCCCGGTCAACTCTCCAAACTGAGCGAATCTCAATGAAATCTTGAAAGGATTAAAATTCATTTTCGAACAACTCATGCCATGAGCGAATCGGCCTTACGGTTCGGACGAACAATCCGTTTTCCTTCATAACCCCTGATCCATAGATCTTCAGGCTCTTCCGATTCTCGTTTGACTTTGGTCATCTCCTGTACCCGAGAATGACTCAACGAATTCTTGAAGGCTCTAAATTTCCTTTCTAGCGGTCCCAACCGTGCAAGATTTGGACTTACGGTTTGTATTTTATGTCCATTTTTCAAAAACAGTTCGTTCTAGACTGCCTATAGGGACTCCAGACCCCCTGCCTATCGGCAGAGTGTACTTTCCTTTCCCAGTAAGGTAGAACATGTGCCGATGGACAGGCCAGAGGCCATGTCGATCGGCAACCCAACCCTAAATGGCACTATATAAAGGGTCCATGACCTCACGCATGGAGGAGGTCCCTTTCAAGAGTTAACACAAATTCTCTTGAAATTAGAGCTTTCTCATTACCAAAACGAAAAGTCAGTTTTTCAACATTCCCTCACCTCACTTTCTTACCACAATTAGTCATCCACCTCAACCCATCACATTACCTTCATACGACTAGAAAAACCAGCTTACATGCATTCTAAATTCGGTAAAAAAGTTCTACATGGATGTCCCTTCCTCACCCCTTTTTTTACTTTAATCATTCAATTATTATTATTCACTTTATTCTCATTTTGTGATATCTTCTAGTTTTGTTCCATTATCTCAAATTTAAATAATCTTTATTTTTATTAATATTATTGCCCACAACTAATTTTCATAAAAGTCCAAAAAAGACAAAAAGCGGGTTCACTCATAAATTCCAAATGTGTGAATTCCGTATTTTCACACACTCTCACATTTGAACACATTTCTTTCTAAAAACACTCAAATAGGAGTCATGCATTTGGATTTATGGTTTAAACCCTATCGCTATGCTATTTTTGAATTACGTGGACTTTGATTACTCTTGGGATATGTAGTCGCCTAGGGCCAATCCGAAGATTCGAATCATCCTTTTTCATTTTGTGGGTTCCTAACACCTTTTCGTTCCATAAGTTATTCCTAGGACATTCGAATCATTTGGTTTTGTATGCATCAGTATGACCTTGATTCCATTCTCTCAAGGAGATGACATTCTTTTTCCTTTTTTGAGCAAAACAAGTTGGTGACTCGATCTCTTCCTGCTATTCTCACTTGACGACGACCAATTTTATATCTGAGGCAGACTACGAAGATGATGACATGAGTGACAGAAAGAGACCTCCATATCCTCAAATCACCCACACGTACATTGGAAAAAAGGGAGAGAGGGGGGGGACCATTTCTTTTCCTCCTCCCCTCGTCCTAACTTCGGGGCTAGGCCCATGCTTGACGAATCAGAACCGAGCGTCCAAAGCGGCGACTTCACTGGGGACTCTTAAGAGGACTAGACACTATTTTCTACATGGGTATTACTTCTTTTCTCTCCTTCTTTTCTACATGTGTGCATATACCTCCAATTTTTTGTTCTCCTTATTCCTATGCTTATTTCTCGTATATTTATGCCATGATTGTCTCCACCATTGTCTCTTGTCATGCATATATCACTCCTCACTTACGTGTACATGCTTATAATGCTTCACCTTACGCCCACTTGGATTTCTCCTATGAACTACCAAAGGAGGTAGTTATTGATGGATATAGGTTTAAGCTGTCCATTATATATGTAGTTGTGAACCATCCTGCTTTATGTGAATATTGTGGTTGTCTTGGGCATACTATTTCACTTTGTAAGAGAGTTGAAACTCATGTCAAACTCCATTGAATAACAAAGGTGGTTGGGAAAAAGTCAAGCCCGAGTTAAACCATTGATGAGGACTTGGTATCTGGGAGGACGAAGATGATTGAAATGGCAACTAAAGTTGGCACCATCTCCATAAGTCAAATTCATTCTCGGCCAGATAATCATGTTATAGAGTTTTGTTCAAAAAACACTTTGGAGGATGTCGCTTACCACCAAAATACTAAAAAAGATGTGTAGAACATGGGAATAAATGAGAAGGATTCGCACCTGAAAAGTAACAAATTTGCAGTCCTTGATAATGAGCACACTTTTAACATTTATAAGTTTTAGGGAGAGGACTACATTCAGCCTATTGTGGTCAACATGTGCCAATTGGAAAGCCCAAATTCTTTGCAATAAAAAATTTCTTTCACTGTCAATCACAACACGCATGGGGGATCTTTGTCTCCTGCCTTTTTGGAACATGGTGGTCAGATTATACCTACTTGTAGCATTGGGAAGATGGAAAAGAAGGACATCCCCCTTTCCCCCTTTCTCCCTTATCTGATGACTCTACGCAAGAGCATGTTGGAGGTATTTTTAATTCTAGAGATGTGGTCAAAGTGGTCTTGGAGCCTCAACTTTATGTTGACCTGAGTTGTGAGTTAAGGGAGATCAGCTTACTCTTTTGGGCCAAGCTAATACTTCTTCTCACAATCATTTTGACTAATAAAAAATTGGCATGCCTGCCTAAGTGGTGAAGATACAATCTCTAGTAGCACCCCATCTAATGATAGTATTGCTTTACGCTCCCAATATCATGAGCACGAGTTGGATAATTAAGTGGATTATTCCACTACGTCTCACTCTTGTAGCTCAAATTTTTCTAAAGCCTAAAAAATGACCATTAAAAAGGAAGAACGACAAAACCAACTTGAGCAAGATGAAGTCTACAAAAAATTGGCGGATATGGAAATTTTCAAAGTTATGACTGATGAATAAAGTACAATTGATGAGGGTCATTAGAAAATCCATGAAGAAAATGGAAATTCTTTTGATACGAAGGCTGCGATATTAATAAATGCTCAAGACAATGTCAAATGGAAATATTAAAACTATTGTAATTTTTCATAATACAAAAGTTTCATATGGTCGTAGTCACCGACGGACTATGTTGGCCGAGTGAGAGCCTTAGCCCCCACAAATTTAAAAAGAAATCACATATAAGTATTTTAATAAATATAGGTGTGAAAAAGTAATTACACCTAAAATGTCATGTTTCTCTCTCTCTCTCTCCAATATATATATATATATATAGGGTTATATTGTTAATGTTTGTTTGAGTTAATTTTAGTATTATTGTTGGTTTAAGTTTTTGGGTTAATTTTATGATTAACTTTAGGATTATTGTTGGTTTAAGCTTGAGCCTGAAATGTAGAAATATATGTTTTGTTTCCCTCCCTCTCTATTGATATTGATGCAAAATTTGGGGTTAGTTTTAATGTTAATGTTCGTAAGGGTTAATTTTAGGGTTGATGTTAGGACTAATTTTATGGATTATTGGTTTAAATTTTAAAATAATTTTTTTATTTGTGCTTCCCTTTCTTACGGTCCGAAAATCAGCATTAAATTAGCCCACACTCATATTAAATCCTCGATCCATCCCTTGTCAAAGTTAAATTATTTGTCGAATATAATACTTTCAGATATTTCATACGTTATGTGACTCTTGCGAATGAGTTTAATAATGATAAAAATAATAAAACAACGCAAAGGGTGGTAGTCTGTACGTGAAAATCATTTATCACAAATTCAATATTTCAAGTGGCCAATGAACTAAACCATCTGATGTTGGGAGGGAAAAGGAAAAAATAGAAGTAAAAATAATAATATAAAACCAAGTGGTTTTGAATTTATACTACTAAGGGTGTTTCTTAAGGGGACAAAATAACGAAAAAAATAAAAAGCTTTGCCAAAAAAAATAAATTATTTATAAAATATAGTACTTTTTGATATTTCATACGAGATGTGAGTCTCGAGAATAATTTTAATAATGATAAAAATACAAATACAAAGCAAAGGGTGGTAATCTGTATGTTAAAATCATTTATCACAAATTCAATATTTCAAGTGCCCAAAGAACTAAACCATATGATGTTGGGAGGGAAAAGGAAAAAAAATAGAAGTAAAATTAATAATAGAAAAACAGGTGCTTTTGAATTTATACTTTTAAGGTTGTTTATTACGGAGACAAAATAACAAAAAAAATAAAAAGCTTTATCCAACCCATGGTGGGTTGGGTTAATTTAGACAGTTGCTGGAATATTGTTTCCTCATCCTCATCAATTGCATTTGTTGTAATGCTTAGTCCAACCCGTGGTGGGTTGGGCATTGTTGGAATAGGCTCCAACGTTTTCAATGGCATGCAGCTAGGCACGGCATTATGCAAAAGCTAAAGAGACTAATTTCAGGACCAATAATTATATATACTAAACCGATGTGGGATTTTGGGATGTATAAGAGTGATAAAATAATACCACCGAGTTCAGTTAAAAGAAAGCCTTGTTGGTTACCCACCTAAAGGTCAAAAGAAAAAATGTTGCATGCTGTTGACGTGGTAGGAGTGCAAAGGTATGAGAAATAGAATGTAAATGGCAGGTGAGGTGGTTTAAGGTATGACTGGATGGTTTAGGCTTGGAGGTATGGATAATTTTGGGGTAGTCTAAATATATTTTTTATTTGAGTTATTTGGGTTTTGGTACCAACTAGTTATACTTGTTTCGGTTTTAGCCTCAAATTAAAAACTACTGTATGTTTGACCCCCATTTTTCGCTTTTAGCAACATTGTTTAGAAAAAAAGTTTTGCTAAAAATATCGAAAAAATTCAAAAAGCGAAGATAAAAAAAATGGGGACAAACATATAATAGTTTTTAATTAGGGGTCAAAACTCAAACGAGTATAACTAGTGGGGGACAAAACCTAAATAGCCTTTTTTTTTTTTAGCAAGATAAAAGTTGAACATGTCTATGTATAAGCTAATAATAATAATATTAAGGGATTTTTGACTTTGCCCACAATGTAATTGCCATCATTTCACTTTAATTACTCATTTATTTCTCTTTAGACTTTACCCCTCCAATTTCAGTATTAGCGATAGAAAACTGTGGCAAAAAGTATAAAGTAGCGCCACTAAAAGTGAATATATTAGGTAAAGTCTAAAAAACTACAATCAAATAATGATAGCTTTAGGAGGTAAATTAAAAATAGGGTTATTTGGATTTTGGCCCCCATTACTTTTGTCTGTGTGGGGAATAACCCCCAATTAATAATTATTGTTGGACTAATCCAATTTTTTCACTTTTAGCGACACTTTTTCAATATGTTGATATTTTTAGCAACACGTTTTTTATAAAAATGTAGCAAAAAATGAAAAGTGGGGGTTAATCCTACAATAGTTTTTAATTGTGGGTTAATCTCCAAATGGACAAAACAAATGAGTGCCAAAATCCAAATAACCCTATAATTTATAACACCAACTAAGACAATGTATAGCCAACTAGTTTTGCTTATGTCTGACCAAAATGTAATTCTTCAGGAACTCATTCAAGGATTTTTTTTGCGACCTTTAAATATAAATATTTAATGTTAATAAAATACGATTTTCCATAGTTGTTGTCTCACAATGATCTCAGGGACTATATCGCCTACTTAGTTGTGGGTTGGAAAGTGCAATATATTTCTAGAGTTGTCCAAGATCCCCTTTTTCAATTCCATTGGTTAATTTTTTTTTTCCTGCATGTCATGTATATATATGGGTTGGAAAATGAGTTGTAAATTTATAATATATTGGATGATGGACTGTTTGGACACTGTCAACATCTAAAGGAGTTGAAGGAGCTAGTTGAAACCGGAAAGTGTGTTGAGAAATAACTTTTTAAATTGGTAATTGTATGTTATATTAAAAATGGGAATTTACAGCATTACAATTACAACCTCACATTAAGTCCCCATTGTATTACTTTTTTGGTTAAATTAACGTTTAATCTCTAAGAGCTAAGTACATTTTACACTTAGTCCGTCTTATTTTTTTATATTTTTAAAAGTGCCTTATCTATATTTTTGACAATATTTTCTTAGGATTTAAGATACGAGAAGAATGAGTGTTTGTGAAAGTTTTATATGGTGAGAGAATTTTTGGAACAAATGAAAACGTCTTGGACTAAACGTTAATTGAAAAATTGCCGAGGGACTTTTATCGAATTACCCTATTTTTTAAAAATATTATTAATTTATTTAATTAGGCCAAGGTAGCTATTGATAATTTTAGAATTACGCAAATCTATAATTAAACCTCATTCCAAAATTTTAATCATAATACTAAATTATATTTAAACATTAAGGTCTATAATAATAATGAGATAATTCTAGGAGGACATGTAGATAAACTTACAAATTTATCAAAATAGAAATAAAGTAGCACATTAGTGAGATTGATCTAACCTCGTTCAAAGATAGGGGTGGCAATTTGGGACTGTGTTGATTTTTATTTGAGTACAAGTTTTAAGTACTCTTAAATCTATACAAGTTAATAGTGTTATCTTCGGGTCATATCGAATTATTACCATAAACGGGTTATCGTGTAAAAAAATATCAGCCCTATTCAAAGATTTACTTCAAATATTAAATTTTATTGAAACTTTTATGTTTGTCATAATGAAGACATAATTCAAGGAGGATATACGTCTCAACATAATTATAAAGTTCCAAAATTATCCAAGGGAAACCTCCCGCACAAATGTTGTTTTAGACATCCCACATCGCATATGTTTACCAAAATTCTTTTGTTTAATTCGATCCGTTCATTTTGTCCCTAATTTCGTGTGTAGTTGCACAGCATTTGAAATATTGGATGTTGATCCAATTACACCCAACCCATCAAGGGTTGAAAGTAGCAATAGTAATGAATTGATGAAACTTGAATTAAAATCTTAAATAGGTTAACTGGTCTTTTGTTTATTTTTCATTTGATTTTTTTTTTTGACAATATTAAGTCCTTACAAACTTTCTGTATTTAAGTTTTGACTGACTTAGTTATCAAATGTCATGCCAAGTTGCATGTCATTTGAAATGTTGGATGTTGATCCAATTACACCCAACTCACCAAGGGTTGAAATTAGCAATATCAATAAATTGATGAAACTTAAATTAAAATCTCAAATAGGTTAATCGAACCCATCACAGGATGGTTAAGTTTTCTCTTTTTAATTTTTTCCATTTGATTTTTTTGCGTTTTACAATATTTAGTCCTTGGAAACTTTCTCCATTTGAGTTATTATTATTTTAACTTTCAAATTCCATGCCTAGTTGCATGGCATTTGAAATGTTGGATGTTGATCCAATAACACCCAACCCATTAAGGTTCGAAAGTAGCAATACTGATGAATTGATGAAACTTGAATTAAAATCTCCAATAGGTTAACCGAACCCACTAGGGGTCGGTTAGGTTTTCTCTTTTCATTTGTTTTTTTTTCATTTTATATTTTTTGGGGTCTTTAGATTATTTTCCTATGAATATTTTTAATAATAGAGCTAAAAAAGTTGTGAAAAGTAATAGTAGTGCAGTTGGGTTTAATGGAAGTCGGGGGGCGTAGGGGTGTAGTGGGGGTGGGGGGTAAGGCGGTCTCGTGTCACACTCGTGTCCGTTGCCGCTGACGCAGACCTATTAAAACAAAGAATCAAAATTAATAGGTTGTTATCAGTTTTTTTTCAATGTTCATTAAAATGTTCATCTTTTATGTTCACTTTTGAACCTCTCCATATATATATATATATAGAGAGAGAGAGAGAGGCAGGCTCCTGCACACACTAAAGTTTGCACATCATTTTTTTTAAAATAGCAAAAAATAAATTGACCTGATTTTTTTTTATATGAGTTCCTTGAAATGTTTAAATATCATAAAAAAATCACCTAAAAAAAGTTTTTTGGGTATTTTAAAAATATCGGTCAAACTTTCGCAGCTTTTAAGTACTTTAAAATCTATGAAAGTTTGATCGATTTATTTAAAATAGCAAAAAAATGTTTTTGAGCTGAATGTTTTTGTGTGATTTTAGCTCAAAAATATTTTTTTTGCTATTTTAAAAAAATTGATGTACAAACTTAGTATGCAAACTTTAGTGTCCATAGGATCCTGCCTCTCTCTATATATATAGAGAGAGAGATTTTTTAGATCTCTTATGTGTTGCACCGAACTGGTTTTCTCTTTACACCGTGAGGATTTCAAGCGGTGGAGATCGTGTTTGTGTTCAGCGATAGCTGAACTGGTCATGAGACAAGTAAGATCGGTAGGATACCGAGGTGTGGGAATGTGCTTGCGTTGTGTGGCTATTGAAAGGCATCCAACAATGGCTACGAAGAAGGTTATATGAAACGAGGAAGTGCATCAAGGCTTGAAGGTATCTAGTCTGAGTAAGTCTAAGTTTCTTATAAATAGACCAATATCGTTGTACGTTTTTCTCGTACATCGTTGTGTTGTGGTTTGATTATTTTATTCTTTCTTATGCTTACCTAGATGCATGTTTAGGTTAAGACTAAAATTGGCAAAACTGTTTCACGCAACACTTGTGATTTTAGAAGGTGCATAGTTTAGTTAAAATTGGTGGTGGCTTTCTTACAAACCCTAGAGTGCACTAGTTCTCTCAAATTGTATCAGAGCCGGTCACATTAGTATATTATGTCAGATCTATGTTTTGTGCTTTTTTAGGGTTTACTTGGATTTTAACCAAGTGGGTAGTCCGTTGGCTGGCCTCCATTGATTAATTGTTTGAGTCTTCGGAGGCTGACCTTTGTTGATCGCGACTATTTAGTCAGGATTTGCCTCAGTCCCTCTTTTGCTGATCAAATAGCTTAGGAACTTCTCGAACTAGACCCCAAAGGAGCATTTGCTTACGTTGAGCTTCATTTGGTAATGTATGAGGATTCTAAATGTCTCTGCTAAGTCATTCAGATGATCGGCTTTGTGTTTTTTTTTACGAGGATATTGTTAATGTACATTGATAAACACCCAAAAGTGTTTAATTTATGCACCAAATATGGGCATTTTAGTCGCTCATTTTTGAAAAAAATGACCTTATGTTCATATTTGTCTACATTTCAGGTCAATATGCAGTCCCAGTATTAAATGGCGTTAAATTGGCATAATTACGACAAAATAGCAGTCAAATGCGTTAAATGAAAAAAATCAAAGTGACCGTGAATATTGAAGTCCTGTTTGATCATGCCCGATGAATTTCGATGCCCTAAACCAAGTCCCAATCAAAGCGACCGTGTGTGTTTAGTTTGTTATTTTTAGAATTTATTTGAGTCATATATATATTTATGATTTTTTATATTTTATTTGTGTGCGTATAGGGTCCATTATTATGTGTCAAGTCTTTTTATGTAAATATTATAGACATGTTTATTTTAGTAGGCTTATTTTTATTTTACTAATTTTTGATTTTATTAGGTTCGTTTTATTATTTTATTTTGAGTCTTTTATTAATAGGTTAGAATTTTTATTTTATTTTTTTAGAACTAGTTTTATTTATTAATTAAGTTTTAATTTTATTTTTAGGTGTATATATTTTATTAGTTTTTCATTTATTTTATTTTACTTTGTTTTTTTAGTAACAAATCAAGCACACACTCACACACATCCTTACCATACCACCCCCCCCCCCCCCCCCCCCCCCCCCACACACACACACAAAGCAACCCTTCTCTCAACAATCTCCAAACCCACCAAAACCTCCATAGCCAAGAAACAAAACCCACCTACCCTTCTACCCATAGCCACTGATCCGGGCCTAACTTCTGCAACTCAAAACTAAATCGGACCTGCCTGCTGGCCCTAGTCAGACCCGTTTCTCAAACCCAATTTCTGCCATACCAGACCTCCAAATCCGACCAACCAACAACAGACCCAAAACCCGAAATCGACTAGCCTCCAACTCGGTTTTTACCCAAACCTCTATACCTGCTATACTCGATCCAAAAGAATTCCTCCAACCCCAATCCCACTAAAATCGGAGCCTTCTTCATCCACCTGCCATGCTTCTAAAGAAAAACCCACGTGCGAGAGGTTCCATTCCCTTCCAATTATCTTTGACTTAACCTAAATCATATCCCACAAAATCTTCCAAAAAGAACAAAATTGTGGGCTTATAAAATACAGAAAGAGACGACTTATTAGAGGACTCTCACTCAGAGACAAAAAAGAAGAGAGAACAGAGACTGCTTTGCAATCCAGTTTTTGTACAGCTTAGTAAAAATAAAAATAAGTTTAGGAAAATATAAAAAAAAATATTTTAGTTTAGAATAATTCATAGGTTTGATTTTTATTTTTATTTGTGTAATTAAGTGCGCATATTGTGAAGAAGTTGGACGCATTTCAGGACACATTTTATGAACGTGATTCGACAGGGCGTATCGTATTTCTTTTCCTTGTTTCATTTTATATTATTCTTGACATGTATTTGATTGTTGTATTATGTTCTAATACGAGAATGTTAGGCTAAACATCCCGTTCAAGGGGTGGGATGAAACACTTAGGATGTTGATTTAATTGATTGTTATAATTATAGGAAAATTTATTATGAATTGTCACTGATTAATTTACGTATCGAGAGATAGTAAATTAATTTTGTTTTAATATTTGATTTTGGAATCGAACTAGAGATTGATTTTCCCTAAAATTTGAACATTAACTCGAATTTTTGATTCTCGGATTCATATATTTTTTTATAAATCGATCTTAGTAGATGATTTCGTTAAATAGAGTGTAAATTCATTTTGCAGAGTAGTTGCATTTTTAAATGAGTTTTCTGAAAAAGACATTATTGAATTTATGATTGTAACGAGAATTAAATTGTAAATTTAATATTGTCTCAAAATATTTCAATTCAATAAATTAAAAAATTAGAAATAACCGAACACGCGGTGTAATCCCATCTCTTAAATCCTCTCACATTTATCACACTTGGTTACGTGTCATTTTATGTTATTTAGTCACTTTAGATTTTAGTATTATGTAGTTAATTCTCCCTTGATTTTTTTTAAAAAAATATATGTAAAAAATGGTTTTAATAATTTTTGTTTGGAATTACAAGTGTTGACGCTATAACAGTACAGGTTCAAGGGAGTGATAAATAAAGTCTTATCTTGGACGGGGATAAATATGGAATCTGGTGGTACCCTGAGTAAGAATTCAGAAAACTCATCCGTTCATGGGCTGCTGTGGTGTCGACTAACTGATCTATCTTTGCCAGAGGGAAACTGTCTTTAGGATAGACCTTATTAAGTCGGTGAAATCCATGCATAGTTTCAAGCTACCTTCACTCTTTTGTACCACCACTGGGTTTAAGAGCTATTTTGGGAATTGAACTTCTCTAATGGAACTTGCCTCCAAAAGTTTTCCCGACTCCTTTTCCACTGCCTTGGCCTTTTTTGGGGCAGTGCAGAGAGCCTTTTATGCGATCGACAAACATGTTGGGTCAACATGAAGTTGATGGTAGGTGACTTTGGGATCTATCCCAGGCATATCATACGGTCCCAATGCGAACATATCCAGGTTCTGCTTTAGAAAAGAAGTTAATTCCTTCCTTTTCGGCTCGAATAGGCCGATTAAAAATTTCCTTTCTAGTCAGCTTTCAGCAAAATCTACTTCTTCTGGTCCTTCCACGACTCTATCTGCAGGGTCAACTCTTATCTCTTCTACCACTGGCTTTCCATACTTTAGTTTTTATTTGGATAGTGTGGCTCCATCATAAGATATTTTGGGGAAGGCTTTGTTCTATTTGTTTTCTTGCTTAGGACTGAAAGCAGCAATCAAACACTTCCAACAAATAGCCCGGTAGCCCCTAATTTATATTATTCCTTACTCTTTAATGCACTTGAGTTTTTAATGATAGGTTGAGGGCACTGCGCTTATAACGTGCAACCATCCTTTCCAAATGATGGCATAGTAAGGTGAGTTAATGTCTACTACTAAAAACTCAATGATTTTAATAATGTTTCATGGACTTACTGCCATAACTACTTTCCTCAACAACATGGTCATCTTTCCAACGAAGCCGACTAGAGGAATAATCGTTTCCTTAAGAACTGTCATTTTTAGTTTGAGCTTGCAAAAAAGATCCAAGTACATTACTTTAGAAAAGCTACCTTGATCCACGAGTAGCTTATCCACCTCCTAATTTTCAATCACAAGAGTGATTACTAATGCATCATGGTGTATAGGCCTGTAAATTGAGACGTCAAGGCTCGAAGTTCGCCCATTCGGTCCGCTATTTTCGGGCCAAGCTTTATTTGAGTTTGAGTCAAGCCGAGCTAGAGCCAAAATTTCAAACTCGAATGAATTTTGAGCCGAGCTTGAACCAAACTTTTCCAAGCCCGAATTGGGCCCGAAGCCCGAACTTCGAATTTATAAATAAATAATTTATATAATATAACATATTTATGTTAACATTGTTTAATTGGGTTTCGTTCTTTTATTTCATTTACTACTTTTTTTAATGTTTCAGTTGTCATAATCCATTAAATTACAGGAGATTTTCATTTTTGTGGTTTTATTGTTAATCTCATTATGGGTATTTTATTTATTAATTGCTCAAGTTACAATAGACTCTTGTTAGTGATCAAATAATGCTAAATATATAAAATTTAATAGGCATTTATAGGTTTTCAATCTTATTTACCATGTTTTAATTTAATATATTTCATAAATATATATTTGATTTGATGAAATATCAATTATATTTTAGTGTGTACATTTTGTCCATGATGAAAATACAAGAAAAAAAATACTAATTCAAACTTGTTTAACAAAACAAATTGAAATCGGTCCTGCTCGAAATCGGGTCTGAAGCCTGTAACTTTTATGAGCTGAGTTCGGGCATAGGTTGGAAAAATTTATTCGGGTCGAGCTCGGGATTGAGCATGGGTAAGTGAGTTCGGGACAAGCCTGAGCAAGCCCAAGCCCGACTCACCCAACCCGATTTACAACCCTAATGGTGTGGGGTCCATACCCCTATCAAAGAGTCTTCTGTGAAGACTATGTGCTTGTTGTAGTCCACATCATTTGGTCGTCTGATTTTGCCAGCTTGGCTTTTGGCAGGGTCAATTTGGAAAGCCTCCATCACTGAAGTGACCTTCTTGAGTTCCATCTAAACTGCATTGCCCTGGATTTGCTTGGGATTTGATGCCCTGTGAAGAATATCAAACTCATACCCCAGCTCGTCGTCCAGAATGTTATCTAGTTTTGGGTTCGCATTAGTGGCAACCTGATCAACTCTCTTTTCTATATACTCATTCAAATGCCCCGCATGGGCCAACTCCTCCAGATGGGACTTAAAGGCCTTGAAATTTTTTGTCTTGTGTTCGTTCTCCTTGTGGTAGGCACATCGGAGTGCATTGTTCCTCTTTCTCGGATAACCGCCCATCTTTTTTGTCCGCTCGAGGAATTTTTTATCCTTGATCTTGCTTAAGATTTTATAAACTGGCTCCTTAAGAATAGTATTAACCATATGTAACATCTTGGATGAGTCTATTTTGTTCCCTTTTCTGGATCCTCCGTTATGATTTTTAATCCCCTTATTTTGGGTATTTTCCTTGTCATTTCCTTTGGTCACCTTTGCATGACCAATCTATCCTTTGATGAGGTTGACCACATATTCCACAATGACATACTTCTACATGAAATCATCGATGGTGTCTGTAACCTTCTTGGTAAGGGGCTAATGTAACATGGAGTTGGGGGCAGGCCGATCTTGAACGATACTACAACAACTTGCTCTGAGCAATCTTCAAGCTCATTAAAGCTTTTCTAATAGTGTTTGGCATATTATCGTAATGACCCTATGATTTCTTCTTCCTCATTTGGAGAGAATCCATCCTCTTCGAATGTGAGCTATTGGTTATAAAGCGAGCTATGAAAGCCTCTACTAGGGACTCGAAGCTTTTTATCGACCCATAGGGTAGTTTTTCAAACCACTTTTAGGCGACATCTCCTATTTTGGATGGGAATATACGACACATGAGAATGTAGTTGTGGTTCCACAGAGTCATTTCTTGACTATACTGACACAGATGATCTGTGGGGTCGGTCTTTCCATTGTATATCTTGAACCTTGAGGTTGTGAACTTCTTTGGATGCTCCTCCACCTCAACTGCCCTTAAAAAGAGGGATTGCATCTGCATGATGAGTGCCCTCCTTGCTATCTCTTTTGTGGATCTAGCACCACGATGAGATGGGTCTTGGGCCATTTCTCTTCAGACTAGGCTTCATATATCTTGCTTATTTCATTCTTTGTCTCGATTTCATCTTGTTAGACGACTCTTGTGCTCTGAATGATCCTATTCACGATCATTACTCCTTCATCGGCTGTGAGTTTTGCTCGCTTGAGGACTAGACGTCCGACCACGGTGCTTGCAGTTACCCTTATGGAGTTCTTTTTCCATCCTTTTTAGATGTCGCTGGAGACATGCGTTCTCTTTCATTTGGAGGCGTGTTGCCTCCTCTTGTTGGTGGAGTCATTCCTCATAGGTGTTGACCAACCATGAGATCTTTGTTGATATAGGTTTCTCTTTACTCTTCTCAAAAAACTAATCCTTTGGGAGAAATCTTGAATTTCCATCTCGATGAACCTTAGATCTGACTTCGAGTAAGGATAGCTCAACTCATAAGTCACCAATAATGGTTGCACTTATGGGTGAGAATTATTTTCACTCTTTGGTTTCAAGTTTGCTTTTAGAAAAGAGAATCATTCCCACATAAAGAGCCAATTGTGAGTGCAAGATATCATAATTAATAATTGTAAAAGCAAATAAATTTAAAGAATAATTAAAAATCACAACACACAAGATTTACGTGGTTCAGAAACTGCTTACATTCACAGAGGGTTTCTCAATTTTTATTAATTCTCTCAGAGGTTTATAATTACAAGCCCCATTTCTTCGAGGTGAGACTTTTATTTATAGTGATAAGAATGGTTGAGTTGTGCACAAACTCTGCTGGTTCCTTACTGGCTCATTAGCTGATCCCTGTTTATCTCCTCTGAGAATGTAGGTAATCAGGATGAATCGTCATAATTATCCACATGATGTAGTTTCATAATTATCCACATGATGCTAAATCTGATTTGGGCTATGTATATTTTATATTAAAATAAGCATGTATAAAACTATTCGTAAGTATCTTGTATGTATTGATAATATTGTTTAACATATAGATCTTAGTATATTACATAATTTAATAAAACATACATACACATAATTTGTGTACATGTATATATATAATTTTATTTATTATACTTACACATATATTAATGTATTGAATATGTATATGTATATTATATATTATGGTATAAATGCATACAAATATAGAGAATGAGCAATTCTAAGATGAAAAATAAAAATTAGAATTAGAAAGCACCATTTTGCTCTATTATGAAAAGATGATTATAGCACATAAATATCATAATTCAGTTTTTTAAAAATATATGTGCCAAACAAAAATTCTTTCCAGAATTGTACTTCTAACATAAAAAGTAAAATTATAATTCATAACCAAATAAGTCCTTACTGACTAATCGAAACTTCATGAGTCTAGTTTACAACTAGTCTAATTTTCTAAATACTTTCACCACTACACCATGAAGGAATTACCTAAGTGACTAATTATGTGAAGGAAATTGGTGTTACCTTAGGAAAAGGCTTTATTGAACCATGTTATAAGATATTATAACTCCCAGATTTTTGTGAAATAAATAAAATTGTGTTACGAGAAATTATTGGGATTACTTAAATGGATTAATTTTGTAATCCAGGTTAAAGCAAAAAAAACATAAAGGCCACGTATCGTATATGTGTGTTAATTAAGTCACGTGTTTTAAATCGGATTTTTGTAAAATAACGAGTAGGGATTTCCATAAAAAAATACATTACATGAAGTTTTTATTATTGTAAACTCGGGCTAAAATAAACTCAAAACTAACATAATAATTCTTGGTGTGAACCAACACTTATTAGTTAAAAAATTGTACCTGTCACGGGTGAAACGATTTGGCATGGAAGTCGAATCGATTCGTCACCTTTTTATTGTCTTCTTTTGATTTACCAACGTTTAAATAATTGAGGGGGGGGGGGGGGGGGGGAAGGGGGGGGGGGGGGTAATTGAACCATCCTCATCTGATTTTTGACATTGTTATCTGGGTTCATGCCCCATTAGACTAAGTGGAATCATTATTAATTGGTGGGCGGGTCATTAGGATAGAATTGGAAACTTTATAAAGGGAAGAATGAGTGACTTAACTCACATTGTCTCAAATTCTACTGAGTTATTTGGCAGCCCCTAAACTAAGGTTTTTATCCTTATTCCTTTTTCAATTCAGTAGTCTAAAGCCTTCTATTCTATATATACATCAAACTTGCAAGACCTTTATTACAGCCTTCAATTATCAAGGGTTAAGGAAGGTTTTAAAGGAGTTATCTTGGAGGAAAAAGCTTGAAAAGGATCTAGGATTTTATTTGGTTTTCTTTCAACCTCTTCACTAAAGGAATTAATATCTTTCAGATGTAGGGATTTTACGCTATTTTCAAATTTAAAAGAAGACATTATAGTTATATGTATACATATGTATGATTTACATGACTATTTACGCTTATTATTACTAGATACAAATATATTGATGAATATGTGATAAAAATGGTGAAAAGTTGAAGTTTGATAAGTTAAAATTTCATAATGTTTAAGGAAGCTATTCCTTATCAAAATCATGTTTAAACTAGTTATTTCATGACAAAGGATAAGTGGGGCTTGTTGAAGAACAAAGGATAAGTTGGACTTGGTGAAGAAATGTAGGATGCATATATAGGTTTATTTGGTATAAATACTTTCATCAATGAACAAAATCATTGTATTTATGGGAAATGGGTTTAATATGTTGAGAATACATTTAAACGAGCCATGGAATATGAAATAATAATGTTGAAAATATCAGTATATTAGTCACATAAAATGCTATTACTTTAATTGAAGAAAGTTTATGAAGGTTACAGTTTAATGGACTAAAAGTGAAAATAGTAAAGTACTGAGATTTAAATAGTAAATATAATCGTATTTACACACACAATAACAAAGATACAAAGTCTAACATGAAAGGTTCTCAATTTGTAAGAATAAGTGTTGAAATGTCAAAAGTGTAGTTTTTAGGTTGATATGGTTATTTTATGGAAAATATGAATTTAGTAGAAATATTTACGAACATGAGTGTTATTTTGGAAAGTTGGTGTGAAATAAAATATGAAATGATAATGAAACATATAGAAGATGCAAGTTAATAAAATAAAAATATAATCCTTAGAATGATAAAAGGGACATTTTAGTACAAAAGTGTCATTCTATGAAATGTTGGAGTATTAAATAAAATTTGCATAGTAAAGGACTTTTAGTTAAGAGAGTTTGATTTTACACGGTAAAAACTCATATTTTATAAAGCAAAAGTAAAATGAGAATTTTTAACAAAATGTATAAAACACAAGTTTAAAACTGTGTGTGAATAGTGAGAAGTGTAATAAAGTAATGGGTACTTCAACTCAAATTTTAAGTTTCATGAGAAAGGGTAATTCTAGTTGTTTTCAAAACAAGAAATACCGAATCTAAGGCAGAATGAAAATAAACTTTTATAAAGTGTGAAACTTAGAATTCTGTAAAACTCCACTCTTCCACCACCAATATTGTCCCCACTTTAACCACCGCACTCAGCGGTATGGGGTTTTATTAGCTCTATATCCACAAACTAGTGTCTGTGGGGTTCGAACCCCAGACATGCGCGTCATTAATCGTATGCCTTATTAGTGGAGCTAAAAGGTGAGTGTTAAAAGAGTGCAAATCTACATATATGAACTATTACTTTCCCTCGCCCAGGCGATGTGGGATGTAACTCTCTGGATATCAAATCAACCATAGCCCAGTCTGTTACAATCCATCCCCCTTAGGGAGCCCAACGTCCTCGTTGGGATGAAATCAACCATCACCCAACATGTTGGCACACTTATTTTGCCTGGTTACTGGCTCTGATACCATTCTGTAACACCCCACTCTTCCACCATCAATATTGTTGGGATTTGTCTCATCCCGGGTGTTTGGCCTCATCGGTCAGTAAAAAAAATGAAGGAAAAGGGTTTAAAAGTGAATAAGAAAGAAAGAAAGAAAAAAGGGTTATAAAGATGTAACAAGTAAAACACACTCGGAGGTAATCAGGAAATTTAAGAAGGGCCTAAACCCTAGGGTGCGGCTTAATGCTTAAATCACAAACAACTGATCAGTAACATATTCTAGCATGGTGGGAGTCGGTGAAAGGTCGTATAACACACATGGATTGGTACTGTGATTAAAAAAGTGAAAAGATGAATGTAAGCACGACTCTTATTTAATATAAATTCAAGTTTATGAAATAACTTGAGAAATATTTGGAATTACGTTGATGGCTAAATTAACAGGATATGGGTATTGTTAAAAGAAAGATCAAGTGTGAGTGGGCTTATCGTCCGAATTATATGGCCAAAACGGTAATTGCATTTCACGTTGCATTTTGCATGAGAACACTAAATGAAATGATGGACGATTTCATAACTGCTAATATATATATATTTTGTACGTATTACTTTGCCAGTATTTCTCCTACTAGACACATGCTCATACGCCACTATTTGCCCCCTGGTAATTCATAAAAAGATAAAAACAAGGAATACTTGATATGCAAGGAATGATTTGCATGCGAGTAGAGATCTGTTTACTATGCGCTTTAAATTTGTCATATATATTGAACTTTTGATTACATCATTTAGATTTATTTGGAAGCACTTTTAATTTGATTTCTAATAAGACAGGATGACATGGACATTTTTAAATGGTTATTTATTTTATGTAGTTAGCAAAACTCTTTTATTTCATTTCAAGTGTTCTTATCAACATTATAAGTTGGACATCATTTCATGAATTAAAACCAATGAATTTTACGACAAAAAATATAAACACAAGATTTAACTATAAAAGAAAGCTTTTTTTTAGGAAATCAAAATATTAAATTTCTTTTGCGCTGACCCTCAGAAATCAAGGCGTCATGATGTATAATCCTTTTATCAACTAATCTGCAAAGAAATAGAGATATAAGAGTTTCAATAGTTTATAACTCCCAATCTTGCAATACTTTGTAGATGCATTTATCATCTTCTAAATATAATGAGGTAAATTACACCAAACCTCCTGAACTGTAAAGGTTTTGCAGATATCACCCTAACTTTAAAAATCTTGATAAAGAGCCCCCTAAACTATTGAATTTTGATGCAAAAAAATATGCATAAAAATTTGACGATTTTTATGCATAAAATCATGTCTCATCGACTCCTTTTTAATGAAAATGTGTAAGGTGTTAAAATTTAATAGTTTATGGGTCTCTTTGTCAGTTTTTTAGAATAGGGGCTATCTGCAAAATCACTATAGTTTAGGGGACTTGTTGTAATTTATCCATATAATAATTCGTCCTTATAAAATTGTGTTTTTCATTGATACTCAATTATTTATTTAGTTATTATAATAATAAATAGATATTTTTTTTTTACTTCTGTTGTTTTATTCACCATACAATAAGGACTACAAAAACCTTATCAGCCAATAAAATTCCATATCTTGGTTGATGATATAACATGTTCACACTCCATTTGTCATCAGTTATACTAGAATTCCGTGGAGGAATTCACATTTGGTCCCCAAATCACATTATATTAGCGTTAGGTTATTTTTTCTACTGTAAGATTACTCCCACCTGGTCGATTCCTTGTTGGTTGGGTATACTTTATCTATACGGGTTTCCACTCCCTTCAATGGGTATGTTTATATGTCACATTTACTTATGAAAAAGATAACTCCCAGATGAAAGAACTGGTATATTTGCATATAAAAACTTCACACAAAAAAATGTAAGACATTGATCTTATAATTAAACACAAAATGATAGATTAGAGAAGTAATTAATCATCAATTAATATAAATATTACTGGAATCCTAATTTGCAGTACACCATCCATCCATCCATCCATATATGTATATACTAGCGTTTGCCCGTGCCCGTGCCTGAAGGCACGACAAAAATTTTCCAATGTGCGTGATCGTAAAACGACGAACATTTTCAAAGTACGTAATTGCAAAACGGAAAAAATTTCGTTCCCCAACAAAATAAAGTGTAATTTAAAAAAAATTGGTTATAATTTCCAAAGCCGTGCGCATGCTTGAAGCAAGACGACAATTCTCCCGGGTATAAATCTTGTGATAACGTCATAAAAGTTTTGTATTATTATATAATTTTTCAAATTAACAATCGTGGTCAATTTTTTTGAAGGACATATTTTTTTCAAAATTATTTAATCGATACTAATATTCAAAAGTGTACATCGTTGATAGGACCATACATATTATTTAGTTCGCAACATATCATTTCTTTTTAAATAACCTATGATACGAACCTATTAATTGGAAAAAAATGGAAAAAATTTGAATTTTTTTACATATATACACATACACCGTGTTTTTATACATATATACACCATGGTACGAAGTTTTTTTACTACACAAAATTGTAAATAATTTTAAAAAATTGATCAAATTTCATATGTTTATTCATCGTTTTAATCCATCATGAATCTCGTAATAATTTTTAACTATCGTATAACACCATATAAACACGTAGATAATTTTGAAAAGTATAAAAGCGTGTATAATATAAATAATAAACAACCCCCAAAACATTTGACACCAACTAATTTATACATGAAAGGGCATTACTTTTTTTTTTTATCAAAAACTGTACAAAAGAATGGAAAGAAAAAAAAAGGCAATAACATACCGCAATTATTAAATATATAGTAAACATAAGGTACACTATAAAGCAAGCACTTCTTTAGTTCATTTGCAGTTCATAATACTGTCACAAAAGCATGATAAATTAAGTACCATTACATTTTTATTCAACCTTAAATAAACGAAGGTCAGGCCATTAAAAAATTTCTGGAAAAAAATTTAAATTTTTCAAAAAATACCCCAAAACAAACAACATATTTACACACTAAAAAAAAAATAATTCACATTTGATAAACCCATCCGAAAGAAGCAAAACCTTTCAAGTATGGTATATCCCATATAAAAATACAAATAATCCCATAATGAAAAACGATCAAGAGCACTGATTAATGGAAAGTAGGAGAGTGAAAATGAGAAACCAAGAGAGAAGAAACCGTAAGTCCAAATTCATATATTTTATAAATAATAAAAATAAACTTAGTAAATCAACCTTCCTATTCAGTTATCATAATCATATTTCAATTAGAAAAATGCATGAAACACATCAAAATACATAAAAATAATGAAATCAAACATAGACTACGTGTTGTAATATATCTTTAATATTTGAGATGAGTTGCTTCTTCATCACCAAATTCATGGAATTTTTACTATGATTTATACCAATGTAGACCACATGGTCTCTTGATTATTTCATTAAACAGTTCCTCTGCATCGTGTAGATTGCAATACATGAAGACAATCAAAGTGAGAAATACGAACAATCTGTGAAGAGCAAATAAAAGTGATAATTTTTTTAAGAAGCATTTCTCATAATCAATACAATAGTACCACATCAATTAACATCCTTTGAGAGTCTCGGTATTATATAGTAGTCTATTATACAATAGTACCACATCATATACTCTCTTCTGCTATCACCACCAACTAAAGCAGCCACTGATCCCACAAAAGCAGCATTCATGTAGGTAGTTGTTTCCAAGTGAAGAGTAATCTGATCTAACATCGTTGAACTGGTCATTGGAATTGGGCCCCTCAACAATTGCACCCACGTGAGTGTTTGGATTTGGTTTGCTGGAAGAGTACCTTGCAGAATATCCCTCATTGCAGAATATCCCTCATTGTAACCTACCATAGTTGGGTGAATCTGCATGGAAGGAATCGATGCACCTCTGTGGTGTAACTGCAATGGCAATTTTCTCCTAAAGCCTACCATGTATGACATTTTCATGGGGTTGTTTCATAGTATGTAGTCCACCTGTGATTTGGCAAAGGCTTTGATTTGAGAGCTGGGGAAATTCACATAACCACATTGCACCTTTAATATGATCTGCATTTAAGATCTTGGAGTAGATTAGGAATACCATGGATGCACTTGTAATGTACTGTAAGTTAGTGCTATCTCTAGTGTATAGAACCCACCAGGGGTTGTTTGAATCTGCACAAAGCTACTTCCCGACATCAATGTGCATAAATGATTCAGAAATTTTGTAGTATTGTTTGAGCCCCGAAAAATTTGTTATCCCAACTGAACTCCAACACATCATGAATCCTAAATCATGTGTAAAACAAAAGTCACATAGTGTGTGTCTAAGAGAGAGAGAGAGAGAGATTACCTCTTTTTCGGCAACAACTTTAAACCCCCAAATGTCTATTGCAATAAGAAAAACACAAATCAATCTGCTGTAATAAAAAAAGACCTCACAAATCAAACTACATATTAAGGAGAAAACCAATCTACAGTAGTTGGAAGAATTAGAAGAAGGGGAATTATTTATGTACAATTAGATGATTAAGGCCAAACAGCACCAAGATGATGATCCAAAACCTCAGCTGATAATTCAAAGACAGATTAAGGAGCACTTCTAAAAATTCATAACTAAGAAATCAATTCCAAAGATGTTTTAATAATTTACAATTGTTCCATTTCCCCGAGAGTTATTGATATCCCTCCTTATGATCAGAACCATAATGCAGATAATTTTCTATGCCCCTGATGGAGATGTCGAGGAAAAGACAACAATTCCTTACATAGAAGAACTGCAACTTTTTGCACACAGTATTGAAAAGAGGATAAATTTTGATAAGGAGAAGAAAATTGCAACCCTCTGAGGAAAGGAGTCTCATCGGATCTTAAAGAACCTATGCCTACCCAAAATCTGCTAATACAATTCCTTATTAGAAGGATACCATGAAATATTAGACATAAGTTTAAATACCTTATACCAGAAAACATATTGCTCATTGTCTCACTAACATGCTGCATTGTAAAACCTCAAATAATAAGAACCCAAAAGATGACCTTAACATAGCAGGGAAATGACATTTATTTGCATGAAACTTGCAAAAATGAAACTCAAAACCACTTATTGCGATCTGTTTGTATCATAAATTGTTGCGTATCAACTGGAAACCATAATATCAAAACAATATGCAAGTGACCAAAAAAGAAAAATCAATTAATGGAACCCCCATATTGCTATATAGCCATACCTTGTTTGTGTCCTTGAAAGAGTTAACACCCGAAAATTTGTCTTCATCGAGGACAAAAGCAATCTTTAGATGAATAGGCCTCATTTTCTATTTTAGTAGCTTGCAATCTTGGGGCATCCTTCTTCACTAAAAACCTGTACAGATGGCAGAAACATAGGCCTTATTTAGATAAGAGTCTCACACATCATATAACTGATCTGGCAAGCACAAAATGAAGTTTTTTGTGAGGAATAGTGGTAACTATAGGTTAGGAGGGAGGGGGATCAAGAAATGGTATGGTTAAACAGAGGGAGGGGGATCAAGCTTTCTTTTCAAACATACCTCTTTTTCACTGATTGTGAAGACAAATAATTGACTTCTCAAATTTAGTACACCTGTCAATGGGTCGTTTCGAGTCGTGTTCGTGTCGTTTTTTATCGTGTTCGGGTCTTATTGGGTTCGTGTCTAAACGGGTGACTTTTTTATCGTGTGAAAAAATCATACCCAAACCCGACCCGTTATGTTATCGTTTCGTGTCGTGTTCACTTATTAATATCCATTAAGATAATGAATTACTTTTAATTGTATACAAGTTGACATATTATCTCATATTTGAACCCAAATAGATCTATTAATTCATTGACATTACTAAATCTCTCATTTAGTAAAATTCATTATGATTAAATTAACATTATGCTACATAAATTATCTATAAGTTCCAAAAAAATATCTCATTTACTTAAATTATCGGGTATTAACGGGTTTTATCGGGTATTAACGGGTGAAGGGGGTCAACCCTAACCCGACCCGTTAACTATCGTGTCTTATTGGGTTGGCACCGATATGACCCGAACCCATTAACGGTCAACCCATTAACTTATAACTTCGTGTCGGTTTGTGTCGTATTATCGTGTCGTGCCTGATTTTGCCAGGTCTAAAATTTAGTGTACACCTGAAACTTATAGTACTTGAGTATAATTACTCATGCCTATAATGCTATCCAAAATTGCATCAATGTATACTTTAGGCATATCCCCCATGCCTCTTGTCAACTATATAAACTATATATCAATTAAAGCATGAAATACTATGAAACAATTGTAAATTAAATAAATTGAACTACAAATAAATTGCCTTTATGTATAAATGTTGAAAAGAAAAATACCCAACAACATGAAGATGTCGACGTCCAATGCAGAAAAACGAAACATAAAACAAAATTGAGCCACAAACTCAACCTATATGTACAAATATTGAAAATTTTAAGAAATATTTAGGGTCACACATTGAATAAGTGAACATTTATGTACCTATATGCATCTATCGTGGGATAGCTTGGCGTGGGATAGCTTGGCGTAATCTAAAATCATGCTATCAATGGATATTCAATAAGGACTATAAAAAATCAATAAAACGATGATACCACGACCGCCTAGTATCTACACAGTGCAACTGCAAGGACAAAGCCCTGTATATCAATCTTCAGAATCATTCTTCTTCTTGCATTTGTAAAAAAATTCTAAAATCTCGAGATTTGTCACTTGGATTTCTTCAGGGCATAGATAGACAATATTATTCTCATAATCGACAGGGTCGTTTTTAGTTTTTATTTGCCTCCTTTTTGACTTTCTTCGGCTGCTTCACTCGAACCAAATTCATCTCCAAGTTCCCTAAAACTGCACTTGAATTGAGCTACTCCTCAAGTAGCATAGTTCTTTCCTCACTCAAATCAGGAGCAACCTGTGCAGATTGGGCTTTCGCAACAACTCTCTCCAACGCTTTCAATCTGTTACCATCCATGTGAGCATTTTGTTATTTTGAGATTTGCATTACTTCGATAGAGATGCCTAGCTATAGCCTTTATTAACATGAGTAATATTGGATCCTAAACCATTTACATTATGCATAAACACCATTGAACCTTTTTGTGGAGAAAAAGAATCATATGCTACGTATAAATATCATTTTTTTTCTTTCAAAATTTGGTTCAGTAGGTTAGTAGTAAGTACCTTCATTCAGCGGAGAAACTTCAAAAATTGGTTCAGTAAGTTAGCCGTTCTAGTAAGCTTGAGTCTCCTTTGACAGTTCCTTTGACTGTTATAATGCAGAGTGATGTTTTGAACAGTCCTGTTACAAACGAAACTGTCAAAATCAAGAACGTCCAATCCAAAAATAAGAATCAAAATACTTTATACTGAAATGGGTAATTGATATGAACATGAAGAAACCAAGTTAATAACCAAATCACGAAAATAAAATATCCAAAGAGAATTATTAATGAATTACACTTTTGCCATTCTAAAGAGTGCTACAAAGTTAATATAAGTCTTTAGAAGAAATTAGATCCAAACATGACACGACGCGATGACAGTCCAAAATTACTGATCCGAACACGAAAACTCATATCAATTTCGTTTCGTTTTGTGTTTTCGTTTCATTTTCAAAATTATCACCCCAAAAATCACCTTGTAAGTGTCCTTCATTTTCTGTCTTCAAATCAAACTCTCTTTTTAGATAGATTACCGACATGATTTTCTGTCTTGAAACCTTGTCCCCCACAGGCTTCACGACATTCCTGAAGAGTTCTCATGTTATGCCATGTTAATGTTATCCCAAACACTTATTTTCAAAATGATAAGTAGATTCCGACTTGAACTAATCTTGATAAAGCAATATGTTGGAAATCATAATTGAAAACATCAATGATACAAAATGGTGATAAACTTATGATTTTTTAATTAGAGCAATTATAATTTTGTAGTCATGACTTATGATGAACAATTAAAGAAACCTATTAACATAATAGAGCACTAAAAAGACAAACTATAAATTGAGACACATAATAAACAAATATACTAACGAGCCAAGAAATGGAACTGGGAAAAAAATGAAAGGAAATTTAACTTTTTGTGTAGTAAATTGAATTACTGGTTTGCTACAGAAGAACTCCAAGCCAAAGTTTATCTGGTACTCTTTTGCCTAGCAGGTGTAAACATGCAGGCTACTTCAAGCCAAAGTGTTTTTTTAGATTTAAAAAATAAGTCTAAAAAAAGGGATGAGTAGAAAAGAACCTGAAAGCGGCAACGGCGATCAAGAGAGGTAGGATCGTGGACCATTTGGAGAATGAAAGGCCTTCTGGTACCCCTCTTGACCTCGTGAACATTGAAATGGAAACCTAGAAAGGCTTCCATTGGGCTGTTCACCCAGTTGGTTTCAAATCTACAAACATAATTCAAACCTTTTAGTGTGAATATAGTAAGGAACCAATGCATAACTTGCATGTTGTGAACCTAATTTCAAATAACCCAATGAGTGATATTTATCCATTTCAAGCAAGAAAAGAGATAATAACACCTTAAGTCAGCCACCAATGCAGAATCCAAAATCATCCAATTCATGCATGTTTAAACCAAAATCAAACCTTTGTTGAACCGAGTTAGAAATGAAAAAAATGAACCAAAATAGGTCACATGCCACTGCCAAACAAAAAAATTGATTAGATATGGTATACCATTCAACCAAAAAAACAAAAAACCTAAACATTCAACCAATAAATCTTTTTAAATATGAGATTACCTCTTTCTAGCAGCAACTTGAAACTCCCAATCTACTTAAATCTGAGATTACCATACTACAAAATGTAACTACAATATACTATACCATATACCATATGAGATCAAAATGTAACTACAGAATTAAAACTGTATCAGATTTGAAAATACCTATGTAGTGGCCACAATTCACAGTCTTGGTCTGCTCCTATAGTAGCAGCCTCTATTTTTTCCATTCAGTTGTTGTTTTTGCTCCTATAGTAGCAGCTTCTATAAGAGTCCACGTGATCTTTTCTACAACAGAACTTACAGTATGAGGGATACACCCCCAAATAAAAAGAGGGTTCGGTTTAAAACAACGAATCACCAAACGTGGAGGCACGTTTAGGACACAACCAAAATATCCATGTCCATGAATGAATAAGAACAAAATATCCAAAATTATGACTCAAGAAATTTTTCACACCTAAACATCAGGTTTCGAATATTGTGACCGTAAGACTTCATAGTTTTCCAGAAAAACATGTGGTCACCCTCGGCATACAATCCAATATCAATTAAAACACACGATGGCTGATATGTATATACATTCAAAGGGCCATTTAAACATGATAGTTGATATAATACTTTCAATGAGGACATAGATACGTTCAAAGTTATCATTTCACCAATACTTTCAATGAGGACATAGATGTGTTTTTCTCACACGATCAAAGTTATCATTTCAGCAATTTGTCGAACGCAACATATACAACATCTCAAACCTTAAATTCTAAATGAAAACCAAATGGTAGTTATCGAGAAATTTTTTTTATCAAATAACAAAAGGCATAAAATTAACTATGTCAACTAAAACAGAGCACAATAATATGATTGGAATTACACAAATGGATGAGAGACACGATTTAGACACCCTGAGATATAAATCCAAAACCAAAATCCCAAAAGAGAGATGTGTGTACCCCATTTCGAACACTGCTCTTCACTTCTTCCGACCTCAGACTTCTTCCAACCTGAGAAACCAAAACAAACACAATGATAAACCTTTGAAATACCAAAAATCCAAACCCTTGAAATGCCAAAACAAACACAATGATAAACCCTAGAGGATGAAAAATGGGTATGTATAACATTCAAACCATAGATTGCATTTCCAAAACAAACTTTATATTAGTCAAACTGATCTTAGCTCCAAACATCACTATCCCTACACCTTTTTCCGAAACACAATCTTCACAAACTATTATTCAACACACTAACCTTGAAACATATATAGGATTCGCAAAATAAAAACTTACCCAGTGCTTTTTCTCGAAACATAATCCACACAAACAAAAATGTGATTCTTTTACACCTTCAGCACTTCAATAGGCGATACCATTTGCACTGCAGTGCAGTGTAATATCCAACCCAAATAACTCCACATCCTTCTGCCCGAAAACAAAATACAAAAGATTCCAATCAACATTAAAATAAAACATCCAATCCAATATGAATTTATAAGAATAGTGATTTTCGTAGAGAGAATAAGTCCATAATAACTTCAGCTAAAATATATAACAACTATTGTAAATCTAAATCTCATACCCAAATGCCCTAATCATGGACCCAAACCTCCATTTTGAACCCCCAAAAATCGAATAGGGCAGACCCAATGTGAGATATCTGAAACCAAACACAAAACTCATTAAAATAAAGGAAAAAACAAAGCCACTATGGGAGGATTTAGTGTAAACGGGATCATACCATATTTTCAATTAGATGTTGGCGACGGCTGTATGGGTGGATCTCTGCAATGATGGCTAGAGGAACGAAGCTTGGCAGTGGTGGAATGAGGGAGGGCGGATGGGGAGGGTTTTTTGGTGATGTGAGAATGGGAAAAGAGTGTGTGTGCGCGATATGAGAGTGTGTGCAAACAAACTGATTTCACCAAAATACTCCCTTTTTGAATTGAAAGTTAAATTTTATGAGTAAAAAACAGAGGAAAACCAAATATTTGAGGGGTAGATTTGTAAAAAAGAAAAGTATGTGATCTCAACCATTAAAATGTAAAAATATGTAAGGAGGTGGCATCGATCTAGACCGTTAAAAATGTTTACATTTTCAAAAACTTCCCTAACTTATTATATAGATATATCCACTAGGTTTAGTTCTTAACCTCAGCGCGAACCTTTAGGCTATTTAACGATCACGTCACACCTAATGCTATATTAAAAATCTAGACATCTAGACTAAATTGGAGATAAGATTACATTTAAGAGTTTGTACTCACAGACTATGCGATTATGATACACATTCCTATTATAGTATATAAATAAATTGATAGCGAAACACGGTAATGAAATTTATCTCATATACAGACTGCCACGTGGACAATGGTAATTAAGAATATATTATTTAACTAATGAAATTTGCCTCTTTATTAAAATATTCATCCGTATATAAATAAATATTAACTAAATAGAGTGTTCATGTACAACTAATCTGGATTTCCATGAAAAGTCAATCGCAAATCCATTGTATATATAAAAAACCATTCAGCTTCCATCTATGTTTTTATGTACACCCAATCCGGATGGCTGTGTAAGAAGCCATTCAACCTCTTCCCCCGATTTGAGATTTAAATGTGGATTTACCCAATGGGGAAAATATCCTACACAGTTGTATCTTTATGGCATCTTATACCAAATAAGAAACCCATTCATCTTCTACCCAATACGAATCAAATCTTCCTCAAACCCCAAAAATTTAGTCTATAGTTGTTCAACTTCCTCTTATTATTAACATCTTAGAGCTGACATCTAATTGCATCTTCATTAATGGAAAAATACACAAGGATACAACTTAATATCAGTCATGATACAAACGTTACATTGTAACAACCCGCGTAATTTTGGGCTATTTTAATTAATTTATGGAAAAAGGAGGAAAATAAAGTTTTTGATAAAATTATTTTTATTGCTCAAATATGTTGAATATTATTTTTAAAGGCGAGAATTTCAAACGGTTTCGAAATCGGAGTTAAAACCGATTTTAATTTTTTTTTTGTTTTTAACTCTTGGAATTCTAAGTCGGCGAACATTAAGTAATTTTCAAGAGTTGTTTTGACTTCAAACTCTTCATTTCTTTGCCTTATTTAAAGGAGTCTTTTGGCTTCCAACTCTTCATTTCTTTGCATTATAAAAGGAAGTCGTGGGCAACCCTTTTTAACCTACTTTTGGCACAAATTTTGGCAGCAAATATATTTTATATTCCTCTTCTTTTTATATACACATTGGCCCTTAAGATTTGTGAGTTCCAACCTTAGATTAGAGGTGTTCTTGGGGCTATGTTTGAGGAGGTTCTTGGAGGAGATTTTGTAGATCTTTTGTGTTGATCTTGAGGATGTGATCATTGGTTTCTCATCATGGTTTGAGGTATGGGATTTTACACAATATGCTCCTTAAATCTCGCGAGTGTCATTCTCTTTGAATTCTTGTTAATTGAACTCATATTTGAATTGATAAATTCATTGAAATCTGGAAAATAATTGTTGAAATTATTTTGATTCATGTGGTATCATTATATTGTTAATGACCACGTTGTCATGAGATTTTAATATGGCACAGATGTTGGGCACCCGCCAAAATTTCTGTTTCCTGGGCTATGGCTTGATAAAGCATATACGGATGTGGTGAGGCCTGGTGACCCGGTTAAAGTGTTGTTGAGAAATTATATTGATAAATGCTATTGGGATTCGCATTTGATTTGAATATTCGTACTCGTGTTATTACGCTTTATTCACCGTTAATCCGTATTTGTTGAGCATAATTCCTGTCGTATTGTGTACTTCCCCATATTTTCTTTTAATGGCAAGTTAGCGCGGATTTTGGGGCGCTATGGAGATTGATTTTAGCGAGGATTGTTTGGGAAAGATTTGTATTATTTTAATGTATAGAGCTTTGGAGATTTGTATTTTATTTTCGAGTTAGTTGTTGTATTTTTTATTCGAGATACTTGTTGTAATTGAAGTGATTGGGATTAGTGGATTTATATTTTTATGGGTTTTTAGATGCTCTATACCTTGTCACTTGTGGATTTGGATTTATTTTATCGCATTAGCGCTCCGTTTGCTCTCCCCGGGCGGGCGGGGTGTTACATACATATCCTTCCCTCTACCAAAATAATGGTCTCCAACAAGTATATATATATTGATTGTCAGCATACACAAATCATCATCCAATAGCAAATATACTTCTGGTATACAATGTTATGAATATCTATTTTATTTATACATATCTGTTAAAACTTTGGAGCTTCTAAAATGGAGTATTGACCACCGTTATTCTTAACTTATTTGCACTTGGTACAAAAAATTGTTGAGAGAAAAATCTTCTACTGAGGTATGATATAATTAAGTAACTACTGAAAATGAGTGTGAATGGATGTTCACTTTTGCACATATTTGTATTTTTTTTATGTAAATGGTATGTGTTGTTAGTGTTTGTTATACATATATTTAATTCAATTGTTGAAGAAAAAGTAATTTTTTAGACATATATTTAATCAAGAAGTATATATATATATATATATATATATATATATATATATATATATATATATATATATATATATATATATATGTGTAAATGTACTTTTATAACATATATGTAAATTTGGAATCATACATTTGTTTATTATTCTTACTTGAGAAAAGATAGGAAATCATATTTGTGTCTAAATAATACAAACATAAATTTTGCAATTGTTTATTTGTAATGTATAGTCCTAAAAGATAAGTTATTGATATAAAAGTAATATAATTGAAAAAACAATCCGTGCTAATATTCAACCTTCGCCGATTATCGTAATCAGGACTTCTAAACAAATGTTCAATTTATATACGCAAAACATAATATATATTTTTAAAATTTTTAAAATTATATATTTCGTATTCGTCTAATATCAACTAGGTCAATTGTATTGTAATGCAAGAGAGCCATATATTACTCGACATATGTTTTTCCCATAACTTGGACCCCCCCCCCCCCCCCCAAATTGAAATGTAAGTAGCGTATTTTTAATAATAAGGAAAAAATATTCCACCACCCATAATTTTTTTTACTATTATTTATACTTACTAAAATATCCTCAAATATGTCATTTACATATTTCCTTGTGTCATTTGAACTATTTGGTTAATGAACAAAAAAAAATTATTTTACGAAAATAATAATATAAAACCAAGTGGATTTGAATTTATACTACTAAGGGTGTTTCTTAAGGAGACAAAATAACGAAAAAAAATAAAAAGCTTTGTCAAAAAAAATAAATTATTTATAAAATATAGTACTTTTTGATATTTCATACGAGATGTGAGTCTCGAGAATAATTTTAATAATGATAAAAATACAAATACAAAGCAAAGGGTGGTAATCTGTATGTGAAAATCATTTATCACAAATTCAATATTTCAAGTGCCCAAAGAACTAAACCATATGATGTTGGGAGGGAAAAGGAAAAAAAATAGAAGTAAAAATAATAATAGAAAAACAGGTGCTTTTGAATTTATACTTTTAAGGTTGTTTAATACGGAGACAAAATAACAAAAAAAATAAAAAGCTTTATCCAACCCATGGTGGGTTGGGTTAATTTAGACAGTTGCTGGATTATTGTTTCCTCATCCTTAACAATTGCAGTTGTTGTAATGCTTAGTCCAACCCGCGGTGGGTTGGGCATTGTTGGAATAGGCTCCAACGTTTTCAATGCCATGCAGCTAGGCACGGCATTATGCAAAAGCTAAAGAGACTAATTTCAGGACCAATAATTATATATACTAAACCGATGTGGGATTTTGGGATGTATAAGAGTGATAAAATAATACCACCGAGTTCAGTTAAAACAAAGCCTTGTTGGTTACCCACCTAAAGGTCAAAAGAAAAAAATGTTGCATGCTGTTGACGTGGTAGGAGTGCAAAGGTATGAGAAATAGAATGTAAATGGCAGGTGAGGTGGTTTAAGGTATGACTGGATGGTTTAGGCTTGGAGGTATGGATAATTTTGGGGTAGTCTAAATATATTTTTTATTTGAGTTATTTGTGTTTTGGTACCAACTAGTTATACTTGTTTCGGTTTTAGTCTCAAATTAAAAACTACTGTATGTTTGACCCCCATTTTTCGCTTTTAGCAACATTGTTTAGAAAAAAAGTTTTGCTAAAAATATCGAAAAAATTCAAAAATCGAAGATAAAAAAAATGGGGACGAACATATAATAGTTTTTAATTAGGGGTCAAAACTCAAACGAGTATAACTAGTGGGGGACAAAACCTAAATAACTTTTTTTTTCTTATTTTAGCAAGATAAAAGTTGAACATGTCTATGTAGATGCTAATAATAATAATATTAAGGGATTTCTGACTTTGCCCACAATGTAATTGCCATCATTTCACTTTAATTACTCATTTATTTCTCTTTAGACTTTACCCCTCCAATTTCAGTATTAGCGATAGAAAACTGTGGCAAAAAATATAAAGTAGCGCCAGTAAAAGTGAATATATTAGGTAAAGTCTAAAAATCAACAATCAAATAATGATAGCTTTAGGAGGTAAATTAAAAATAGGGTTATTTGGATTTTGGCCCCCATTACTTTTGTCTGTTTGGGGAATAACCCCCAATTGATAATTATTATAGGACTAATCAAAATTTCACTTTTAGCGACACTTTTTCAACATATTGATATTTTTAGCAACACGTTTTTTTATAAAAATGTAGCTAAAAATGAAAAGTGGGGGTTAATCGTATAATAGTTTTTAATTGTGGGTTAATCTCCAAATGGACAAAACAAATGAGTGCCAAAATCCAAATATCCCTATAATTTATAACACCAACTAAGACAATGTATAGCCAACTAGTTTTGCTTATGTCTGACCAAAATGTAATTCTTCAGGAACTCATTCAGGGATTTTTCTTGCGACCTTTAAATATAAATAATTAATGTTAATTAAATAGGATTTTCCATAGTTGTTGTCTCACAATGATCTCAGGGACTATATCGCCTACTTAGTTGTGGGTTGGAAAGTGCAATATATTTCTAGAGTTGTCCAAGATCCCCTTTTTCAATTCCATAGGTTAATTTTTTTTCATGCATGTCATATATATATGGGTTGGAAAATGAGTTGTAAATTTATAATATATTGGATGATGGATTGTTTGGACACTGTCAACATTTAAAGGAGTTGAAGGAGTTGAAGAAGCTAGTTGAAACCGGAAAGTGTGTTGAGAAGTAACTTTTTAAATTGGTAATTGTATGTTATATTAAAAATGGGAATTTACAGCATTACAATTACAACCTCACATCAAGTCCCCTTTGTAGTACTTTTTTGGTTAAATTAACGTTTAATCTCTAAGAGCTAAGTACATTTTACACTTAGTCCGTCTTATTTTTTTATATTTTTAAAAGTGCCTTATCTTTATTTTTGACAATAATATCTTAGGATTTAAGATACGAGAGGAATGAGTTTTTGTGAAAGTTTTATATGGTGAGAGACTTTTTGGAACAAAAGAAAACGTCTTCGACTAAACGTTAATTGAAAAATTGCCGAGGGACTTTTATCGAATTACCCTATTTTTTAAAATATTACTAATTTATTTAATTAGGCCAAGGTAGCTATTGATAATTTCAGAATTACACAAATCTATAATTAAACCTCATTCCAAAATTTTAATCATAATACTAAATTAATTTAAACATTAAGGTTTATAATAATAATGAGATAATTCTAGGAGGACATGTAGATAAACTTAAAAATTTATCAAAATAGAAATAAAGTAGCACATTAGTGAGATTGATCTAACCTCGTTCAAAGATAGGGGTGGCAATTCGAGACTGTGTTGATTTTTATTTGAGTACAAGTTTTGAGTACTCTTAAATCTATACAAGTTAATAGTGTTATCTTCGGGTCATATCGGATTAAAACCATAAAGGGTTATCGTATAAAAAAATGTCAGCCCTATTCAAAGATTTACTTCAAATATTAAATTTTATTGAAACTTTTATGTTTGTCATAATGAAGAGATAATTCTAGGAGGATATATGTCTCAACATAATTTTAAAGTACCAAAATTATCCAAGGGAAACCTCCCGCACAAATGTTGTTTTAGACATCCCACATCGCATATGTTCACCAAAATTCTGTTTAATTCGATCCGTTCATTTGTGTCCCTAATTTTGCGCGTAGTTGCATGGCATTTGAAATATTGGATGTTGATCCAATTACACCCAACCCATCAAGGGTTGAAAGTAGCAATAGTAATGAATTGATGAAACTTGAATTAAAATCTCAAATAGGTTAACTGATCTTTTTGTTTTTTTCCATTTGATTTTTTTTTGTTTGACAATATTAAGTCCTTACAAACTTTCTGTATTTATGTTTTGACTGACTTAGTTATCAAACGTCATGCCAAGTTGCACGTCATTTGAAATGTTGGATGTTGATCCAATTACACCGAACTCACCAAGGGTTGAAATTACCAATACCAATAAATTGATGAAACTTAAATTAAAATCTAAAATAGGTTAACCGAACCCATCACGTGTTGGTTAGTTTTCTCTTTTTAATTTTTTTCCATTTGATTTTTTCGCATTTTACAATATTTAGTCCTTGGAAACTTTCTCTATTTGCGTTATTATTAATTTAATTTTCAAATTCCATGCCTAGTTGCATGGCATTTGAAATGTTCGATGTTGATCCGACAACACCCAACCCAACCCATTAAGGTTTGAATGTAGCAATACTAATGAATTGTTAAAACTTGAATTAAAATCTCATATAGGTTGACCGAACCCACCATGGGTCAGTTAGGTTTTATCTTTTCATTTATTTATTTGTTTCATTTTATGTTTTTTGGTTTTACTATATTTATTTCTTAAAAACTCTCTCTATTTAAGTTCACTGACTAAATTATCAATTCGAAAATACATTATATTTTACTGCTAAATGACTACGGGAATGCTACATGACCAACATTAAACAATGTTTTACTACTTAGAATATATTTTAATTCATATTTGTAAGATTTTATTTTATTTACCAAAATAAGAATT
The DNA here is from genome assembly GCA_949130495.1 of Sambucus nigra. Classification (NCBI taxonomy): domain Eukaryota; kingdom Viridiplantae; phylum Streptophyta; class Magnoliopsida; order Dipsacales; family Adoxaceae; genus Sambucus; species Sambucus nigra. Next base: position 405,370,507 of record OX422220.1, read on the forward strand.
GAAAGGATTGATCCCAGTCATAACTAAAATTAAAGTTGTACTTTGAGAAACAAATAGGGGAGTTTTCTATTTTAGTCCTTCGAAAATATTTATTTGTTTGGACCTAGTCCATTTACATATTTTTTAGAACTAAGGTCCCTCACCTCTTATTCTATATCTTATGAGTTTGCGTATATACAAACATGACAGGTGTATATTACAAAAGTTCGTACATAAATTATAATGATTCACCTAAAATTTCCCTCGAAAAAATCATGTGTCTTTAAAAAATTTATCGTATATAGTACTAAAAATGGGTATACATTAAAAGACAGGGACCTTATTGTCCAAATAATATGTTAGTGAACTAGAGCCAAAAAAATACCGATGAAAGAGTTGAATTATAAAAAAAAATAATGAGGTCTTGTTCCCTGCTTGAATGCAGAGCTATTAGCACATATGATTAGACTCGCTTGACCTTGTTGCATTTGAGGTGTTGAATGCAACATTTAACGTCATATTCGTTGATTCCATATTCATACAAGTCTAATTTCATATGCATTAAATTAATCTAATCATCCAATATAAAATATCCCAATAAGTTGTCTAAAACTAATATTCCAATTCTTTAATAATTAATCAATTTATTTCATAAAATGTTTTGAACATGTGCAAAAAAAAATTTAACAACATATTATAATATCTATCCCATAGTACTTATCTGTAATTTCATAAAATGTTGATAATGATTATTCAAAACATACATATATGATGTTTAGACAATACTTAAATAAATAATATTTAATGAAAAAATGGAGATATTCTTGCCTTAAAAAAAGTGTTTCGATAATCTAAAAATTACAGTTTGTTCTTCTCACAAAAAACAACTTTTGTACGTTGTCCTTCTTCAACATCTTTGTGCAAAGCCTACAACGTTAAGGTTGAAAATTGGTTTAATAGTGTTTGTGCGTTAAACTGGAGGGCTTGTAGGTTTTGTTTGAACCAAAATAAGGCAATAATACAAAATTATTAGTCAAAAGAGTTACTTAATAAAAATCACTGAACCACCATAAAGAGTGCTAAAGAAAAACAAATCCTTGCTAAAATAGAACACTCCCTCCAAGGGGGATGCCTCCATAGCGGTCTAAAGTGGCTATAACGACTCTGAACCCTGCTACAGTAGGCCTAGCCACCATCCCCACTGATATATCTTATTTTATTTGTTTCAGAACGATTCAGCTCCTAACCTTATTTGCAAACTAACTACTATAAACTCAATAACAAAAAACATGATGTGACGACCCATATAGTTTAATACTTAGGTTGATTAAGTCCAATTATTAAATTATTAATATTGTCAATTCAATTAAATCTCATATTTAACCTGAGAGGAAAACATCAGATTAGGATATACAAATGGAGTGCGATAAGATGAGTGATAAATACATCGTGATATTAATAAATCACTACCACTAAGATTTTAATAAAACATCATTTGTATCAACAATAAATCCCATCCATGAAATCACAAGGGAAACACCGTTCATACAAACCACAATAAATTGTCAATAATGCGATCCACAAACTTAAACTGAGTGCATGCCCTAAGAACGTAAAATACAAATCTCTCATCTCTCATGATAAAAAGTAAATAAAAATGACATAAATTAAGGGAGACCTACAACTTCGAACTATTCGTGAGACTAAAATAAGGACTTGGTGCTCTGAAATAGGAATGTTAGATGAGACAATCACGAGCACTTGAAATTTGAGTTCAACGACGATGGTGAGGCCACCGCTAGTTAACAAAGTTATGCAACCCCAAAATATTTGAAAATAAATAATAAATCTAAAGATTATTATCTTACACAACTGCCATCGTATGAGCGTTCCTCATTGTTCATTAATTAACAATTAGAATTTCTCTTATTAAATAAACTTCATTATTAACAAGGACCATTGTCATGTTTATTCCCAATCCCCATCGATGTCACTATTCCAACGACATGCACATACAAGAATACCTAATTCAAATAAATGGATACTCATCATCACAATGTCCAACCTCCACCATATACACCTCAAACACATCATCACAACCCACAAGAATCGCGAGGTGATAAATCCTCAAGATTGGAACACCAATTTACCTCATCCACCTTCTCCAACTCATTCAAAAAAGAACTCACAAGGTTTACTTAATGATCATAACGAGCATTTTCAAGCTCAAATGAGTTAACCAAGCATGCTTAGAGAGGGTCTACCCAATATGTATCATCAAAGTGTTCTTGAACAATATCCTCAATGAGATCTACCTAAAGAATATCGTCTTCATCACCCATTTGTTTGCAATGTTAAAAATGTTAAGCTCCAATGCCATGTTTTCGCTGAGATTCATTTGCCCATTTTTAGCATTAATTAGGGCATTTGAGGTAGCTAAAATAGGTTGAACAAGGATAATTGGGATGTGGTTGCGATTTCGAGCTACAAGTTGAGTATTCAAAACCACAAACTCCACTAGGAAGTAGAATTTGTCAACTTGAATTATGACATCTTCCACCACCTTCTAGAGACTGTAATGGAATGGTCCTCTAGTTGCAGAGTGATTTTGATCATCTTTATCTCACTTATACCTCGTTGTTCATACACGAAGTATGGTAGAAATTGACACCCACACCTAAATCAATGAAAGCTCCAAGTTAATAGCATTACATGTATGCTATTAGGGAGACACAAGCCTTTAATGATAGGGTGAAGCAATGGGTTATTTTACAACTAGATTTGGCTCTATTCATGTCTCCTCACTACTCTCTTCGAGATAGGCATATTTGACATCTATGGGGTTAGGTCAGACTTTCGGAGATTTTGAAAGTGGGGTGGGATCGTCATATCAAGAACTTCCACACTACGTAGAGTAGTGATGGATTTTGCTTCATTATGCGAAAATTTTGATCTCATAATAATAACATTGTGTTGACCTTGAGGATTTTGCTGAGGTTGCTATCGAAATATTCCATTTTCTAGGATACTTAATGAAGTGGTCAATTTTGATAGTGACGATTTAATTTCTATAAACATTTGTGCATTTTGAGCATTATCATTCATTTGAGTTTGCATAAAAACTTGAAAAGTATCTTCAACGCTCTTCTTATATGGGGGCACATTTGGAAGAGGGGGAAAAGGACCTTGAATTTGAAATAGTGATGATCCTTGTTGGCATGAAGGATAATAATTTTAAGGTAGGAGATTTTGGGCTTATTGGGGTTGGCCCCTGCAGACCCCCCATCTTAGAGACCTCTTAAGCACTTCCTTAGGTCCCTAACACTCATCCACTCACTATAAACCCTAGGTCATACACCGAGTAATGATACGGAGGCCATCGGAAGCTCCTGGTTCACATTTGACTCAAGTCTACATCCTAACCTAAGTTAAACCTTAAAGGGACCGGAGTCCCCTTTACAACGGTTCGTCCCGTTCACGAATCAGCCGCATGGTTCAAACGAATGATCCGTTTTATTCAGAGTATTGATTTGGAGGCCAACAAGTGCTCTCGGGCCACGTTTAAACTCGATAAAATCCCTACCCTGAATGAATCTCAATGAAACCATTTAGGGATCTGAATCCCCATTCTAATGATCTGTGTCGTGCGCAAATCGGTCTCACGTTACACACGAATGACACGTTTTACTCTAAAGGTCCATCGAATGCTTTTGGACACTGTTTGCCCCCGGTCAACTCTCCAAACTGAGCGAATCTCAATGAAATCTTGAAAGGATCAAAATTCATTTTCGAACAATTCATGCCATGAGCGAATCGGCCTTACGGTTCGGACGAACAATTCATTTTCCTTCATAACCCCTGATCCATAGATCATCAGGCTCTTCCGATTCCCATTTGACTTTGGTCATCTCCTGTACCTGAGAATGGCTCAAAGAATTCTTGAAGGCTCTAAATTTCCTTTCTAGCGGTCCCAACCGTGCAGGATTTGGACTTACGATTTGTATTTTATGTCCATTTTTCAAAAACAGTTCGTTCTAGACTGCCTATAGGGACTCCAGACCCCCTGCCTATCGGCAGAGTGTACTTTCCTTTCCCAGTAAGGTAGAACCTGTGCCGATAGACAGGCCAAAGGCCATGTCGATCGGCACCCCAACCCTAAATGGCACTATATAAAGGGTCCATGACCTCACGCATGGAGCAGGTCCTTTTCAAGATTTAACACAGATTCTCTTGAAATTAGAGCTTTCTCATTACCAAAATGAAAAGTCAGTTTTTCAACATTCCCTCACCTCACTTTCTTACCACAATTAGTCGTCCACCTCAACCCATCACATTACCTTCATACCACTAGAAAAACCAGCTTACATGCATTCTAAATTCGATAAAAAAGTTCTACAAGGATGTCCCTTCCTCACCCCTTTTTTACTTTAATCATTTAATTATTATTATTATTATTATTATTATTATTATTATTATTATTATTATTATTATTATTATTATTATTATTATTATTATTATTATTATTCACTTTATTCTCATTTTGTGATATCTTCTAGTTTTGTTTCATTATCTCACATTAAATAATCTTTATTTTTATTATTATTATTGCCCACAACTAATTTTCATAAAAGTCCAAAAAAGACAAAAAGAGGGTTCATTCATAAATTCCACTGTTCTAAAAAAACCCGCCTAGGCTCTGCCTAGGCGCGCCTAGGCTTAAGGCTTGGGAGAAATGTCTCGCCTTACGCTTTTCACGCCTTATTCATGGTAAAACCCTTAAGGCGCACTTTTTTCTAAAAACAACAATGATTTAGTGAAACGATGTCGCCTTTTAAAGAATTTGTTTACAAACCGAACCATTATCTCATCCAAAATAATTAAATAGTATTTTAATTTGCATATATTCAGACATATTTTTATGATATGTGCAATTTTTGTATTTTAATAGCCTTGATATGGTTAAAAAATATTGAAATATATTAAGAAGGCCTAAACGCCTTTTCACGCCTTTTCACGCATAGGCCCGCCTAGGCTTCTAAGGCTTAAGGCTTGGCCTCCACGCCTCAATCATGCCTCGCATGTTTTAGAACCTTGATAAATTCCAAATGTTAGACTTCCGTATCTTCACACACTCTCACATTTGAACACATTTCTTTTTAAAAACACTCAAATAGGAGTCATACATATGGATTTATGGTTTAAACCCTATCGCTATGCTATTTTTGAATTAGGTGGACTTTGATTACTCTTGGGATATGTAGTCGCCTAGGGCCAATCCGAAGATTCGAATCATCCTTTTTCATTTTATGGGTTCCTAACACCTTTCCATTCCATAACTTATTCCTAGGACCTTCGAATCATTTGGTTTAGTATGCATCAGTATGACCTTGATTCCATTCTATCAAGGAGATGACATTCTTTTTCCTTTTTTGAGCAAAACAAGTTGGTGACTCGATCTCTTCCTGTTATTCCCACTTGACGACGACCAATTTTATATCTGAGGCAGACTACAAAGATGATGACATGAGTGACAGAAAGAGACCTCCATATCCTCAAATCACCCACACTTACATGTGAAAAAAAGGGATAGAGGGGGGGGGGGGGGGGGGGGACCATTTCTTTTCCTCCTCCCCTCGTCCTAACATCGGGCCTAGGCCCATGCCTAACGAATCAGAACCGAGCGTCCAAAGCGGCGACTCCTCTGGGGACTCTTAAGAGGACTAGACACTATTTTGTACATGGATATTACTTCTTTTCTCTCCTTCTTTTCTACATGTGTACATATACCTCCATTTTTTTGTTCTCCTTATTCCTATGCTTATTTCTCGTATATTTATGTCATGATTGTCTCCACCATTGTCTCTTGTCATGCATTTATCACTCCTCACTTACGTGTACATGCTTATAATGCTTCACCTTACGCCCACTTGGATTTCTTCCATGAACTACCAAAGTAGGTAGTTATTGATAGATATAGGTTTAAGTTTTCCATCATATATGTACTTGTGAACCATCCTGCTTTATGTGAATATTGTGGTTGTGTTGATCATACTATTTCACTTTGTAAGAGAGTTGAAACTCATGTCAAACTCCATTGAATAACAAAGGTGGTTGCGAAAAAGTCAAGCCCAAGTTAAACCATTGATGAGGACTTGGTATCTGGGAGCAAGAAGATGATTGAAACGGCAACTAAAGTTGGCACCATCTCCATAAGTCAAATTCATTCTCGGCCAGATAATCATGTTATAGAGTTTTGTTCAAAAAACACTTTGGAGGATGTCGCTTACCACCAAAATACTCAAAAAGATGTGTAGAACATGGGAAAAAATGAGAAGGATTCGCACCTGAAAAGTAACAAATTTTCAGTCCTTGATAATGAGCACACTTTTAACATTTATAAGTTTTATGGAGAGGACTACATTCAGCCTATTGTGGTCAACATGTGCCAATTGGAAAGCCCAAATTCTTTGCAATAAAAAATTTCTTTCACTGTCAATTAGAACACGCATGGGGGATCTTTGTCTCCTGCCTTTTTGGCACATGGTGGTCAGATTATACCTACTTGTAGCATTGGGAAGATGGAAAAGAAGGACATCCCCCTTTCCCGCTTTCTCCCTTATCTGATGACTCTACGCAAGAGCATGTTGGAGGTATTTTTAATTCTAGAGATGTGGTCAAAGTGGTCTTGGAGCCTCAACTTTATGTTGACCTGAGTTGTGAGTTAAGGGAGATCAGCTTACTCTTTTGGGCCAAGCTAATACTTCTTTTCACAATCAATTTGACTAATAAAAAATTGGCCTGCCTGCCTAAGTGTTGAAGAGACAATCTCTAGTAGCACCCCATCTAATGATAGTATTGCTTTACGCTCCCAATATCATGAGCACGAGTTGGACAATTAAGTGGATTATTCCACTACGTCTCACTCTTGTAGCTCAAATTTGTCTAAAGCCTAAAAAATGACCATTAAAAAGGAAGAACGACAAAACCAACTTGAGCAAGATGGAGTATAGAAAAAATTGACGGATATGGAAATTTTCGAAGTTATGACTGATGAAGAAAGTACAATTGATGAGGGTCATTAGAAAATCCATGAAGAAAATGGAAATTCTTTTGATACGAAGGCTACGATATTTGTAAATGCTCAAGACAATGTCAAATGGAAATATTAAAACTATTGTAATTTTTCGTAATACAAATGTTTCATATGGTCGTAGTCACCGACGGACTACTGTTGGCCGAGTGAGAGCCTTAGCCCCCACAAATTTAAAAAAAAATCACATATAAGAATTTTAATAAATATAGGTGTAAAAAAGTAATTACACCTAAAAATGTCTTGTTTCTCTCCCCCCCCCCCCCCCCCCCCCCCCCCTCCCCTCTCTCTCTCTCTCTCTCTCTCATAACCCAAAAAGTTAAACCAACAATAATACTAAAATTAACTCAAACAATATAACCCTATATATATATATATATATATATATATATATATATATATATATATATAGGGTTATATTGTTTGAGTTAATTTTAGTATTATTGTTTGTTTAAGTTTTTGGGTTAATTTTATGATTAACTTTAGGATTATTGCTGGTTTAAGCTTGAGCCTGAAATGTAGAAATATATGTGTTGTTTCCCTCCCTCTCTATTGATATTGATGCAAAATTTGGGGTTAGTTTTAATGTTAATGTTCGTAAGGGTTAATTTTAGGGTTGATGTTAGGACTAATTTTATGGATTATTGGTTAAAATTAAAAAATATTTTTTTTATTTGTGCTTCCTTTTCTTACGGTCCGAAAATTACCATTAAATTAGCCCACACTCATGTTAAATCGTCGGTCCATCCCTGGTCAAAGTTAAATTATTTGTCGAATATAATACTTTCAGATATTTCATACGTTATGTGAGTCTAGAGAATGAGTTTAATAATGATAAAAATAATAAAACAAAGCAAAGGGTGGTAGTCTGTATGTGAAAATCATTTATCACAAATTCAATATTTCAAGTGGCCAATGAACTAAACCATCTGATGTTGGGAGGGAAAAGGAAAAAATAGAAGTAAAAATAATAATATAAAACCAAGTGGATTTGAATTTATACTACTAAGGGTGTTTCTTAAGGAGACAAAATAACGAAAAAAAATAAAAAGCTTTGTCAAAAAAAATAAATTATTTATAAAATATAGTACTTTTTGATATTTCATACGAGATGTGAGTCTCGAGAATAAGTTTAATAATGATAAAAATACAAATACAAAGCAAAGGGTGGTAATCTGTATGTGAAAATCATTTATCACAAATTCAATATTTCAAGTGCCCAAAGAACTAAACCATATGATGTTGGGAGGGAAAAGGAAAAAAATAGAAGTAAAAATAATAATAGAAAAACGGGTGCTTTTGAATTTATACTTTTAAGGTTGTTTATTACGGAGACAAAATAACAAAAAAAATAAAAAGCTTTATCCAACCCATGGGGGAATATTGTTTCCTCATCCTCATCAATTGCAGTTGTTGTAATGCTTAGTCCATGGTGGGTTGGGCATTGTTGGAATAAGCTCCAACGTTTTCAATGCCATGCAGCTAGGCACGGCATTATGCAAAAGCTAAAGAGACTAATTTCAGGACCAATAATTTTATATACTAAACCGATGTGGGATTTTGGGATGTATAAGAGTGATAAAATAATACCACCGAGTTCAGTTAAAACAAAGCCTTGTTGGTTACCCACCTAAAGGTCAAAAGAAAAAAATGTTGCATGCTGTTGACGTGGTAGGAGTGCAAAGGTATGAGAAATAGAATGTAAATGGCAGGTGAGGTGGTTTAAGGTATGACTAGATGGTTTAGGCTTGGAGGTATTGATAATTTTGGGGTAGTCTAAATATATTTTTTATTTGAGTTATTTGGGTTCTGGTACCAACTAGTTATACTTGTTTCGGTTTTAGCCTCAAATTAAAAACTACTGTATGTTTGACCCCCATTTTTCGCTTTTAGCAACATTGTTTAGAAAAAAAGTTTTGCTAAAAATATCGAAAAAATTCAAAAAGCGAAGATAAAAAAAATGGGGAGAAACATATAATAGTTTTTAATTAGGGGTCAAAACTCAAACGAGTGTAACTAGTGGGGGAGAAAACCTAAATAACCTTTTTTTTTTATTTTAGCAAGATAAAAGTTGAACATGTCTATGTATAAGCTAATAATAATAATATTAAGGGATTTTTTTTTTTTTTGATAAGTAAATGAATCATTAAACCAAACCCGCCTAAGGGGGCGGAAACCCGTATACAGGAAGTATACAAACAAAAAGGCGCAAGGCCGAGCCTCAGAAAAAACAACACAGACCCCTAAAACTCCTCCAAAAACTCGAGGAAGATAGATAAAGACGAATCATTTCCTCCCTTCAACCAAGTACGAAGAAGGTTCAGAAAGTAGAACCGAATACGAGAAGGGCTAAGATCAACTCCCTCAAAGCATCTTCTGTTCCTCTCCTGCCAGATGGTCCAAAAAATACAATGAGGAACCATCCTCCAGAGCAAACGCGAACCCATCCAACCCCTAGGCCTTCTCCAAGCCGCCATCACCTCGCACACCGTACGAGGCATAACCCATACCATCGCTTAAAGAGAAAAATAAGTCCCAGAGACCCTTAGTGATTTGACAATGAAGAAGAAGGTGATTGGTAGTCTCCTCCTCCTTCCTACATAACCAACATCTACTGGCCATCCTCCTGCCTCGATGTTGAAGCCCCTCAATAGTCAAGATGGCCTGCCTGGCAGCGGTCCATACAAAGAAGCAAACCTTGGGAGGTGCACGACTCTTCCAAATTACCTTCCACGGAAAAGAGGCACCCCCACGACCCCTCAGCACAATATAGTAACTCTTAACTGAGAACAGGCCATCCCGAGAGCACGACCACCTCAACCCATCTGCACCCAAAGTCGGAGTCGGGGCCAATCTCAACCAGGAAAAGAACTCCGCCGCCTCCTCCAGCTCCGAATCCCTGAGATCCCTCCTAAGCTTCGGATCCCACTCCCCCCGAGCCCCATCCCCCCGCCTATGATGCACAACTAACCCCTCTTTGTCAACCCCAAGACGATACATCCCCGGGAAAAGATCCTCCAGAGAGCCCCGCGCGCCCCATTTATCCTTCCAGAATCTGATACGGTTCCCGTTCCCAAGCTGTAAGGAAATAAGCAAAGAAAACCTCCCCCACCCAAGAGCAATAAATCTCCACCAGCCCACCCCATGAGCCAAGCGCCCAGTAACAGGGCCCCACTCAAACGGATGCACCCTGTGTCTAGCGACCACCACTTTCCTCCATAATCTGCCTTCTTCCCGATGAAAACGCCACAGCCACTTACCCAGTAAAGCCATGTTGAATTGGGCTAAGTGCCTCACCCCAGCCCCACCCTCACTCAGAGGCCTGCACACCTCATCCCAACTCACCAAGCAATAGTGAAAGTGATCATCATTCCCTCTCCACAGAAAATCTCTCATCAGCTTATCGAGCCTAATGCCAACGCTCCTAGGTAAAGGAAGAACAGACATGAAGTAAGTCGGCAGGCTAGATAAAACGCTTTTGATCAACGTCAACCGACCCCCTTTGGACAGGTAACTATGCTTCCACCCAGCCAACCTCCGTTGCACCCTCTCGAGAACCGGATCCCAAATCGAAGAAGACTTAAACTTAGCCCCTAAGGGGAGTCCCAGATAAGTAGATGGAAGAGAACCGACACGACAACCAAGCACACCTGCAAGAAGCCCCAAATTCCCAACCTCTCCCACAGCAATCATCTCACTCTTCCTGACGTTGATACGTAACCCCGAAACAGCCTCAAAACACACCATAAGTAACCACAGTGACCTCACCTCCCCCACCGACGCCCCACAAAAAATAATAGTATCATCCGCAAAAAGAAGGTGAGACACCTCCACAGAATGGGTAACCGATCTCCCGATAGAAAAACCCGAAATAAGGCCGCCCTCCATCGTCCTACTCATCATCCTAGAAAATGCCTCCATAACCAGGATAAAGAGAAAAGGGGATAAAGAATCACCCTGCCTAAGTCCACGCGAACTCGAAAAGAACCCTTCCGGCACCCCATTAACAAGAACAGAGAAGTTGACAGTAGAAAAGCACCTCTTCATCCACCTACACCACCGTTCCCCAAACCCCATCCTCCTAAGCAAATAAATGAGGAACTCCCAACTCACATGATCATACGCCTTCTCAATATCAAGTTTGCATAGAACACCCGGAACCCCACCTCTAAGTCTTGATTCGATGCACTCATTTGCAATCAGTGCGGCATCCAGAATCTGACGTCCCCCCACAAACGCACTCTGGGCCTCCGAGATGAGAGGATCAATCACATATCTAAGTCTGACCGACAAGACCTTAGAAATGAGCTTATACACGCTGCTAACCAGACTAATAGGCCTGAAATCTCTAACATCCGTAGCCCCCCCCCCCCCTTCTTCGGGACCAAAGTAATGAACGTGGCGTTTAGACTCCTCAGAAAATACCCCCTATCATAAAACTCGATGAAAACCGCCAACACATCCATCCTAACCACCTCCCAACAATGCTGGTAAAAAGCCATGGTGAATCCGTCCGGACCAGGCGCCTTATCACCGCACATCGACCTCAAAACCTGGACAACCTCCTCCTCTGTGAACATCCTCTCTAGCCAAATCACCTCATCCCCAGCGAGGCCTGCCACTGGGAGCCCATTCATCGTCGGATGCCAAGACTCCTCCTCGGTGTACAACCTCTCGTAGAACTGACTGATCTCCCTACGAACCTCACTCTCCTCAGTGAACTCCACTCCCCCTACGACCACCTTCTCGATATGGTTAAAGCGGCGATGGGAATTAGCCGTTTTATGAAAAAACTTAGTGTTGTAGTCTCCTTCCCTAAGCCAAAGAGCTCTAGACTTTTCCCTCCAACTCATCTCCTCCTGAACCAGACGCTTCCCCACCTCCCTTTTCTTCTCGACCCTCGCCACCCTCTCTGCCCCCGAAAGACCATCTACCCCTTCTTTTTCGTCAAAGTGACGGATATCCTCTAAAAACTGCTCAATCGCACCCCGCACATTACCAAACACATCACGGTTCCACCGAATGATATCCCCCTTAAGAAGAGATAATTTAGTCGCAAGTCTGAAGCTCGCATTCCCCTCCACCTCATACCCCTGCCACCACTCCCGAACCCTCCCCATAAAATCCTCCTCTTTTAACCACATATTCTCAAATCTAAATGGGGTCCTCCCCCCAATCCTCCCTCCACACTCCAGTAAAATAGGTGAGTGGTTCGAAGTCACTCGAGGCAAGCAAGACTGAGTTGCCCCCAAAAAATGATCATCCCAATCATTAGAAAGTAAATATCGATCCAGCCGAGAAAGAGAAGGCTCGTCCCTATTACTGGACCAGGTGAACACCCCTCCCGCCAAAGGGAGATCAATCAGCTCCAACTCATCAATGAAGTCCGAGAAATCCCGCATATACGAGTTCGACCTCCCCCCACCACTTCTCTCAGATGGGAAACGAACGATGTTGTAATTGCCCCCTGAGCACCACGGAACACCCCAAACATTCCTGACCCCTGCCAATTCCTCCCACAACTCCCAACGAAATGAGTCTTCCACAGGCCCATAAACCCCCGAAAAGCTCCATGAGAACTGATCCTCCACAGACCAGAATAAGCACGAAAGCGACCACCGACCTACTAAAAAATCAATTTTTTCCACCACTCTACTATCCCACATAATAATAATCCCTCCTGAAGCCCCATCGGAATCCAGGCAGCACCACTCAACCCATCGACCTCCCCAAATCGAACGCGCCACCTCCCAATCCACTGACCCCAACTTTGTCTCTTGAAGGCATAAAATGTCCGGCCTCCACTGCGAAATCGCTCCACTAACCACCCTTCGTTTTGCGGGGTCATTCAACCCCCGCACGTTCCAAGAGATAAGACGTAGCTTCATTATAATCCATTGGTTTCCCTGCTCACCCCCCTCTCTACATCCTGGACTCTTTCCCTCCGCCTCTCCTCTATGTGTTGGAACACCCTCAGTGCCTCCTCCTCATTTCCTACAAAATCGATCCCTAGAAATGTACTGAATCCTCCTATAACATTGGAAACCCATTCCTCCGCATCTGGATCCGGAATTTTCTCGCCAATCCTAATCCCGGACGCCTCCCCTTCCCGCTCCACAGCCCCTAGCTCCACCCACAGTCTAGGGGACAAGTTCCCCAAGTTACTAACAAAATCTTGCCCACTCGACGGATCCCCAGCAACGCCACCCGACCAATGCGCAAGGGCCCCACCCTCCACATCACCCTCACCCCCCTCGACAATAGTGCAAAGGGAATCCCCCTTCACAAGCAACGAAGCCGGAGATAAAGAGGGACCGAGCCCCTCGGCTGAGCAAGGACTCGTGGCCGCCCCCTTACCTCCGAAAACACCTCCGGATATGCCCAACGAATCCTTAACAACCGCACCTTTACCCTTAAAAACCCCTCTAACCTTGCCTCTAATATTGAGGGCTTTAGTTTTATCTCTTTTTTTTCCAAGAACCCCATGTTTCAATACTTTACCGGAATTAAGACAAGGTCCGACTAAACTAAAATGCGTGCACTGTTTACTATTCTTAGTAGGCAGGGACTCCATACATTAGAAGCACGCCTGGTACCGTCATTTAACACATTGTTACCCAAAGCATTACCAGCCAACAAAACCTTTTGCCCATTCTTATTATTACAAAAATAATTTTGCAACGTCACATCATCCTTCTTGTCCGCCCCTGAACCAACATTAAACCCATGAGGCTGCTCTACAATACCCACTTTCTTGCCAGACCCATCACCCTCAAGTTGACTCGCCAACAAATCACTATCACCCACTGTAGCACACAGGGTCTTGTCCGCCACCCTACTGTACACCAACCCCATACCTCGTACGCTATGTTGCTCAGTCCCCAAGGCTACACTAGTCTGCACACCTATGCAGGAAACATGCTGAGCGGAGCTTCCCGCCCCGTCACCGGAACACACAAAGCTGGAACTGGAGACCTGCCGACCAGGGGTAGCCACACCGTCGTCGGAACCACCAACGCTGCTCACTTCACAGCCACTCCGGACCCCCAAGCACAACTTACCGCCGAAACTGGGCGTCACCGACCTGGACAGCGTAGACGGAGCCAAATGACGAGACCCAACCTGAACTTTGCCATAACGTTTGAGTATACCAGCCTTAGTAGTGACTTTCGGTAGAGGCGGACAATGACTCATGGCGTGAGCCATGGTGCTCCTGTGCTTGGGAGATGACACAGATGCAGGACAAGCATCCATCGTCGAGCCCACCACCAAAGCCTCATCACCACCAATAATACCACACCCAGAACTAGGAGGGGCGTGAGTCACCAAAGCAGGACTCGAAGTCTGCCCAAACCGACCTACAACTGCAGCACGAGTTAGAGCCTTCACCCTTAGACAGCCCATCTCTTCAGATACACCATTACCTACATAGGAACACGAAGGTAGCACCTCAACGAAGACGGGAAGAACGAAGGCCCAACCACCCGCTTTAATAGTGACCTTCTCCGGGATAGTCATGTTCCCTCTAACCAAAATCCTTGCCCACCTCAGCTCAACCCCTGACTGAGTAGCTTCGTCAATATTGAGAAAGCCTCCACACTGATTACCAACAGCCTGAAATACTTCCAAGCCCCATAAGTGAAGAGGGAGGCCCTCAATCCTAATCCAGCGACAATATGGGCGACCACCACTTTTGGAACAGCAACCCAGTGGATGCCACTTATCAAGAAATAGATGAGCCCCATGCACAACCCATTGTTTCTTCTTGAGGAACCTAAACGCTTCATGTTCAGAGGAAAAAATGAAACAAAACAAAGAGGAGCTGAGATACCTCACTATCACCCCACCAACAGCACTCCAATGTAAGTTGACCCATAACTGCAACTTCTCTAATGAAGGAGGCAATCCTGGAGCACTACCAACTCTCCCCACCAACGCTCTCTTGAAAAATTCAGTCCTGGACCTAAAAGATTCGTCCACAACGGAGAACACATGCTTCAAGTGACGATCTTCATGCACTTCCAATGGTGATAAAGGCCACGGCTCAAGCAGCGCCGCTTGGAGATACGATTTCACCATGGGAAACTACTTCTTCCAGCTTCTTACTAATAATAGTAATTGGAAAAAGCTGATTACTTAAAAAATATGAAATCATACAACAGATCAACTCATCTCTCCCCCTTCCATTCCTGACGGCCCTCCACTCTTTCACTTTTCCAACCTCCTTAATTAAAGTGAAATGATGGCAATTACATTGTGGGCAAAGTCAAAAAAAGGGATTTTTGACTTTGCCCACAATGTAATTGCGATCATTTCACTTTAATTACTCATTTATTTCTCTTTAGACTTTACCCCTCCAATTTCAGTATTAGCGATAGAAAACTGTGGCAAAAAGAATAAAGTAGCGCCACTAAAAGTGAATATATTAGGTAAAGTCTAAAAAACTACAATCAAATAATGATAGCTTTAGGAGGTAAATTAAAAATAGGGTTATTTCGATTTTGGCCCCCATTACTTTTGTCTGTTTGGGGAATAACCCCCAATTGATAATTATAGTAGGACTAATCCAAATTTTTCACTTCTAGCGACAGTTTTTCAACATATTTATATTTTTAGCAACACGTTTTTTATAAAAATGTAGCTAGAAATGAAAAGTGGGGGTTAATCGTATAATAGTTTTTAATTGTGGGTTAATCTCCAAATGGACAAAACAAATGAGTGCCAAAATCCAAATAACCCTATAATTTATAACACCAACTAAGACAATGTATAGCCAACTAGTTTTACTTATGTATGACCAAAATGTAATTCTTCAGGAACTCATTCAAGGATTTTTTTTTGCGACCTTTAAATATAAATATTTAATGTTAATTAATTAGGATTTTCCATAGTTGTTGTCTCACAATGATCTCAGGGACTATATCTCCTACTTAGTTGTGGGTTGGAAAGTGCAATATATTTCTAGAGTTGTCCAAGATCCCCTTTTTCAATTCCATAGGTTAATTTTTTTTCCTGCATGTCATATATATATATGGGTTGGAAAATGAGTTGTAAATTTATAATATATTTGATGATGGATTGTTTGGACACTGTCAACATTTAAAGGAGTTGAAGGAGCTAGTTGAAACCGGAAAGTGTGTTGAGAAGTAACTTTTTAAATTGGTAATTGTATGTTATGTTAAAAATGGGAATTTACAGCATTACAATTACAACCTTACATCAAGTCCCCTTTGTAGTACTTTTTTGGTTAAATTAACGTTTAATCTCTAAGAGCTAAGTAAATTTTACACTTAGTCCGTCTTACTTTTTTTATATTTTTAAAAGTGCCTTACCTTTGTTTTTGACAATATTTTCTTAGGATTTAAGATACGAGAAGAATGAGTTTTTGTGAAAGTTTTAAATGGTGAGAGACTTTATGGAACAAAAGAAAACGTCTTGGACTAAACGTTAATTGAAAAATTGTCGAGGGACTTTTATCGAATTACCATATTTTTTAAAAATATTATTAATTTATGTAATTAGGCCAAGCTATCTATTGATAATTTCAGAATTACGCAAATCTATAATTAAACCTCATTCCAAAATTTTAATCATAATACTAAATTATATTTAAACATTAAGGTCTATAATAATAATGAGATAATTCTAGGAGGACATGTAGACAAACTTACAAATTTATCAAAATAGAAATAAAGTAGCACATTAGTGAGATTGATCTAACATCGTTCAAAGATAGGGGTGCCAATTCGGGACTGTGTTGATTTTTATTTGAGTACAAGTTTTGAGTACTCTTAAATCTATACAAGTTAATAGTGTTATCTTCGGGTCATATCGGATTATTACCATAAATGGGTTATCGTATAAAAAAATGTCAGCCCTATTCAAAGATTTACTTCAAATATTAAATTTTATTGAAACTTTTATGTTTGTCATAATGAAGAGATAATTCTAGGAGGATATATGTCTCAACATAATTTTAAAGTACCAAAATTATCCAAGGGAAAGCTCCCGCAGAAATGTTGTTTTAGACATCCCACATCGCATATGTTCACCAAAATTCTTTTGTTTAATTCGATCCGTTCATTTTGTCCCTACTTTCGTGCGTAGTTGCATGACATTTGAAATATTGGATGTTGATCCAATTACACTCAACCCATGAAGGGTTGAAAGTAGCAATAGTAATGAATTGATGAAACTTGAATTAAAATCTCAAATAGGTTAACTGATCTTTTTGTTTTTTTTCATTTGATTTTTTTTGTTTGACAATATTAAGTTCTTACAAACTTTCTATATTTAAGTTTTGACTGACTTAGTTATCAAACGTCATGCCAAGTTGCACGTCATTTGAAATGTTGGATGTTGATCCAATTACACCGAACTCACCAAGGGTTGAAATTAGCAATACCAATAAATTGATGAAACTTAAATTAAAATCTCAAATAGGTTAACCGAACCCATCACGTGTTGGTTAGTTTTCTCTTTTTTATTTTTTTCCATTTGATTTTTCCGCATTTTGCAATATTTAGTCCTTGGAAACTTTCTCTATTTGCGTTATTATTAATTTAATTTTCAAATTCCATGCCTAGTTGCATGGCATTTGAAATGTTGGATGTTGATCCAATAACTCCCAACCCAACCCATTAAGGTTTCAATGTAGCAATACTAATGAATTGTTAAAACTTGAATTAAAATCTCATATAGGTTGACCGAACCCACCAGGGGTCGGTTAGGTATTATCTTTTCATTTTTTTTTTCATTTTATGTTTTTTGGTTTTACTATATTTATTTCTTAAAAATTCTCTCTATTTAAGTTGACTGACTAAATTATCAAATCGAAAATACGTTATATTTTACTGCAAAATGACTACGGGAATGCTACATGACCAACATTAAACAATGTTTTACTACTTAGAATATATTTTAATTCATATTTGTAAGATTTTATTTTATTAATCAAAATAATAATTGAAAGGATTGATCCCAGTCATAACTAAAATTAAAGATGTACTTTGAGAAACAAATAAGGGAGTTTTCTATTTTTGTCCTTCGAAAATATTTATTTGTTTGGACCTAGTCCATTTACATATTTTTTAGAACTAAGGTCCTTCGCCTCTTATTCTATATCTTATGAGTTTGCGTATATACAAACATGACAGGTGTATATTATAAAAGTTCGTACATAAATTATAATAATTCACCTAAAATTCCCTCGAAAAAATCATGTGTCTTTAAAAAATTTATTGTATATAGTACTAAAAATGGGTATACATTAAAAGACAGGGACCTTATTGTCCAAATAATATGTTAGTGAACTTGAGCCAAAAAAATACCGACGAAAGAGTTGAATTATAAAAAAAAATAATGAGGTCTTGTTCCCTGCTTGAATGCAGAGCTATTAGCACATACGATTAGACTCGCTTGACCTTGTTGCATTTGAGGTGTTGAATGCAACATTTAACGTCATATTCGTTGATTCCATATTCATACAAGTCTAATT
Source organism: Sambucus nigra (assembly GCA_949130495.1). Taxonomy (NCBI): domain Eukaryota; kingdom Viridiplantae; phylum Streptophyta; class Magnoliopsida; order Dipsacales; family Adoxaceae; genus Sambucus; species Sambucus nigra. Next base: position 405,389,073 of record OX422220.1, read on the forward strand.
TCATATGCATTAAATTAATCTAATCGTGCAATATAAAATATCTCAATAAGTTGTCTAAAACTAATATTCCAATTCTTTAATAATTAATCAATTTATTTCATAAAATGTTTTAAACATGTGCAAAAAAAAATTTAACAACATATTATAATATCTATCCCATAATACTTATCTGTAATTTCATAAAATGTTGATAATGATTATTCAAAACATACATATATAATGTGTAGGCAATTCTTAAATAAATAATATTTAATGAAAAATGGAGATATTCTTGCCTTAAAAAAAGTGTTTCGATAATCTAAAAATTACAGTTTGTTCTTCTCACAAAAAATAACTTTTGTACGTTGTCCTTCTTCAACATCTTTGTGCAAAGCCTACAACGTTAAGGTTGAAAATTGGTTTAATAGTTTTTGTGCGTTAAACTGGAGGGCTTGTAGGTTTTGTTTGAACCAAAATAATGCAATCATACAAAATTATTAGTCAAAAGAGTTACTTATTAAAAATCACTGAACCACCTTAAAGAGTGCTAAAGAAAAACAAATCCTTGCTAAAATAGAACACTCCCTCCAAGGGGGATGCCTCCATAGCGGTCTAAAGTGGCTATAACGACTCTGAACCCTGCTACACTTGGCCTAGCCCCCATCCCCACTGATATATCTTATTTTATTTTTTTTAGAACGATTCAGCTCCTAACCTTATTTGCAAATTAACTACTATAAACTCAATAACATAAAACATGATGTGACGGCCCATATAGTTTAATACTTAGGTTGATTAAGTCCAATAATTAAATTATTAATATTGTCAATTCAATTAAATCTCATATTTAACTTGAGAGGAAAACATTAGATTAGGATATACAAATGGAGTGCGATAAGATAAGTGATAAATACATCGTGATATTAATAAATCACTACCACTAAGATTTTAATAAAACATCATTTGTATCAACAATAAATCCTATCCATGAAACCACAAGGTAAACCACCATTCATACAAACCACAATAAATTGTAAATAACGCGATCCACAAACTTAAACTGAGTGCAAGACCTAAGAACGTAAAATACAAATCTCGCATCTCTCATGATAAAAAGTAAATATAAATGACATAAAGTAAGGGAGACCTACAACCTTGAACTGTTCGTGAGATTAAAATAAGGACTTGGTGCTCTGAAATAGGAATGTTAGATGAGACAATCACGAGGACTTGAAATTTGAGTTCAACGACGATGGTGAGGCCACCTGTAGTTAACAAAGTTATGCAACTCCAAAATATTTGTAAATAAATAATAAATCTAAAGATTATTATCTTACACAACTGCCATCGTATGAGCGTTCCTCACTGTTCATTAATTAACAATTAGAATTTCTCTTATTAAATAAACTTCATTATTAATAAAGACCATGATCATGTTTATCCCCAATCCCCATCGATGTCACTATTCCAACGACATGCACATACAAGAATACCTAATTCAATTAAATGGATACTCATCATCACAATGTCCAACCTCCACCATATACACCTCAAACACATCTTCACAACCCACAAGAATCGCGAGGTGATAAATCCTCAAGATTGGAACACCAATTTACCTTATCCACCTTCTCCAACTCATTAAAAAAGAACTCACAAGGTTTACTTAATGATCATAACGAGCATTTTCAAGCTACAATGAGTTAACCAAGCATTCTTCGAGAGGGTCTACCCAATATGTATCATCAAAGTGTTCTTGAACAATCTCCTCAATGAGATCTACCTCAAGAACATCGTCTTCATCAACCATTTGTTTGCAATTTTAAAAATGTTAAGCTCCCATGTCATGTTTTCGGTGATATTCATTTGCCCATTTTTAGCATTAATTAGGGCATTTGAGGTAGCTAGAATAGGTTGAACTAGGATAATTGGGATGTGGTTGCGATTTCGAGACACAAGTTGAGTATTCGAAACCACAAAGTCGACTAGGAAGTAGAATTTGTCGACTTGAATTATGACATCTTCCACCACCCTCTAGAGACTTTAATGGAATGGTCCTCTAATAGGAGAGTGATTTTGGTCATCTTTATCTCACTTATACCAAGTTATTCATACACGGAGTATGGTAGAAATTGACACCCGCACCTAAATCAATGAAAGCTCCAAGATGATAACATTACGTGTCTCCTTTTAGGGAGACAGAAGCATTTAATGATAGGGTCCAACAGTGGGGTATTTTACAACTAGATCTGGCTCGATTCGTGTCTCCTCACTACTCTATTTGAGATATGAATATTTGACATCTGTGGGGTTAGGTGAGACTTTCGGAGAATTTGAAAGTGGGGTGGGATCTTCATATAAAGAACTTCCACACTCAGTAGAGTAGTGATGGATTTTGCTTCATTATGCGAAGATTTTGGACTCATAATAATAAAATTGTGTTGCCCTTGAGGATTTTGCTGAGGTTGGTATGGAAATACTTCATTTTCTTGAATACTTAATGAAGTGGTCAATTTTGATAGTGAAGATTTAATTTCCATAAACGTTTTTGCATCTGTAGCATTGACATTCATTTGAGTATGCATAAAAGCTTGAAAAGAATCTTCAACGCTCTTTTTATATGGGGAACATATGGAGGGGGGGGGGGGGGGAACGGACCTTGAATTTGAAATAGTGGTGGTCCTTGTTGGTAACAAGGATAAAATTTTTAAGGTAGTAGATTTTAAGGTTATTGGGGTTGGCCCCTGTAAACACCCCATCTTAGAGCCCTCTTAAGCACTTCCTTAGGTACCTAACACTCATCCACTCACTATAAAACCTAGGTCGTACATCGAGTACTGATACGGAGGCCATCAGAACCTCCTGATTCATATTTGACTCCAGTATACTCCCCAAACTGAGTGAAACCTGAAAGGGATCAAAATCCCCTTTATAAAGGTTCGTCCCATCCACCAATCAGCCGCATGGTCCATACGAATGATTCATTTTATTCTGAGTATTGATTTGGAGGCCAACAAGTGATCTCGGGCCACGTTTAACCTCGATAAAATCCCTACCCTCAATGAATCTCAATGAAACCATTTAGGGATATGAATCCCCATTCTAATGATCTGTGTCGTGCGCAAATCGGCCTCACTTTACACACGAATGACACGTTTTACTCTAAAGGGCCATCGAAAGCTTTTGGACACTGTTTGGCCCCGGTCAACTCTCCAAACTGAGCGAATCTCAATGAAATCTTGAAAGGATTAAAATTCATTTTCGAACAACTCATGCCATGAGCGAATCGGCCTTACGGTTCGGACGAACAATCCGTTTTCCTTCATAACCCCTGATCCATAGATCTTCAGGCTCTTCCGATTCTCGTTTGACTTTGGTCATCTCCTGTACCCGAGAATGACTCAACGAATTCTTGAAGGCTCTAAATTTCCTTTCTAGCGGTCCCAACCGTGCAAGATTTGGACTTACGGTTTGTATTTTATGTCCATTTTTCAAAAACAGTTCGTTCTAGACTGCCTATAGGGACTCCAGACCCCCTGCCTATCGGCAGAGTGTACTTTCCTTTCCCAGTAAGGTAGAACATGTGCCGATGGACAGGCCAGAGGCCATGTCGATCGGCAACCCAACCCTAAATGGCACTATATAAAGGGTCCATGACCTCACGCATGGAGGAGGTCCCTTTCAAGAGTTAACACAAATTCTCTTGAAATTAGAGCTTTCTCATTACCAAAACGAAAAGTCAGTTTTTCAACATTCCCTCACCTCACTTTCTTACCACAATTAGTCATCCACCTCAACCCATCACATTACCTTCATACGACTAGAAAAACCAGCTTACATGCATTCTAAATTCGGTAAAAAAGTTCTACATGGATGTCCCTTCCTCACCCCTTTTTTTACTTTAATCATTCAATTATTATTATTCACTTTATTCTCATTTTGTGATATCTTCTAGTTTTGTTCCATTATCTCAAATTTAAATAATCTTTATTTTTATTAATATTATTGCCCACAACTAATTTTCATAAAAGTCCAAAAAAGACAAAAAGCGGGTTCACTCATAAATTCCAAATGTGTGAATTCCGTATTTTCACACACTCTCACATTTGAACACATTTCTTTCTAAAAACACTCAAATAGGAGTCATGCATTTGGATTTATGGTTTAAACCCTATCGCTATGCTATTTTTGAATTACGTGGACTTTGATTACTCTTGGGATATGTAGTCGCCTAGGGCCAATCCGAAGATTCGAATCATCCTTTTTCATTTTGTGGGTTCCTAACACCTTTTCGTTCCATAAGTTATTCCTAGGACATTCGAATCATTTGGTTTTGTATGCATCAGTATGACCTTGATTCCATTCTCTCAAGGAGATGACATTCTTTTTCCTTTTTTGAGCAAAACAAGTTGGTGACTCGATCTCTTCCTGCTATTCCCACTTGACGACGACCAATTTTATATCTGAGGCAGACTACGAAGATGATGACATGAGTGACAGAAAGAGACCTCCATATCCTCAAATCACCCACACGTACATTGGAAAAAAGGGAGAGAGGGGGGGGGGGGGGACCATTTCTTTTCCTCCTCCCCTCGTCCTAACTTCGGGGCTAGGCCCATGCTTGACGAATCAGAACCGAGCGTCCAAAGCGGCGACTTCACTGGGGACTCTTAAGAGGACTAGACACTATTTTCTACATGGGTATTACTTCTTTTCTCTCCTTCTTTTCTACATGTGTGCATATACCTCCAATTTTTTGTTCTCCTTATTCCTATGCTTATTTCTCGTATATTTATGCCATGATTGTCTCCACCATTGTCTCTTGTCATGCATATATCACTCCTCACTTACGTGTACATGCTTATAATGCTTCACCTTACGCCCACTTGGATTTCTCCTATGAACTACCAAAGGAGGTAGTTATTGATGGATATAGGTTTAAGCTGTCCATTATATATGTAGTTGTGAACCATCCTGCTTTATGTGAATATTGTGGTTGTCTTGGGCATACTATTTCACTTTGTAAGAGAGTTGAAACTCATGTCAAACTCCATTGAATAACAAAGGTGGTTGGGAAAAAGTCAAGCCCGAGTTAAACCATTGATGAGGACTTGGTATCTGGGAGGACGAAGATGATTGAAACGGCAACTAAAGTTGGCACCATCTCCATAAGTCAAATTCATTCTCGGCCAGATAATCATGTTATAGAGTTTTGTTCAAAAAACACTTTGGAGGATGTCGCTTACCACCAAAATACTAAAAAAGATGTGTAGAACATGGGAATAAATGAGAAGGATTCGCACCTGAAAAGTAACAAATTTGCAGTCCTTGATAATGAGCACACTTTTAACATTTATAAGTTTTAGGGAGAGGACTACATTCAGCCTATTGTGGTCAACATGTGCCAATTGGAAAGCCCAAATTCTTTGCAATAAAAAATTTCTTTCACTGTCAATCACAACACGCATGGGGGATCTTTGTCTCCTGCCTTTTTGGAACATGGTGGTCAGATTATACCTACTTGTAGCATTGGGAAGATGGAAAAGAAGGACATCCCCCTTTCCCCCTTTCTCCCTTATCTGATGACTCTACGCAAGAGCATGTTGGAGGTATTTTTAATTCTAGAGATGTGGTCAAAGTGGTCTTGGAGCCTCAACTTTATGTTGACCTGAGTTGTGAGTTAAGGGAGATCAGCTTACTCTTTTGGGCCAAGCTAATACTTCTTCTCACAATCATTTTGACTAATAAAAAATTGGCATGCCTGCCTAAGTGGTGAAGATACAATCTCTAGTAGCACCCCATCTAATGATAGTATTGCTTTACGCTCCCAATATTATGAGCACGAGTTGGATAATTAAGTGGATTATTCCACTACGTCTCACTCTTGTAGCTCAAATTTTTCTAAAGCCTAAAAAATGACCATTAAAAAGGAAGAACGACAAAACCAACTTGAGCAAGATGAAGTCTACAAAAAATTGGCGGATATGGAAATTTTCAAAGTTATGACTGATGAAGAAAGTACAATTGATGAGGGTCATTAGAAAATCCATGAAGAAAATGGAAATTCTTTTGATACGAAGGCTGCGATATTAATAAATGCTCAAGACAATGTCAAATGGAAATATTAAAACTATTGTAATTTTTCATAATACAAAAGTTTCATATGGTCGTAGTCACCGACGGACTATGTTGGCCGAGTGAGAGCCTTAGCCCCCACAAATTTAAAAAAAATCACATATAAGTATTTTAATAAATATAGGTGTGAAAAAGTAATTACACCTAAAATGTCATGTTTCTCTCTCTCTCTCTCCAATATATATATATATATATAGGGTTATATTGTTAATGTTTGTTTGAGTTAATTTTAGTATTATTGTTGGTTTAAGTTTTTGGGTTAATTTTATGATTAACTTTAGGATTATTGTTGGTTTAAGCTTGAGCCTGAAATGTAGAAATATATGTTTTGTTTCCCTCCCTCTCTATTGATATTGATACAAAATTTGGGGTTAGTTTTAATGTTAATGTTCGTAAGGGTTAATTTTAGGGTTGATGTTAGGACTAATTTTATGGATTATTGGTTTAAATTTTAAAATAATTTTTTTATTTGTGCTTCCCTTTCTTACGGTCCGAAAATCAGCATTAAATTAGCCCACACTCATATTAAATCCTCGATCCATCCCTTGTCAAAGTTAAATTATTTGTCGAATATAATACTTTCAGATATTTCATACGTTATGTGACTCTTGTGAATGAGTTTAATAATGATAAAAATAATAAAACAACGCAAAGGGTGGTAGTCTGTACGTGAAAATCATTTATCACAAATTCAATATTTCAAGTGGCCAATGAACTAAACCATCTGATGTTGGGAGGGAAAAGAAAAAAATAGAAGTAAAAATAATAATATAAAACCAAGTGGTTTTGAATTTATACTACTAAGGGTGTTTCTTAAGGGGACAAAATAACGAAAAAAATAAAAAGCTTTGCCAAAAAAAATAAATTATTTATAAAATATAGTACTTTTTGATATTTCATACGAGATGTGAGTCTCGAGAATAATTTTAATAATGATAAAAATACAAATACAAAGCAAAGGGTGGTAATCTGTATGTTAAAATCATTTATCACAAATTCAATATTTCAAGTGCCCAAAGAACTAAACCATATGATGTTGGGAGGGAAAAGGAAAAAAAATAGAAGTAAAATTAATAATAGAAAAACAGGTGCTTTTGAATTTATACTTTTAAGGTTGTTTATTACGGAGACAAAATAACAAAAAAAATAAAAAGCTTTATCCAACCCATGGTGGGTTGGGTTAATTTAGACAGTTGCTGGAATATTGTTTCCTCATCCTCATCAATTGCATTTGTTGTAATGCTTAGTCCAACCCGTGGTGGGTTGGGCATTGTTGGAATAGGCTCCAACGTTTTCAATGGCATGCAGCTAGGCACGGCATTATGCAAAAGCTAAAGAGACTAATTTCAGGACCAATAATTATATATACTAAACCGATGTGGGATTTTGGGATGTATAAGAGTGATAAAATAATACCACCGAGTTCAGTTAAAAGAAAGCCTTGTTGGTTACCCACCTAAAGGTCAAAAGAAAAAATGTTGCATGCTGTTGACGTGGTAGGAGTGCAAAGGTATGAGAAATAGAATGTAAATGGCAGGTGAGGTGGTTTAAGGTATGACTGGATGGTTTAGGCTTGGAGGTATGGATAATTTTGGGGTAGTCTAAATATATTTTTTATTTGAGTTATTTGGGTTTTGGTACCAACTAGTAATACTTGTTTCGGTTTTAGCCTCAAATTAAAAACTACTGTATGTTTGACCCCCATTTTTCGCTTTTAGCAACATTGTTTAGAAAAAAAGTTTTGCTAAAAATATCGAAAAAATTCAAAAAGCGAAGATAAAAAAAATGGGGACAAACATATAATAGTTTTTAATTAGGGGTCAAAACTCAAACGAGTATAACTAGTGGGGGACAAAACCTAAATAGCCTTTTTTTTTTTAGCAAGATAAAAGTTGAACATGTCTTTGTATAAGCTAATAATAATAATATTAAGGGATTTTTGACTTTGCCCACAATGTAATTGCCATCATTTCACTTTAATTACTCATTTATTTCTCTTTAGACTTTACCCCTCCAATTTCAGTATTAGCGATAGAAAACTGTGGCAAAAAGTATAAAGTAGCGCCACTAAAAGTGAATATATTAGGTAAAGTCTAAAAAACTACAATCAAATAATGATAGCTTTAGGAGGTAAATTAAAAATAGGGTTATTTGGATTTTGGCCCCCATTACTTTTGTCTGTGTGGGGAATAACCCCCAATTAATAATTATTGTTGGACTAATCCAATTTTTTCACTTTTAGCGACACTTTTTCAATATGTTGATATTTTTAGCAACACGTTTTTTATAAAAATGTAGCAAAAAATGAAAAGTGGGGGTTAATCCTACAATAGTTTTTAATTGTGGGTTAATCTCCAAATGGACAAAACAAATGAGTGCCAAAATCTAAATAACCCTATAATTTATAACACCAACTAAGACAATGTATAGCCAACTAGTTTTGCTTATGTCTGACCAAAATGTAATTCTTCAGGAACTCATTCAAGGATTTTTTTTGCGACCTTTAAATATAAATATTTAATGTTAATTAAATAGGATTTTCCATAGTTGTTGTCTCACAATGATCTCAGGGACTATATCGCCTACTTAGTTGTGGGTTGGAAAGTGCAATATATTTCTAGAGTTGTCCAAGATCCCCTTTTTCAATTCCATTGGTTAATTTTTTTTTTCCTGCATGTCATGTATATATATGGGTTGGAAAATGAGTTGTAAATTTATAATATATTGGATGATGGACTGTTTGGACACTGTCAACATCTAAAGGAGTTGAAGGAGCTAGTTGAAACCGGAAAGTGTGTTGAGAAATAACTTTTTAAATTGGTAATTGTATGTTATATTAAAAATGGGAATTTACAGCATTACAATTACAACCTCACATTAAGTCCCCATTGTATTACTTTTTTGGTTAAATTAACGTTTAATCTCTAAGAGCTAAGTACATTTTACACTTAGTCCGTCTTATTTTTTTATATTTTTAAAAGTGCCTTATCTATATTTTTGACAATATTTTCTTAGGATTTAAGATACGAGAAGAATGAGTGTTTGTGAAAGTTTTATATGGTGAGAGAATTTTTGGAACAAATGAAAACGTCTTGGACTAAACGTTAATTGAAAAATTGCCGAGGGACTTTTATCGAATTACCCTATTTTTTAAAAATATTATTAATTTATTTAATTAGGCCAAGGTAGCTATTGATAATTTCAGAATTACGCAAATCTATAATTAAACCTCATTCCAAAATTTTAATCATAATACTAAATTATATTTAAACATTAAGGTCTATAATAATAATGAGATAATTCTAGGAGGACATGTAGATAAACTTACAAATTTATCAAAATAGAAATAAAGTAGCACATTAGTGAGATTGATCTAACCTCGTTCAAAGATAGGGGTGGCAATTTGGGACTATGTTGATTTTTATTTGAGTACAAGTTTTAAGTACTCTTAAATCTATACAAGTTAATAGTGTTATCTTCGGGTCATATCGAATTATTACCATAAACGGGTTATCGTGTAAAAAAATATCAGCCCTATTCAAAGATTTACTTCAAATATTAAATTTTATTGAAACTTTTATGTTTGTCATAATGAAGACATAATTCTAGGAGGATATACGTCTCAACATAATTATAAAGTTCCAAAATTATCCAAGGGAAACCTCCCGCACAAATGTTGTTTTAGACATCCCACATCGCATATGTTTACCAAAATTCTTTTGTTTAATTCGATCCGTTCATTTTGTCCCTAATTTCGTGTGTAGTTGCACAGCATTTGAAATATTGGATGTTGATCCAATTACACCCAACCCATCAAGGGTTGAAAGTAGCAATAGTAATGAATTGATGAAACTTGAATTAAAATCTTAAATAGGTTAACTGGTCTTTTGTTTATTTTTCATTTGATTTTTTTTTTTGACAATATTAAGTCCTTACAAACTTTCTGTATTTAAGTTTTGACTGACTTAGTTATCAAATGTCATGCCAAGTTGCATGTCATTTGAAATGTTGGATGTTGATCCAATTACACCCAACTCACCAAGGGTTGAAATTAGCAATATCAATAAATTGATGAAACTTAAATTAAAATCTCAAATAGGTTAATCGAACCCATCACAGGATGGTTAAGTTTTCTCTTTTTAATTTTTTCCATTTGATTTTTTTGCGTTTTACAATATTTAGTCCTTGGAAACTTTCTCCATTTGAGTTATTATTATTTTAACTTTCAAATTCCATGCCTAGTTGCATGGCATTTGAAATGTTGGATGTTGATCCAATAACACCCAACCCATTAAGGTTCGAAAGTAGCAATACTGATGAATTGATGAAACTTGAATTAAAATCTCCAATAGGTTAACCGAACCCACTAGGGGTCGGTTAGGTTTTCTCTTTTCATTTGTTTTTTTTTCATTTTATATTTTTTGGGGTCTTTAGATTATTTTCCTATGAATATTTTTAATAATAGAGCTAAAAAAGTTGTGAAAAGTAATAGTAGTGCAGTTGGGTTTAATGGAAGTCGGGGGGCGTAGGGGTGTAGTGGGGGTGGGGGGTAAGGCGGTCTCGTGTCACACTCGTGTCCGTTGCCGCTGACGCAGACCTATTAAAACAAAGAATCAAAATTAATAGGTTGTTATCAGTTTTTTTTCAATGTTCATTAAAATGTTCATCTTTTATGTTCACTTTTGAACCTCTCCATATATATATATATATATATATATATATATATATATATATATAGAGAGAGAGAGAGAGAGAGGCAGGCTCCTGCACACACTAAAGTTTGCACATCATTTTTTTTAAAATAGCAAAAAATAAATTGACCTGATTTTTTTTTATATGAGTTCCTTGAAATGTTTAAATATCATAAAAAAATCACCTAAAAAAAGTTTTTTGGGTATTTTAAAAATATCGGTCAAACTTTCGCAGCTTTTAAGTACTTTAAAATCTATGAAAGTCTGATCGATTTATTTAAAATAGCAAAAAAATGTTTTTGAGCTGAATGTTTTTGTGTGATTTTAGCTCAAAAATATTTTTTTTGCTATTTTAAAAAAATTGATGTACAAACTTAGTATGCAAACTTTAGTGTCCATAGGATCCTGCCTCTCTCTCTATATATATAGAGAGAGATTTTTTAGATCTCTTATGTGTTGCACCGAACTGGTTTTCTCTTTACACCGTGAGGATTTCAAGCGGTGGAGATCGTGTTTGTGTTCAGCGATAGCTGAACTGGTCATGAGACAAGTAAGATCGGTAGGATACCGAGGTGTGGGAATGTGCTTGCGTTGTGTGGCTATTGAAAGGCATCCAACAATGGCTACGAAGAAGGTTATATGAAACGAGGAAGTGCATCAAGGCTTGAAGGTATCTAGTCTTAGTAAGTCTAAGTTTCTTATAAATAGACCAATATCGTTGTACGTTTTTCTCGTACATCGTTGTGTTGTGGTTTGATTATTTTATTCTTTCTTATGCTTACCTAGATGCATGTTTAGGTTAAGACTAAAATTGGCAAAACTGTTTCACGCAACACTTGTGATTTTAGAAGGTGCATAGTTTAGTTAAAATTGGTGGTGGCTTTCTTACAAACCCTAGAGTGCACTAGTTCTCTCAAATTGTATCAGAGCCGGTCACATTAGTATATTATGTCAGATCTATGTTTTGTGCTTTTTTAGGGTTTACTTGGATTTTAACCAAGTGGGTAGTCCGTTGGCTGGCCTCCATTGATTAATTGTTTGAGTCTTCGGAGGCTGACCTTTGTTGATCGCGACTATTTAGTCAGGATTTGCCTCAGTCCCTCTTTTGCTGATCAAATAGCTTAGGAACTTCTCGAACTAGACCCCAAAGGAGCATTTGTTTACGTTGAGCTTCATTTGGTAATGTATGAGGATTCTAAATGTCTCTGCTAAGTCATTCAGATGATCGGCTTTGTGTTTTTTTTACGAGGATATTGTTAATGTACATTGATAAACACCCAAAAGTGTTTAATTTATGCACCAAATATGGGCATTTTAGTCGCTCATTTTTGAAAAAAATGACCTTATGTTCATATTTGTCTACATTTCAGGTCAATATGCAGTCCCAGTATTAAATGGCGTTAAATTGGCATAATTACGACAAAATAGCAGTCAAATGCGTTAAATGAAAAAAATCAAAGTGACCGTGAATATTGAAGTCCTGTTTGATCATGCCCGATGAATTTCGATGCCCTAAACCAAGTCCCAATCAAAGCGACCGTGTGTGTTTAGTTTGTTATTTTTAGAATTTATTTGAGTCATATATATATTTATGATTTTTTATATTTTATTTGTGTGCGTATAGGGTCCATTATTATGTGTCAAGTCTTTTTATGTAAATATTATAGACATGTTTATTTTAGTAGGCTTATTTTTATTTTACTAATTTTTGATTTTATTAGGTTCGTTTTATTATTTTATTTTGAGTCTTTTATTAATAGGTTAGAATTTTTATTTTATTTTTTTAGAACTAGTTTTATTTATTAATTAAGTTTTAATTTTATTTTTAGGTGTATATATTTTATTAGTTTTTCATTTATTTTATTTTACTTTGTTTTTTTAGTAACAAATCAAGCACACACTCACACACATCCTTACCATACCACCCCCACCCCCCCCAAAGCAACCCTTCTCTCAACAATCTCCAAACCCACCAAAACCTCCATAGCCAAGAAACAAAACCCACCTACCCTTCTACCCATAGCCACTGATCCGGGCCTAACTTCTGCAACTCAAAACTAAATCGGACCTGCCTGCTGGCCCTAGTCAGACCCGTTTCTCAAACCCAATTTCTGCCATACCAGACCTCCAAATCCGACCAACCAACAACAGACCCAAAACCCGAAATCGACTAGCCTCCAACTCGGTTTTTACCCAAACCTCTATACCTGCTATACTCGATCCAAAAGAATTCCTCCAACCCCAATCCCACTAAAATCGGAGCCTTCTTCATCCACCTGCCATGCTTCTAAAGAAAAACCCACGTGCGAGAGGTTCCATTCCCTTCCAATTATCTTTGACTTAACCTAAATCATATCCCACAAAATCTTCCAAAAAGAACAAAATTGTGGGCTTATAAAATACAGAAAGAGACGACTTATTAGAGGACTCTCACTCAGAGACAAAAAAGAAGAGAGAACAGAGACTGCTTTGCAATCCAGTTTTTGTACAGCTTAGTAAAAATAAAAATAAGTTTAGGAAAATATAAAAAAAAATATTTTAGTTTAGAATAATTCATAGGTTTGATTTTTATTTTTATTTGTGTAATTAAGTGCGCATATTGTGAAGAAGTTGGACGCATTTCAGGACACATTTTATGAACGTGATTCGACAGGGCGTATCGTATTTCTTTTCCTTGTTTCATTTTATATTATTCTTGACATGTATTTGATTGTTGTATTATGTTCTAATACGAGAATGTTAGGCTAAACATCCCGTTCAAGGGGTGGGATGAAACACTTAGGATGTTGATTTAATTGATTGTTATAATTATAGGAAAATTTATTATGAATTGTCACTGATTAATTTACGTATCGAGAGATAGTAAATTAATTTTGTTTTAATATTTGATTTTGGAATTGAACTAGAGATTGATTTTCCCTAAAATTTGAACATTAACTCGAATTTTTGATTCTCGGATTCATATATTTTTTTATAAATCGATCTTAGTAGATGATTTCGTTAAATAGAGTGTAAATTCATTTTGCAGAGTAGTTGCATTTTTAAATGAGTTTTCTGAAAAAGACATTATTGAATTTATGATTGTAACGAGAATTAAATTGTAAATTTAATATTGTCTCAAAATATTTCAATTCAATAAATTAAAAAATTAGAAATAACCGAACACGCGGTGTAATCCCATCTCTTAAATCCTCTCACATTTATCACACTTGGTTACGTGTCATTTTATGTTATTTAGTCACTTTAGATTTTAGTATTATGTAGTTAATTCTCCCTTGATTTTTTTTAAAAAAATATATGTAAAAAATGGTTTTAATAATTTTTGTTTGGAATTACAAGTGTTCACGCTATAACAGTACAAGTTCAAGGGAGTGATAAATAAAGTCTTATCTTGGACGGGGATAAATATGGAATCTGGTGGTACCCTGAGTAAGAATTCAGAAAACTCATCCGTTCATGGGCTGCTGTGGTGTCGACTAACTGATCTATCTTTGCCAGAGGGAAACTGTCTTTAGGATAGACCTTATTAAGTCGGTGAAATCCATGCATAGTTTCAAGCTACCTTCACTCTTTTGTACCACCACTGGGTTTAAGAGCTATTTTGGGAATTGAACTTCTCTAATGGAACTTGCCTCCAAAAGTTTTCCCGACTCCTTTTCCACTGCCTTGGCCTTTTTTGGGGCAGTGCAGAGAGCCTTTTATGCGATCGACAAACATGTTGGGTCAACATGAAGTTGATGGTAGGTGACTTTGGGATCTATCCCAGGCATATCATACGGTCCCAATGTGAACATATCCAGGTTCTGCTTTAGAAAAGAAGTTAATTCCTTCCTTTCCGGCTCGAATAGGCCGATTAAAAATTTCCTTTCTAGTCAGCTTTCAGCAAAATCTACTTCTTCTGGTCCTTCCACGACTCTATCTGCAGGGTCAACTCTTATCTCTTCTACCACTGGCTTTCCATACTTTAGTTTTTATTTGGATAGTGTGGCTCCATCATAAGATATTTTGGGGAAGGCTTTGTTCTATTTGTTTTCTTGCTTAGGACTGAAAGCAGCAATCAAACACTTCCAACAAATAGCCCGGTAGCCCCTAATTTATATTATTCCTTACTCTTTAATGCACTTGAGTTTTTAATGATAGGTTGAGGGCACTGCGCTTATAACGTGCAACCATCCTTTCCAAATGATGGCATAGTAAGGTGAGTTAATGTCTACTACTAAAAACTCAATGATTTTAATAATGTTTCATGGACTTACTGCCATAACTACTTTCCTCAACAACATAGTCATCTTTCCAACGAAGCCGACTAGAGGAATAATCGTTTCCTTAAGAACTGTCATTTTTAGTTTGAGCTTGCAAAAAAGATCCGAGTACATTACTTTAGAAAAGCTACCTTGATCCACGAGTAGCTTATCCACCTCCTAATTTTCAATCACAAGAGTGATTACTAATGCATCATGGTGTATAGGCCTGTAAATTGAGACGTCAAGGCTCGAAGTTCGCCCATTCGGTCCGCTATTTTCGGGCCAAGCTTTATTTGAGTTTGAGTCAAGCCGAGCTAGAGCCAAAATTTCAAACTCGAATGAATTTTGAGCCGAGCTTGAACCAAACTTTTCCAAGCCCGAATTGGGCCCGAAGCCCGAACTTCGAATTTATAAATAAATAATTTATATAATATAACATATTTATGTTAACATTGTTTAATTGGGTTTCGTTCTTTTATTTCATTTACTACTTTTTTTAAAGTTTCAGTTGTCATAATCCATTAAATTACAGGAGATTTTCATTTTTGTGGTTTTATTGTTAATCTCATTATGGGTATTTTATTTATTAATTGCTCAAGTTACAATAGACTCTTGTTAGTGATCAAATAATGCTAAATATATAAAATTTAATAGGCATTTATAGGTTTTCAATCTTATTTACCATGTTTTAATTTAATATATTTCATAAATATATATTTGATTTGATGAAATATCAATTATATTTTAGTGTGTACATTTTGTCCATGATGAAAATACAAGAAAAAAAATACTAATTCAAACTTGTTTAACAAAACAAATTGAAATCGGTCCTGCTCGAAATCGGGTCTGAAGCCTGTAACTTTTATGAGCTGAGTTCGGGCATAGGTTGGAAAAATTTATTCGGGCCGAGCTCGGGATTGAGCATGGGTAAGTGAGTTCGGGACAAGCCTGAGCAAGCCCAAGCCCGACTCACCCAACCCGATTTACAACCCTAATGGTGTGGGGTCCATACCCCTATCAAAGAGTCTTCTGTGAAGACTATGTGCTTGTTGTAGTCCACATCATTTGGTCGTCTGATTTTGCCAGCTTGGCTTTTGGCAGGGTCAATTTGGAAAGCCTCCATCACTGAAGTGACCTTCTTGAGTTCCATCTAAACTGCATTGCCCTGGATTTGCTTGGGATTTGATGCCCTGTGAAGAATATCAAACTCATACCCCAGCTCGTCGTCCAGAATGTTATCTAGTTTTGGTTTCGCATTAGTGACAACCTGATCAACTCTCTTTTCTATATACTCATTCAAATGCCCCGCATGGGCCAACTCCTCCAGATGGGACTTAAAGGCCTTGAAATTTTTTGTCTTGTGTTCGTTCTCCTTGTGGTAGGCACATCGAAGTGCATTGTTCCTCTTTCTCGGATAACCGCCCATCTTATTTGTCCACTCGAGGAATTTTTGATCCTTGATCTTGCTTAAGATTTTATAAACTGGCTCCTTAAGAATAGTATTAACCATATGTAACATCTTGGATGAGTCTATTTTGTTCCCTTTTCTGGATCCTCCGTTATGATTTTTAATCCCCTTATTTTGGGTATTTTCCTTGTCATTTCCTTTGGTCACCTTTGCATGACCAATCTATCCTTTGATGAGGTTGACCACATATTCCACAATGGCATACTTCTACATGAAATCATCGATGGTGTCTGTAACCTTCTTGGTAAGCGGCTAATGTAACATGGAGTTGGGGGCAGGCCGATCTTGAACGATACTACAACAACTTGCTCTGAGCAATCTTCAAGCTCATTAAAGCTTTTCTAATAGTGTTTGGCATATTATCGTAATGCCCCTATGATTTCTTCTTCCTCATTTGGAGAGAATCCATCCTCTTCGAATGTGAGCTATTGGTTATAAAGCGAGCTATGAAAGCCTCTACTAGGGACTCGAAGCTTTTTATCGACCCATAGGGTAGTTTTTCAAACCACTTTTAGGCGACATCTCCTATTTTGGATGGGAATATACGACACATGAGAATGTAGTTGTGGTTCCACAGAGTCATTTCTTGACTATACTGACACAGATGATCTGTGGGGTCGGTCTTTCCATTGTATATCTTGAACCTTGAGGTTGTGAACTTCTTTGGATGCTCCTCCACCTCAACTGCCCTTAAAAGGAGGGATTGCATCTGCATGATGAGTGCCCTCCTTGCTATCTCTTTTGTGGATCTAGCACCACGATGAGATGGGTCTTGGGCCATTTCTCTTCAGACTAGGCTTCATATATCTTGCTTATTTCATTCTTTGTCTCGATTTCATCTTGTTAGACGACTCTTGTGCTCTGAATGATCCTATTCACGATCATTACTCCTTCATCGGCTGTGAGTTTTGCTCGCTTGAGGACTAGACGTCCGACCACGGTGCTTGCAGTTACCCTTATGGAGTTCTTTTTCCATCCTTTTTAGATGTCGCTGGAGACATGCGCTCTCTTTCATTTGGAGGCGTGTTGCCTCCTCTTGTTGGTGGAGTCATTCCTCATAGGTGTTGACCAACCATGAGATCTTTGTTGATATAGGTTTCTCTTTACTCTTCTCAAAAAACTAATCCTTTGGGAGAAATCTTGAATTTCCATCTCGATGAACCTTAGATCTGACTTCGAGTAAGGATAGCTCAACTCATAAGTCACCAATAATGGTTGCACTTATGGGTGAGAATTATTTTCACTCTTTGGTTTCAAGTTTGCTTTTAGAAAAGAGAATCATTCCCACATAAAGAGCCAATTGTGAGTGCAAGATATCATAATTAATAATTGTAAAAGCAAATAGATTTAAAGAATAATTAAAAATCACAACACACAAGATTTACGTGGTTCAGAAACTGCTTACATTCACAGAGGGTTTCTCAATTTTTATTAATTCTCTCAGAGGTTTATAATTACAAGCCCCATTTCTTCGAGGTGAGACTTTTATTTATAGTGATAAGAATGGTTGAGTTGTGCACAAACTCTGCTGGTTCCTTACTGGCTCATTAGCTGATCCCTGTTTATCTCCTCTGAGAATGTAGGTAATCAGGATGAATCGTCATAATTATCCACATGATGTAGTTTCATAATTATCCACATGATGCTAAATCTGATTTGGGCTATGTATATTTTATATTAAAATAAGCATGTATAAAACTATTCGTAAGTATCTTGTATGTATTGATAATATTGTTTAACATATAGATCTTAGTATATTACATAATTTAATAAAACATACATACACATAATTTGTGTACATGTATATATATAATTTTATTTATTATACTTACACATATATTAATGTATTGAATATGTATATGTATATTATATATTATGGTATAAATGCATACAAATATAGAGAATGAACAATTCTAAGATGAAAAATAAAAATTAGAATTAGAAAGCACCATTTTGCTCTATTATGAAAAGATGATTATAGCACATAAATATCATAATTCAGTTTTTTAAAAATATATGTGCCAAACAAAAATTCTTTCCAGAATTGTACTTCTAACATAAAAAGTAAAATTATAATTCATAACCAAATAAGTCCTTACTGACTAATCGAAACTTCATGAGTCTAGTTTACAACTAGTCTAATTTTCTAAATACTTTCACCACTACACCATGAAGGAATTACCTAAGTGACTAATTATGTGAAGGAAATTGGTGTTACCTTAGGAAAAGGCTTTATTGAACCATGTTATAAGATATTATAACTCCCAGATTTTTGTGAAATAAATAAAATTGTGTTACGAGAAATTATTGGGATTACTTAAATAGATTAATTTTGTAATCCAGGTTAA
Source organism: Sambucus nigra (assembly GCA_949130495.1). Classification (NCBI taxonomy): domain Eukaryota; kingdom Viridiplantae; phylum Streptophyta; class Magnoliopsida; order Dipsacales; family Adoxaceae; genus Sambucus; species Sambucus nigra. The sequence goes on from OX422220.1 coordinate 405,407,938, forward strand.
AGCAAAAAAAACATAAAGGCCACGTATCGTATATGTGTGTTAATTAAGTCACGTGTTTTAAATCGGATTTTTGTAAAATAACGAGTAGGGATTTCCATAAAAAAATACATTACATGAAGTTTTTATTATTGTAAACTCGGGCTAAAATAAACTCAAAACTAACATAATAATTCTTGGTGTGAACCAACACTTATTAGTTAAAAAACTGTACCTGTCACGGGTGAAACGATTTGGCATGGAAGTCGAATCGATTCGTCACCTTTTTATTGTCTTCTTTTGATTTACCAACGTTTAAATAATTGAGGGGGGGGGGGGGGGGGGAGGGGGGGGGGGGTAATTGAACCATCCTCATCTGATTTTTGACATTGTTATCTGGGTTCATGCCCCATTAGACTAAGTGGAATCATTATTAATTGGTGGGCGGGTCATTAGGATAGAATTGGAAACTTTATAAAGGGAAGAATGAGTGACTTAACTCACATTGTCTCAAATTCTACTGAGTTATTTGGCAGCCCCTAAACTAAGGTTTTTATCCTTATTCCTTTTTCAATTCAGTAGTCTAAAGCCTTCTATTCTATATATACATCAAACTTGCAAGACCTTTATTACAGCCTTCAATTATCAAGGGTTAAGGAAGGTTTTAAAGGAGTTATCTTGGAGGAAAAAGCTTGAAAAGGATCTAGGATTTTATTTGGTTTTCTTTCAACCTCTTCACTAAAGGAATTAATATCTTTCAGATGTAGGGATTTTACGCTATTTTCAAATTTAAAAGAAGACATTATAGTTATATGTATACATATGTATGATTTACATGACTATTTACGCTTATTATTACTAGATACAAATATATTGATGAATATGTGATAAAAATGGTGAAAAGTTGAAGTTTGATAAGTTAAAATTTCATAATGTTTAAGGAAGCTATTCCTTATCAAAATCATGTTTAAACTAGTTATTTCATGACAAAGGATAAGTGGGGCTTGTTGAAGAACAAAGGATAAGTTGGACTTGGTGAAGAAATGTAGGATGCATATATAGGTTTATTTGGTATAAATACTTTCATCAATGAACAAAATCATTGTATTTATGGGAAATGGGTTTAATATGTTGAGAATACATTTAAACGAGCCATGGAATATGAAATAATAATGTTGAAAATATCAGTATATTAGTCACATAAAATGCTATTACTTTAATTGAAGAAAGTTTATGAAGGTTACAGTTTAATGGACTAAAAGTGAAAATAGTAAAGTACTGAGATTTAAATAGTAAATATAATCGTATTTACACACACAATAACAAAGATACAAAGTCTAACATGAAAGGTTCTCAATTTGTAAGAATAAGTGTTGAAATGTCAAAAGTGTAGTTTTTAGGTTGATATGGTTATTTTATGGAAAATATGAATTTAGTAGAAATATTTACGAACATGAGTGTTATTTTGGAAAGTTGGTGTGAAATAAAATATGAAATGATAATGAAACATATAGAAGATGCAAGTTAATAAAATAAAAATATAATCCTTAGAATGATAAAAGGGACATTTTAGTACAAAAGTGTCATTCTATGAAATGTTGGAGTATTAAATAAAATTTGCATAGTAAAGGACTTTTAGTTAAGAGAGTTTGATTTTACACGGTAAAAACTCATATTTTATAAAGCAAAAGTAAAATGAGAATTTTTAACAAAATGTATAAAACACAAGTTTAAAACTGTGTGTGAATAGTGAGAAGTGTAATAAAGTAATGGGTACTTCAACTCAAATTTTAAGTTTCATGAGAAAGGGTAATTCTAGTTGTTTTCAAAACAAGAAATACCGAATCTAAGGCAGAATGAAAATAAACTTTTATAAAGTGTGAAACTTAGAATTCTGTAAAACTCCACTCTTCCACCACCAATATTGTCCCCACTTTAACCACCGCACTCAGCGGTATGGGGTTTTATTAGCTCTATATCCACAAACTAGTGTCTGTGGGGTTCGAACCCCAGACATGCGCGTCATTAATCGTATGCCTTATTAGTGGAGCTAAAAGGTGAGTGTTAAAAGAGTGCAAATCTACATATATGAACTATTACTTTCCCTCGCCCAGGCGATGTGGGATGTAACTCTCTGGATATCAAATCAACCATAGCCCAGTCTGTTACAATCCATCCCCCTTAGGGAGCCCAACGTCCTCGTTGGGATGAAATCAACCATCACCCAACATGTTGGCACACTTATTTTGCCTGGTTACTGGCTCTGATACCATTCTGTAACACCCCACTCTTCCACCATCAATATTGTTGGGATTTGTCTCATCCCGGGTGTTTGGCCTCATCGGTCAGTAAAAAAAATGAAGGAAAAGGGTTTAAAAGTGAATAAGAAAGAAAGAAAGAAAAAAGGGTTATAAAGATGTAACAAGTAAAAGACACTCGGAGGTAATCAGGAAATTTAAGAAGGGCCTAAACCCTAGGGTGCGGCTTAATGCTTAAATCACAAACAACTGATCAGTAACATATTCTAGCATGGTGGGAGTCGGTGAAAGGTCGTATAACACACATGGATTGGTACTGTGATTAAAAAAGTGAAAAGATGAATGTAAGCACGACTCTTATTTAATATAAATTCAAGTTTATGAAATAACTTGAGAAATATTTGGAATTACGTTGATGGCTAAATTAACAGGATATGGGTATTGTTAAAAGAAAGATCAAGTGTGAGTGGGCTTATCGTCCGAATTATATGGCCAAAACGGTAATTGCATTTCACGTTGCATTTTGCATGAGAACACTAAATGAAATGATGGACGATTTCATAACTGCTAATATATATATATTTTGTACGTATTACTTTGCCAGTATTTCTCCTACTAGACACATGCTCATACGCCACTATTTGCCCCCTGGTAATTCATAAAAAGATAAAAACAAGGAATACTTGATATGCAAGGAATGATTTGCATGCGAGTAGAGATCTGTTTACTATGCGCTTTAAATTTGTCATATATATTGAACTTTTGATTACATCATTTAGATTTATTTGGAAGCACTTTTAATTTGATTTCTAATAAGACAGGATGACATGGACATTTTTAAATGGTTATTTATTTTATGTAGTTAGCAAAACTCTTTTATTTCATTTCAAGTGTTCTTATCAACATTATAAGTTGGACATCATTTCATGAATTAAAACCAATGAATTTTACGACAAAAAATATAAACACAAGATTTAACTATAAAAGAAAGCTTTTTTTTAGGAAATCAAAATATTAAATTTCTTTTGCGCTGACCCTCAGAAATCAAGGCGTCATGATGTATAATCCTTTTATCAACTAATCTGCAAAGAAATAGAGATATAAGAGTTTCAATAGTTTATAACTCCCAATCTTGCAATACTTTGTAGATGCATTTATCATCTTCTAAATATAATGAGGTAAATTACACCAAACCTCCTGAACTGTAAAGGTTTTGCAGATATCACCCTAACTTTAAAAATCTTGATAAAGAGCCCCCTAAACTATTGAATTTTGATGCAAAAAAATATGCATAAAAATTTGACGATTTTTATGCATAAAATCATGTCTCATCGACTCCTTTTTAATGAAAATGTGTAAGGTGTTAAAATTTAATAGTTTATGGGTCTCTTTGTCAGTTTTTTAGAATAGGGGCTATCTGCAAAATCACTATAGTTTAGGGGACTTGTTGTAATTTATCCATATAATAATTCGTCCTTATAAAATTGTGTTTTTCATTGATACTCAATTATTTATTTAGTTATTATAATAATAAATAGATATTTTTTTTTTACTTCTGTTGTTTTATTCACCATACAATAAGGACTACAAAAACCTTATCAGCCAATAAAATTCCATATCTTGGTTGATGATATAACATGTTCACACTCCATTTGTCATCAGTTATACTAGAATTCCGTGGAGGAATTCACATTTGGTCCCCAAATCACATTATATTAGCGTTAGGTTATTTTTTCTACTGTAAGATTACTCCCACCTGGTCGATTCCTTGTTGGTTGGGTATACTTTATCTATACGGTTTTCCACTCCCTTCAATGGGTATGTTTATATGTCACATTTACTTATGAAAAAGATAACTCCCAGATGAAAGAACTGGTATATTTGCATATAAAAACTTCACACAAAAAAATGTAAGACATTGATCTTATAATTAAACACAAAATTATAGATTAGAGAAGTAATTAATCATCAATTAATATAAATATTACTGGAATCCTAATTTGCAGTACACCATCCATCCATCCATCCATATATGTATATACTAGCGTTTGCCCGTGCCCGTGCCTGAAGGCACGACAAAAATTTTCCAATGTGCGTGATCGTAAAACGACGAACATTTTCAAAGTACGTAATTGCAAAACGGAAAAAATTTCGTTCCCCAACAAAATAAAGTGTAATTTAAAAAAAATTGGTTATAATTTCCAAAGCCGTGCGCATGCTTGAAGCAAGACGACAATTCTCCCGGGTATAAATCTTGTGATAACGTCATAAAAGTTTTGTATTATTATATAATTTTTCAAATTAACAATCGTGGTCAATTTTTTTGAAGGACATATTTTTTTCAAAATTATTTAATCGATACTAATATTCAAAAGTGTACATCGTTGATAGGACCATACATATTATTTAGTTCGCAACATATCATTTCTTTTTAAATAACCTATGATACGAACCTATTAATTGGAAAAAAATGGAAAAAATTTGAATTTTTTTACATATATACACATACACCGTGTTTTTATACATATATACACCATGGTACGAAGTTTTTTTACTACACAAAATTGTAAATAATTTTAAAAAATTGATCAAATTTCATATGTTTATTCATCGTTTTAATCCATCATGAATCTCGTAATAATTTTTAACTATCGTATAACACCATATAAACACGTAGATAATTTTGAAAAGTATAAAAGCGTGTATAATATAAATAATAAACAACCCCCAAAACATTTGACACCAACTAATTTATACATGAAAGGGCATTACTTTTTTTTTTTATCAAAAACTGTACAAAAGAATGGAAAGAAAAAAAAAGGCAATAACATACCGCAATTATTAAATATATAGTAAACATAAGGTACACTATAAAGCAAGCACTTCTTTAGTTCATTTGCAGTTCATAATACTGTCACAAAAGCATGATAAATTAAGTACCATTACATTTTTATTCAACCTTAAATAAACGAAGGTCAGGCCATTAAAAAATTTCTGGAAAAAAATTTAAATTTTTCAAAAAATACCCCAAAACAAACAACATATTTACACACTAAAAAAAAAATAATTCACATTTGATAAACCCATCCGAAAGAAGCAAAACCTTTCAAGTATGGTATATCCCATATAAAAATACAAATAATCCCATAATGAAAAACGATCAAGAGCACTGATTAATGGAAAGTAGGAGAGTGAAAATGAGAAACCAAGAGCGAAGAAACCGTAAGTCCAAATTCATATATTTTATAAATAATAAAAATAAATTTAGTAAATCATCCTTCCTATTCAGTTATCATAATCATATTTCAATTAGAAAAATGCATGAAACACATCAAAATACATAAAAATAATGAAATCAAACATAGACTACGTGTTGTAATATATCTTTAATATTTGAGATGAGTTGCTTCTTCATCACCAAATTCATGGAATTTTTACTATGATTTATACCAATGTAGACCACATGGTCTCTTGATTATTTCATTAAACAGTTCCTCTGCATCGTGTAGATTGCAATACATGAAGACAATCAAAGTGAGAAATACGAACAATCTGTGAAGAGCAAATAAAAGTGATAATTTTTTTAAGAAGCATTTCTCATAATCAATACAATAGTACCACATCAATTAACATCCTTTGAGAGTCTCGGTATTATATAGTAGTCTATTATACAATAGTACCATATCATATACTCTCTTCTGCTATCACCACCAACTAAAGCAGCCACTGATCCCACAAAAGCAGCATTCATGTAGGTAGTTGTTTCCAAGTGAAGAGTAATCTGATCTAACATCGTTGAACTGGTCATTGGAATTGGGCCCCTCAACAATTGCACCCACGTGAGTGTTTGGATTTGGTTTGCTGGAAGAGTACCTTGCAGAATATCCCTCATTGTAACCTACCATAGTTGGGTGAATCTGCATGGAAGGAATCGATGCACCTCTGTGGTGTAACTGCAATGGCAATTTTCTCCTAAAGCCTACCATGTATGACATTTTCATGGGGTTGTTTCATAGTATGTAGTCCACCTGTGATTTTGCAAAGGCTTTGATTTGAGAGCTGGGGAAATTCACATAACCACATTGCACCTTTAATATGATCTGCATTTAAGATCTTGGAGTAGATTAGGAATACCATGGATGCACTTGTAATGTACTGTAAGTTAGTGCTATCTCTAGTGTATAGAACCCACCAGGGGTTGTTTGAATCTGCACAAAGCTACTTCCCGACATCAATGTGCATAAATGATTCAGAAATTTTGTAGTATTGTTTGAGCCCCGAAAAATTTGTTATCCCAACTGAACTCCAACACATCATGAATCCTAAATCATGTGTAAAACAAAAGTCACATAGTGTGTGTCTAAGAGAGAGAGAGAGAGAGATTACCTCTTTTTCGGCAACAACTTTAAACCCCCAAATGTCTATTGCAATAAGAAAAACACAAATCAATCTGCTGTAATAAAAAAAGACCTCACAAATCAAACTACATATTAAGGAGAAAACCAATCTACAGTAGTTGGAAGAATTAGAAGAAGGGGAATTATTTATGTACAATTAGATGATTAAGGCCAAACAGCACCAAGATGATGATCCAAAACCTCAGCTGATAATTCAAAGACAGATTAAGGAGCACTTCTAAAAATTCATAACTAAGAAATCAATTCCAAAGATGTTTTAATAATTTACAATTGTTCCATTTCCCCGAGAGTTATTGATATCCCTCCTTATGATCAGAACCATAATGCAGATAATTTTCTATGCCCCTGATGGAGATGTCGAGGAAAAGACAACAATTCCTTACATAGAAGAACTGCAACTTTTTGCACACAGTATTGAAAAGAGGATAAATTTTGATAAGGAGAAGAAAATTGCAACCCTCTGAGGAAAGGAGTCTCATCGGATCTTAAAGAACCTATGCCTACCCAAAATCTGCTAATACAATTCCTTATTAGAAGGATACCATGAAATATTAGACATAAGTTTAAATACCTTATACCAGAAAACATATTGCTCATTGTCTCACTAACATGCTGCATTGTAAAACCTCAAATAATAAGAACCCAAAAGATGACCTTAACATAGCAGGGAAATGACATTTATTTGCATGAAACTTGCAAAAATGAAACTCAAAACCACTTATTGCAATCTGTTTGTATCATAAATTGTTGCGTATCAACTGGAAACCATAATATCAAAACAATATGCAAGTGACCAAAAAAGAAAAATCAATTAATGGAACCCCCATATTGCTATATAGCCATACCTTGTTTGTGTCCTTGAAAGAGTTAACACCCGAAAATTTGTCTTCATCGAGGACAAAAGCAATCTTTAGATGAATAGGCCTCATTTTCTATTTTAGTAGCTTGCAATCTTGGGGCATCCTTCTTCACTAAAAACCTGTACAGATGGCAGAAACATAGGCCTTATTTAGATAAGAGTCTCACACATCATATAACTGATCTGGCAAGCACAAAATGAAGTTTTTTGTGAGGAATAGTGGTAACTATAGGTTAGGAGGGAGGGGGATCAAGAAATGGTATGGTTAAACAGAGGGAGGGGGATCAAGCTTTCTTTTCAAACATACCTCTTTTTCACTGATTGTGAAGACAAATAATTGACTTCTCAAATTTAGTAGACCTGTCAATGGGTCGTTTCGAGTCGTGTTCGTGTCGTTTTTTATCGTGTTCGGGTCTTATTGGGTTCGTGTCTAAACGGGTGACTTTTTTATCGTGTGAAAAAATCATACCCAAACCCGACCCGTTATGTTATCGTTTCGTGTCGTGTTCACTTATTAATATCCATTAAGATAATGAATTACTTTTAATTGTATACAAGTTGACATATTATCTCATATTTGAACCCAAATAGATCTATTAATTCATTGACATTACTAAATCTCTCATTTAGTAAAATTCATTATGATTAAATTAACATTATGCTACATAAATTATCTATAAGTTCCAAAAAAATATCTCATTTACTTAAATTATCGGGTATTAACGGGTTTTATCGGGTATTAACGGGTGAAGGGGGTCAACCCTAACCCGACCCGTTAACTATCGTGTCTTATTGGGTTGGCACCGATATGACCCGAACCCATTAACGGTCAACCCATTAACTTATAACTTCGTGTCGGTTTGTGTCGTATTATCGTGTCGTGCCTGATTTTGCCAGGTCTAAAATTTAGTGTACACCTGAAACTTATAGTACTTGAGTATAATTACTCATGCCTATAATGCTATCCAAAATTGCATCAATGTATACTTTAGGCATATCCCCCATGCCTCTTGTCAACTATATAAACTATATATCAATTAAAGCATGAAATACTATGAAACAATTGTAAATTAAATAAATTGAACTACAAATAAATTGCCTTTATGTATAAATGTTGAAAAGAAAAATACCCAACAACATGAAGATGTCGACGTCCAATGCAGAAAAAAGAAACATAAAACAAAATTGAGCCACAAACTCAACCTATATGTACAAATATTGAAAATTTTAAGAAATATTTAGGGTCACACATTGAATAAGTGAACATTTATGTACCTATATGCATCTATCGTGGGATAGCTTGGCGTGGGATAGCTTGGCGTAATCTAAAATCATGCTATCAATGGATATTCAATAAGGACTATAAAAAATCAATAAAACGATGATACCACGACCGCCTAGTATCTACACAGTGCAACTGCAAGGACAAAGCCCTGTATATCAATCTTCAGAATCATTCTTCTTCTTGCATTTGTAAAAAAATTCTAAAATCTCGAGATTTGTCACTTGGATTTCTTCAGGGCATAGATAGACAATATTATTCTCATAATCGACAGGGTCGTTTTTAGTTTTTATTTGCCTCCTTTTTGACTTTCTTCGGCTGCTTCACTCGAACCAAATTCATCTCCAAGTTCCCTAAAACTGCACTTGAATTGAGCTACTCCTCAAGTAGCATAGTTCTTTCCTCACTCAAATCAGGAGCAACCTGTGCAGATTGGGCTTTCGCAACAACTCTCTCCAACGCTTTCAATCTGTTACCATCCATGTGAGCATTTTGTTATTTTGAGATTTGCATTACTTCGATAGAGATGCCTAGCTATAGCCTTTATTAACATGAGTAATATTGGATCCTAAACCATTTACATTATGCATAAACACCATTGAACCTTTTTGTGGAGAAAAAGAATCATATGCTACGTATAAATATCATTTTTTTTCTTTCAAAATTTGGTTCAGTAGGTTAGTAGTAAGTACCTTCATTCAGCGGAGAAACTTCAAAAATTGGTTCAGTAAGTTAGCCGTTCTAGTAAGCTTGAGTCTCCTTTGACAGTTCCTTTGACTGTTATAATGCAGAGTGATGTTTTGAACAGTCCTGTTACAAACGAAACTGTCAAAATCAAGAACGTCCAATCCAAAAATAAGAATCAAAATACTTTATACTGAAATGGGTAATTGATATGAACATGAAGAAACCAAGTTAATAACCAAATCACGAAAATAAAATATCCAAAGAGAATTATTAATGAATTACACTTTTGCCATTCTAAAGAGTGCTACAAAGTTAATATAAGTCTTTAGAAGAAATTAGATCCAAACATGACACGACGCGATGACAGTCCAAAATTACTGATCCGAACACGAAAACTCATATCAATTTCGTTTCGTTTTGTGTTTTCGTTTCATTTTCAAAATTATCACCCCAAAAATCACCTTGTAAGTGTCCTTCATTTTCTGTCTTCAAATCAAACTCTCTTTTTAGATAGATTACCGACATGATTTTCTGTCTTGAAACCTTGTCCCCCACAGGCTTCACGACATTCCTGAAGAGTTCGCATGTTATGCCATGTTAATGTTATCCCAAACACTTATTTTCAAAATGATAAGTAGATTCCGACTTGAACTAATCTTGATAAAGCAATATGTTGGAAATCATAATTGAAAACATCAATGATACAAAATGGTGATAAACTTATGATTTTTTAATTAGAGCAATTATAATTTTGTAGTCATGACTTATGATGAACAATTAAAGAAACCTATTAACATAATAGAGCACTAAAAAGACAAACTATAAATTGAGACACATAATAAACAAATATACTAACGAGCCAAGAAATGGAACTGGGAAAAAAATGAAAGGAAATTTAACTTTTTGTGTAGTAAATTGAATTACTGGTTTGCTACAGAAGAACTCCAAGCCAAAGTTTATCTGGTACTCTTTTGCCTAGCAGGTGTAAACATGCAGGCTACTTCAAGCCAAAGTGTTTTTTTAGATTTAAAAAATAAGTCTAAAAAAAGGGATGAGTAGAAAAGAACCTGAAAGCGGCAACGACGATCAAGAGAGGTAGGATCGTGGACCATTTGGAGAATGAAAGGCCTTCTGGTACCCCTATTGACCTCGTGAACATTGAAATGGAAACCTAGAAAGGCTTCCATTGGGCTGTTCACCCAGTTGGTTTCAAATCTACAAACATAATTCAAACCTTTTAGTGTGAATATAGTAAGGAACCAAAGCATAACTTGCATGTTGTGAACCTAATTTCAAATAACCCAATGAGTGATATTTATCCATTTCAAGCAAGAAAAGAGATAATAACACCTTAAGTCAGCCACCAATGCAGAATCCAAAATCATCCAATTCATGCATGTTTAAACCAAAATCAAACCTTTGTTGAACCGAGTTAGAAATGAAAAAAATGAACCAAAATAGGTCACATGCCACTGCCAAACAAAAAAATTGATTAGATATGGTATACCATTCAACCAAAAAAACAAAAAACCCAAACATTCAACCAATAAATCTTTTTAAATATGAGATTACCTCTTTCTAGCAGCAACTTGAAACTCCCAATCTACTTAAATCTGAGATTACCATACTACAAAATGTAACTACAATATACTATACCATATACCATATGAGATCAAAATGTAACTACAGAATTAAAACTGTATCAGATTTGAAAATACCTATGTAGTGGCCACAATTCACAGTCTTGGTCTGCTCCTATAGTAGCAGCCTCTATTTTTTCCATTCAGTTGTTGTTTTTGCTCCTATAGTAGCAGCTTCTATAGGAGTCCACGTGATCTTTTCTACAACAGAACTTACAGTATGAGGGATACACCCCCAAATAAAAAGAGGGTTCGGTTTAAAACAACGAATCACCAAACGTGGAGGCACGTTTAGGACACAACCAAAATATCCATGTCCATGAATGAATAAGAACAAAATATCCAAAATTATGACTCAAGAAATTTTTCACACCTAAACATCAGGTTTCGAATATTGTGACCGTAAGACTTCATAGTTTTCCAGAAAAACATGTGGTCACCCTCGGCATACAATCCAATATCAATTAAAACACACGATGGCTGATATGTATATACATTCAAAGGGCCATTTAAACATGATAGTTGATATAATACTTTCAATGAGGACATAGATACGTTCAAAGTTATCATTTCACCAATACTTTCAATGAGGACATAGATGTGTTTTTCTCACACGATCAAAGTTATCATTTCAGCAATTTGTCGAACGCAACATATACAACATCTCAAACCTTAAATTCTAAATGAAAACCAAATGGTAGTTATCGAGAAATTTTTTTTATCAAATAACAAAAGGCATAAAATTAACTATGTCAACTAAAACAGAGCACAATAATATGATTGGAATTACACAAATGGATGAGAGACACGATTTAGACACCCTGAGATATAAATCCAAAACCAAAATCCCAAAAGAGAGATGTGTGTACCCCATTTCGAACACTGCTCTTCACTTCTTCCGACCTCAGACTTCTTCCAACCTGAGAAACCAAAACAAACACAATGATAAACCTTTGAAATACCAAAAATCCAAACCCTTGAAATGCCAAAACAAACACAATGATAAACCCTAGAGGATGAAAAATGGGTATGTATAACATTCAAACCATAGATTGCATTTCCAAAACAAACTTTATATTAGTCAAACTGATCTTAGCTCCAAACATCACTATCCCTACACCTTTTTCCGAAACACAATCTTCACAAACTATGATTCAACACACTAACCTTGAAACATATATAGGATTCGCAAAATAAAAACTTACCCAGTGCTTTTTCTCGAAACATAATCCACACAAACAAAAATGTGATTCTTTTACACCTTCAGCACTTCAATAGGCGATACCATTTGCACTGCAGTGCAGTGTAATATCCAACCCAAATAACTCCACATCCTTCTGCCCGAAAACAAAATACAAAAGATTCCAATCAACATTAAAATAAAACATCCAATCCAATATGAATTTATAAGAATAGTGATTTTCGTAGAGAGAATAAGTCCATAATAACTTCAGCTAAAATATATAACAACTATTGTAAATCTAAATCTCATACCCAAATGCCCTAATCATGGACCCAAACCTCCATTTTGAAGCCCCAAAAATCGAATAGGGCAGACCCAATGTGAGATATCTGAAACCAAACACAAAACTCATTAAAATAAAGGAAAAAACAAAGCCACTATGGGAGGATTTAGTGTAAACGGGATCATACCATATTTTCAATTAGATGTTGGCGACGGCTGTATGGGTGGATCTCTGCAATGATGGCTAGAGGAACGAAGCTTGGCAGCGGTGGAATGAGGGAGGGCGGATGGGGAGGGTTTTTTGGTGATGTGAGAATGGGAAAAGAGTGTGTGTGCGCGATATGAGAGTGTGTGCAAACAAACTGATTTTACCAAAATACTCCCTTTTTGAATTGAAAGTTAAATTTTATGAGTAAAAAACAGAGGAAAACCAAATATTTGAGGGGTAGATTTGTAAAAAAGAAAAGTATGTGATCTCAACCATTAAAATGTAAAAATATGTAAGGAGGTGGCATCGATCTAGACCGTTAAAAATGTTTACATTTTCAAAAACTTCCCTAACTTATTATATAGATATATCCACTAGGTTTAGTTCTTAACCTCAGTGCGAACCTTTAGGCTATTTAACGATCACGTCACACCTAATGCTATATTAAAAATCTAGACATCTAGACTAAATTGGAGATAAGATTACATTTAAGAGTTTGTACTCACAGACTATGCGATTATGATACACATTCCTATTATAGTATATAAATAAATTGATAGCGAAACACGGTAATGAAATTTATCTCATATACAGACTGCCACGTGGACAATGGTAATTAAGAATATATTATTTAACTAATGAAATTTGCCTCTTTATTAAAATATTCATCCGTATATAAATAAATATTAACTAAATAGAGTGTTCATGTACAACTAATCTGGATTTCCATGAAAAGTCAATCGCAAATCCATTGTATATATAAAAAACCATTCAGCTTCCATCTATGTTTTTATGTACACCCAATCCGGATGGCTGTGTAAGAAGCCATTCAACCTCTTCCCCCGATTTGAGATTTAAATGTGGATTTACCCAATGGGGAAAATATCCTACACAGTTGTATCTTTATGGCATCTTATACCAAATAAGAAACCCATTCATCTTCTACCCAATACGAATCAAATCTTCCTCAAACCCCAAAAATTTAGTCTATAGTTGTTCAACTTCCTCTTATTATTAACATCTTAGAGCTGACATCTAATTGCATCTTCATTAATGGAAAAATACACAAGGATACAACTTAATATCAGTCATGATACAAACGTTACATTGTAACAACCCGCGTAATTTTGGGCTATTTTAATTAATTTATGGAAAAAGGAGGAAAATAAAGTTTTTGATAAAATTATTTTTATTGCTCAAATATGTTGAATATTATTTTTAAAGGCGAGAATTTCAAACGGTTTCGAAATCGGAGTTAAAACCGATTTTAATTTTTTTTTTGTTTTTAACTCTTGGAATTCTAAGTCGGCGAACATTAAGTAATTTTCAAGAGTTGTTTTGACTTCAAACTCTTCATTTCTTTGCCTTATTTAAAGGAGTCTTTTGGCTTCCAACTCTTCATTTCTTTGCATTATAAAAGGAAGTCGTGGGCAACCCTTTTTAACCTACTTTTGGCACAAATTTTGGCAGCAAATATATTTTATATTCCTCTTCTTTTTATATACACATTGGCCCTTAAGATTTGTGAGTTCCAACCTTAGATTAGAGGTGTTCTTGGGGCTATGTTTGAGGAGGTTCTTGGAGGAGATTTTGTAGATCTTTTGTGTTGATCTTGAGGATGTGATCATTGGTTTCTCATCATGGTTTGAGGTATGGGATTTTACACAATATGCTCCTTAAATCTCGCGAGTGTCATTCTCTTTGAATTCTTGTTAATTGAACTCATATTTGAATTGATAAATTCATTGAAATCTGGAAAATAATTGTTGAAATTATTTTGATTCATGTGGTATCATTATATTGTTAATGACCACGTTGTCATGAGATTTTAATATGGCACAGATGTTGGGCACCCGCCAAAATTTCTGTTTCCTGGGCTATGGCTTGATAAAGCATATACGGATGTGGTGAGGCCTGGTGACCCGGTTAAAGTGTTGTTGAGAAATTATATTGATAAATGCTATTGGGATTCGCATTTGATTTGAATATTCGTACTCGTGTTATTACGCTTTATTCACCGTTAATCCGTATTTGTTGAGCATAATTCCTGTCGTATTGTGTACTTCCCCATATTTTCTTTTAATGGCAAGTTAGCGCGGATTTTGGGGCGCTATGGAGATTGATTTTAGCGAGGATTGTTTGGGAAAGATTTGTATTATTTTAATGTATAGAGCTTTGGAGATTTGTATTTTATTTTCGAGTTAGTTGTTGTATTTTTTATTCGAGATACTTGTTGTAATTGAAGTGATTGAGATTAGTGGATTTATATTTTTATGGGTTTTTAGATGCTCTATACCTTGTCACTTGTGGATTTGGATTTATTTTATCGCATTAGCGCTCCGTTTGCTCTCCCCGGGCGGGCGGGGTGTTACATACATATCCTTCCCTCTACCAAAATAATGGTCTCCAACAAGTATATATATATTGATTGTCAGCATACACAAATCATCATCCAATAGCAAATATACTTCTGGTATACAATGTTATGAATATCTATTTTATTTATACATATCTGTTAAAACTTTGGAGCTTCTAAAATGGAGTATTGACCACCGTTATTCTTAACTTATTTGCACTTGGTACAAAAAATTGTTGAGAGAAAAATCTTCTACTGAGGTATGATATAATTAAGTAACTACTGAAAATGAGTGTGAATGGATGTTCACTTTTGCACATATTTGTATTTTTTTTATGTAAATGGTATGTGTTGTTAGTGTTTGTTATACATATATTTAATTCAATTGTTGAAGAAAAAGTAATTTTTTAGACATATATTTAATCAAGAAGTATATATGTATATATATATATATATATATATATATATATATATATATATATATATATATATATATATATATATGTGTAAATGTACTTTTATAACATATATGTAAATTTGGAATCATACATTTGTTTATTATTCTTACTTGAGAAAAGATAGGAAATCATATTTGTGTCTAAATAATACAAACCTAAATTTTGCAATTGTTTATTTGTAATGTATAGTCCTAAAAGATAAGTTATTGATATAAAAGTAATATAATTGAAAAAACAATCCGTGCTAATATTCAACCTTCGCCGATTATCGTAATCAGGACTTCTAAACAAATGTTCAATTTATATACGCAAAACATAATATATATTTTTAAAATTTTTAAAATTATATATTTCGTATTCGTTTAATATCAACTAGGTCAATTGTATTGTAATGCAAGAGAGCCATATATTACTCGACATATGTTTTTCCCATAACTTGGACCCCCCCCCCCCCAAATTGAAATGTAAGTAGCGTATTTTTAATAATAAGGAAAAAATATTCCACCACCCATAATTTTTTTTACTATTATTTATACTTACTAAAATATCCTCAAATATGTCATTTACATATTTCCTTGTGTCATTTGAACTATTTGGTTAATGAACAAAAAAAAATTATTTTACGAAAATAATAATATAAAACCAAGTGGATTTGAATTTATACTACTAAGGGTGTTTCTTAAGGAGACAAAATAACGAAAAAAAATAAAAAGCTTTGTCAAAAAAAATAAATTATTTATAAAATATAGTACTTTTTGATATTTCATACGAGATGTGAGTCTCGAGAATAATTTTAATAATGATAAAAATACAAATACAAAGCAAAGGGTGGTAATCTGTATGTGAAAATCATTTATCACAAATTCAATATTTCAAGTGCCCAAAGAACTAAACCATATGATGTTGGGAGGGAAAAGGAAAAAAAATAGAAGTAAAAATAATAATAGAAAAACAGGTGCTTTTGAATTTATACTTTTAAGGTTGTTTAATACGGAGACAAAATAACAAAAAAAATAAAAAGCTTTATCCAACCCATGGTGGGTTGGGTTAATTTAGACAGTTGCTGGATTATTGTTTCCTCATCCTTAACAATTGCAGTTGTTGTAATGCTTAGTCCAACCCGCGGTGGGTTGGGCATTGTTGGAATAGGCTCCAACGTTTTCAATGCCATGCAGCTAGGCACGGCATTATGCAAAAGCTAAAGAGACTAATTTCAGGACCAATAATTATATATACTAAACCGATGTGGGATTTTGGGATGTATAAGAGTGATAAAATAATACCACCGAGTTCAGTTAAAACAAAGCCTTGTTGGTTACCCACCTAAAGGTCAAAAGAAAAAAATGTTGCATGCTGTTGACGTGGTAGGAGTGCAAAGGTATGAGAAATAGAATGTAAATGGCAGGTGAGGTGGTTTAAGGTATGACTGGATGGTTTAGGCTTGGAGGTATGGATAATTTTGGGGTAGTCTAAATATATTTTTTATTTGAGTTATTTGTGTTTTGGTACCAACTAGTTATACTTGTTTCGGTTTTAGTCTCAAATTAAAAACTACTGTATGTTTGACCCCCATTTTTCGCTTTTAGCAACATTGTTTAGAAAAAAAGTTTTGCTAAAAATATCGAAAAAATTCAAAAATCGAAGATAAAAAAAATGGGGACAAACATATAATAGTTTTTAATTAGGGGTCCAAAACTCAAACGAGTATAACTAGTGGGGGACAAAACCTAAATAACTTTTTTTTTCTTATTTTAGCAAGATAAAAGTTGAACATGTCTATGTAGATGCTAATAATAATAATATTAAGGGATTTCTGACTTTGCCCACAATGTAATTGCCATCATTTCACTTTAATTACTCATTTATTTCTCTTTAGACTTTACCCCTCCAATTTCAGTATTAGCGATAGAAAACTGTGGCAAAAAATATAAAGTAGCGCCAGTAAAAGTGAATATATTAGGTAAAGTCTAAAAACCTACAATCAAATAATGATAGCTTTAGGAGGTAAATTAAAAATAGGGTTATTTGGATTTTGGCCCCCATTACTTTTGTCTGTTTGGGGAATAACCCCCAATTGATAATTATTGTAGGACTAATCAAAATTTCACTTTTAGCGACACTTTTTCAATATGTTGATATTTTTAGCAACACGTTTTTTATAAAAATGTAGCAAAAAATGAAAAGTGGGGGTTAATCCTACAATAGTTTTTAATTGTGGGTTAATCTCCAAATGGACAAAACAAATGAGTGCCAAAATCTAAATAACCCTATAATTTATAACACCAACTAAGACAATGTATAGCCAACTAGTTTTGCTTATGTCTGACCAAAATGTAATTCTTCAGGAACTCATTCAAGGATTTTTTTTGCGACCTTTAAATATAAATATTTAATGTTAATTAAATAGGATTTTCCATAGTTGTTGTCTCACAATGATCTCAGGGACTATATCGCCTACTTAGTTGTGGGTTGGAAAGTGCAATATATTTCTAGAGTTGTCCAAGATCCCCTTTTTCAATTCCATTGGTTAATTTTTTTTTTCCTGCATGTCATGTATATATATGGGTTGGAAAATGAGTTGTAAATTTATAATATATTGGATGATGGACTGTTTGGACACTGTCAACATCTAAAGGAGTTGAAGGAGCTAGTTGAAACCGGAAAGTGTGTTGAGAAATAACTTTTTAAATTGGTAATTGTATGTTATATTAAAAATGGGAATTTACAGCATTACAATTACAACCTCACATTAAGTCCCCATTGTATTACTTTTTTGGTTAAATTAACGTTTAATCTCTAAGAGCTAAGTACATTTTACACTTAGTCCGTCTTATTTTTTTATATTTTTAAAAGTGCCTTATCTATATTTTTGACAATATTTTCTTAGGATTTAAGATACGAGAAGAATGAGTGTTTGTGAAAGTTTTATATGGTGAGAGACTTTTTGGAACAAAAGAAAACGTCTTCGACTAAACGTTAATTGAAAAATTGCCGAGGGACTTTTATCGAATTACCCTATTTTTTAAAATATTACTAATTTATTTAATTAGGCCAAGGTAGCTATTGATAATTTCAGAATTACACAAATCTATAATTAAACCTCATTCCAAAATTTTAATCATAATACTAAATTAATTTAAACATTAAGGTTTATAATAATAATGAGATAATTCTAGGAGGACATGTAGATAAACTTAAAAATTTATCAAAATAGAAATAAAGTAGCACATTAGTGAGATTGATCTAACCTCGTTCAAAGATAGGGGTGGCAATTCGAGACTGTGTTGATTTTTATTTGAGTACAAGTTTTGAGTACTCTTAAATCTATACAAGTTAATAGTGTTATCTTCGGGTCATATCGGATTAAAACCATAAAGGGTTATCGTATAAAAAAATGTCAGCCCTATTCAAAGATTTACTTCAAATATTAAATTTTATTGAAACTTTTATGTTTGTCATAATGAAGAGATAATTCTAGGAGGATATATGTCTCAACATAATTTTAAAGTACCAAAATTATCCAAGGGAAACCTCCCGCACAAATGTTGTTTTAGACATCCCACATCGCATATGTTCACCAAAATTCTGTTTAATTCGATCCGTTCATTTGTGTCCCTAATTTTGCGCGTAGTTGCATGGCATTTGAAATATTGGATGTTGATCCAATTACACCCAACCCATCAAGGGTTGAAAGTAGCAATAGTAATGAATTGATGAAACTTGAATTAAAATCTCAAATAGGTTAACTGATCTTTTTGTTTTTTTCCATTTGATTTTTTTTTGTTTGACAATATTAAGTCCTTACAAACTTTCTGTATTTATGTTTTGACTGACTTAGTTATCAAACGTCATGCCAAGTTGCACGTCATTTGAAATGTTGGATGTTGATCCAATTACACCGAACTCACCAAGGGTTGAAATTAGCAATACCAATAAATTGATGAAACTTAAATTAAAATCTAAAATAGGTTAACCGAACCCATCACGTGTTGGTTAGTTTTCTCTTTTTTATTTTTTTCCATTTGATTTTTTCGCATTTTACAATATTTAGTCCTTGGAAACTTTCTCTATTTGCGTTATTATTAATTTAATTTTCAAATTCCATGCCTAGTTGCATGGCATTTGAAATGTTCGATGTTGATCCGATAACACCCAACCCAACCCATTAAGGTTTGAATGTAGCAATACTAATGAATTGTTAAAACTTGAATTAAAATCTCATATAGGTTGACCGAACCCACCAGGGGTCAGTTAGGTTTTATCTTTTCATTTATTTATTTGTTTCATTTTATGTTTTTTGGTTTTACTATATTTATTTCTTAAAAACTCTCTCTATTTAAGTTCACTGACTAAATTATCAAATCGAAAATACATTATATTTTACTGCTAAATGACTACGGGAATGCTACATGACCAACATTAAACAATGTTTTACTACTTAGAATATATTTTAATTCATATTTGTAAGATTTTATTTTATTTACCAAAATAAGAATTGAAAGGATTGATCCCAGTCATAACTAAAATTAAAGTTGTACTTTGAGAAACAAATAGGGGAGTTTTCTATTTTAGTCCTTCGAAAATATTTATTTGTTTGGACCTAGTCCATTTACATATTTTTTAGAACTAAGGTCCCTCACCTCTTATTATATATCTTATGAGTTTGCGTATATACAAACATGACAGGTGTATATTACAAAAGTTCGTACATAAATTATAATGATTCACCTAAAATTTCCCTCGAAAAAATCATGTGTCTTTAAAAAATTTATCGTATATAGTACTAAAAATGGGTATACATTAAAAGACAGGGACCTTATTGTCCAAATAATATGTTAGTGAACTAGAGCCAAAAAAATACCGATGAAAGAGTTGAATTATAAAAAAAAATAATGAGGTCTTGTTCCCTGCTTGAATGCAGAGCTATTAGCACATATGATTAGACTCGCTTGATCTTGTTGCATTTGAGGTGTTGAATGCAACATTTAACGTCATATTCGTTGATTCCATATTCATACAAGTCTAATTTCATATGCATTAAATTAATCTAATCATCCAATATAAAATATCCCAATAAGTTGTCTAAAACTAATATTCCAATTCTTTAATAATTAATCAATTTATTTCATAAAATGTTTTGAACATGTTCAAAAAAAAATTTAACAACATATTATAATATCTATCCCACAGTACTTATCTGTAATTTCATAAAATGTTGATAATGATTATTCAAAACATACATATATGATGTTTAGACAATACTTAAATAAATAATATTTAATGAAAAAATGGAGATATTCTTGCCTTAAAAAAAGTGTTTCGATAATCTAAAAATTACAGTTTGTTCTTCTCACAAAAAACAACTTTTGTACGTTGTCCTTCTTCAACATCTTTGTGCAAAGCCTACAACGTTAAGGTTGAAAATTGGTTTAATAGTGTTTGTGCGTTAAACTGGAGGGCTTGTAGGTTTTGTTTGAACCAAAATAAGGCAATAATACAAAATTATTAGTCAAAAGAGTTACTTAATAAAAATCACTGAACCACCATAAAGAGTGCTAAAGAAAAACAAATCCTTGCTAAAATAGAACACTCCCTCCAAGGGGGATGCCTCCATAGCGGTCTAAAGTGGCTATGACGACTCTGAACCCTGCTACAGTAGGCCTAGCCACCATCCCCACTGATATATCTTATTTTATTTGTTTCAGAACGATTCAGCTCCTAACCTTATTTGCAAACTAACTACTATAAACTCAATAACAAAAAACATGATGTGACGACCCATATAGTTTAATACTTAGGTTGATTAAGTCCAATTATTAAATTATTAATATTGTCAATTCAATTAAATCTCATATTTAACCTGAGAGGAAAACATCAGATTAGGATATACAAATGGAGTGCGATAAGATGAGTGATAAATACATCGTCATATTAATAAATCACTACCACTAAGATTTTAATAAAACATCATTTGTATCAACAATAAATCCCATCCATGAAATCACAAGGGAAACACCGTTCATACAAACCACAATAAATTGTCAATAATGCGATCCACAAACTTAAACTGAGTGCATGCCCTAAGAACGTAAAATACAAATCTCTCATCTCTCATGATAAAAAGTAAATAAAAATGACATAAATTAAGGGAGACCTACAACTTCGAACTATTCGTGAGACTAAAATAAGGACTTGGTGCTCTGAAATAGGAATGTTAGATGAGACAATCACGAGCACTTGAAATTTGAGTTCAACGACGATGGTGAGGCCACCGCTAGTTAACAAAGTTATGCAACCCCAAAATATTTGAAAATAAATAATAAATCTAAAGATTATTATCTTACACAACTGCCATCGTATGAGCGTTCCTCATTGTTCATTAATTAACAATTAGAATTTCTCTTATTAAATAAACTTCATTATTAACAAGGACCATTGTCATGTTTATTCCCAATCCCCATCGATGTCACTATTCCAACGACATGCACATACAAGAATACCTAATTCAAATAAATGGATACTCATCATCACAATGTCCAACCTCCACCATATACACCTCAAACACATCATCACAACCCACAAGAATCGCGAGGTGATAAATCCTCAAGATTGGAACACCAATTTACCTCATCCACCTTCTCCAACTCATTCAAAAAAGAACTCACAAGGTTTACTTAATGATCATAACGAGCATTTTCAAGCTCAAATGAGTTAACCAAGCATGCTTAGAGAGGGTCTACCCAATATGTATCATCAAAGTGTTCTTGAACAATATCCTCAATGAGATCTACCTAAAGAATATCGTCCTCATCACCCATTTGTTTGCAATGTTAAAAATGTTAAGCTCCAATGCCATGTTTTCGCTGAGATTCATTTGCCCATTTTTAGCATTAATTAGGGCATTTGAGGTAGCTAAAATAGGTTGAACAAGGATAATTGGGATGTGGTTGCGATTTCGAGCTACAAGTTGAGTATTCAAAACCACAAACTCCACTAGGAAGTAGAATTTGTCAACTTGAATTATGACATCTTCCACCACCTTCTAGAGACTGTAATGGAATGGTCCTCTAGTTGCAGAGTGATTTTGATCATCTTTATCTCACTTATACCTCGTTGTTCATACACGAAGTATGGTAGAAATTGACACCCACACCTAAATCAATGAAAGCTCCAAGTTAATAGCATTACATGTCTGCTATTAGGGAGACACAAGCCTTTAATGATAGGGTGAAGCAATGGGTTATTTTACAACTAGATTTGGCTCTATTCATGTCTCCTCACTACTCTCTTCGAGATAGGCATATTTGACATCTATGGGGTTAGGTCAGACTTTCGGAGATTTTGAAAGTGGGGTGGGATCGTCATATAAAGAACTTCCACACTCCGTAGAGTAGTGATGGATTTTGCTTCATTATGCGAAGATTTTGGTCTCATAATAATAAAATTGTGTTGCCCTTGAGGATTTTGCTGAGGTTGGTATGGAAATACTCCATTTTCTAGGATACTTAATGAAGTGGTCAATTTTGATAGTGAAGATTTAATTTCCATAAACGTTTTTGCATTTTGAGCATTATCATTCATTTGAGTTTGCATAAAAACTTGAAAAGTATCTTCAACGCTCTTCTTATATGGGGGCACATTTGGAAGAGGGGGAAAAGGACCTTGAATTTGAAATAGTGATGATCCTTGTTGGTAACAAGGATAATAATTTTAAGGTAGGAGATTTTGGGCTTATTGGGGTTGGACCCTATAGACACACCATCTTAGAGCCCTCTTAAGCACTTCCTTAGGTATCTAACACTCATCCACTCACTATAAAACCTAGGTCATACATCGTGTACTGATACGGAGGCCATCAGAACCTTCTGATTCACATTTGACTCCAGTATACTCCCCAACCTAAGTGAAACCTGAAAGGGATCAAAATAACCTTTATAACGGTTCGTCCCATCCACGAATTAGCCGCAAGGTTCATATGAATGATTCATTTTATTCTGAGTATTGATTTGGAGGCCAACAAGCGCTCTCGGGCCACGTTTAACCTCGATTAACTCCCTACCCTGAATGAATCTCAATAAACCATTTAGGGATCTGAATCCCCATTATAATGATCTTTGATGTACGCAAATCGGCCTCACGTTACGCACGAATGACACGTTTTAATCTAAAAGTCCATCGAACGTTTTTGGACACTGTTTGGCCCCGGTAAACTCTCCAAATTGAGCGAATATCAATGAAATCTTGAAAGTATCAAAATTCCTTTTCGAACAATCCATGCCATGAGCGAATCGGCCTTATGGTTCGGATGAACAATCCGTTTTCCTTCGTAACCCCTGATCCATAGATCATCAGGCTCTTTCGATTCCCGTTTGACTTTGGTCATCTCCTGTACCCGAGAATGACTCAACGAATTCTTGAAGGCTCTAAATTTACTTTCTAGCGGTCCCAATCGTGCAGAATTTGGATTTACGGTTTGTATTTTATGTCCATTTTTCAAAAACGGTTCGTTCTAGACTGCCTATAGGGACTCCAGACCCCCTGCCTATTGACAGAGTGTACTTTCCTTTCCCAGTAAGGTAGAACCTGTGCCGATAGACAGGCCAGAGGCCATGTCGATCACCCCAACCCTAAATGGCACTATATAAAGGGTCCATGACCTCACGCATGGAGGAGGTCCCTTTCAAGAGTTAACACAAATTCTCTTGAAATTAGAGCTTTCTCATTACCAAAACGAAAAGTCAGTTTTTCAACATTCCCTCACCTCACTTTCTTACCACGATTACTCATCCACCTCAACCCATCACATTACCTTCATACCACTAGAAAAACCATCTTACATGCATTCTAAATTCGGTAAAAAAGTTTTACAAGGATGTCCATTCCTCACGCTTTTTTTTACTTTAATCATTTAATTATTATTATTCACTTTATTCTCATTTTGTGATATCTTCTAGGTTACTTTCATTATCTCACATTAAATAATTTATATTTTTATTATTATTATTGCCCACAACTAATTTTCATAAAAGTCCAAAAAAGACAAAAAGAGGGTTCATTCATAATTCCAGATGTAAGACTTCCGTATATTTACACACTCTCACATTTGAACACATTTCTTTCTAAAAACACTCAAATAGGAGTTATACATTTTGATTTATGGTTTAAACCCTATCGCTATGCTATTTTTGAATTACGTGGACTTTGATTACTCTTGGGATATGTAGTCGCCTAGGGCCAATCCGAAGATTCGAATCATCCTTTTTCATTTTATGGGTTCCTAACATCTTTCCATTCCATAACTTATTCCTGGGACCTTCGAATCATTTGGTTTAGTATGCATCAGTACGACCTTGATTCCATTCTCTCAAGGAGATGACATTCTTTTTCCTTTTTTGAGCAAAACAAGTTGGTGACTCGATCTCTTCCTGTTATTCTCACTTGACGACGACCAATTTTATATCTGAGGCGGGGTACGAAGATGATGACATGAGTGACACAAAGAGACCTCCATATCCTCAAATCACCCACGTACATGGGAAAAAAAGGGAGAGAGGGGGGGGGGGGGCATTTCTTTTCCTCCTTCCCTCGTCCTAACTTCGGGGGTAGGCCCATGCCTGACGAATCAGAACCGAGCGTCCAAAGCGGCGACTTCACTGGGGACTCTTAAGAGGACTAGACACTATTTTCTACATGGGTATTACTTCTTTTCTCTCCTTCTTTTCTACATGTGTACATATACCTCCAATTTTTTGTTCTCCTTATTCCTATGCTTATTTCTCGTATATTTATGTTATGATTGTCTCCACCATTGTCTCTTATCATGCATATATCACTCGTCACTTACGTGTACATGCTTATAATGCTTCACCTTACGCCCACTTGGATTTCTCCTATGAACTACCAAAGTAGGTAGTTATTGATGGATATAGGTTTAAGCTTTCCATCATATTTGTAGTTGTGAACCATCCTGCTTTATGTGAATATTGTGGTTGTGTTGGGAATACTATTTCACTTTGTAAGAGAGTTGAAACTCATGTCAAACTCCATTGAATAACAAAGGTGGTTGTGAAAAAGTCAAGCCCAAGTTAAACCATTGATGAGGACTTGGTATCTGGGAGCAAGAAGATGATTGAAACGGCAACTGAAGTTGGCACCATCTCCATAAGTCAAATTCAATCTCGGCCAGATAATAATGTTATAGAGTTTTGTTCAAAAAACACTTTGGAGGATGTCGCTTACCACCAAAATACTCAAAAAGATGTGTAGAACATGGGAAAAAATGAGAAGGATTCGCACCTTAAAAGTAACAAATTTGCAGTCCTTGATAATGAGCACACTTTTAACATTTATAAGTTTGATGGAGAGGACTACATTCAGCCTATTGTGGCCAACATGTGCCAATTGGAAAGCCCAAATTCTTTGCAATAAAAAATTTCTTTCACTGTCAATCAGAACAGGCATGAGGGATCTTTGTCTCCTGCCTTTTTGGCACATGGTGGTCAGATAAGACGTACTTGTAGCATTGGTAAGATGGAAAAGAAGGACATACCCCTTTCCCCCTTTCTCCCTTATCTGATGACTCTACGCAAGAGCATGTTGGAGGTATTTTTAATTCTAGAGATGTGGTGAAAGTGGTCTTGGAGCCTCAACTTTATGTTGACCTGAGTTGTGAGTTAAGGGAGATCAGCTTACTCTTTTGGGCCAAGCTAATACTTCTTTTCACAATCATTTTGACTAATAAAAATTTGGACTGCCTGCCTAAGTGGTGAAGATACAATCTCTAGTAGCACCCCATCTAATGATAGTATTGCTATACGCTCCCAATATCATGAGCACGAGTTGGACAATTAAGTGGATTATTCCACTACGTCGCACTCTTGTAGCTCAAATTTGTCTAAAGCCTAAAAAATGACCATTAAAAAGGAAGAACGACAAAACCAACTTGAGCAAGATGGAGTATACAAAAAATTGGCGGATATGGAAATTTTCAAAGTTATGACTGATGAAGAAAGTACAATTGATGAGGGTCAATAGAAAATCCATGAAGAAAATGGAAATTCTTTTGATACGAAGGCTGCGATATTTGTAAATGCTCAAGACAATGTCAAATGGAAATATTAAAACTATTGTAATTTTTCGTAATACAAAATTTTCATATGGTCGTAGTCACCGACGGACTACTGTTGGCCGAGTGAGAGCCATAGCCCCCACAAATTTAAAAAAAATCACATATAGGAATTTTAATAAATATAGGTGTAAAAAAGTAATTACACCTAAAAATGTCTTGTTTCTCCCCCCCCCCCCCCCCCCCCCCTCTCTCTCTCTCTCTCTCTCTCTCATATATATATATATATATATATATATATATATAGGGTTATATTGTTAATGTTTGTTTGAGTTAATTTTAGTATTATTGTTGGTTTAAGTTTCTGGGTTAATTTTATGATTAACTTTAGGATTATTGTTGGTTTAAGCTTCAACCTGAAATGTAGAAATATATGTTTTGTTTCGCTCCCTCTCTATTGATATTGATGCAAAATTTGGGGTTAGTTTTAATGTTAATGTTCGTAAGGGTTAATTTTAGGGTTGATGTTAGGACTAATTTTATGGATTATTGGTTTAAATTACAATATAATTTTTTTTATTTGTGCTTCCTTTTCTTATGGTCCGAAAATCACCATTAAATTAGCCCACACTCATGTTAAATCCTCGGTCCATCCCTGGTCAAAGTTAAATTATTTGTCGAATATAATACTTTCAGATATTTCATATGTTATGTGAGTCTTGAGAATGAGTTTAATAATGATAAAAATAATAAAACAAAGCAAAGGGTGGTAGTCTGTATGTGAAAATCATTTATCACAAATTCAATATTTCAAGTGGCCAACGAACTAAACCATCTGATGTTGGGAGGGAAAAGGAAAAAATAGAAGTAAAAATAATAATATAAAACCAAGTGGTTTTGAATTTATACTACTAAGGGTGTTTCTTAAGGAGACAAAATAACGAAAAAAAATAAAAAGCTTTGTCAAAAAAAATAAATTATTTATAAAATATAGTACTTTTTGATATTTCATACGAGATGTGAGTCTCGAGAATAAGTTTAATAATGATAAAAATACAAATACAAAGCAAAGGGTGGTAATCTGTATGTGAAAATCATTTATCACAAATTCAATATTTCAAGTGCCCAAAGAACTAAACCATATGATGTTGGGAGGGAAAAGGAAAAAAAATAGAAGTAAAAATAATAATAGAAAAACAGGTGCTTTTGAATTTATACTTTTAAGGTTGTTTATTACGGAGACAAAATAACAAAAAAAATAAAAAGCTTTATCCGACGCATGGTGGGTTGGGTTAATTTAGACAGTTGCTGGAATATTGTTTCCTCATCCTCATCAATTGCAGTTGTTGTAATGCTTAGTCCAACCCGTGGTGGGTTGGGCATTGTTGGAATAGGCTCCAACGTTTTCAATGCCATGCAGCTAGGCACGGCATTATGCAAAAGCTAAAGAGACTAATTTCAGGACCAATAATTATATATACTAAACCGATGTGGGATTTTGGGATGTATAAGAGTGATAAAATAATACCACCGAGTTCAGTTAAAACAAAGCCTTGTTGGTTACCCACCTAAAAGTCAAAAGAAAAAAATGTTGCATGCTGTTGACGTGGTAGGAGTGCAAAGGTATGAGAAATAGAATGTAAATGGCAGGTGAGGTGGTTTAAGGTATGACTGGATGGTTTAGGCTTGGAGGTATGGATAATTTTGGGGTAGTCTAAATATATTTTTTATTTGAGTTATTTGGGTTTTGGTACCAACTAGTTATACTTGTTTCGGTTTTAGCCTCAAATTAAAAACTACTGTATGTTTGACCCCCATTTTTCGCTTTTAGCAACATTGTTTAGAAAAACAGTTTTGCTAAAAATATCGAAAAAATTCAAAAAGCGAAGATAAAAAAAATGGGGACAAACATATAATAGTTTTTAATTAGGGGTCAAAACTCAAACGAGTATAACTAGTGGGGGACAAAACCTAAATAGCCTTTTTTTTTTTAGCAAGATAAAAGTTGAACATGTCTTTGTATAAGCTAATAATAATAATATTAAGGGATTTTTGACTTTGCCCACAATGTAATTGCCATCATTTCACTTTAATTACTCATTTATTTCTCTTTAGACTTTACCCCTCCAATTTCAGTATTAGCGATAGAAAACTGTGGCAAAAAGTATAAAGTAGCGCCACTAAAAGTGAATATATTAGGTAAAGTCTAAAAAACTACAATCAAATAATGATAGCTTTAGGAGGTAAATTAAAAATAGGGTTATTTGGATTTTGGCCCCCATTACTTTTGTCTGTGTGGGGAATAACCCCCAATTAATAATTATTGTTGGACTAATCCAATTTTTTCACTTTTAGCGACACTTTTTCAATATGTTGATATTTTTAGCAACACGTTTTTTATAAAAATGTAGCAAAAAATGAAAAGTGGGGGTTAATCCTACAATAGTTTTTAATTGTGGGTTAATCTCCAAATGGACAAAACAAATGAGTGCCAAAATCTAAATAACCCTATAATTTATAACACCAACTAAGACAATGTATAGCCAACTAGTTTTGCTTATGTCTGACCAAAATGTAATTCTTCAGGAACTCATTCAAGGATTTTTTTTGCGACCTTTAAATATAAATATTTAATGTTAATTAAATAGGATTTTCCATAGTTGTTGTCTCACAATGATCTCAGGGACTATATCGCCTACTTAGTTGTGGGTTGGAAAGTGCAATATATTTCTAGAGTTGTCCAAGATCCCCTTTTTCAATTCCATTGGTTAATTTTTTTTTTCCTGCATGTCATGTATATATATGGGTTGGAAAATGAGTTGTAAATTTATAATATATTGGATGATGGACTGTTTGGACACTGTCAACATCTAAAGGAGTTGAAGGAGCTAGTTGAAACCGGAAAGTGTGTTGAGAAATAACTTTTTAAATTGGTAATTGTATGTTATATTAAAAATGGGAATTTACAGCATTACAATTACAACCTCACATTAAGTCCCCATTGTATTACTTTTTTGGTTAAATTAACGTTTAATCTCTAAGAGCTAAGTACATTTTACACTTAGTCCGTCTTATTTTTTTATATTTTTAAAAGTGCCTTATCTATATTTTTGACAATATTTTCTTAGGATTTAAGATACGAGAAGAATGAGTGTTTGTGAAAGTTTTATATGGTGAGAGAATTTTTGGAACAAATGAAAACGTCTTGGACTAAACGTTAATTGAAAAATTGCCGAGGGACTTTTATCGAATTACCCTATTTTTTAAAAATATTATTAATTTATTTAATTAGGCCAAGGTAGCTATTGATAATTTCAGAATTACGCAAATCTATAATTAAACCTCATTCCAAAATTTTAATCATAATACTAAATTATATTTAAACATTAAGGTCTATAATAATAATGAGATAATTCTAGGAGGACATGTAGATAAACTTACAAATTTATCAAAATAGAAATAAAGTAGCACATTAGTGAGATTGATCTAACCTCGTTCAAAGATAGGGGTGGCAATTTGGGACTATGTTGATTTTTATTTGAGTACAAGTTTTAAGTACTCTTAAATCTATACAAGTTAATAGTGTTATCTTCGGGTCATATCGAATTATTACCATAAACGGGTTATCGTGTAAAAAAATATCAGCCCTATTCAAAGATTTACTTCAAATATTAAATTTTATTGAAACTTTTATGTTTGTCATAATGAAGACATAATTCTAGGAGGATATACGTCTCAACATAATTATAAAGTTCCAAAATTATCCAAGGGAAACCTCCCGCACAAATGTTGTTTTAGACATCCCACATCGCATATGTTTACCAAAATTCTTTTGTTTAATTCGATCCGTTCATTTTGTCCCTAATTTCGTGTGTAGTTGCACAGCATTTGAAATATTGGATGTTGATCCAATTACACCCAACCCATCAAGCGTTGAAAGTAGCAATAGTAATGAATTGATGAAACTTGAATTAAAATCTTAAATAGGTTAACTGGTCTTTTGTTTATTTTTCATTTGATTTTTTTTTTTGACAATATTAAGTCCTTACAAACTTTCTGTATTTAAGTTTTGACTGACTTAGTTATCAAATGTCATGCCAAGTTGCATGTCATTTGAAATGTTGGATGTTGATCCAATTACACCCAACTCACCAAGGGTTGAAATTAGCAATATCAATAAATTGATGAAACTTAAATTAAAATCTCAAATAGGTTAATCGAACCCATCACAGGATGGTTAAGTTTTCTCTTTTTAATTTTTTCCATTTGATTTTTTTGCGTTTTACAATATTTAGTCCTTGGAAACTTTCTCCATTTGAGTTATTATTATTTTAACTTTCAAATTCCATGCCTAGTTGCATGGCATTTGAAATGTTGGATGTTGATCCAATAACACCCAACCCATTAAGGTTCGAAAGTAGCAATACTGATGAATTGATGAAACTTGAATTAAAATCTCCAATAGGTTAACCGAACCCACTAGGGGTCGGTTAGGTTTTCTCTTTTCATTTGTTTTTTTTTCATTTTATATTTTTTGGGGTCTTTAGATTATTTTCCTATGAATATTTTTAATAATAGAGCTAAAAAAGTTGTGAAAAGTAATAGTAGTGCAGTTGGGTTTAATGGAAGTCGGGGGGCGTAGGGGTGTAGTGGGGGTGGGGGGTAAGGCGGTCTCGTGTCACACTCGTGTCCGTTGCCGCTGACGCAGACCTATTAAAACAAAGAATCAAAATTAATAGGTTGTTATCAGTTTTTTTTCAATGTTCATCTTTTATGTTCACTTTTGAACCTCTCCATATATATATATATATATATATATATATAGAGAGAGAGAGAGAGAGAGAGAGAGAGAGAGAGGCAGGCTCCTGCACACACTAAAGTTTGCACATCATTTTTTTTAAAATAGCAAAAAATAAATTGACCTGATTTTTTTTATATGAGTTCCTTGAAATGTTTAAATATCATAAAAAAATCACCTAAAAAAAGTTTTTTGGGTATTTTAAAAATATCGGTCAAACTTTCGCAGCTTTTAAGTACTTTAAAATCTATGAAAGTCTGATCGATTTATTTAAAATAGCAAAAAAATGTTTTTGAGCTGAATGTTTTTGTGTGATTTTAGCTCAAAAATATTTTTTTTGCTATTTTAAAAAAATTGATGTACAAACTTAGTATGCAAACTTTAGTGTCCATAGGATCCTGCCTCTCTCTATATATATAGAGAGAGAGATTTTTTAGATCTCTTATGTGTTGCACCGAACTGGTTTTCTCTTTACACCGTGAGGATTTCAAGCGGTGGAGATCGTGTTTGTGTTCAGCGATAGCTGAACTGGTCATGAGACAAGTAAGATCGGTAGGATACCGAGGTGTGGGAATGTGCTTGCGTTGTGTGGCTATTGAAAGGCATCCAACAATGGCTACGAAGAAGGTTATATGAAACGAGGAAGTGCATCAAGGCTTGAAGGTATCTAGTCTGAGTAAGTCTAAGTTTCTTATAAATAGACCAATATCGTTGTACGTTTTTCTCGTACATCGTTGTGTTGTGGTTTGATTATTTTATTCTTTCTTATGCTTACCTAGATGCATGTTTAGGTTAAGACTAAAATTGGCAAAACTGTTTCACGCAACACTTGTGATTTTAGAAGGTGCATAGTTTAGTTAAAATTGGTGGTGGCTTTCTTACAAACCCTAGAGTGCACTAGTTCTCTCAAATTGTATCAGAGCCGGTCACATTAGTATATTATGTCAGATCTATGTTTTGTGCTTTTTTAGGGTTTACTTGGATTTTAACCAAGTGGGTAGTCCGTTGGCTGGCCTCCATTGATTAATTGTTTGAGTCTTCGGAGGCTGACCTTTGTTGATCGCGACTATTTAGTCAGGATTTGCCTCAGTCCCTCTTTTGCTGATCAAATAGCTTAGGAACTTCTCGAACTAGACCCCAAAGGAGCATTTGTTTACGTTGAGCTTCATTTGGTAATGTATGAGGATTCTAAATGTCTCTGCTAAGTCATTCAGATGATCGGCTTTGTGTTTTTTTTACGAGGATATTGTTAATGTACATTGATAAACACCCAAAAGTGTTTAATTTATGCACCAAATATGGGCATTTTAGTCGCTCATTTTTGAAAAAAATGACCTTATGTTCATATTTGTCTACATTTCAGGTCAATATGCAGTCCCAGTATTAAATGGCGTTAAATTGGCATAATTACGACAAAATAGCAGTCAAATGCGTTAAATGAAAAAAATCAAAGTGACCGTGAATATTGAAGTCCTGTTTGATCATGCCCGATGAATTTCGATGCCCTAAACCAAGTCCCAATCAAAGCGACCGTGTGTGTTTAGTTTGTTATTTTTAGAATTTATTTGAGTCATATATATATTTATGATTTTTTATATTTTATTTGTGTGCGTATAGGGTCCATTATTATGTGTCAAGTCTTTTTATGTAAATATTATAGACATGTTTATTTTAGTAGGCTTATTTTTATTTTACTAATTTTTGATTTTATTAGGTTCGTTTTATTATTTTATTTTGAGTCTTTTATTAATAGGTTAGAATTTTTATTTTATTTTTTTAGAACTAGTTTTATTTATTAATTAAGTTTTAATTTTATTTTTAGGTGTATATATTTTATTAGTTTTTCATTTATTTTATTTTATTTTAGTAACAAATCAAGCACACACTCACACACATCCTTACCATACCACCCCCACCCCCCCCAAAGCAACCCTTCTCTCAACAATCTCCAAACCCACCAAAACCTCCATAGCCAAGAAACAAAACCCACCTACCCTTCTACCCATAGCCACTGATCCGGGCCTAACTTCTGCAACTCAAAACTAAATCGGACCTGCCTGCTGGCCCTAGTCAGACCCGTTTCTCAAACCCAATTTCTGCCATACCAGACCTCCAAATCCGACCAACCAACAACAGACCCAAAACCCGAAATCGACTAGCCTCCAACTCGGTTTTTACCCAAACCTCTATACCTGCTATACTCGATCCAAAAGAATTCCTCCAACCCCAATCCCACTAAAATCGGAGCCTTCTTCATCCACCTGCCATGCTTCTAAAGAAAAACCCACGTGCGAGAGGTTCCATTCCCTTCCAATTATCTTTGACTTAACCTAAATCATATCCCACAAAATCTTCCAAAAAGAACAAAATTGTGGGCTTATAAAATACAGAAAGAGACGACTTATTAGAGGACTCTCACTCAGAGACAAAAAAGAAGAGAGAACAGAGACTGCTTTGCAATCCAGTTTTTGTACAGCTTAGTAAAAATAAAAATAAGTTTAGGAAAATATAAAAAAAAATATTTTAGTTTAGAATAATTCATAGGTTTGATTTTTATTTTTATTTGTGTAATTAAGTGCGCATATTGTGAAGAAGTTGGACGCATTTCAGGACACATTTTATGAACGTGATTCGACAGGGCGTATCGTATTTCTTTTCCTTGTTTCATTTTATATTATTCTTGACATGTATTTGATTGTTGTATTATGTTCTAATACGAGAATGTTAGGCTAAACATCCCGTTCAAGGGGTGGGATGAAACACTTAGGATGTTGATTTAATTGATTGTTATAATTATAGGAAAATTTATTATGAATTGTCACTGATTAATTTACGTATCGAGAGATAGTAAATTAATTTTGTTTTAATATTTGATTTTGGAATTGAACTAGAGATTGATTTTCCCTAAAATTTGAACATTAACTCGAATTTTTGATTCTCGGATTCATATATTTTTTTATAAATCGATCTTAGTAGATGATTTCGTTAAATAGAGTGTAAATTCATTTTGCAGAGTAGTTGCATTTTTAAATGAGTTTTCTGAAAAAGACATTATTGAATTTATGATTGTAACGAGAATTAAATTGTAAATTTAATATTGTCTCAAAATATTTCAATTCAATAAATTAAAAAATTAGAAATAACCGAACACGCGGTGTAATCCCATCTCTTAAATCCTCTCACATTTATCACACTTGGTTACGTGTCATTTTATGTTATTTAGTCACTTTAGATTTTAGTATTATGTAGTTAATTCTCCCTTGATTTTTTTTTAAAAAATATATGTAAAAAATGGTTTTAATAATTTTTGTTTGGAATTACAA
This sequence comes from Sambucus nigra, assembly GCA_949130495.1. Lineage (NCBI taxonomy): Eukaryota > Viridiplantae > Streptophyta > Magnoliopsida > Dipsacales > Adoxaceae > Sambucus > Sambucus nigra. Next base: position 405,442,731 of record OX422220.1, read on the forward strand.
GTGTTCACGCTATAACAGTACAAGTTCAAGGGAGTGATAAATAAAGTCTTATCTTGGACGGGGATAAATATGGAATCTGGTGGTACCCTGAGTAAGAATTCAGAAAACTCATCCGTTCATGGGCTGCTGTGGTGTCGACTAACTGATCTATCTTTGCCAGAGGGAAACTGTCTTTAGGATAGACCTTATTAAGTCGGTGAAATCCATGCATAGTTTCAAGCTACCTTCACTCTTTTGTACCACCACTGGGTTTAAGAGCTATTTTGGGAATTGAACTTCTCTAATGGAACTTGCCTCCAAAAGTTTTCCCGACTCCTTTTCCACTGCCTTGGCCTTTTTTGGGGCAGTGCAGAGAGCCTTTTATGCGATCGACAAACATGTTGGGTCAACATGAAGTTGATGGTAGGTGACTTTGGGATCTATCCCAGGCATATCATACGGTCCCAATGCGAACATATCCAGGTTCTGCTTTAGAAAAGAAGTTAATTCCTTCCTTTCCGGCTCGAATAGGCCGATTAAAAATTTCCTTTCTAGTCAGCTTTCAGCAAAATCTACTTCTTCTGGTCCTTCCACGACTCTATCTGCAGGGTCAACTCTTATCTCTTCTACCACTGGCTTTCCATACTTTAGTTTTTATTTGGATAGTGTGGCTCCATCATAAGATATTTTGGGGAAGGCTTTGTTCTATTTGTTTTCTTGCTTAGGACTGAAAGCAGCAATCAAACACTTCCAACAAATAGCCCGGTAGCCCCTAATTTATATTATTCCTTACTCTTTAATGCACTTGAGTTTTTAATGATAGGTTGAGGGCACTGCGCTTATAACGTGCAACCATCCTTTCCAAATGATGGCATAGTAAGGTGAGTTAATGTCTACTACTAAAAACTCAATGATTTTAATAATGTTTCATGGACTTACTGCCATAACTACTTTCCTCAACAACATAGTCATCTTTCCAACGAAGCCGACTAGAGGAATAATCGTTTCCTTAAGAACTGTCATTTTTAGTTTGAGCTTGCAAAAAAGATCCGAGTACATTACTTTAGAAAAGCTACCTTGATCCACGAGTAGCTTATCCACCTCCTAATTTTCAATCACAAGAGTGATTACTAATGCATCATGGTGTATAGGCCTGTAAATTGAGACGTCAAGGCTCGAAGTTCGCCCATTCGGTCCGCTATTTTCGGGCCAAGCTTTATTTGAGTTTGAGTCAAGCCGAGCTAGAGCCAAAATTTCAAACTCGAATGAATTTTGAGCCGAGCTTGAACCAAACTTTTCCAAGCCCGAATTGGGCCCGAAGCCCGAACTTCGAATTTATAAATAAATAATTTATATAATATAACATATTTATGTTAACATTGTTTAATTGGGTTTCGTTCTTTTATTTCATTTACTACTTTTTTTAAAGTTTCAGTTGTCATAATCCATTAAATTACAGGAGATTTTCATTTTTGTGGTTTTATTGTTAATCTCATTATGGGTATTTTATTTATTAATTGCTCAAGTTACAATAGACTCTTGTTAGTGATCAAATAATGCTAAATATATAAAATTTAATAGGCATTTATAGGTTTTCAATCTTATTTACCATGTTTTAATTTAATATATTTCATAAATATATATTTGATTTGATGAAATATCAATTATATTTTAGTGTGTACATTTTGTCCATGATGAAAATACAAGAAAAAAAATACTAATTCAAACTTGTTTAACAAAACAAATTGAAATCGGTCCTGCTCGAAATCGGGTCTGAAGCCTGTAACTTTTATGAGCTGAGTTCGGGCATAGGTTGGAAAAATTTATTCGGGCCGAGCTCGGGATTGAGCATGGGTAAGTGAGTTCGGGACAAGCCTGAGCAAGCCCAAGCCCGACTCACCCAACCCGATTTACAACCCTAATGGTGTGGGGTCCATACCCCTATCAAAGAGTCTTCTGTGAAGACTATGTGCTTGTTGTAGTCCACATCATTTGGTCGTCTGATTTTGCCAGCTTGGCTTTTGGCAGGGTCAATTTGGAAAGCCTCCATCACTGAAGTGACCTTCTTGAGTTCCATCTAAACTGCATTGCCCTGGATTTGCTTGGGATTTGATGCCCTGTGAAGAATATCAAACTCATACCCCAGCTCGTCGTCCAGAATGTTATCTAGTTTTGGTTTCGCATTAGTGACAACCTGATCAACTCTCTTTTCTATATACTCATTCAAATGCCCCGCATGGGCCAACTCCTCCAGATGGGACTTAAAGGCCTTGAAATTTTTTGTCTTGTGTTCGTTCTCCTTGTGGTAGGCACATCGAAGTGCATTGTTCCTCTTTCTCGGATAACCGCCCATCTTATTTGTCCACTCGAGGAATTTTTGATCCTTGATCTTGCTTAAGATTTTATAAACTGGCTCCTTAAGAATAGTATTAACCATATGTAACATCTTGGATGAGTCTATTTTGTTCCCTTTTCTGGATCCTCCGTTATGATTTTTAATCCCCTTATTTTGGGTATTTTCCTTGTCATTTCCTTTGGTCACCTTTGCATGACCAATCTATCCTTTGATGAGGTTGATCACATATTCCACAATGGCATACTTCTACATGAAATCATCGATGGTGTCTGTAACCTTCTTGGTAAGCGGCTAATGTAACATGGAGTTGGGGGCAGGCCGATCTTGAACGATACTACAACAACTTGCTCTGAGCAATCTTCAAGCTCATTAAAGCTTTTCTAATAGTGTTTGGCATATTATCGTAATGCCCCTATGATTTCTTCTTCCTCATTTGGAGAGAATCCATCCTCTTCGAATGTGAGCTATTGGTTATAAAGCGAGCTATGAAAGCCTCTACTAGGGACTCGAAGCTTTTTATCGACCCATAGGGTAGTTTTTCAAACCACTTTTAGGCGACATCTCCTATTTTGGATGGGAATATACGACACATGAGAATGTAGTTGTGGTTCCACAGAGTCATTTCTTGACTATACTGACACAGATGATCTGTGGGGTCGGTCTTTCCATTGTATATCTTGAACCTTGAGGTTGTGAACTTCTTTGGATGCTCCTCCACCTCAACTGCCCTTAAAAGGAGGGATTGCATCTGCATGATGAGTGCCCTCCTTGCTATCTCTTTTGTGGATCTAGCACCACGATGAGATGGGTCTTGGGCCATTTCTCTTCAGACTAGGCTTCATATATCTTGCTTATTTCATTCTTTGTCTCGATTTCATCTTGTTAGACGACTCTTGTGCTCTGAATGATCCTATTCACGATCATTACTCCTTCATCGGCTGTGAGTTTTGCTCGCTTGAGGACTAGACGTCCGACCACGGTGCTTGCAGTTACCCTTATGGAGTTCTTTTTCCATCCTTTTTAGATGTCGCTGGAGACATGCGCTCTCTTTCATTTGGAGGCGTGTTGCCTCCTCTTGTTGGTGGAGTCATTCCTCATAGGTGTTGACCAACCATGAGATCTTTGTTGATATAGGTTTCTCTTTACTCTTCTCAAAAAACTAATCCTTTGGGAGAAATCTTGAATTTCCATCTCGATGAACCTTAGATCTGACTTCGAGTAAGGATAGCTCAACTCATAAGTCACCAATAATGGTTGCACTTATGGGTGAGAATTATTTTCACTCTTTGGTTTCAAGTTTGCTTTTAGAAAAGAGAATCATTCCCACATAAAGAGCCAATTGTGAGTGCAAGATATCATAATTAATAATTGTAAAAGCAAATAAATTTAAAGAATAATTAAAAATCACAACACACAAGATTTACGTGGTTCAGAAACTGCTTACATTCACAGAGGGTTTCTCAATTTTTATTAATTCTCTCAGAGGTTTATAATTACAAGCCCCATTTCTTCGAGGTGAGACTTTTATTTATAGTGATAAGAATGGTTGAGTTGTGCACAAACTCTGCTGGTTCCTTACTGGCTCATTAGCTGATCCCTGTTTATCTCCTCTGAGAATGTAGGTAATCAGGATGAATCGTCATAATTATCCACATGATGTAGTTTCATAATTATCCACATGATGCTAAATCTGATTTGGGCTATGTATATTTTATATTAAAATAAGCATGTATAAAACTATTCGTAAGTATCTTGTATGTATTGATAATATTGTTTAACATATAGATCTTAGTATATTACATAATTTAATAAAACATACATACACATAATTTGTGTACATGTATATATATAATTTTATTTATTATACTTACACATATATTAATGTATTGAATATGTATATGTATATTATATATTATGGTATAAATGCATACAAATATAGAGAATGAACAATTCTAAGATGAAAAATAAAAATTAGAATTAGAAAGCACCATTTTGCTCTATTATGAAAAGATGATTATAGCACATAAATATCATAATTCAGTTTTTTAAAAATATATGTGCCAAACAAAAATTCTTTCCAGAATTGTACTTCTAACATAAAAAGTAAAATTATAATTCATAACCAAATAAGTCCTTACTGACTAATCGAAACTTCATGAGTCTAGTTTACAACTAGTCTAATTTTCTAAATACTTTCACCACTACACCATGAAGGAATTACCTAAGTGACTAATTATGTGAAGGAAATTGGTGTTACCTTAGGAAAAGGCTTTATTGAACCATGTTATAAGATATTATAACTCCCAGATTTTTGTGAAATAAATAAAATTGTGTTACGAGAAATTATTGGGATTACTTAAATAGATTAATTTTGTAATCCAGGTTAAAGCAAAAAAAACATAAAGGCCACGTATCGTATATGTGTGTTAATTAAGTCACGTGTTTTAAATCGGATTTTTGTAAAATAACGAGTAGGGATTTCCATAAAAAAATACATTACATGAAGTTTTTATTATTGTAAACTCGGGCTAAAATAAACTCAAAACTAACATAATAATTCTTGGTGTGAACCAACACTTATTAGTTAAAAAACTGTACCTGTCACGGGTGAAACGATTTGGCATGGAAGTCGAATCGATTCGTCACCTTTTTATTGTCTTCTTTTGATTTACCAACGTTTAAATAATTGAGGGGGGGGGGGGGGAGGGGGGGGGGGAAGGGGGGGGGGGGGTAATTGAACCATCCTCATCTGATTTTTGACATTGTTATCTGGGTTCATGCCCCATTAGACTAAGTGGAATCATTATTAATTGGTGGGCGGGTCATTAGGATAGAATTGGAAACTTTATAAAGGGAAGAATGAGTGACTTAACTCACATTGTCTCAAATTCTACTGAGTTATTTGGCAGCCCCTAAACTAAGGTTTTTATCCTTATTCCTTTTTCAATTCAGTAGTCTAAAGCCTTCTATTCTATATATACATCAAACTTGCAAGACCTTTATTACAGCCTTCAATTATCAAGGGTTAAGGAAGGTTTTAAAGGAGTTATCTTGGAGGAAAAAGCTTGAAAAGGATCTAGGATTTTATTTGGTTTTCTTTCAACCTCTTCACTAAAGGAATTAATATCTTTCAGATGTAGGGATTTTACGCTATTTTCAAATTTAAAAGAAGACATTATAGTTATATGTATACATATGTATGATTTACATGACTATTTACGCTTATTATTACTAGATACAAATATATTGATGAATATGTGATAAAAATGGTGAAAAGTTGAAGTTTGATAAGTTAAAATTTCATAATGTTTAAGGAAGCTATTCCTTATCAAAATCATGTTTAAACTAGTTATTTCATGACAAAGGATAAGTGGGGCTTGTTGAAGAACAAAGGATAAGTTGGACTTGGTGAAGAAATGTAGGATGCATATATAGGTTTATTTGGTATAAATACTTTCATCAATGAACAAAATCATTGTATTTATGGGAAATGGGTTTAATATGTTGAGAATACATTTAAACGAGCCATGGAATATGAAATAATAATGTTGAAAATATCAGTATATTAGTCACATAAAATGCTATTACTTTAATTGAAGAAAGTTTATGAAGGTTACAGTTTAATGGACTAAAAGTGAAAATAGTAAAGTACTGAGATTTAAATAGTAAATATAATCGTATTTACACACACAATAACAAAGATACAAAGTCTAACATGAAAGGTTCTCAATTTGTAAGAATAAGTGTTGAAATGTCAAAAGTGTAGTTTTTAGGTTGATATGGTTATTTTATGGAAAATATGAATTTAGTAGAAATATTTACGAACATGAGTGTTATTTTGGAAAGTTGGTGTGAAATAAAATATGAAATGATAATGAAACATATAGAAGATGCAAGTTAATAAAATAAAAATATAATCCTTAGAATGATAAAAGGGACATTTTAGTACAAAAGTGTCATTCTATGAAATGTTGGAGTATTAAATAAAATTTGCATAGTAAAGGACTTTTAGTTAAGAGAGTTTGATTTTACACGGTAAAAACTCATATTTTATAAAGCAAAAGTAAAATGAGAATTTTTAACAAAATGTATAAAACACAAGTTTAAAACTGTGTGTGAATAGTGAGAAGTGTAATAAAGTAATGGGTACTTCAACTCAAATTTTAAGTTTCATGAGAAAGGGTAATTCTAGTTGTTTTCAAAACAAGAAATACCGAATCTAAGGCAGAATGAAAATAAACTTTTATAAAGTGTGAAACTTAGAATTCTGTAAAACTCCACTCTTCCACCACCAATATTGTCCCCACTTTAACCACCGCACTCAGCGGTATGGGGTTTTATTAGCTCTATATCCACAAACTAGTGTCTGTGGGGTTCGAACCCCAGACATGCGCGTCATTAATCGTATGCCTTATTAGTGGAGCTAAAAGGTGAGTGTTAAAAGAGTGCAAATCTACATATATGAACTATTACTTTCCCTCGCCCAGGCGATGTGGGATGTAACTCTCTGGATATCAAATCAACCATAGCCCAGTCTGTTACAATCCATCCCCCTTAGGGAGCCCAACGTCCTCGTTGGGATGAAATCAACCATCACCCAACATGTTGGCACACTTATTTTGCCTGGTTACTGGCTCTGATACCATTCTGTAACACCCCACTCTTCCACCATCAATATTGTTGGGATTTGTCTCATCCCGGGTGTTTGGCCTCATCGGTCAGTAAAAAAAATGAAGGAAAAGGGTTTAAAAGTGAATAAGAAAGAAAGAAAGAAAAAAGGGTTATAAAGATGTAACAAGTAAAAGACACTCGGAGGTAATCAGGAAATTTAAGAAGGGCCTAAACCCTAGGGTGCGGCTTAATGCTTAAATCACAAACAACTGATCAGTAACATATTCTAGCATGGTGGGAGTCGGTGAAAGGTCGTATAACACACATGGATTGGTACTGTGATTAAAAAAGTGAAAAGATGAATGTAAGCACGACTCTTATTTAATATAAATTCAAGTTTATGAAATAACTTGAGAAATATTTGGAATTACGTTGATGGCTAAATTAACAGGATATGGGTATTGTTAAAAGAAAGATCAAGTGTGAGTGGGCTTATCGTCCGAATTATATGGCCAAAACGGTAATTGCATTTCACGTTGCATTTTGCATGAGAACACTAAATGAAATGATGGACGATTTCATAACTGCTAATATATATATATTTTGTACGTATTACTTTGCCAGTATTTCTCCTACTAGACACATGCTCATACGCCACTATTTGCCCCCTGGTAATTCATAAAAAGATAAAAACAAGGAATACTTGATATGCAAGGAATGATTTGCATGCGAGTAGAGATCTGTTTACTATGCGCTTTAAATTTGTCATATATATTGAACTTTTGATTACATCATTTAGATTTATTTGGAAGCACTTTTAATTTGATTTCTAATAAGACAGGATGACATGGACATTTTTAAATGGTTATTTATTTTATGTAGTTAGCAAAACTCTTTTATTTCATTTCAAGTGTTCTTATCAACATTATAAGTTGGACATCATTTCATGAATTAAAACCAATGAATTTTACGACAAAAAATATAAACACAAGATTTAACTATAAAAGAAAGCTTTTTTTTAGGAAATCAAAATATTAAATTTCTTTTGCGCTGACCCTCAGAAATCAAGGCGTCATGATGTATAATCCTTTTATCAACTAATCTGCAAAGAAATAGAGATATAAGAGTTTCAATAGTTTATAACTCCCAATCTTGCAATACTTTGTAGATGCATTTATCATCTTCTAAATATAATGAGGTAAATTACACCAAACCTCCTGAACTGTAAAGGTTTTGCAGATATCACCCTAACTTTAAAAATCTTGATAAAGAGCCCCCTAAACTATTGAATTTTGATGCAAAAAAATATGCATAAAAATTTGACGATTTTTATGCATAAAATCATGTCTCATCGACTCCTTTTTAATGAAAATGTGTAAGGTGTTAAAATTTAATAGTTTATGGGTCTCTTTGTCAGTTTTTTAGAATAGGGGCTATCTGCAAAATCACTATAGTTTAGGGGACTTGTTGTAATTTATCCATATAATAATTCGTCCTTATAAAATTGTGTTTTTCATTGATACTCAATTATTTATTTAGTTATTATAATAATAAATAGATATTTTTTTTTTACTTCTGTTGTTTTATTCACCATACAATAAGGACTACAAAAACCTTATCAGCCAATAAAATTCCATATCTTGGTTGATGATATAACATGTTCACACTCCATTTGTCATCAGTTATACTAGAATTCCGTGGAGGAATTCACATTTGGTCCCCAAATCACATTATATTAGCGTTAGGTTATTTTTTCTACTGTAAGATTACTCCCACCTGGTCGATTCCTTGTTGGTTGGGTATACTTTATCTATACGGTTTTCCACTCCCTTCAATGGGTATGTTTATATGTCACATTTACTTATGAAAAAGATAACTCCCAGATGAAAGAACTGGTATATTTGCATATAAAAACTTCACACAAAAAAATGTAAGACATTGATCTTATAATTAAACACAAAATTATAGATTAGAGAAGTAATTAATCATCAATTAATATAAATATTACTGGAATCCTAATTTGCAGTACACCATCCATCCATCCATCCATATATGTATATACTAGCGTTTGCCCGTGCCCGTGCCTGAAGGCACGACAAAAATTTTCCAATGTGCGTGATCGTAAAACGACGAACATTTTCAAAGTACGTAATTGCAAAACGGAAAAAATTTCGTTCCCCAACAAAATAAAGTGTAATTTAAAAAAAATTGGTTATAATTTCCAAAGCCGTGCGCATGCTTGAAGCAAGACGACAATTCTCCCGGGTATAAATCTTGTGATAACGTCATAAAAGTTTTGTATTATTATATAATTTTTCAAATTAACAATCGTGGTCAATTTTTTTGAAGGACATATTTTTTTCAAAATTATTTAATCGATACTAATATTCAAAAGTGTACATCGTTGATAGGACCATACATATTATTTAGTTCGCAACATATCATTTCTTTTTAAATAACCTATGATACGAACCTATTAATTGGAAAAAAATGGAAAAAATTTGAATTTTTTTACATATATACACATACACCGTGTTTTTATACATATATACACCATGGTACGAAGTTTTTTTACTACACAAAATTGTAAATAATTTTAAAAAATTGATCAAATTTCATATGTTTATTCATCGTTTTAATCCATCATGAATCTCGTAATAATTTTTAACTATCGTATAACACCATATAAACACGTAGATAATTTTGAAAAGTATAAAAGCGTGTATAATATAAATAATAAACAACCCCCAAAACATTTGACACCAACTAATTTATACATGAAAGGGCATTACTTTTTTTTTTTATCAAAAACTGTACAAAAGAATGGAAAGAAAAAAAAAGGCAATAACATACCGCAATTATTAAATATATAGTAAACATAAGGTACACTATAAAGCAAGCACTTCTTTAGTTCATTTGCAGTTCATAATACTGTCACAAAAGCATGATAAATTAAGTACCATTACATTTTTATTCAACCTTAAATAAACGAAGGTCAGGCCATTAAAAAATTTCTGGAAAAAAATTTAAATTTTTCAAAAAATACCCCAAAACAAACAACATATTTACACACTAAAAAAAAAATAATTCACATTTGATAAACCCATCCGAAAGAAGCAAAACCTTTCAAGTATGGTATATCCCATATAAAAATACAAATAATCCCATAATGAAAAACGATCAAGAGCACTGATTAATGGAAAGTAGGAGAGTGAAAATGAGAAACCAAGAGCGAAGAAACCGTAAGTCCAAATTCATATATTTTATAAATAATAAAAATAAATTTAGTAAATCATCCTTCCTATTCAGTTATCATAATCATATTTCAATTAGAAAAATGCATGAAACACATCAAAATACATAAAAATAATGAAATCAAACATAGACTACGTGTTGTAATATATCTTTAATATTTGAGATGAGTTGCTTCTTCATCACCAAATTCATGGAATTTTTACTATGATTTATACCAATGTAGACCACATGGTCTCTTGATTATTTCATTAAACAGTTCCTCTGCATCGTGTAGATTGCAATACATGAAGACAATCAAAGTGAGAAATACGAACAATCTGTGAAGAGCAAATAAAAGTGATAATTTTTTTAAGAAGCATTTCTCATAATCAATACAATAGTACCACATCAATTAACATCCTTTGAGAGTCTCGGTATTATATAGTAGTCTATTATACAATAGTACCATATCATATACTCTCTTCTGCTATCACCACCAACTAAAGCAGCCACTGATCCCACAAAAGCAGCATTCATGTAGGTAGTTGTTTCCAAGTGAAGAGTAATCTGATCTAACATCGTTGAACTGGTCATTGGAATTGGGCCCCTCAACAATTGCACCCACGTGAGTGTTTGGATTTGGTTTGCTGGAAGAGTACCTTGCAGAATATCCCTCATTGTAACCTACCATAGTTGGGTGAATCTGCATGGAAGGAATCGATGCACCTCTGTGGTGTAACTGCAATGGCAATTTTCTCCTAAAGCCTACCATGTATGACATTTTCATGGGGTTGTTTCATAGTATGTAGTCCACCTGTGATTTTGCAAAGGCTTTGATTTGAGAGCTGGGGAAATTCACATAACCACATTGCACCTTTAATATGATCTGCATTTAAGATCTTGGAGTAGATTAGGAATACCATGGATGCACTTGTAATGTACTGTAAGTTAGTGCTATCTCTAGTGTATAGAACCCACCAGGGGTTGTTTGAATCTGCACAAAGCTACTTCCCGACATCAATGTGCATAAATGATTCAGAAATTTTGTAGTATTGTTTGAGCCCCGAAAAATTTGTTATCCCAACTGAACTCCAACACATCATGAATCCTAAATCATGTGTAAAACAAAAGTCACATAGTGTGTGTCTAAGAGAGAGAGAGAGAGAGATTACCTCTTTTTCGGCAACAACTTTAAACCCCCAAATGTCTATTGCAATAAGAAAAACACAAATCAATCTGCTGTAATAAAAAAAGACCTCACAAATCAAACTACATATTAAGGAGAAAACCAATCTACAGTAGTTGGAAGAATTAGAAGAAGGGGAATTATTTATGTACAATTAGATGATTAAGGCCAAACAGCACCAAGATGATGATCCAAAACCTCAGCTGATAATTCAAAGACAGATTAAGGAGCACTTCTAAAAATTCATAACTAAGAAATCAATTCCAAAGATGTTTTAATAATTTACAATTGTTCCATTTCCCCGAGAGTTATTGATATCCCTCCTTATGATCAGAACCATAATGCAGATAATTTTCTATGCCCCTGATGGAGATGTCGAGGAAAAGACAACAATTCCTTACATAGAAGAACTGCAACTTTTTGCACACAGTATTGAAAAGAGGATAAATTTTGATAAGGAGAAGAAAATTGCAACCCTCTGAGGAAAGGAGTCTCATCGGATCTTAAAGAACCTATGCCTACCCAAAATCTGCTAATACAATTCCTTATTAGAAGGATACCATGAAATATTAGACATAAGTTTAAATACCTTATACCAGAAAACATATTGCTCATTGTCTCACTAACATGCTGCATTGTAAAACCTCAAATAATAAGAACCCAAAAGATGACCTTAACATAGCAGGGAAATGACATTTATTTGCATGAAACTTGCAAAAATGAAACTCAAAACCACTTATTGCAATCTGTTTGTATCATAAATTGTTGCGTATCAACTGGAAACCATAATATCAAAACAATATGCAAGTGACCAAAAAAGAAAAATCAATTAATGGAACCCCCATATTGCTATATAGCCATACCTTGTTTGTGTCCTTGAAAGAGTTAACACCCGAAAATTTGTCTTCATCGAGGACAAAAGCAATCTTTAGATGAATAGGCCTCATTTTCTATTTTAGTAGCTTGCAATCTTGGGGCATCCTTCTTCACTAAAAACCTGTACAGATGGCAGAAACATAGGCCTTATTTAGATAAGAGTCTCACACATCATATAACTGATCTGGCAAGCACAAAATGAAGTTTTTTGTGAGGAATAGTGGTAACTATAGGTTAGGAGGGAGGGGGATCAAGAAATGGTATGGTTAAACAGAGGGAGGGGGATCAAGCTTTCTTTTCAAACATACCTCTTTTTCACTGATTGTGAAGACAAATAATTGACTTCTCAAATTTAGTAGACCTGTCAATGGGTCGTTTCGAGTCGTGTTCGTGTCGTTTTTTATCGTGTTCGGGTCTTATTGGGTTCGTGTCTAAACGGGTGACTTTTTTATCGTGTGAAAAAATCATACCCAAACCCGACCCGTTATGTTATCGTTTCGTGTCGTGTTCACTTATTAATATCCATTAAGATAATGAATTACTTTTAATTGTATACAAGTTGACATATTATCTCATATTTGAACCCAAATAGATCTATTAATTCATTGACATTACTAAATCTCTCATTTAGTAAAATTCATTATGATTAAATTAACATTATGCTACATAAATTATCTATAAGTTCCAAAAAAATATCTCATTTACTTAAATTATCGGGTATTAACGGGTTTTATCGGGTATTAACGGGTGAAGGGGGTCAACCCTAACCCGACCCGTTAACTATCGTGTCTTATTGGGTTGGCACCGATATGACCCGAACCCATTAACGGTCAACCCATTAACTTATAACTTCGTGTCGGTTTGTGTCGTATTATCGTGTCGTGCCTGATTTTGCCAGGTCTAAAATTTAGTGTACACCTGAAACTTATAGTACTTGAGTATAATTACTCATGCCTATAATGCTATCCAAAATTGCATCAATGTATACTTTAGGCATATCCCCCATGCCTCTTGTCAACTATATAAACTATATATCAATTAAAGCATGAAATACTATGAAACAATTGTAAATTAAATAAATTGAACTACAAATAAATTGCCTTTATGTATAAATGTTGAAAAGAAAAATACCCAACAACATGAAGATGTCGACGTCCAATGCAGAAAAAAGAAACATAAAACAAAATTGAGCCACAAACTCAACCTATATGTACAAATATTGAAAATTTTAAGAAATATTTAGGGTCACACATTGAATAAGTGAACATTTATGTACCTATATGCATCTATCGTGGGATAGCTTGGCGTGGGATAGCTTGGCGTAATCTAAAATCATGCTATCAATGGATATTCAATAAGGACTATAAAAAATCAATAAAACGATGATACCACGACCGCCTAGTATCTACACAGTGCAACTGCAAGGACAAAGCCCTGTATATCAATCTTCAGAATCATTCTTCTTCTTGCATTTGTAAAAAAATTCTAAAATCTCGAGATTTGTCACTTGGATTTCTTCAGGGCATAGATAGACAATATTATTCTCATAATCGACAGGGTCGTTTTTAGTTTTTATTTGCCTCCTTTTTGACTTTCTTCGGCTGCTTCACTCGAACCAAATTCATCTCCAAGTTCCCTAAAACTGCACTTGAATTGAGCTACTCCTCAAGTAGCATAGTTCTTTCCTCACTCAAATCAGGAGCAACCTGTGCAGATTGGGCTTTCGCAACAACTCTCTCCAACGCTTTCAATCTGTTACCATCCATGTGAGCATTTTGTTATTTTGAGATTTGCATTACTTCGATAGAGATGCCTAGCTATAGCCTTTATTAACATGAGTAATATTGGATCCTAAACCATTTACATTATGCATAAACACCATTGAACCTTTTTGTGGAGAAAAAGAATCATATGCTACGTATAAATATCATTTTTTTTCTTTCAAAATTTGGTTCAGTAGGTTAGTAGTAAGTACCTTCATTCAGCGGAGAAACTTCAAAAATTGGTTCAGTAAGTTAGCCGTTCTAGTAAGCTTGAGTCTCCTTTGACAGTTCCTTTGACTGTTATAATGCAGAGTGATGTTTTGAACAGTCCTGTTACAAACGAAACTGTCAAAATCAAGAACGTCCAATCCAAAAATAAGAATCAAAATACTTTATACTGAAATGGGTAATTGATATGAACATGAAGAAACCAAGTTAATAACCAAATCACGAAAATAAAATATCCAAAGAGAATTATTAATGAATTACACTTTTGCCATTCTAAAGAGTGCTACAAAGTTAATATAAGTCTTTAGAAGAAATTAGATCCAAACATGACACGACGCGATGACAGTCCAAAATTACTGATCCGAACACGAAAACTCATATCAATTTCGTTTCGTTTTGTGTTTTCGTTTCATTTTCAAAATTATCACCCCAAAAATCACCTTGTAAGTGTCCTTCATTTTCTGTCTTCAAATCAAACTCTCTTTTTAGATAGATTACCGACATGATTTTCTGTCTTGAAACCTTGTCCCCCACAGGCTTCACGACATTCCTGAAGAGTTCGCATGTTATGCCATGTTAATGTTATCCCAAACACTTATTTTCAAAATGATAAGTAGATTCCGACTTGAACTAATCTTGATAAAGCAATATGTTGGAAATCATAATTGAAAACATCAATGATACAAAATGGTGATAAACTTATGATTTTTTAATTAGAGCAATTATAATTTTGTAGTCATGACTTATGATGAACAATTAAAGAAACCTATTAACATAATAGAGCACTAAAAAGACAAACTATAAATTGAGACACATAATAAACAAATATACTAACGAGCCAAGAAATGGAACTGGGAAAAAAATGAAAGGAAATTTAACTTTTTGTGTAGTAAATTGAATTACTGGTTTGCTACAGAAGAACTCCAAGCCAAAGTTTATCTGGTACTCTTTTGCCTAGCAGGTGTAAACATGCAGGCTACTTCAAGCCAAAGTGTTTTTTTAGATTTAAAAAATAAGTCTAAAAAAAGGGATGAGTAGAAAAGAACCTGAAAGCGGCAACGGCGATCAAGAGAGGTAGGATCGTGGACCATTTGGAGAATGAAAGGCCTTCTGGTACCCCTATTGACCTCGTGAACATTGAAATGGAAACCTAGAAAGGCTTCCATTGGGCTGTTCACCCAGTTGGTTTCAAATCTACAAACATAATTCAAACCTTTTAGTGTGAATATAGTAAGGAACCAAAGCATAACTTGCATGTTGTGAACCTAATTTCAAATAACCCAATGAGTGATATTTATCCATTTCAAGCAAGAAAAGAGATAATAACACCTTAAGTCAGCCACCAATGCAGAATCCAAAATCATCCAATTCATGCATGTTTAAACCAAAATCAAACCTTTGTTGAACCGAGTTAGAAATGAAAAAAATGAACCAAAATAGGTCACATGCCACTGCCAAACAAAAAAATTGATTAGATATGGTATACCATTCAACCAAAAAAACAAAAAACCCAAACATTCAACCAATAAATCTTTTTAAATATGAGATTACCTCTTTCTAGCAGCAACTTGAAACTCCCAATCTACTTAAATCTGAGATTACCATACTACAAAATGTAACTACAATATACTATACCATATACCATATGAGATCAAAATGTAACAACAGAATTAAAACTGTATCAGATTTGAAAATACCTATGTAGTGGCCACAATTCACAGTCTTGGTCTGCTCCTATAGTAGCAGCCTCTATTTTTTCCATTCAGTTGTTGTTTTTGCTCCTATAGTAGCAGCTTCTATAGGAGTCCACGTGATCTTTTCTACAACAGAACTTACAGTATGAGGGATACACCCCCAAATAAAAAGAGGGTTCGGTTTAAAACAACGAATCACCAAACGTGGAGGCACGTTTAGGACACAACCAAAATATCCATGTCCATGAATGAATAAGAACAAAATATCCAAAATTATGACTCAAGAAATTTTTCACACCTAAACATCAGGTTTCGAATATTGTGACCGTAAGACTTCATAGTTTTCCAGAAAAACATGTGGTCACCCTCGGCATACAATCCAATATCAATTAAAACACACGATGGCTGATATGTATATACATTCAAAGGGCCATTTAAACATGATAGTTGATATAATACTTTCAATGAGGACATAGATACGTTCAAAGTTATCATTTCACCAATACTTTCAATGAGGACATAGATGTGTTTTTCTCACACGATCAAAGTTATCATTTCAGCAATTTGTCGAACGCAACATATACAACATCTCAAACCTTAAATTCTAAATGAAAACCAAATGGTAGTTATCGAGAAATTTTTTTTATCAAATAACAAAAGGCATAAAATTAACTATGTCAACTAAAACAGAGCACAATAATATGATTGGAATTACACAAATGGATGAGAGACACGATTTAGACACCCTGAGATATAAATCCAAAACCAAAATCCCAAAAGAGAGATGTGTGTACCCCATTTCGAACACTGCTCTTCACTTCTTCCGACCTCAGACTTCTTCCAACCTGAGAAACCAAAACAAACACAATGATAAACCTTTGAAATACCAAAAATCCAAACCCTTGAAATGCCAAAACAAACACAATGATAAACCCTAGAGGATGAAAAATGGGTATGTATAACATTCAAACCATAGATTGCATTTCCAAAACAAACTTTATATTAGTCAAACTGATCTTAGCTCCAAACATCACTATCCCTACACCTTTTTCCGAAACACAATCTTCACAAACTATGATTCAACACACTAACCTTGAAACATATATAGGATTCGCAAAATAAAAACTTACCCAGTGCTTTTTCTCGAAACATAATCCACACAAACAAAAATGTGATTCTTTTACACCTTCAGCACTTCAATAGGCGATACCATTTGCACTGCAGTGCAGTGTAATATCCAACCCAAATAACTCCACATCCTTCTGCCCGAAAACAAAATACAAAAGATTCCAATCAACATTAAAATAAAACATCCAATCCAATATGAATTTATAAGAATAGTGATTTTCGTAGAGAGAATAAGTCCATAATAACTTCAGCTAAAATATATAACAACTATTGTAAATCTAAATCTCATACCCAAATGCCCTAATCATGGACCCAAACCTCCATTTTGAAGCCCCAAAAATCGAATAGGGCAGACCCAATGTGAGATATCTGAAACCAAACACAAAACTCATTAAAATAAAGGAAAAAACAAAGCCACTATGGGAGGATTTAGTGTAAACGGGATCATACCATATTTTCAATTAGATGTTGGCGACGGCTGTATGGGTGGATCTCTGCAATGATGGCTAGAGGAACGAAGCTTGGCAGCGGTGGAATGAGGGAGGGCGGATGGGGAGGGTTTTTTGGTGATGTGAGAATGGGAAAAGAGTGTGTGTGCGCGATATGAGAGTGTGTGCAAACAAACTGATTTTACCAAAATACTCCCTTTTTGAATTGAAAGTTAAATTTTATGAGTAAAAAACAGAGGAAAACCAAATATTTGAGGGGTAGATTTGTAAAAAAGAAAAGTATGTGATCTCAACCATTAAAATGTAAAAATATGTAAGGAGGTGGCATCGATCTAGACCGTTAAAAATGTTTACATTTTCAAAAACTTCCCTAACTTATTATATAGATATATCCACTAGGTTTAGTTCTTAACCTCAGTGCGAACCTTTAGGCTATTTAACGATCACGTCACACCTAATGCTATATTAAAAATCTAGACATCTAGACTAAATTGGAGATAAGATTACATTTAAGAGTTTGTACTCACAGACTATGCGATTATGATACACATTCCTATTATAGTATATAAATAAATTGATAGCGAAACACGGTAATGAAATTTATCTCATATACAGACTGCCACGTGGACAATGGTAATTAAGAATATATTATTTAACTAATGAAATTTGCCTCTTTATTAAAATATTCATCCGTATATAAATAAATATTAACTAAATAGAGTGTTCATGTACAACTAATCTGGATTTCCATGAAAAGTCAATCGCAAATCCATTGTATATATAAAAAACCATTCAGCTTCCATCTATGTTTTTATGTACACCCAATCCGGATGGCTGTGTAAGAAGCCATTCAACCTCTTCCCCCGATTTGAGATTTAAATGTGGATTTACCCAATGGGGAAAATATCCTACACAGTTGTATCTTTATGGCATCTTATACCAAATAAGAAACCCATTCATCTTCTACCCAATACGAATCAAATCTTCCTCAAACCCCAAAAATTTAGTCTATAGTTGTTCAACTTCCTCTTATTATTAACATCTTAGAGCTGACATCTAATTGCATCTTCATTAATGGAAAAATACACAAGGATACAACTTAATATCAGTCATGATACAAACGTTACATTGTAACAACCCGCGTAATTTTGGGCTATTTTAATTAATTTATGGAAAAAGGAGGAAAATAAAGTTTTTGATAAAATTATTTTTATTGCTCAAATATGTTGAATATTATTTTTAAAGGCGAGAATTTCAAACGGTTTCGAAATCGGAGTTAAAACCGATTTTAATTTTTTTTTTGTTTTTAACTCTTGGAATTCTAAGTCGGCGAACATTAAGTAATTTTCAAGAGTTGTTTTGACTTCAAACTCTTCATTTCTTTGCCTTATTTAAAGGAGTCTTTTGGCTTCCAACTCTTCATTTCTTTGCATTATAAAAGGAAGTCGTGGGCAACCCTTTTTAACCTACTTTTGGCACAAATTTTGGCAGCAAATATATTTTATATTCCTCTTCTTTTTATATACACATTGGCCCTTAAGATTTGTGAGTTCCAACCTTAGATTAGAGGTGTTCTTGGGGCTATGTTTGAGGAGGTTCTTGGAGGAGATTTTGTAGATCTTTTGTGTTGATCTTGAGGATGTGATCATTGGTTTCTCATCATGGTTTGAGGTATGGGATTTTACACAATACGCTCCTTAAATCTCGCGAGTGTCATTCTCTTTGAATTCTTGTTAATTGAACTCATATTTGAATTGATAAATTCATTGAAATCTGGAAAATAATTGTTGAAATTATTTTGATTCATGTGGTATCATTATATTGTTAATGACCACGTTGTCATGAGATTTTAATATGGCACAGATGTTGGGCACCCGCCAAAATTTCTGTTTCCTGGGCTATGGCTTGATAAAGCATATACGGATGTGGTGAGGCCTGGTGACCCGGTTAAAGTGTTGTTGAGAAATTATATTGATAAATGCTATTGGGATTCGCATTTGATTTGAATATTCGTACTCGTGTTATTACGCTTTATTCACCGTTAATCCGTATTTGTTGAGCATAATTCCTGTCGTATTGTGTACTTCCCCATATTTTCTTTTAATGGCAAGTTAGCGCGGATTTTGGGGCGCTATGGAGATTGATTTTAGCGAGGATTGTTTGGGAAAGATTTGTATTATTTTAATGTATAGAGCTTTGGAGATTTGTATTTTATTTTCGAGTTAGTTGTTGTATTTTTTATTCGAGATACTTGTTGTAATTGAAGTGATTGAGATTAGTGGATTTATATTTTTATGGGTTTTTAGATGCTCTATACCTTGTCACTTGTGGATTTGGATTTATTTTATCGCATTAGCGCTCCGTTTGCTCTCCCCGGGCGGGCGGGGTGTTACATACATATCCTTCCCTCTACCAAAATAATGGTCTCCAACAAGTATATATATATTGATTGTCAGCATACACAAATCATCATCCAATAGCAAATATACTTCTGGTATACAATGTTATGAATATCTATTTTATTTATACATATCTGTTAAAACTTTGGAGCTTCTAAAATGGAGTATTGACCACCGTTATTCTTAACTTATTTGCACTTGGTACAAAAAATTGTTGAGAGAAAAATCTTCTACTGAGGTATGATATAATTAAGTAACTACTGAAAATGAGTGTGAATGGATGTTCACTTTTGCACATATTTGTATTTTTTTTATGTAAATGGTATGTGTTGTTAGTGTTTGTTATACATATATTTAATTCAATTGTTGAAGAAAAAGTAATTTTTTAGACATATATTTAATCAAGAAGTATATATATATATATATATATATATATATATATATATATATATATATATATATATGTGTAAATGTACTTTTATAACATATATGTAAATTTGGAATCATACATTTGTTTATTATTCTTACTTGAGAAAAGATAGGAAATCATATTTGTGTCTAAATAATACAAACCTAAATTTTGCAATTGTTTATTTGTAATGTATAGTCCTAAAAGATAAGTTATTGATATAAAAGTAATATAATTGAAAAAACAATCCGTGCTAATATTCAACCTTCGCCGATTATCGTAATCAGGACTTCTAAACAAATGTTCAATTTATATACGCAAAACATAATATATATTTTTAAAATTTTTAAAATTATATATTTCGTATTCGTTTAATATCAACTAGGTCAATTGTATTGTAATGCAAGAGAGCCATATATTACTCGACATATGTTTTTCCCATAACTTGGACCCCCCCCCCCCCCCAAATTGAAATGTAAGTAGCGTATTTTTAATAATAAGGAAAAAATATTCCACCACCCATAATTTTTTTTACTATTATTTATACTTACTAAAATATCCTCAAATATGTCATTTACATATTTCCTTGTGTCATTTGAACTATTTGGTTAATGAACAAAAAAAAATTATTTTACGAAAATAATAATATAAAACCAAGTGGATTTGAATTTATACTACTAAGGGTGTTTCTTAAGGAGACAAAATAACGAAAAAAAATAAAAAGCTTTGTCAAAAAAAATAAATTATTTATAAAATATAGTACTTTTTGATATTTCATACGAGATGTGAGTCTCGAGAATAATTTTAATAATGATAAAAATACAAATACAAAGCAAAGGGTGGTAATCTGTATGTGAAAATCATTTATCACAAATTCAATATTTCAAGTGCCCAAAGAACTAAACCATATGATGTTGGGAGGGAAAAGGAAAAAAAATAGAAGTAAAAATAATAATAGAAAAACAGGTGCTTTTGAATTTATACTTTTAAGGTTGTTTAATACGGAGACAAAATAACAAAAAAAATAAAAAGCTTTATCCAACCCATGGTGGGTTGGGTTAATTTAGACAGTTGCTGGATTATTGTTTCCTCATCCTTAACAATTGCAGTTGTTGTAATGCTTAGTCCAACCCGCGGTGGGTTGGGCATTGTTGGAATAGGCTCCAACGTTTTCAATGCCATGCAGCTAGGCACGGCATTATGCAAAAGCTAAAGAGACTAATTTCAGGACCAATAATTATATATACTAAACCGATGTGGGATTTTGGGATGTATAAGAGTGATAAAATAATACCACCGAGTTCAGTTAAAACAAAGCCTTGTTGGTTACCCACCTAAAGGTCAAAAGAAAAAAATGTTGCATGCTGTTGACGTGGTAGGAGTGCAAAGGTATGAGAAATAGAATGTAAATGGCAGGTGAGGTGGTTTAAGGTATGACTGGATGGTTTAGGCTTGGAGGTATGGATAATTTTGGGGTAGTCTAAATATATTTTTTATTTGAGTTATTTGTGTTTTGGTACCAACTAGTTATACTTGTTTCGGTTTTAGTCTCAAATTAAAAACTACTGTATGTTTGACCCCCATTTTTCGCTTTTAGCAACATTGTTTAGAAAAAAAGTTTTGCTAAAAATATCGAAAAAATTCAAAAATCGAAGATAAAAAAAATGGGGACAAACATATAATAGTTTTTAATTAGGGGTCCAAAACTCAAACGAGTATAACTAGTGGGGGACAAAACCTAAATCACTTTTTTTTTCTTATTTTAGCAAGATAAAAGTTGAACATGTCTATGTAGATGCTAATAATAATAATATTAAGGGATTTCTGACTTTGCCCACAATGTAATTGCCATCATTTCACTTTAATTACTCATTTATTTCTCTTTAGACTTTACCCCTCCAATTTCAGTATTAGCGATAGAAAACTGTGGCAAAAAATATAAAGTAGCGCCAGTAAAAGTGAATATATTAGGTAAAGTCTAAAAACCTACAATCAAATAATGATAGCTTTAGGAGGTAAATTAAAAATAGGGTTATTTGGATTTTGGCCCCCATTACTTTTGTCTGTTTGGGGAATAACCCCCAATTGATAATTATTGTAGGACTAATCAAAATTTCACTTTTAGCGACACTTTTTCAACATATTGATATTTTTAGCAACACGTTTTTTTATAAAAATGTAGCTAAAAATGAAAAGTGGGGGTTAATCGTATAATAGTTTTTAATTGTGGGTTAATCTCCAAATGGACAAAACAAATGAGTGCCAAAATCCAAATATCCCTATAATTTATAACACCAACTAAGACAATGTATAGCCAACTAGTTTTGCTTATGTCTGACCAAAATGTAATTCTTCAGGAACTCATTCAGGGATTTTTCTTGCGACCTTTAAATATAAATAATTAATGTTAATTAAATAGGATTTTCCATAGTTGTTGTCTCACAATGATCTCAGGGACTATATCGCCTACTTAGTTGTGGGTTGGAAAGTGCAATATATTTCTAGAGTTGTCCAAGATCCCCTTTTTCAATTCCATAGGTTAATTTTTTTTCATGCATGTCATATATATATGGGTTGGAAAATGAGTTGTAAATTTATAATATATTGGATGATGGATTGTTTGGACACTGTCAACATTTAAAGGAGTTGAAGGAGTTGAAGAAGCTAGTTGAAACCGGAAAGTGTGTTGAGAAGTAACTTTTTAAATTGGTAATTGTATGTTATATTAAAAATGGGAATTTACAGCATTACAATTACAACCTCACATCAAGTCCCCTTTGTAGTACTTTTTTGGTTAAATTAACGTTTAATCTCTAAGAGCTAAGTACATTTTACACTTAGTCCGTCGTATTTTTTTATATTTTTAAAAGTGCCTTATCTTTATTTTTGACAATAATATCTTAGGATTTAAGATACGAGAGGAATGAGTTTTTGTGAAAGTTTTATATGGTGAGAGACTTTTTGGAACAAAAGAAAACGTCTTCGACTAAACGTTAATTGAAAAATTGCCGAGGGACTTTTATCGAATTACCCTATTTTTTAAAATATTACTAATTTATTTAATTAGGCCAAGGTAGCTATTGATAATTTCAGAATTACACAAATCTATAATTAAACCTCATTCCAAAATTTTAATCATAATACTAAATTAATTTAAACATTAAGGTTTATAATAATAATGAGATAATTCTAGGAGGACATGTAGATAAACTTAAAAATTTATCAAAATAGAAATAAAGTAGCACATTAGTGAGATTGATCTAACCTCGTTCAAAGATAGGGGTGGCAATTCGAGACTGTGTTGATTTTTATTTGAGTACAAGTTTTGAGTACTCTTAAATCTATACAAGTTAATAGTGTTATCTTCGGGTCATATCGGATTAAAACCATAAAGGGTTATCGTATAAAAAAATGCCAGCCCTATTCAAAGATTTACTTCAAATATTAAATTTTATTGAAACTTTTATGTTTGTCATAATGAAGAGATAATTCTAGGAGGATATATGTCTCAACATAATTTTAAAGTACCAAAATTATCCAAGGGAAACCTCCCGCACAAATGTTGTTTTAGACATCCCACATCGCATATGTTCACCAAAATTCTGTTTAATTCGATCCGTTCATTTGTGTCCCTAATTTTGCGCGTAGTTGCATGGCATTTGAAATATTGGATGTTGATCCAATTACACCCAACCCATCAAGGGTTGAAAGTAGCAATAGTAATGAATTGATGAAACTTGAATTAAAATCTCAAATAGGTTAACTGATCTTTTTGTTTTTTTCCATTTGATTTTTTTTTGTTTGACAATATTAAGTCCTTACAAACTTTCTGTATTTATGTTTTGACTGACTTAGTTATCAAACGTCATGCCAAGTTGCACGTCATTTGAAATGTTGGATGTTGATCCAATTACACCGAACTCACCAAGGGTTGAAATTAGCAATACCAATAAATTGATGAAACTTAAATTAAAATCTAAAATAGGTTAACCGAACCCATCACGTGTTGGTTAGTTTTCTCTTTTTTATTTTTTTCCATTTGATTTTTTCGCATTTTACAATATTTAGTCCTTGGAAACTTTCTCTATTTGCGTTATTATTAATTTAATTTTCAAATTCCATGCCTAGTTGCATGGCATTTGAAATGTTCGATGTTGATCCGATAACACCCAACCCAACCCATTAAGGTTTGAATGTAGCAATACTAATGAATTGTTAAAACTTGAATTAAAATCTCATATAGGTTGACCGAACCCACCAGGGGTCAGTTAGGTTTTATCTTTTCATTTATTTATTTGTTTCATTTTATGTTTTTTGGTTTTACTATATTTATTTCTTAAAAACTCTCTCTATTTAAGTTCACTGACTAAATTATCAAATCGAAAATACATTATATTTTACTGCTAAATGACTACGGGAATGCTACATGACCAACATTAAACAATGTTTTACTACTTAGAATATATTTTAATTCATATTTGTAAGATTTTATTTTATTTACCAAAATAAGAATTGAAAGGATTGATCCCAGTCATAACTAAAATTAAAGTTGTACTTTGAGAAACAAATAGGGGAGTTTTCTATTTTAGTCCTTCGAAAATATTTATTTGTTTGGACCTAGTCCATTTACATATTTTTTAGAACTAAGGTCCCTCACCTCTTATTATATATCTTATGAGTTTGCGTATATACAAACATGACAGGTGTATATTACAAAAGTTCGTACATAAATTATAATGATTCACCTAAAATTTCCCTCGAAAAAATCATGTGTCTTTAAAAAATTTATCGTATATAGTACTAAAAATGGGTATACATTAAAAGACAGGGACCTTATTGTCCAAATAATATGTTAGTGAACTAGAGCCAAAAAAATACCGATGAAAGAGTTGAATTATAAAAAAAAATAATGAGGTCTTGTTCCCTGCTTGAATGCAGAGCTATTAGCACATATGATTAGACTCGCTTGATCTTGTTGCATTTGAGGTGTTGAATGCAACATTTAACGTCATATTCGTTGATTCCATATTCATACAAGTCTAATTTCATATGCATTAAATTAATCTAATCATCCAATATAAAATATCCCAATAAGTTGTCTAAAACTAATATTCCAATTCTTTAATAATTAATCAATTTATTTCATAAAATGTTTTGAACATGTTCAAAAAAAAATTTAACAACATATTATAATATCTATCCCATAGTACTTATCTGTAATTTCATAAAATGTTGATAATGATTATTCAAAACATACATATATGATGTTTAGACAATACTTAAATAAATAATATTTAATGAAAAAATGGAGATATTCTTGCCTTAAAAAAAGTGTTTCGATAATCTAAAAATTACAGTTTGTTCTTCTCACAAAAAACAACTTTTGTACGTTGTCCTTCTTCAACATCTTTGTGCAAAGCCTACAACGTTAAGGTTGAAAATTGGTTTAATAGTGTTTGTGCGTTAAACTGGAGGGCTTGTAGGTTTTGTTTGAACCAAAATAAGGCAATAATACAAAATTATTAGTCAAAAGAGTTACTTAATAAAAATCACTGAACCACCATAAAGAGTGCTAAAGAAAAACAAATCCTTGCTAAAATAGAACACTCCCTCCAAGGGGGATGCCTCCATAGCGGTCTAAAGTGGCTATGACGACTCTGAACCTTGCTACAGTAGGCCTAGCCACCATCCCCACTGATATATCTTATTTTATTTGTTTCAGAACGATTCAGCTCCTAACCTTATTTGCAAACTAACTACTATAAACTCAATAACAAAAAACATGATGTGACGACCCATATAGTTTAATACTTAGGTTGATTAAGTCCAATTATTAAATTATTAATATTGTCAATTCAATTAAATCTCATATTTAACCTGAGAGGAAAACATCAGATTAGGATATACAAATGGAGTGCGATAAGATGAGTGATAAATACATCGTCATATTAATAAATCACTACCACTAAGATTTTAATAAAACATCATTTGTATCAACAATAAATCCCATCCATGAAATCACAAGGGAAACACCGTTCATACAAACCACAATAAATTGTCAATAATGCGATCCACAAACTTAAACTGAGTGCATGCCCTAAGAACGTAAAATACAAATCTCTCATCTCTCATGATAAAAAGTAAATAAAAATGACATAAATTAAGGGAGACCTACAACTTCGAACTATTCGTGAGACTAAAATAAGGACTTGGTGCTCTGAAATAGGAATGTTAGATGAGACAATCACGAGCACTTGAAATTTGAGTTCAACGACGATGGTGAGGCCACCGCTAGTTAACAAAGTTATGCAACCCCAAAATATTTGAAAATAAATAATAAATCTAAAGATTATTATCTTACACAACTGCCATCGTATGAGCGTTCCTCATTGTTCATTAATTAACAATTAGAATTTCTCTTATTAAATAAACTTCATTATTAACAAGGACCATTGTCATGTTTATTCCCAATCCCCATCGATGTCACTATTCCAACGACATGCACATACAAGAATACCTAATTCAAATAAATGGATACTCATCATCACAATGTCCAACCTCCACCATATACACCTCAAACACATCATCACAACCCACAAGAATCGCGAGGTGATAAATCCTCAAGATTGGAACACCAATTTACCTCATCCACCTTCTCCAACTCATTCAAAAAAGAACTCACAAGGTTTACTTAATGATCATAACGAGCATTTTCAAGCTCAAATGAGTTAACCAAGCATGCTTAGAGAGGGTCTACCCAATATGTATCATCAAAGTGTTCTTGAACAATATCCTCAATGAGATCTACCTAAAGAATATCGTCCTCATCACCCATTTGTTTGCAATGTTAAAAATGTTAAGCTCCAATGCCATGTTTTCGCTGAGATTCATTTGCCCATTTTTAGCATTAATTAGGGCATTTGAGGTAGCTAAAATAGGTTGAACAAGGATAATTGGGATGTGGTTGCGATTTCGAGCTACAAGTTGAGTATTCAAAACCACAAACTCCACTAGGAAGTAGAATTTGTCAACTTGAATTATGACATCTTCCACCACCTTCTAGAGACTGTAATGGAATGGTCCTCTAGTTGCAGAGTGATTTTGATCATCTTTATCTCACTTATACCTCGTTGTTCATACACGAAGTATGGTAGAAATTGACACCCACACCTAAATCAATGAAAGCTCCAAGTTAATAGCATTACATGTCTGCTATTAGGGAGACACAAGCCTTTAATGATAGGGTGAAGCAATGGGTTATTTTACAACTAGATTTGGCTCTATTCATGTCTCCTCACTACTCTCTTCGAGATAGGCATATTTGACATCTATGGGGTTAGGTCAGACTTTCGGAGATTTTGAAAGTGGGGTGGGATCGTCATATAAAGAACTTCCACACTCCGTAGAGTAGTGATGGATTTTGCTTCATTATGCGAAGATTTTGGTCTCATAATAATAAAATTGTGTTGCCCTTGAGGATTTTGCTGAGGTTGGTATGGAAATACTCCATTTTCTAGGATACTTAATGAAGTGGTCAATTTTGATAGTGAAGATTTAATTTCCATAAACGTTTTTGCATTTTGAGCATTATCATTCATTTGAGTTTGCATAAAAACTTGAAAAGTATCTTCAACGCTCTTCTTATATGGGGGCACATTTGGAAGAGGGGGAAAAGGACCTTGAATTTGAAATAGTGATGATCCTTGTTGGTAACAAGGATAATAATTTTAAGGTAGGAGATTTTGGGCTTATTGGGGTTGGACCCTATAGACACACCATCTTAGAGCCCTCTTAAGCACTTCCTTAGGTATCTAACACTCATCCACTCACTATAAAACCTAGGTCATACATCGTGTACTGATACGGAGGCCATCAGAACCTTCTGATTCACATTTGACTCCAGTATACTCCCCAACCTAAGTGAAACCTGAAAGGGATCAAAATAACCTTTATAACGGTTCGTCCCATCCACGAATTAGCCGCGAGGTTCATATGAATGATTCATTTTATTCTGAGTATTGATTTGGAGGCCAACAAGCGCTCTCGGGCCACGTTTAACCTCGATTAACTCCCTACCCTGAATGAATCTCAATAAACCATTTAGGGATCTGAATCCCCATTATAATGATCTTTGATGTACGCAAATCGGCCTCACGTTACGCACGAATGACACGTTTTAATCTAAAAGTCCATCGAACGTTTTTGGACACTGTTTGGCCCCGGTAAACTCTCCAAATTGAGCGAATATCAATGAAATCTTGAAAGTATCAAAATTCCTTTTCGAACAATCCATGCCATGAGCGAATCGGCCTTACGGTTCGGATGAACAATCCGTTTTCCTTCGTAACCCCTGATCCATAGATCATCAGGCTCTTTCGATTCCCGTTTGACTTTGGTCATCTCCTGTACCCGAGAATGACTCAACGAATTCTTGAAGGCTCTAAATTTACTTTCTAGCGGTCCCAATCGTGCAGAATTTGGATTTACGGTTTGTATTTTATGTCCATTTTTCAAAAACGGTTCGTTCTAGACTGCCTATAGGGACTCCAGACCCCCTGCCTATTGACAGAGTGTACTTTCCTTTCCCAGTAAGGTAGAACCTGTGCCGATAGACAGGCCAGAGGCCATGTCGATCACCCCAACCCTAAATGGCACTATATAAAGGGTCCATGACCTCACGCATGGAGGAGGTCCCTTTCAAGAGTTAACACAAATTCTCTTGAAATTAGAGCTTTCTCATTACCAAAACGAAAAGTCAGTTTTTCAACATTCCCTCACCTCACTTTCTTACCACGATTACTCATCCACCTCAACCCATCACATTACCTTCATACCACTAGAAAAACCAGCTTACATGCATTCTAAATTCGGTAAAAAAGTTTTACAAGGATGTCCATTCCTCACGCTTTTTTTTACTTTAATCATTTAATTATTATTATTCACTTTATTCTCATTTTGTGATATCTTCTAGGTTACTTTCATTATCTCACATTAAATAATTTATATTTTTATTATTATTATTGCCCACAACTAATTTTCATAAAAGTCCAAAAAAGACAAAAAGAGGGTTCATTCATAATTCCAGATGTAAGACTTCCGTATATTCACACACTCTCACATTTGAACACATTTCTTTCTAAAAACACTCAAATAGGAGTTATACATTTTGATTTATGGTTTAAACCCTATCGCTATGCTATTTTTGAATTACGTGGACTTTGATTACTCTTGGGATATGTAGTCGCCTAGGGCCAATCCGAAGATTCGAATCATCCTTTTTCATTTTATGGGTTCCTAACATCTTTCCATTCCATAACTTATTCCTGGGACCTTCGAATCATTTGGTTTAGTATGCATCAGTACGACCTTGATTCCATTCTCTCAAGGAGATGACATTCTTTTTCCTTTTTTGAGCAAAACAAGTTGGTGACTCGATCTCTTCCTGTTATTCTCACTTGATGACGACCAATTTTATATCTGAGGCGGGGTACGAAGATGATGACATGAGTGACACAAAGAGACCTCCATATCCTCAAATCACCCACGTACATGGGA
The DNA here is from genome assembly GCA_949130495.1 of Sambucus nigra. Lineage (NCBI taxonomy): Eukaryota > Viridiplantae > Streptophyta > Magnoliopsida > Dipsacales > Adoxaceae > Sambucus > Sambucus nigra. The sequence continues at coordinate 405,472,598 of OX422220.1, forward strand.
AAAAAAGGGAGAGAGGGGGGGGGGGGGCATTTCTTTTCCTCCTTCCCTCGTCCTAACTTCGGGGGTAGGCCCATGCCTGACGAATCAGAACCGAGCGTCCAAAGCGGCGACTTCACTGGGGACTCTTAAGAGGACTAGACACTATTTTCTACATGGGTATTACTTCTTTTCTCTCCTTCTTTTCTACATGTGTACATATACCTCCAATTTTTTGTTCTCCTTATTCCTATGCTTATTTCTCGTATATTTATGTTATGATTGTCTCCACCATTGTCTCTTATCATGCATATATCACTCGTCACTTACGTGTACATGCTTATAATGCTTCACCTTACGCCCACTTGGATTTCTCCTATGAACTACCAAAGTAGGTAGTTATTGATGGATATAGGTTTAAGCTTTCCATCATATTTGTAGTTGTGAACCATCCTGCTTTATGTGAATATTGTGGTTGTGTTGGGAATACTATTTCACTTTGTAAGAGAGTTGAAACTCATGTCAAACTCCATTGAATAACAAAGGTGGTTGTGAAAAAGTCAAGCCCAAGTTAAACCATTGATGAGGACTTGGTATCTGGGAGCAAGAAGATGATTGAAACGGCAACTGAAGTTGGCACCATCTCCATAAGTCAAATTCAATCTCGGCCAGATAATAATGTTATAGAGTTTTGTTCAAAAAACACTTTGGAGGATGTCGCTTACCACCAAAATACTCAAAAAGATGTGTAGAACATGGGAAAAAATGAGAAGGATTCGCACCTTAAAAGTAACAAATTTGCAGTCCTTGATAATGAGCACACTTTTAACATTTATAAGTTTGATGGAGAGGACTACATTCAGCCTATTGTGGCCAACATGTGCCAATTGGAAAGCCCAAATTCTTTGCAATAAAAAATTTCTTTCACTGTCAATCAGAACAGGCATGAGGGATCTTTGTCTCCTGCCTTTTTGGCACATGGTGGTCAGATAAGACGTACTTGTAGCATTGGTAAGATGGAAAAGAAGGACATACCCCTTTCCCCCTTTCTCCCTTATCTGATGACTCTACGCAAGAGCATGTTGGAGGTATTTTTAATTCTAGAGATGTGGTGAAAGTGGTCTTGGAGCCTCAACTTTATGTTGACCTGAGTTGTGAGTTAAGGGAGATCAGCTTACTCTTTTGGGCCAAGCTAATACTTCTTTTCACAATCATTTTGACTAATAAAAATTTGGACTGCCTGCCTAAGTGGTGAAGATACAATCTCTAGTAGCACCCCATCTAATGATAGTATTGCTATACGCTCCCAATATCATGAGCACGAGTTGGACAATTAAGTGGATTATTCCACTACGTCGCACTCTTGTAGCTCAAATTTGTCTAAAGCCTAAAAAATGACCATTAAAAAGGAAGAACGACAAAACCAACTTGAGCAAGATGGAGTATACAAAAAATTGGCGGATATGGAAATTTTCAAAGTTATGACTGATGAAGAAAGTACAATTGATGAGGGTCAATAGAAAATCCATGAAGAAAATGGAAATTCTTTTGATACGAAGGCTGCGATATTTGTAAATGCTCAAGACAATGTCAAATGGAAATATTAAAACTATTGTAATTTTTCGTAATACAAAATTTTCATATGGTCGTAGTCACCGACGGACTACTGTTGGCCGAGTGAGAGCCATAGCCCCCACAAATTTAAAAAAAATCACATATAGGAATTTTAATAAATATAGGTGTAAAAAAGTAATTACACCTAAAAATGTCTTGTTTCTCCCCCCCCCCCCCCCCCCCTCTCTCTCTCTCTCTCTCTCTCTCTCTCATATATATATATATATATATATATATATAGGGTTATATTGTTAATGTTTGTTTGAGTTAATTTTAGTATTATTGTTGGTTTAAGTTTCTGGGTTAATTTTATGATTAACTTTAGGATTATTGTTGGTTTAAGCTTCAACCTGAAATGTAGAAATATATGTTTTGTTTCGCTCCCTCTCTATTGATATTGATGCAAAATTTGGGGTTAGTTTTAATGTTAATGTTCGTAAGGGTTAATTTTAGGGTTGATGTTAGGACTAATTTTATGGATTATTGGTTTAAATTACAATATAATTTTTTTTATTTGTGCTTCCTTTTCTTATGGTCCGAAAATCACCATTAAATTAGCCCACACTCATGTTAAATCCTCGGTCCATCCCTGGTCAAAGTTAAATTATTTGTCGAATATAATACTTTCAGATATTTCATATGTTATGTGAGTCTTGAGAATGAGTTTAATAATGATAAAAATAATAAAACAAAGCAAAGGGTGGTAGTCTGTATGTGAAAATCATTTATCACAAATTCAATATTTCAAGTGGCCAACGAACTAAACCATCTGATGTTGGGAGGGAAAAGGAAAAAATAGAAGTAAAAATAATAATATAAAACCAAGTGGTTTTGAATTTATACTACTAAGGGTGTTTCTTAAGGAGACAAAATAACGAAAAAAAATAAAAAGCTTTGTCAAAAAAAATAAATTATTTATAAAATATAGTACTTTTTGATATTTCATACGAGATGTGAGTCTCGAGAATAAGTTTAATAATGATAAAAATACAAATACAAAGCAAAGGGTGGTAATCTGTATGTGAAAATCATTTATCACAAATTCAATATTTCAAGTGCCCAAAGAACTAAACCATATGATGTTGGGAGGGAAAAGGAAAAAAAATAGAAGTAAAAATAATAATAGAAAAACAGGTGCTTTTGAATTTATACTTTTAAGGTTGTTTATTACGGAGACAAAATAACAAAAAAAATAAAAAGCTTTATCCGACGCATGGTGGGTTGGGTTAATTTAGACAGTTGCTGGAATATTGTTTCCTCATCCTCATCAATTGCAGTTGTTGTAATGCTTAGTCCAACCCGTGGTGGGTTGGGCATTGTTGGAATAGGCTCCAACGTTTTCAATGCCATGCAGCTAGGCACGGCATTATGCAAAAGCTAAAGAGACTAATTTCAGGACCAATAATTATATATACTAAACCGATGTGGGATTTTGGGATGTATAAGAGTGATAAAATAATACCACCGAGTTCAGTTAAAACAAAGCCTTGTTGGTTACCCACCTAAAAGTCAAAAGAAAAAAATGTTGCATGCTGTTGACGTGGTAGGAGTGCAAAGGTATGAGAAATAGAATGTAAATGGCAGGTGAGGTGGTTTAAGGTATGACTGGATGGTTTAGGCTTGGAGGTATGGATAATTTTGGGGTAGTCTAAATATATTTTTTATTTGAGTTATTTGGGTTTTGGTACCAACTAGTTATACTTGTTTCGGTTTTAGCCTCAAATTAAAAACTACTGTATGTTTGACCCCCATTTTTCGCTTTTAGCAACATTGTTTAGAAAAACAGTTTTGCTAAAAATATCGAAAAAATTCAAAAAGCGAAGATAAAAAAAATGGGGACAAACATATAATAGTTTTTAATTAGGGGTCAAAACTCAAACGAGTATAACTAGTGGGGGACAAAACCTAAATAACCTTTTTTATTTTTTATTTTTATTTTAGCAAGATAAAACTTGAAATGTCTATGTATAAGCTAATAATAATAATATTAAGGGATTTTTGAATTTGCCCACAATGTAATTCCCATCATTTCACTTTAATTACTCATTTATTTCTCTTTAGACTTTACCCCTCCAATTTCAGTATTAGCGATAGAAAACTGTGGCAAAAAGTATAAAGTAGCGCCACTAAAAGTGAATATATTAGGTAAAGTCTAAAAAACTACAATCAAATAATATTAGCTTTATGAGGTAAATTAAAAATAGGGTTATTTGGATTTTGGCCCCCATTACTTTTGTCTGTTTGGGGAATAACCCCCAATTAATAATTATTGTAGGACTAATCCAAATTTTTCACTTTTAGCGACACTTTTTCAACATATTTATATTTTTAGCAACACATTTTTTTATAAAAATGTAGCTAAAAATGAAAAGTGGGGGTTAATCCTACAATAGTTTTTAATTGTGGGTTAATCTCCAAATGGACAAAACAAATGAGTGCCAAAATCCAAATAACCCTATAATTTATAACACCAACTAAGACAATGTATAGCCAACTAGTTTTGCTTATATCTGACCAAAATGTAATTCTTCAGGAACTCATTCAAAGAATTTTTTTGCGACCTTTAAATATAAATTTTCCATGTTAATTAAATAGGATTTTCCATTGTTGTTGTCTCACAATGATCTCAGGGACTATATCGCCTACTTAGTTTTGGGTTGGAAAGTGCAATATATTTCAAGAGTTGTCCAAGATCCCCTTTTTCAATTCCATTGGTTAATTTTTTTTTTCCTGCTTGTCATGTATATATATGGGTTGGAAAATGAGTTGTAAATTTATAATATATTGGATGATGGACTCTTTGGACACTGTCAACATTTAAAGGAGTTGAAGGAGCTAGTTGAAACCGGAAAGTGTGTTGAGAAATAACTTTTTAAATTGGTAATTGTATGTTATACTAAAAATGGGAATTTACAGCATTACAATTACAACCTCACATTAAGTCCCCATCGTACTACTTTTTTGGTTAAATTAACATTTAATCTCTAAGAGCTAAGTACATTTTACACTTAGTCCGCCTTATTTTTTTATATTTTTAAAAGTGCCTTATCTATATTTTTGACAATATTTTCTTAGGATTTAAGATACGAGAAGAATGAGTGTTTGTGAAAGTTTTATATGGTGAGAGACTTTTTGGAACAAATGAAAACGTCTTGGACTAAACGTTAATTGAAAAATTGCCGAGGGACTTTTATCGAATTGCCCTATTTTTTAAAAATATTATTAATTAATTTAATAAGGCCAAGGTAGCTCTTGATAATTTCTGAATTACGCAAATCTATAATTAAACCTCATTCCAAAATATTAATCATAATAGTAAATTATATTTAAACATTAAGGTCTATAATAATAATGAGATAATTCTAGGAGGACATGTAGATAAACTTACAAATTTATCAAAATAGAAATAAAGTAGCACATTAGTGAGTGATCTAACCTCGTTCAAAGATAGGGGTGGCAATTCGGGAATGTGTTGATTTTTATTTGAGTACAAGTTTTGAGTACTCTTAAATCTATACAAATTAACAGTGTTATCTTCGGGCCATATCGGATTATTACCATAAACAGGTTATCGTATAAAAAAATGTCACCCTATTCAAAGATTTACTTCAAATATTAAATTTTATTGAAACTTTTATGTTTGTCATAATGAAGACGTAATTCTAGGAGGATATATGTCTCAACATAATTATAAAGTTCCAAAATTATCCAAGGGAAACCTCCCGCACAAATGTTGTTTTAGACATCCCACATCACATATGTTTACAAAATTCTTTTGTTTATTTCGATCCGTTCATTTTGTCCCTAATTTCGTGCGTAGTTGCACGGCATTTGAAATATTGGATGTTGATCCAATTACACCCAACTCATCAAGGGTTGAAAGTAGCAATAGTAATGAATTGATGAAACTTGAATTAAAATCTTTAATAGGTTAACTGATCTTTTTGTTTATTTTTCATTTGATTTTTTTTTGTTTGACAATATTAAGTCCTTACAAACTTTCTGTATTTAAGTTTTGACTGACTTAGTTATCAAACGTCATGCCAAGTTGCATGTCATTTGAAATGTTGGATGTTGATCCAATTACACCCAACTCACCAACGGTTGAAATTAGCAATACCAATAAATTGATGAAACTTAAATTAAAATCTCAAATCGGTTAACCGAACCCATCACGTGTTGGTTAGTTTTCCCTTTTTTATTTTTTTCCATTTAATTTTTCCGCATTTTACAATATTTAGTACTTGGAAACTTTCTCCATTTGCGTTATTATTAATTTAATTTTCAAATTTCATGCCTAGTTGCATGGCATTTGAAATGTTGGATGTTGATCCAATAACACCCAACCCAACCCATTAAGGTTTGAATGTAGCAATACTAATGAATTGTTAAAACTTGAATTAAAATCTCATATAGGTTGACCGAACCCACCAGGGGCCGGTTAGGTTTTATCTTTTCATTTATTTTTTTTTCATTTTATGTTTTTTGGTTTTACTATATTTATTTCTTAAAAACTCTCTCTATTTAAGTTGACTGACAAAATTATCAAATCGAAAATACGTTATACTTTACTGCAAAATGACTACGGGAATGCTACATGACCAACATTAAACAATGCTTTACTCATTAGAATATATTTTAATTCATATTTGTAAGATTTTATTTTATTAATCAAAATAAGAATTGAAAGGATTGATCCGAGTCATAACTAAAATAAAAGATGTACTTTGAGAAACAAATAAGGAAGTTTTCTATTTTAGTCCTTCGAAAATATTTATTTGTTTGGACTTAGTCCATTTACATATTTTTTAGAACTAAGGTCCCTCGCCTCTTATTCTATATCTTATGAGTTTGCGTATATACAAACATAACAGGTGTATATTACAAAAGTTCGTATATAAATTAAAATAATTCACCTAAAATTTCCCTCGAAAAAATCATGTGTACTTTTAAAAATTTATTGTATATAGAACTAAAAATGGGTATACATTAAAAGACAGGGACCTTATTGTCCAAATAATATGTTAGTGGACTAGAGAAAAAAAAATACCGACGAAAGAGTTGAATTATAAAAAAAAATAAAGAGGTCTTGTTCCCTGCTTGAATGCAGAAAGTATATTGCACATATGATTAGACTCGCTTGACCTTGTTGCATTTGAGGTGTTGAATGCAACATTTAACGTCATATTCGTTGATTCCATATTCATACAAGTCTAATTTCATATGCTTTAAATTAATCTAATCGTGCAATATAAAATATCCCAATAAGTTGTCTAAAACTAATATTCCAATTCTTTAGTAATTAATCAATTTATTTCATAAAATGTTTTAAACATGTGCAAAAAAAATTTAACAACATATTATAATATCTATCCCATAATACTTATCTGTAATTTCATAAAATGTTGATAATGATTATTCAAAACATACATGTATAATGTTTAGGCAATACTTAAATAAATAATATTTAATGAAAAAATGGAGATATTCTTGCCTTAAAAAAAAGTGTTTCGATAATCTAAAAATTACAGTTTGTTCTTCTCACAAAAAACAACTTTTGTACGTTGTCCTTCTTCAACATCTTTGTGCAAAGCCTACAACGTTAAGGTTGAAAATTGGTTTAATAGTGTTTGTGCGTTAAACTGGAGGGCTTGTAGGTTTTGTTTGAACCAAAATAAGGCAATCATACAAAAGTATTAGTCAAAAGAGTTACTTAATAAAAATCACTGAACCACCTTAAAGAGTGCTAAAGAAAAACATATCCTTGCTAAAATAGAACACTCCCTCCAAGGGGGATGCCTCCATAGCGGTCTAAAGTGGTTATAACGACTCTGAACCCTGCTATAGTAGGCCTAGCCACCATCCCCACTGATATATCTTATTTTATTTTTTTCAGAAGCATTCATCTCCTAACCTTATTTGCAAATTAACTACTATAAACTCAATAACAAAAAACATGATGTGACGGCCCATATAGTTTAATACTTAGGTTGATTAAGTCCAATTACTAAATTATTAATATTGTCAATTCAATTAAATCTCATATTTAATCTGAGAGGAAAACATTAAATTAGGATATACAAATGGAGTGCGATAGGATAAGTGATAAATACATCGTGATATTAATAAATCACTACCACTAAGATTTTAATAAAACATCATTTGTATCAACAATAAATCCTATCCATGAAATCACAAGGTAAACCACCATTCATACAAACCACAATAAATTGTCAATAACGCGATCCACAAACTTAAACTGAGTGCATGCCCTAAGAACGTAAAATACAAATCTCGCATCTCTCATGATAAAAAGTAAATAAAAATGACATAAAGTAAGGGAGACCTACAACCTCGAACTGTTCGTGAGACTAAAATAAGGACTTGGTGCTCTGAAATAGGAATGCTAGATGAGACAATCACGAGCACTTGAAATTTGAGTTCAACGACGATGGTGAGGCCACCGCTAGTTAACAAAGTTATGCAACCCCAAAATATTTGTAAATAAATAATAAGTCTAAAGATTATTATCTTACACAACTGCGATTGTATGAGCGTTCGTCACTGTTCATTAATTAACAATTAGAATTTCTCTTATTAAATTAACTTCATTATTAATAAAGACCATGGTCATGTTTATCCCCAATCCCCATCGATGTCACTATTCCAACGACATGCACATAACAAGAATACCTAATTCAATTAAATGGATACTCATCATCACAATGTCTAACCTCCACCATATACACCTCAAACACATCATCACAACCCACAAGAATCGCGAGGTAATAAATCCTCAAGATTGGAACACCAATTTACCTCATCCACCTTCTCTAACTCATTAAAAAAATAACTCACAAGGTTTACTTAATGATCATAACGAGCATTTTCGAGCTACAATGAGTTAACCAAGCATGCTTAGAGAGGATCTACCCAATATGTATCATCAAAGTGTTCTTGAACAATCTCCTCAATGAGATATACCTCAAGAACATCGTCTTCATCAACCATTTGTTTGCGATTTTAAAAATGTTAAGCTCCCATGTCATGTTTTCGGTGAGATTCATTTGCCCATTTTTAGCATTAATTAGGGCATTTGAGGTAGCTAGAATAGGTTGAACTAGGATAATTGGGATGTGGTTGCGATTTCGAGCCACAAGTTGAGTATTCAAAACCACAAAGTCCACTAGGAAGTAGAATTTGTCGACTTGAATTATGACATCTTCCACCACCCTCTAGAGACTTTAATGGAATGGTCCTCTAATAGGAGAGTGATTTTGGTCATCTTTATCTCACTTATACCAAGTTATTCATACACGGAGTATGGTAGAAATTGACACCCGCACCTAAATCAATGAAAGCTCCAAGATGATAGCATTACGTCTCTCCTTTTAGGGAGACACAAGCATTTAATGATAGGGTGCAATAGTGGGGTATTGTACAACTAGATCCGGCTCGATTCGTGTCTCCTCACTACTCTATTTGAGATATAAATATTTGACATCTGTGGGGTCAGGTGAGACTTTCGGAGAATTTGAAAGTGGGGTGGGATCGTCATATAAAGAACTTCCACACTCCGTAGAGTAGTGATGGATTTTGCTTCATTATGCGAAGATTTTGGTCTCATAATAATAAAATTGTGTTGCCCTTGAGGATTTTGCTGAGGTTGGTATGGAAATACTCCATTTTCTTGAATACTTAATGAAGTGGTCCATTTTGATAGCGAATATTTAATTTCCATAAACGTTTTTGCATTTTGAGCATTGACATTCATTTGAGTATGCATAAAATCTTGAAAAGTATCTTCAACGCTCTTTTTATATGGGGGAACATATGGAGGAGGGGGAAACGGACCTTGAATTTAAAATAGTGGTGGTCCTTGTTGGTAACAAGGATAAATTTTTTAAGGTAGTAGATTTTAAGGTTATTGGGGTTGGACCCTATAGACACCCCATCTTAGAGCCCTCTTAAGCACTTCCTTAGGTACCTAACACTCATCCACTCACTATAAAACCTAGGTCATACATCGTGTACTGATACGGAGGCCATCAGAACCTTCTGATTCACATTTGACTCCAGTATACTCCCCAACCTGAGTGAAACCTGAAAGGGATCAAAATCCCCTTTATAACGGTTCGTCCCATCCACGAATTAGCCGCAAGGTTCATATGAATGATTCATTTTATTCTGAGTATTGATTTGGAGGCCAACAAGCGCTCTCGGGCCACGTTTAACCTCGATTAACTCCCTACCCTGAATGAATCTCAATGAAACCATTTAGGGATCTGAATCCCCATTCTAATGATCTTTGATGTGCGCAAATCGGCCTCACGTTACGCACGAATGACACGTTTTACTCTAAAGGGACATCGAACGTTTTTGGACACTGTTTGGCCCCGGTCAACTCTCCAAATTGAGCGAATATCAATGAAATCTTGAAAGGATCAAAATTCCTTTTCGAACAATCCATGCCATGAGCGAATCGGCCTTACGGTTCGGATGAACAATACGTTTTCCTTCGTAACCCCTGATCCATAGATCATCGGGCTCTTCCGATTCCCGTTTGACTTTGGTCATCTCCTGTACCCGAGAATGGCTCAACGAATTCTTGAAGGCTCTAAATTTACTTTCTAGCGGTCCCAATCGTGCAGGATTTGGACTTACGGTTTGTATTTTATGTCCATTTTTCAAAAATGGTTCGTTCTAGACTGCCTATAGGGACTCCAGACCCCCTGCCTATTGACAGAGTGTACTTTCCTTTCCCAGTAAGGTAGAACCTGTGCCGATAGACAGGCCAGAGGCCATGTCGATCACCCCAACCCTAAATGGCACTATATAAAGGGTCCATGACCTCACGCATGGAGGAGGTCCCTTTCAAGAGTTAACACAAATTCTCATGAAATTAGAGCTTTCTCATTACCAAAACGAAAAGTCAGTTTTTCAACATTCCCACACCTCACTTTCTTACCACGATTACTCATCCACCTCAACCCATCACATTACCTTCATACCACTAGAAAAACCAGCTTACATGCATTCTAAATTCGGTAAAAAAGTTTTACAAGGATGTCCATTCCTCACGCTTTTTTTTTACTTTAATCATTTAATTATTATTATTCACTTTATTCTCATTTTGTGATATCTTCTAGGTTAGTTTCATTATCTCACATTAAATAATTTATATTTTTATTATTATTATTGCCCACAACTAATTTTCATAAAAGTCCAAAAAAGACAAAAAGAGGGTTCATTCATAAATTCCAGATGTAAGACTTCCGTATTTTCACACACTCTCACATTTGAACACATTTCTTTCTAAAAACACTCAAATAGGAGTCATACATTTGGATTTATGGTTTAAACCCTATCGCTATGCTACTTTTGAATTACGTGGACTTTGATTACTCTTGGGATATGTAGTCGCCTAGCGCCAATCCGAAGATTCGAATCATCCTTTTTCATTTTATGGGTTCCTAACACCTTTCCATTTTATAACTTATTCCTGGGACCTTCGAATCATTTGGTTTAGTATGCATCAGTACGACCTTGATTCCATTCTCTCAAGGAGATGACATTCTTTTTCCTTTTTTGAGCAAAACAAGTTGGTGACTCGATCTCTTCCTTTTATTCTCACTTGACGACGACCAATTTTATATCTGAGGCAGAGTACGAAGATGATGACATGAGTGACAGAAAGAGACCTCCATATCCTCAAATCACCCACTTACATGGGAAAAAAAGGGAGAGAGGGGGGGGGGGGGCATTTCTTTTCCTCCTTCCCTCGTCCTAACATCGGGGCTAGGCCCATGCCTGACGAATCAGAACCGAGCGTCCAAAGCGACGACTCCACTAGGGACTCTTAAGAGGACTAGACACTATTTTCTACATGGGTATTACTTCTTTTCTCTCCTTCTTTCCTACATGTGTACATATACCTCCAATTTTTTGTTCTCCTTATTCCTATGCTTATTTCTCGTATATTTATGTTATGATTGTCTCCACCATTGTCTCTTATCATGCATATATCACTCCTCACTTACGTGTACATGCTTATAATGCTTCACCTTTCGCCCACTTGGATTTCTCCTATGAACTACCAAAGTAGGTAGTTATTGATGGATATAGGTTTAAGCTTTCCATCATATTTGTAGTTGTGAACCATCCTGCTTTATGTGAATATTGTGGTTGTGTTGGGCATACTATTTCACTTTGCAAGAGAGTTGAAACTCATGTCAAACTCCATTCGATAACAAAGGTGGTTGTGAAAAAGTCAAGCCCAAGTTAAACCATTGATGAGGACTTGGTATCTGGGAGCAAGAAGATGATTGAAACGGCAACTGAAGTTGGCACCATCTCCATAAGTCAAATTAAATCTCGGCCAGATAATAATGTTATAGAGTTTTGTTCAAAAAACACTTTGGAGGATGTCGCTTACCACCAAAATACTCAAAAAGATGTGTAGAACATGGGAAAAAATGAGAAGGATTCGCACCTCAAAAGTAACAAATTTGCAGTCCTTGATAATGAGCACACTTTTAACATTTATAAGTTTGATGGAGAGGACTACATTCAGCCTATTGTGGCCAACATGTGCCAATTGGAAAGCCCAAATTCTTTGCAATAAAAAAATTCTTTCACTGTCAATCAGAGCAGGCATGAGGGATCTTTGTCTCCTGCCTTTTTGGCACATGGTGGTCAAATAATACCTACTTGTAGCATTGGTAAGATGGAAAAGAAGGACATACCCCTTTCCCCCTTTCTCCCTTATCTGATGACTCTACGCAAGAGCATGTTGGAGGTATTTTTAATTCTAGAGATGTGGTGAAAGTGGTCTTGGAGCCTCAACTTTATGTTGACCTGAGTTGTGAGTTAAGGGAGATCAGCTTACTCTTTTGGGCCAAGCTAATACTTCTTTTCACAATCATTTTGACTAATAAAAATTTGGGTTGCCTGCCTAAGTGGTGAAGATACAATCTCTAGTAGCACCCCATCTAATGATAGTATTGCTATACGCTCCCAATATCATGAGCACGAGTTGGACAATTAAGTGGATTATTCCACTACGTCGCACTCTTGTAGCTCAAATTTGTCTAAAGCCTAAAAAATGACCATTAAAAAGGAAGAACGACAAAACCAACTTGAGCAAGATGGAGTATACAAAAAATTGGCGGATATGGAAATTTTCAAAGTTATGACTGATGAAGAAAGTACAATTGATGAGGGTCAATAGAAAATCCATGAAGAAAATGGAAATTCTTTTGATACGAAGGCTGCGATATTTGTAAATGCTCAAGACAATGTCAAATGGAAATATTAAAACTATTGTAATTTTTCGTAATACAAAATTTTCATATGGTCGTAGTCACCGACGGACTACTGTTGGCCGAGTGAGAGCCATAGCCCCCACAAATTTAAAAAAAATCACATATAGGAATTTTAATAAATATAGGTGTAAAAAAGTAATTACACCTAAAAATGTCTTGTTTCTCCCCCCCCCCCCCCCCCCTCCCCTCTCTCTCTCTCTCTCTCTCTCTCTCTCTCTCTCATATATATATATATATATATATATATATATATATATATATATATATATATATATATATATATATATATATATATATATAGGGTTATATTGTTAAGGTTTGTTTGAGTTAATTTTAGTATTATTGTTGGTTTAAGTTTCTGGGTTAATTTTATGATTAACTTTAGGATTATTGTTGGTTTAAGCTTCAACCTGAAATGTAGAAATATATGTTTTGTTTCCCTCCCTCTCTATTGATATTGATGCAAAATTTGGGGTTAGTTTTAATGTTAATGTTCGTAAGGGTAAATTTTAGGGTTGATGTTAGGACTAATTTTATGGATTATTGGTTTAAATTACAAAATAATTTTTTTTATTTGTGCTTCCTTTTCTTATGGTCCGAAAATCACCATTAAATTAGCCCACACTCATGTTAAATCCTCGGTCCATCCCTGGTCAAAGTTAAATTATTTGTCGAATATAATACTTTCAGATATTTCATATGTTATGTGAGTCTTGAGAATGAGTTTAATAATGATGAAAATAATAAAACAAAGCAAAGGGTGGTAGTCTGTATGTGAAAATCATTTATCACAAATTCAATATTTCAAGTGGCCAACGAACTAAACCATCTGATGTTGGGAGGGAAAAGGAAAAAATAGAAGTAAAAATAATAATATAAAACCAAGTGGTTTTGAATTTATACTACTAAGGGTGTTTCTTAAGGAGACAAAATAACGAAAAAAAAAAATAAAGCTTTGTCAAAAAAAATAAATTATTTATAAAATATAGTACTTTTTGATATTTCATACGAGATGTGAGTCTCGAGAATAAGTTTAATAATGATAAAAATACAAATACAAAGCAAAGGGTGGTAATCTGTATGTGAAAATCATTTATCACAAATTCAATATTTCAAGTGCCCAAAGAACTAAACCATATGATGTTGGGAGGGAAAAGGAAAAAAAATAGAAGTAAAAATAATAATAGAAAAACAGGTGCTTTTGAATTTATACTTTTAAGGTTGTTTATTACGGAGACAAAATAACAAAAAAAATAAAAAGCTTTATACAACGCATGGTGGGTTGGGTTAATTTAGACAGTTGCTGGAATATTGTTTCCTCATCCTCATCAATTGCAGTTGTTGTAATGCTTAGTCCAACCCGTGGTGGGTTGGGCATTGTTGGAATAGGCTCCAACGTTTTCAATGCCATGCAGCTAGGCACGGCATTACGCAAAAGCTAAAGAGACTAATTTCAGGACCAATAATTATATATACTAAACCGATGTGGGATTTTGGGATGTATAAGAGTGATAAAATAATACCACCGAGTTCAGTTAAAACAAAGCCTTGTTGGTTACCCACCTAAAGGTCAAAAGAAAAAAATATTGCATGCTGTTGACGTGGTAGGAGTGCAAAGGTATGAGAAATAGAATGTAAATGGCAGGTGAGGTGGTTTAAGGTATGACTGGATGGTTTAGGCTTGGAGGTATGGATAATTTTGGGGTAGTCTAAATATATTTTTTATTTGAGTTATTTGGGTTTTGGTACCAACTAGTTATACTTGTTTCGGTTTTAGCCGCAAATTAAAAACAACTGTATGTTTGACCCCCATTTTTCGCTTTTAGCAACATTGTTTAGAAAAACAGTTTTGCTAAAAATATCGAAAAAATTCAAAAAGCGAAGATAAAAAAAATGGGGACAAACATATAATAGTTTTTAATTAGGGTTCAAAACTCAAACGAGTATAACTAGTGGGGGACAAAACCTAAATAACCTTTTTTATTTTTTATTTTTATTTTAGCAAGATAAAACTTGAAATGTCTATGTATAAGCTAATAATAATAATAATATTAAGGGATTTTTGACTTTGCCCACAATGTAATTCCCATCATTTCACTTTAATTACTCATTTATTTCTCTTTAGACTTTACCCCTCCAATTTCAGTATTAGCGATAGAAAACTGTGGCAAAAAGTATAAAGTAGCGCCACTAAAAGTGAATATATTAGGTAAAGTCTAAAAAACTGCAATCAAATAATATTAGCTTTATGAGGTAAATTAAAAATAGGGTTATTTGGATTTTGGCCCCCATTACTTTTGTCTGTTTGGGGAATAACCCCCAATTAATAATTATTGTAGGACTAATCCAAATTTTTCACTTTTAGCGACACTTTTTCAACATATTTATATTTTTAGCAACACATTTTTTATAAAAATGTAGCTAAAAATGAAAAGTGGGGGTTAATCCTACAATAGTTTTTAATTGTGGGTTAATCTCCAAATGGACAAAACAAATGAGTGCCAAAATCCAAATAACCCTATAATTTATAACACCAACTAAGACAATGTATAGCCAACTAGTTTTGCTTATATCTGACCAAAATGTAATTCTTCAGGAACTCATTCAAAGATTTTTTTTGCGACCTTTAAATATAAATTTTCCATGTTAATTAAATAGGATTTTCCATTGTTATTGTCTCACAATGATCTCAGGGACTATATCGCCTACTTAGTTTTGGGTTGGAAAGTGCAATATATTTCAAGAGTTGTCCAAGATCCCCTTTTTCAATTCCATTGGTTAATTTTTTTTTTCCTGCTTGTGATGTATATATATGGGTTGGAAAATGAGTTGTAAATTTATAATATATTGGATGATGGACTCTTTGGACACTGTCAACATTTAAAGCAGTTGAAGGAGCTAGTTGAAACCGGAAAGTGTGTTGAGAAATAACTTTTTAAATTGGTAATTGTATGTTATATTAAAAATGGGAATTTACAGCATTACAATTACAACCTCACATTAAGTCCCCATCGTAGTACTTTTTTGGTTAAATTAACATTTAATCTTTAAGAGCTAAGTACATTTTACACTTAGTTCGTCTTATTTTTTTATATTTTTAAAAGTGCCTTATCTATATTTTTGACAATATTTTCTTAGGATTTAAGATACGAGAAGAATGGGTGTTTGTGAAAGTTTTATATGCTGAGAGACTTTTTGGAACAAATGAAAACGTCTTGGACTAAACGTTAATTGAAAAATTGCCGAGGGACTTTTATCGAATTACCCTATTTTTTAAAAATATTATTAATTTATTTAATTAGGCCAAGGTAGCTATTGATAATTTCAGAATTACGCAAATCTATAATTAAACCTCATTCCAAACTTTTAATCATAATACTAAATTATATTTAAACATTAAAGTCTATAATAATAATGAGATAATTCTAGGAGGACATGTAGATAAACTTACAAATTTATCAAAATAGAAATAAAGTAGCACATTAGTGAGTGATCTAACCTCGTTCAAAGATAGGGGTGGCAATTCGGGACTGTTTTGATTTTTATTTGAGTACAAGTTTTGAGTACTCTTAAATCTATACAAATTAACAGTGTTATCTTCGGGCCATATAGGATTATTACCATAAACAGGTTATCGTATAAAAAAATGTCACCCTATTCAAAGATTTACTTCAAATATTAAATTTTATTGAAACTTTTATGTTTGTCATAATGAAGACGTAATTCTAGGAGGATATATGTCTCAACATAATTATAAAGTTCCAAAATTATCCAAGGGAAACCTCCCGCACAAATGTTGTTTTAGACATCCCACATCGCATATGTTTACCAAAATTCTTTTGTTTATTTCGATCCGTTCATTTTGTCCCTAATTTCGTGCGTAGTTGCACGGCATTTGAAATATTGGATGTTGATCCAATTACACCCAACTCATCAAGGGTTGAAAGTAGCAATAGTAATGAATTGATGAAACTTGAATTAAAATCTTTAATAGGTTAACTGATCTTTTTGTTTATTTTTCATTTGATTTTTTTTTATTTGACAATATTAATTCCTTACAAACTTTCTGTATTTAAGTTTTGACTGACTTAGTTATCAAACGTCATGCCAAGTTGCATGTCATTTGAAATGTTGGATGTTGATCCAATTACACCCAACTCACCAACGGTTGAAATTAGCAATACCAATAAATTGATGAAACTTAAATTAAAATCTCAAATCGGTTAACCGAACCCATCACGTGTTGGTTAGTTTTCCCTTTTTTATTTTTTTCCATTTAATTTTTCCGCATTTTACAATATTTAGTACTTGGAAACTTTCTCCATTTGCGTTATTATTAATTTAATTTTCAAATTTCATGCCTAGTTGCATGGCATTTGAAATGTTGGATGTTGATCCAATAACACCCAACCCAACCCATTAAGGTTTGAATGTAGCAATACTAATGAATTGTTAAAACTTGAATTAAAATCTCATATAGGTTGACCGAACCCACCAGGGGCCGGTTAGGTTTTATCTTTTCATTTATTTTTTTTTCATTTTATGTTTTTTGGTTTTACTATATTTATTTCTTAAAAACTCTCTCTATTTAAGTTGACTGACAAAATTATCAAATCGAAAATACGTTATACTTTACTGCAAAATGACTACGGGAATGCTACATGACCAACATTAAACAATGCTTTACTCATTAGAATATATTTTAATTCATATTTGTAAGATTTTATTTTATTAATCAAAATAAGAATTGAAAGGATTGATCCGAGTCATAACTAAAATAAAAGATG
Organism: Sambucus nigra; assembly: GCA_949130495.1. Taxonomy (NCBI): domain Eukaryota; kingdom Viridiplantae; phylum Streptophyta; class Magnoliopsida; order Dipsacales; family Adoxaceae; genus Sambucus; species Sambucus nigra. The sequence goes on from OX422220.1 coordinate 405,490,299, forward strand.
TACTTTGAGAAACAAATAAGGAAGTTTTCTATTTTAGTCCTTCGAAAATATTTAATTGTTTGGACCTAGTCCATTTACATATTTTTTAGAACTAAGGTCCCTCGCCTCTTATTATATATCTTATGAGTTTGCGTATATACAAACATAACAGGTGTATATTACAAAAGTTCGTATATAAATTAAAATAATTCACCTAAAATTTCCCTCGAAAAAATCATGTGTACTTTTAAAAATTTATTGTATATAGTACTAAAAATGGGTATACATTAAAAGACAGGGACCTTATTGTCCAAATAATATGTTAGTGGACTAGAGCAAAAAAAATACCGACGAAAGAGTTGAATTATAAAAAAAAATAAAGAGGTCTTGTTCCCTGCTTGAATGCAGAAAGTATATTGCACATATGATTAGACTGGCTTGACCCTGTTGCATTTGAGGTGTTGAATGCAACATTTAACGTCATATTCGTTGATTCCATATTCATACAAGTCTAATTTCATATGCTTTAAATTAATCTAATCGTGCAATATAAAATATCCCAATAAGTTGTCTAAAACTAATATTCCAATTCTTTAATAATTAATCAATTTATTTCATAAAATGTTTTAAACATGTGCAAAAAAAATTTAACAACATATTATAATATCTATCCCATAATACTTATCTGTAATTTCATAAAATGTTGATAATGATTATTCAAAACATACATGTATAATGTTTAGGCAATACTTAAATAAATAATATTTAATGAAAAAATGGAGATATTCTTGCCTTAAAAAAAAGTGTTTCGATAATCTAAAAATTACTGTTTGTTCTTCTCACAAAAAACAACTTTTGTACGTTGTCCTTCTTCAACATCTTTGTGCAAAGCCTACAACGTTAAGGTTGAAAATTGGTTTAATAGTGTTTGTGCGTTAAACTGGAGGGCTTGTAGGTTTTGTTTGAACCAAAATAAGGCAATCATACAAAATTATTAGTCAAAAGAGTTACTTAATAAAAATCACTGAACCACCTTAAAGAGTGCTAAATAAAAACAAATCCTTGCTAAAATAGAACACTCCCTCCAAGGGGGATGCCTCCATAGCGGTCTAAAGTGGCTATAACGACTCTGAACCCTGCTATAGTAGGCCTAGCCACCATCCCCACTGATATATCTTATTATATTTTTTTCAGAACGATTCATCTCCTAACCTTATTTGCAAATTAACTACTATAAACTCAATAACAAAAAACATGATGTGACGGCCCATATAGTTTAATACTTAGGTTGATTAAGTCCAATTACTAAATTATTAATATTGTCAATTCAATTAAATCTCATATTTAACCTGAGAGGAAAACATTAAATTAGGATATACAAATGGAGTGCAATAAGATAAGTGATAAATACATCGTGATATTAATAAATCACTACCACTAAGATTTTAATAAAACATCATTTGTATCAACAATAAATCCTATCCATGAAATCACAAGGTAAACCACCATTCATACAAACCACAATAAATTGTCAATAATGCGATCCACAAACTTAAACTGAGTGCATGCCCTAAGAACGTAAAATACAAATCTCGCATCTCTCATGATAAAAAGTAAATAAAAATGACATAAAGTAAGGGAGACCTACAACCTCGAACTGTTCGTGAGACTAAAATAAGGACTTGGTGCTCTGAAATAGGAATGCTAGATGAGACAATCACGAGCACTTGAAATTTGAGTTCAACGACGATGGTGAGGCCACCGCTAGTTAACAAAGTTACGCAACCCCAAAATATTTGTAAATAAATAATAAGTCTAAAGATTTTATCTTACACAACTGCCATTGTATGAGCGTTCCTCACTGTTCATTAATTAACAATTAGAATTTCTCTTATTAAATAAACTTCATTATTAATAAAGACCACGGTCATGTTTATCCCCAATCCCCATCGATGTCACTATTCCAACGACATGCACATACAAGAATACCTAATTCAATTAAATGGATACTCATCATCACAATGTCTAACCTCCACCATATACACCTCAAACACATCATCACAACCCACAAGAATCGCGAGGTAATAAATCCTCAAGATTGGAACACCAATTTACCTCATCCACCTTCTCCAACTCATTAAAAAAATAACTCACAAGGTTTACTTAATGATCATAACGAGCATTTCGAGCTACAATGAGTTAACCAAGCATGCTTCGAGAGGATCTACCCAATATGTATCATCAAAGTGTTCTTGAACAATCTCCTCAATGAGATATACCTCAAGAACATCGTCTTCATCAACCATTTGTTTGCGATTTTAAAAATGTTAAGATCCCATGTCATGTTTTCGGTGAGATTCATTTGCCCATTTTTGGCATTAATTAGGGCATTTGAGGTAGCTAGAATAGGTTGAACTAGGATAATTGGGATGTGGTTGCGATTTCGAGCCACAAGTTGAGTATTCAAAACCACAAAGTCCACTAGGAAGTAGAATTTGTCGACTTGAATTATGACATCTTCCACCACCGTCTAGAGACTTTAATGTAATGGTCCTCTAATAGGAGAGTGATTTTGGTCATCTTTATCTAACTTATACCAAGTTATTCATACACGGAGTATGGTAGAAATTGACACCTGCACCTAAATCAATGAAAGCTCCAAGATGATAGCATTACGTCTCTCCTTTTAGGGAGACACAAGCATTTAATGATAGGGTGCAACAATGGGGTATTGTACAACTAGATCTGGCTCGATTCGTGTCTGCTCACTACTCTATTTGAGATATGAATATTTGACATCTGTGGGGTCAGGTGAGACTTTCGGAGAATTTGAAAGTGGGGTGGGATCGTCATATAAAGAACTTCCACACTCCGTAGAGTAGTGATGGATTTTGCTTCATTATGCGAAGATTTTGGTCTCATAATAATAAAATTGTGTTGCCCTTGAGGATTTTGCTGAGGTTGGTATGGAAATACTCCATTTTCTTGAATACTTAATGAAGTGGTCCATTTTGATAGTGAAGATTTAATTTCCATAAACGGTTTTGCATTTTGAGCATTGACATTCATTTGAGTATGCATAAAATCTTGAAAAGTATCTTCAACGCTCTTTTTATATGGGGGAACATATGGAGGAGGGGGAAACGGACCTTGAATTTAAAATAGTGGTGGTCCTTGTTGGTAACAAGGATAAAATTTTTAAGGTAGTAGATTTTAAGGTTGTTGGGGTTGGACCCTATAGACACCCCATCTTAGAGCCCTCTTAAGCACTTCCTTAGGTACCTAACACTCATCCACTCACTATAAAACCTAGGTCATAGATCGTGTACTGATACGGAGGCCATCAGAACCTACTGATTCACATTTGACTCCAGTATACTCCCCAACCTGAGTGAAACCTGAAAGGGATCAAAATCCCCTTTATAACGGTTCGTCCCATCCACGAATTAGCCGCAAGGTTCATATGAATGATTCATTTTATTCTGAGTATTGATTTGGAGGCCAACAAGCGCTCTCGTGCCACGTTGAACCTCGATTAACTCCCTACCCTGAATGAATCTCAATGAAACCATTTAGGGATCTGAATCCCCATTCTAATGATCTTTGATGTGCGCAAATCGGCCTCACGTTACGCACGAATGACACGTTTTACTCTAAAGGGCCATCGAACGTTTTTGGACACTGTTTGGCCCCGGTCAACTCTCCAAATTGAGCGAATATCAATGAAATCTTGAAAGGATCAAAATTCGTTTTTGAACAATCCATGCCATGAGCGAATCGGCCTTACGGTTCGGACGAACAATCCGTTTTCCTTCGTAACCCCTGATCCATAGATCATCAGGGTCTTCCGATTCCCGTTTGACTTTGGTCATCTCCTGTACCCGAGAATGGCTCAACGAATTCTTGAAGGCTCCAAATTTACTTTCTAGCGGTCCCAACCGTGCAGGATTTGGACTTACGGTTTGTATTTTATGTCCATTTTTCAAAAACAGTTCGATCTAGACTGCCTATAGGGACTCCAGACCCCCTGCCTATTGACAGAGTGTACTTTCCTTTCCCAGTAAGGTTGAACCTGTGCCGATAGACAAGCCAGAGGCCATGTCGATCACCACCCCAACCCTAAATGGCACTATATAAAGGGTCCATGACCTCACGCATGGAGGAGGTCCCTTTCAAGAGTTAACACAAATTCTCTTGAAATTAGAGCTTTCTCATTACCAAAACGAAAAGTCAGTTTTTCAACATTCCCTCACCTCACTTTCTTACCACAATTACACATCCACCTCAACCCATCACATTACCTTCATACCACTAGAAAAACAGCTTACATGCATTCTAAATTCGATAAAAAAGTTTTACAAGGATGTCCATTCCTCAGGCTTTTTTTTACTTTAATCATTTAATTATTATTATTCACTTTATTCCCATTTTGTGATATCTTCTTGGTTAGTTTCATTATCTCACATTAAATAATTTATATTTTTATTATTATTATTGCTCACAACTAATTTTCATAAAAGTCCAAAAAAGACAAAAAGAGGGTTCATTCATAAATTCCAAATGTAAGAGTTCCGTATTTTCACACACTCTCACATTTGAACACATTTCTTTCTAAAAACACTCAAATAGGGGTCATACATTTGGATTTATGGTTTAAACCCTATCGCTATGCTATTTTTGAATTACGTGGACTTTGATTACTCTTGGATATGTAGTCGCCTAGGGCCAATCCGAAGATTCGAACCATCCTTTTTCATTTTATGGGTTCCTAACACCTTTCCATTCCATAACTTATTCCTGGGACCTTCGAATCATTTGGTTTAGTATGCATCAGTACGACCTTGATTCCATTCTCTCAAGGAGATGACATTCTTTTTCCTTTTTTGAGCAAAACAAGTTGGTGACTCGATATCTTCCTGTTATTCTCACTTGACGACGACCAATTTTATATCTGAGGCAGAGTACGAAGATGATGACATGAGTGACAGAAAGAAACCTCCATATCCTCAAATCACCCACGTACATGGGAAAAAAAGGGAGAGAGGGGGGGGGGCATTTCTTTTCCTCCTTCCCTCGTCCTAACTTCGGGGCTAGGCCCATGCCTGACGAATCAGAACCGAGCGTCCAAAGCGGCGACTCCACTGGGGACTCTTAAGAGGACTAGACACTATTTTCTACATGGGTATTACTTCTTTTCTCTCCTTCTTTTCTACATGTGTACATATACCTCCAATTTTTTGTTCTCCTTATTCCTATGCTTATTTCTCGTATATTTATGTTATGATTGTCTCCACCATTTTCTCTTATCATGCACATATCACTCCTCACTTACGTGTACATGCTTATAATGCTTCACCTTACGCCCACTTGGATTTCTCCTATGAACTACCAAAGTAGGTAGTTATTGATGGATATAGGTTTAAGCTTTCCATCATATTTGTAGTTGTGAACCATCCTGCTTTATGTGAATATTGTGGTTGTGTTGGGCATACTATTTCACTTTGTCAGAGAGTTGAAACTCATGCCAAACTCCATTGAATAACAAAGGTGGTTGCGAAAAAGTCAAGCCCAAGTTAAACCATTGATGAGGACTTGGTATCTGGGAGCAAGAAGATGATTGAAACGGCAACTGAAGTTGGAACCATCTCCATAAGTAAAATTCAATCTCGGCCAGATAATCATCTCCAGAAGGATTCGCACCTCAAAAGTAACAAATTTGCAGTCCTTGATAATGAGCACACTTTTAACATTTATAAGTTTTATGGAGAGGACTACATTCAGCCTATTATGGTCAACATGTGCCAATTGGAAAGCCCAAATTCATTGCAATAAAAAAATTTCTTTCACTGTCAATCAGAACACGCATGAGGGATCTTTGTCTCCTGCCTTTTTGGCACATGGTGGTCAGATAATACCTACTTGTAGCATTGGGAAGATGGAAAAGAAGGACATACCCCTTTCCACCTTTCTCCCTTATCTGATGACTCTACGCAAGAGCATGTTGGAGGTATTTTTAATTCTAGAGATGTGGTGAAAGTGGTCTTGGAGCCTCAACTTTATGTTGACCTGAGTTGTGAGTTAAGGGAGATCAGCTTACTCTTTTGGGCCAAGCTAATACTTCTTTCACAATCATTTTGACTAATAAAAAATTGGACTGCCTGCCTAAGTGGTGAAGATACAATCTCTAGTAGCACCCCATCAAATTATAGTATTTCTTTACTTTCCCAATATCATGAGCACGAGTTGGACAATTAAGTGGATTATTCCACTACGTCTCACTCTTGTAGCTCAAATTTGTCTAAAGCCTAAAAAATGACCATTAAAAAGGAAGAACGACAAAACCAACTTGAGCAAGATGGAGTATACAAAAAATTGGCGGATATGGAAATTTTCAAAGTTATGACTGATGAAGAAAGTACAATTGATAAGTGTCAATAGAAAATCCATGAAGAAAATGGAAATTCTTTTGATACGAAGGCTGCGATATTTGTATATGGTCAAGACAATGTCAAATGGAAATATTAAAACTATTGTAATTTTTCGTAATACAAAAGTTTCATATGGTCGTAGTCACCGACGGACTACTGTTGGCCGACTGAGAGCCTTAGCCCCAACAAATTTAAAAAAAATCACATATAAGTATTTTAATAAATATAGGTGTAAAAAAGTAATTACACCTAAAAATGTCCTGTTTCTCTCTCTCTCTCTCTCTCCAATATATATATATATATATATATATATATATATATATATATGGGGTTATATTGTTAATGTTTGTTTGAGTTAATTTTAGTATTATTGTTGGTTTAAGTTTTTGGGTTAATTTTATGATTAACTTTATGATTATTGATGGTTTAAGCTTGAGCCTGAAATGTAGAAATATATGTTTTGTTTCCCTCCCTCTCTATTGATATTGATGCAAAATTTGGGGTTAGTTGTAATGTTAATGTTCGTAAGGGTTAATTTTAGGGTTGATGTTAGGACTAATTTTATGGATTATTGGTTTAAATTACAAAATAATTTTTTTATTTCTGCTTCCTTTTCTTATGGTCCGAAAATCACCATTAAATTAGCCCACACTCATGTTAAATCCTCGGTCCATCCCTGGTCAAAGTTAAATTATTTGTCGAATATAATACTTTAAGATATTTCATACGTTATGTGAGTCTTGAGAATGAGTTTAATAATGATACAAATAATAAAACAAAGCAAAGGGTGGTAGTCTGTATGTGAAAATCATTTATCACAAATTCAATATTTCAAGTGGCCAACGAACTAAAGCATCTGATGTTGGGAGGGAAAAGGAAAAAATAGAAGTAAAAATAATAATATAAAACCAAGTGGTTTTGAATTTATACTACTAGTGGTGTTTCTTAAGGAGACAAAATAACGAAAAAAAATAAAAAGCTTTGTCAAAAAAAATAAATTATTTATAAAATATAGTACTTTTTGATATTTCATACGAGATGTGAGTCTCGAGAATAAGTTAATTATTATAAAAATACAAATACAAAGCAAAGGGTGGTAGTCTGTATGTGAAAATCATTTATCACAAATTCAATATTTCAAGTGCCCAAAGAACTAAACCATATGATGTTGGGAGGGAAAAGGAAAAAAAAATGGAAGTAAAAATAATAATAGAAAAACAGGTGCTTTTGAATTTATACTTTTAAGGTTGTTTATTACGGAGACAAAATAACAAAAAAAATAAAAAGCATTATCCAACCCATGGTGGGTTGGGTTAATTTAGACAGTTGCTGGAATATTGTTTCCTCATCCTCATCAATTGCAGTTGTTGTAATGCTTAGTCCAACCCGTGGTGGGTTGGCATTGTTCGAATAGGCTCCAACGTTTTCAATGCCATGCAGCTAGGCACGGCATTATGCAACAGCTAAAGAGACTAATTTCAGGACCAATAATTATATATACTAAACCAATGTGGGATTTTGCGATGTATAAGAGTGATAAAATAATACCACCGAGTTCAGTTAAAACAAAACCTAAATAACCTTTTTTTTCTTATTTTAGCAAGATAAAAGTTGAACATGTCTATGTATAAGCTAATAATAATAATATTAAGGGATTTTTGACTTTGCCCACAATGTAATTGCCATCATTTCACGTTAATTACTCATTTATTTCTCTTTAGACTTTACCACTCCAATTTCAGTATTAGCGATAGAAAACTGTGGCAAAAAGTATAAAGTAGCGCCACTAAAAGTGAATATATTAGGTAAAGTCTAAAAAACTACAAGCAAATAATGATAGCTTTAGGAGGTAAATTAAAAATAGGGTTATTTGGATTTTGGCCCCCATTACTTTTGTCTGTTTGGGGAATAACCCCCAATTAATAATTATTGTAGGACTAATCCAATTTTTTCACTTTTAGCGACACTTTTTCAATATGTTGATATTTTTAGCAACACGTTTTTTATAAAAATGTAGCTAAAAATGAAAAGTGGGGGTTAATCCTACAATAGTTTTTAATTGTGGGTTAATCTCCAAATGGACAAAAGAAATGAGTGCCAAAATCCAAATAACCCTATAATTTATAACACCAACTAAGACAATGTATAGACAACTAGTTTTGCTTATCTCTGACCAAAATGTAATTCTTCAGGAACACATTCACGGATTTTTTTTGCGACCTTTAAATATAAATATTTAATGTTAATTAAATAGGATTTTCCATAGTTGTTGTCTCACAATGATCTCAGGGACTATATCGCCTACTTAGTTGTGGGTTGGAAAGTGCAATATATTTCTAGAGTTGTCCAAGATACCCTTTTTCAATTCCATTGGTTAATTTTTTTTTCCTGCATGTCATGTATATATATGTGTTGGAAAATGAGTTGTAAATTTATAATATATTGGATGATGGACTGTTTGGACACTGTCAACATTTAAAGGAGTTGAAGGAGCTAGTTGAAACCGGAAAGTGTGTTGAGAAATAACTTTTTAAATTGGTAATTGTATGTTATATTAAAAATGGGAATTTACAGCATTACAATTACAACCTCACATTAAGTCCCCATTGTAGTACTTTTTTGGTTAAATTAACGTTTAATCTCTAAGAGCTAAGTACATTTTACACTTAGTCCGTCTTATTTTTTTTTATTTTTAAAAGTGCCTTATCTATATTTTTGACAATATTTTCTTAGGATTTAAGATACGAGAAGAATGAGTGTTTCTGAAAGTTTTATATGGTGACACACTTTTTGGAACAAAAGAAAACATCTTGGACTAAACGTTAATTGAAAAATTGCCGAGGGACTTTTATCGAATTACCCTATTTTTTTAAATATTATTAATTTATTTAATTAGGCCAAGGTAGCTATTGATAATTTCAGAATTACGCAAATCTATATTTAAACCTCATTCCAAAATTTTAATCATAATCCTAAGTTATATTTAAACATTAAGGTCTGTAATAATAATGAGATAATTCTAGGAGGACATGTAGATAAACTTACAAATTTATCAAAATAGAAATAAAGTAGCACATTAGTGAGATTGATCTAACCTTGTTCAAAGATAGGGGTGGCAATTCGGGACTGTGTTGATTTTTATTTGAGTACAAGTTTTGAGTACTCTTAAATCTATACAAGTTAATAGTGTTATCTTCGGGTCATATCGAATTATTATCATAAATGGGTTATCGTGTAAAAAACATGTCAGCCCTATTCAAAGATTTACTTCAAATATTAAATTTTCTTGAAACTTTTATGTTTGTCATAATGAAGAGATAATTCTAGGAGGATATATGTCTCAACATAATTTTAAAGTACCAAAATTATCCAAGGGAAACCTTCCGCTCAAATGTTGTTTTAGACATCCCACATCGCATATGTTCACCAAAATTCTTTTGTTTAATTCGATCCGTTCATTTTGTCCCTAATTTCGAGCGTAGTTGCATGGCATTTGAAATATTGGATGTTGATCCAATTACACCCAACCCATCAATGGTTGAAAGTAGCAATAGTAATGAATTGATGAAACTTGAATTAAAATCTCAAATAGGTTAACTGATTTTTTTGTTTTTTTCATTTAATTATTTTTTGTTTTACAATATTAAGTCCTTACAAACTTTCTGTATATATGTTTTGACTGACTTAGTTATCAAAAGTCATGCCAAGTTGCATGTCATTTGAAATGTTGAATGTAGATCCAATTACACCCAACTCACCAAGGGTTGAAATTAGCAATACCAATAAATTGATGAAACTTAAATTAAAATCTCAAATAGGTTAACCGAACCCATCACGGGTTGGTTAAGTTTTCTCTTTTTTTTATTTTTTTCCATTTGATTTTTCCGCATTTTTCAATATTTAGTCCTTGGAAACTTTCTCTATTTAAGTTATTATTAATTTAATTTTCAAATTTCATGCCTACTTGCATGGCATTTGAAATGTTGGATGTTGATCCAATAACACCCAACCCAACCCATTAAGGTTTGAATGTAGCAATACTAATGAATTGATGAAACTTGAATTAAAATCTACACTAGGTTGACCGAGCCAACCAGGGGTCGGTTAGGTTTTTTCTTTTCATGTTATGTTTTTTCGTTTTACTATATTTATTTCTTAAAAACTTTCTCTATTTAAGCTTTGACTGACTAAATTACCAAATCGAAAATATGTTATATTTTACTGCATAATGACTTCTGGAGGCACTATATGACCAACATTAAACAATGTTTTACTACTTAGAATATATTTTAATTCATATTTGTAAGATTTTATTTTATTAATCAAAACAAGAATTGAAAGGACTGATCCCAATCATAACTAAAATTAAAGATGTACTTTGAGAAACAAATAAGGGAGTTTTCTATTTTAGTCCTTCAAAAATATTTATTTGTTTGGACCTAGTCCATTTACATATTTTTTAGAACTAAGGTCCCTCGCCTCTTATTCTATATCTTATGAGTTTGCGTATATACAAACATAACAGGTTTATATTACAAAAGTTCGTACATAAATTATAATAATTCACCTAAAATTTCCCTCGAAAAAATCATGTGTACTTTAAAAAATTTATCGTATATAGTACTAAAAAGGGGTATACATTAAAAGATAGGGACCTTATTATCCAAATAATAAGTTAGTGAACTAGAGCCAAAAAAAACCCGCCGAAAGAGTTGAATTATAAAAAAATATAATGAGGTTTTGTTCCTGCTTTAATGCAGAGCTATTAGCACATATGATTAGACTCGCTTGATCTTGTTGCATTTGAGGTGTTGAATGTAACATTTAACGTCATATTCGTTGATTCCATATTCATACAAGTCTAATTTCATATGCATTAAATTAATCTAATCGTGCAATATAAAATATCCCAATAATTTGTCTAAAACTAATATTCCAATTCTTTAATAATTAATCAATTTATTTCATAAAATGTTTTAAACATGTGCAAAAAAAAATTTAAAAACATATTATAATATCTATCCCATAATACTTATCTGTAATTTCATAAAATGTGGATAATGATTATTGAAAACATACATATATAATGTTTAGGCAATACTTAAATAAATAATATTTAATTAAAAAATGGAGATATTCTTGCCTTAAAAAAAGTGTTTCGATAATCTAAAAATTACAGTTTGTTCTTCTCACAAAAAACAACTTTTGTACGTTGTCCTTCTTCAACATCTTTGTGCAAAGCCTACAACGTTATGGTTGAAAATTGGTTTAATCGTGTTTGTGCGTTAAACTGGAGGGCTTGTAGGTTTTGTTTGAACCAAAATAAGGCAATCATACAAAATTATTAATCAAAAGAGTTACTTAATAAAAATCACTGAACCACCTTAAAGAGTGTTAAAGAAAAACAAATCCTTGCTAAAATAGAACACTCCCTCCAAGGGGGATGCCTCCATAGCGGTCTAAAGTGGCTATAACGACTCTGAACCCTGCTACAGTAGGCCTATCCACCATCCTCACTGATATATCTTATTTTATTTTTTTCAGAACGATTCAGCTCCTAACCTTATTTGCAAACTAACTACTATAAACTCAATAACAAAAAACATGATGTGACGGTCCATATAGTTTAATACTTAGGTTGATTAAGTCCAATTATTAAATTATTAATATTATCAATTCAATTAAATCTCATATTTAACCTGAGAGGAAAACATTAGATTTGGATATACAAATGGAGTGCGATAAGATAAGTGATAAATACATCGTGATATTAATAAATCACTACCACTAAGATTTTAATAAAACATCATTTGTATCAACAATAAATTCCATCCATGAAATCACAAGGTAAACACCGTTCATACAAACCACAATAAATTGTCAATAATGCGATCCACAAACTTAAACTGAGTGCATGCCCTAAGAACGTAAAATACAAATCTCGCATCTCTCATGATAAAAAGTAAATAAAAATGACATAAATTAAGGGAGACCTACAACTTCGAACTATTCGTGAGACTAAAATAAGGACTTGGTGCTCTGAAATAGGAATGTTAGATGAGACAATCACGAGCACCTGAAATTTGAGTTCAACGACGATGGTGAGGCCACCGCTAGTTAACAAAGTTATGCAACCCCAAAATATTTGTAAATAAATAATAAATCTAATGATTATTATCTTACACAACTGCCATCGTATGAGCGTTCCTCACTGTTCATTAATTAACAATTAGAATTTCTCTTATTAAATAAACTTCATTATTAACAAGGACCATTGTCATGTTTATTCCCAATCCCCATCGATGTCACTATTCCAATGACATGCACATACAAGAATACCTAATTCAAATAAATGGATACTCATCATCACAATGTCCAACCTCCACCATATACACCTCAAACACATCATCACAACCCACAAGAATCGCGAGGTGATAAATCCTCAAGATTGGAACACCAATTTACCTCATCCACCTTCTCCAACTCATTCAAAAAAGAACTCACAAGGTTTACTTAATGATCATAACGAGCATTTTCAAGCTCAAATGAGTTAACCAAGCATGCTTCAAGAGGGTCTACCCAATATGTATCATCAAAGTGTTCTTGAACAATATGCTCAATGAGAACTACCTAAAGAATATCGTCTCCATCACCCATTTGTTTGCAATGTTAAAAATGTTAAGCTCCAATGCCATGTTTTCGCTGAGATTCATTTGCCCATTTTTAGCATTAATTAGGGCATTTGAGGTAGCTAGAATAGGTTGAACAAGGATAATTGGGATGTTGTTTCTATTTTGAGGTACAAGTTGAGTATTCAAAACCACAAACTCCACTAGGAAGTAGAATTTGTCAACTTGAATTATGACATCTTCCACCACCTTCTAGAGACTGTAATGGAATGGTCCTCTAGTTGGAGAGTGATTTTGATCATCTTTATCTCACTTATACCTCGTTGTTCATACACGAAGTATGGTAGAAATTGACACCCGCACCTAAATCAATGAAAGCTCCAAGATAATACCATTACGTGTCTGCTATTAGGGAGACACAAGCCTTTAATGATAGGGTGAAGCAATGGGGTATTTTACAACTAGATTTGGTTCTATTCATGTCTCCTCACTACTCTCTTCGAGATAGGCATATTTGACATCTATGGGGTCAGGTCAGACTTTCGGAGATTTTGAAAGTGGGGTGGGATCGTCATATCAAGAACTTTCACACTACGTAGAGTAGTGATGGATTTCGCTTCATTATGAAAAAATTTTGGTCTCATAATAATAACATTGTGTTGCGCTTGAGGATTTTGCTTAGGTTGCAATCGAAATATTCCATTTTCTTGGATACTTAATGAAGTGGTCAATTTTGATAGTGAAAATTTAATTTCTATAAACATTTGTGCATTTTGAGCATTAACATTCATTTGAGCTTGCATAAAAACTTGAAAAGTATCTTCAACGCTCTTCTTATATGCGGGCACATTTGGAAGAGGGGGAAAAGGACCTTGAATTTGAAATAGTGATGATCCTTGTTGGCATGAAGGATAATAATTTTAAGGTAGGAGATTTTGAGGTTATTGGGGTTGGCCCCTGTACACACCCCATCTTAGAGACCTCTTAAGCACTTCCTTAGGTCCCTAACACTCATCCACTCACTATAAACCCTAGGTCATTCACCGAGTACTGATACGGAGGCCATCGGAAGCTCCTGGTTCACATTTGACTCGAGTCTACTTCCTAACCTAAGTTAAACCTTAAAGGGACCGGAGTCCCCTTTACAACGGTTCGTCCAGTTCACGAATCAGCCGCATGGTTCACACGAATGATCCGTTTTATTCCGAGTATTGATTTGGAGGCCAACAAGCGCTCTCGGGCCACGTTTGACCTCGATAAACTCCCTACCTTGATTGAAACTCAATGGAACCTTTAAGGCCTCTGAATCCCTTTTCCAATGATCCGTGTCGTGCGCAAATCGACCTCACGTTACGCACGAATGACACGTTTTACTCTAAAGGGCCTTCGAATGCTTTTGGACACCATTTGGCCCCGGTCAACTCTCTAAACTGAGCGAATCTCAATGAAATCTTGAAAGGATAAAAATTCCTTTTCGAACAATCCATGCCATGAGCGAATCGGCCTTACGGTTCGGACGAACAATCCGTTTTCCTCCGAAACCTCTGATCCATAGATTATCAAGCTCTTCTGATTCTCGTTTGACTTTGGTCATCACCGGTACCCGTGAATGGCTCAATGAATTCTTGAAGGCTCTAAATTTCCTTGTTAGCGGTCCCAGCTGTGAAGGATTTGGACTTACGGTTTGTATTTTATTTCCATTTTTCCAAAACTGTTCGTTCTAGACTGCTTATAGGCACTCCAGACCCCCTGCCTATCGGCAGAGTGTAATTTCCTTGCCCAGTAAGGTAGAACCTGCGCCCATAGACAAGCCAGGGGCCATGTCGATCGGCACCCCAACCCTAAATGGCACTATATAAAAGGTTCATGACCTCACGCCAGGAGGAGTTCCCTTTCATGAGTTAACAAATATTCTTTTGAAATTTGAGCCGTCTCATTACCAAAACGAAAAGTCATTTTTTCAACATTCCCTCACCTCACTTTCTTACCACACTTAGTCATCCACCTCACCCCATCACATTACCTTCGTACCACTAGAAAAACCAGCTTACATGCACTTTAAATTCTGTAACAAAGATCTACAAGGACGTCCATTCCTCACCCCTTTTTTACTTTAATCATTTAATTATTATTATTATTATTCACTTTATTCTCATTTTGTGATATCTTCTGGTTTTGTTTAATTATCTCACATTAAATAATCTTTATTTTTATTATTATTATTTCCCACAACTAATTTTCATAAAAGTCCAAAAAAGACAAAAAGTGGGTTCATTCATAAATTCCAAAGTTGGGACTTTCCGTATTTTCACACACTCTCACATTTGAACACATTTCTTTCTAAAAACACACAAATATGAGTCATACATTTGGATTTATGGTTTAAACGCTATCGCTATGCTATTTTTGAATTACGTGGACTTTGATTACTCTTGGGATATGTAGTCGCCAAGGGCCAATCCGAAGATTCAAATCATCCCTTTTAATTTTATGGGTTCCTAATACCTTTCCATTCCATAACTTATTCCCGGGACCTTCGAATCATTTGGTTTCGTATGCATCAGTACGACCTTGATTCAATTCTCTCAAGGAGATGACATTCTTTTTCCTTCTTTGAGCAAAACAACTTGGTGACTCCATCTCTTCCCGTTATTCCCACTTCATGATGGCCAATTTTATATCTGAGGCGGACTAAGAAGATGATGACATGAGTGACAGAAAGAGACCTCCATATCCTCAAATCACCCACACGTACATGGGAAAAAAAGCGAGAGGGGGGGGGGGAGACCGTTTCTTTTCCTCCTCCCCTCGTCCTAACTTCGGGGCTAAACCCACGCCTGAGGAATAGTAACCGAGCGTCCAAAGTGGCGCCTCCACTGGGGACTCTTAAGAGGACTAGACACTATTTTCTAAATGGATATTACTTCTTTTCTCTCATTCTTTTCTACATGTGTACATATACCTCCAATTTTTTGTTCTCCTTATTCCTATGCTTATTTCTCGTATGTTTATGTCATGATTGTCTCCACCATTGTCTCTTGTCATGCATATATCACTCCTCACTTACGTGTACATGCTTACAATGCTTCACCTTACGCCCACTTGGATTTATCCTATGAACTACCAAAGTAGGTAGTTATTGATAGATATAGGTTTAAGCTTTCCATCATATTTGTAGTTGTGAACCATCCTTCTTTATGTGAATATTGTGGTTGTGTTGGGCATACTATTTCACTTTTTAAGAGAGTTTGTCAAACTCCATTGAATCACGAAGGTGGTTGCGAAAAACTCAAGCCCAAGTTAAACCATTGATGAGGACTTGGTATCTGGGAACAAGAAGATGATTGAAACGGCAACTGGAGTTGGCACCATCTCCATAAGTCAAATTCATTCTCGGCCAGATAATCATGTTATAGAGTTTTGTTCAAAAAACACTTTGGAGGATGTCGCTTACCACCAAAATACTCAAAAAGATGTGTAGAACATGGGAAAAAATGAGAAGGATTCACACCTCAAAAGTAACAAATTTGCAGTCCTTGATAATGAGCACACTTTCAACATTTATAAGTTTGATGGAGAGGACTACATTCAGCCTATTGTGGTCGGGATGTGCCAATTGGAAAGCCCAAATTCTTTGCAATAGGCCATTTCTTTCACTGTCAATCAGAACACGGATGAGGGATCTTTGTCTCCTGCATTTTTGGCACACGGTGGTCAGATTATACCTACTTGTAACATTGGGAAGATGGAAAACAAGGACATCCCCCTTTCCCCCTTATCCGATGACTTTACGCAAGAGCATGTTGGAGGTATTTTTAATTCTAGAGATGTGGTGAAAGTGGTCTTGGAGCCTCTACTTTATGTTGACCTGAGTTGTGAGTTAAGGGAGACCAACTTACTCATTTGGGCCAAGCTAATACTTCTTTTCACAATCATTTTGACTAATAAAAAATTGGCCTGCCTGCCTAAGTGGTGAATATACAATCTCTAGTAGCACCCAATCTAATGATAGTATTGCTTTACCCTCCCAATATCATGAGCACGAGTTGGACAATTAAGTGGAAATTTTCAAAGTTATGACTGATGAAGAAAGTACAATTGATGAGGGTCATTAGAAAATCCATGAAGAAAATGGAAATTCTTTTGATACGAAGGCTGCGATATTAGTAAATGCTCAAGACAATGTCAAATGGAAATATTAAAACTATTGTAATTTTTCGTAATACAAAAGTTTCATATGGTCGTAGTCACCGACGGACTATGTTGGCCGAGTGAGAGCCTTAGCCCCCACAAATTAAAAAAAAAATCATAGATAAGAATTTTAATAAATATAGGTGTAAAAAAGCAATTACACCTAAAAATGTCGTGTTTCTCTCTCTCTGTCTCTCCAATATATATATATATATATTGTTAATGTTTGGTTGAGTTAATTTTAGTATTATTGTTGGTTTAAGTTGTTGGGTTAATTTTATGACTAACTTTAGGATTATTTTTGGTTTAAGCTTGAGCCTGAATGTGGAAATATATGTTTTGTTTCCCTCCCTCTCTATTGATATTGATGCAAAATTTGGGGTTAGTTCTAATGTTAATGTTCGTAAGGGTTAATTTTAGGGTTGATGTTAGGACTAATTTTATGGATTATTGGTTTAAATTACAAAATAATTTTTTTTATTTGTGCTTCCGTTTCTTACGGTCCGAAAATCACCATTAAATTAGCCCACACTCATGTTAAATCCTCGGTCCATCCCTGGTCAAAGTTAAATTATTTGTCGAATATAATTCTTTCAGATATTTCATACGTTATGTGAGTCTTGAGAATGAGTTTAATAATGATAAAAATAATAAAACAAGGCAAAGGGTGGTAATCTGTACGTGAAAATCATTTATCACAAATTCAATATTTCAAGTGGCCAATGAACTAAACCATCTGATGTTGGGAGGGAAAGGGAAAAAATAGAAGTAAAAATAATAACATAAAACCAAGTGGTTTTGAATTTATACTACTAAGGGTGTTTCTTAAGGAGACAAAATAACGAAAAAAAATAAAAAGCTTTGTCAAAAAAAATAAATTATTTATAAAATATAGTACTTTTTGATATTTCATACGAGATGTGAGTCTCGAGAATAATTTTAATAATGATAAAAATACAAATACAAAGCAAAGGGTGGTAATCTGTATGTGAAAATCATTTATCACAAATTCAATATTTCAAGTGCCCAAAGAACTAAACCATATGATGTTGGGAGGGAAAAGGAAAAAAAATAGAAGTAAAAATAATAATAGAAAAACAGGTGCTTTTGAATTTGTACTTTTAAGGTTGTTTAATACGGAGACAAAATAATAAAAAAAATAAAAAGCTTTATGCAACCCATGGTGGGTTGGGTTAATTTAGACAGTTGCTGGATTATTGTTTCCTCATCCTTAACAATTGCAGTTGTTGTAATGCTTAGTCCAACCCGCGGTGGGTTGGGCATTGTTGGAATACGCTCCAACGTTTTCAATGCCATGCAGCTAGGCACGGCATTATGCAAAAGCTAAAGAGACTAATTTCAGGACCAATAATTATATATACTAAACCGATGTGGGATTTTGGGATGTATAAGAGTGATAAAATAATACCACCGAGTTCAGTTAAAACAAAGCCTTGTTGGTTACCCACCTAAAGGTCAAAAGAAAAAAATGTTGCATGCTGTTGACGTGGTAGGAGTGCAAAGGTATGAGAAATAGAATGTAAATGGAAGGTGAGGTGGTTTAAGGTATGACTGGATGGTTTAGGCTTGGAGGTATGGATAATTTTGGGGTAGTCTAAATATATTTTTTATTTGAGTTATTTGGGTTTTGGTACCAACTAGTAATACTTGTTTCGGTTTTAGTCTCAAATTAAAAACTACTGTATGTTTGACCCCCATTTTTCGCTTTTAGCAACATTGTTTAGAAAAAAAGTTTTGCTAAAAATATCGAAAAAATTCAAAAATCGAAGATAAAAAAAATGGGGACAAACATATAATAGTTTTTAATTAGGGGTCAAACCTCAAACGAGTATAACTACTGGGGGACAAAACCTAAATAACTTTTTTTTTCTTATTTTAGCAAGATAAAAGTTGAACATGTCTATGT
Organism: Sambucus nigra; assembly: GCA_949130495.1. NCBI lineage: Eukaryota > Viridiplantae > Streptophyta > Magnoliopsida > Dipsacales > Adoxaceae > Sambucus > Sambucus nigra. The sequence goes on from OX422220.1 coordinate 405,509,453, forward strand.
AGATGCTAATAATAATAATATTAAGGGATTTCTGACTTTGCCCACAATGTAATTGCCATCATTTCACTTTAATTACTCATTTATTTCTCTTTAGACTTTACCCCTCCAATTTCAGTATTAGCGATAGAAAACTGTGGCAAAAAATATAAAGTAGCGCCAGTAAAAGTGAATATATTAGGTAAAGTCTAAAAAACTACAATCAAATAATGATAGCTTTAGGAGGTAAATTAAAAATAGGGTTATTTGGATTTTGGCCCCCATTACTTTTGTCTGTTTGGGGAATAACCCCCAATTGATAATTATTGTAAGACTAATCAAAATTTCACTTTTAGCGACACTTTTTCAACATATTGATATTTTTAGCAACACGTTTTTTTATAAAAATGTAGCTAAAAATGAAAAGTGGGGGTTAATCGTATAATAGTTTTTAATTGTGGGTTAATCTCCAAATGGACAAAACAAATGAGTGCCAAAATCCAAATATCCCTATAATTTATAACACCAACTAAGACAATGTATAGCCAACTAGTTTTGCTTATGTCTGACCAAAATGTAATTCTTCAGGAACTCATTCAGGGATTTTTCTTGCGACCTTTAAATATAAATAATTAATGTTAATTAAATAGGATTTTCCATAGTTGTTGTCTCACAATGATCTCAGGGACTATATCGCCTACTTAGTTGTGGGTTGGAAAGTGCAATATATTTCTAGAGTTGTCCAAGATCTCCTTTTTCAATTCCATAGGTTAATTTTTTTTCATGCATGTCATATATATATGGGTTGGAAAATGAGTTGTAAATTTATAATATATTGGATGATGGATTGTTTGGACACTGTCAACATTTAAAGGAGTTGAAGGAGTTGAAGAAGCTAGTTGAAACCGGAAAGTGTGTTGAGAAGTAACTTTTTAAATTGGTAATTGTATGTTATATTAAAAATGGGAATTTACAGCATTACAATTACAACCTCACATCAAGTCCCCTTTGTAGTACTTTTTTGGTTAAATTAACGTTTAATCTCTAAGAGCTAAGTACATTTTACACTTAGTCCGTCTTATTTTTTTATATTTTTAAAAGTGCCTTATCTTTATTTTTGACAATAATATCTTAGGATTTAAGATACGAGAGGAATGAGTTTTTGTGAAAGTTTTATATGGTGAGAGACTTTTTGGAACAAAAGAAAACGTCTTCGACTAAACGTTAATTGAAAAATTGCCGAGGGACTTTTATCGAATTACCCTATTTTTTAAAATATTACTAATTTATTTAATTAGGCCAAGGTAGCTATTGATAATTTCAGAATTACACAAATCTATAATTAAACCTCATTCCAAAATTTTAATCATAATACTAAATTAATTTAAACATTAAGGTTTATAATAATAATGAGATAATTCTAGGAGGACATGTAGATAAACTTAAAAATTTATCAAAATAGAAATAAAGTAGCACATTAGTGAGATTGATCTAACCTCGTTCAAAGATAGGGGTGGCAATTCGAGACTGTGTTGATTTTTATTTGAGTACAAGTTTTGAGTACTCTTAAATCTATACAAGTTAATAGTGTTATCTTCGGGTCATATCGGATTAAAACCATAAAGGGTTATCGTATAAAAAAATGTCAGCCCTTTTCAAAGATTTACTTCAAATATTAAATTTTATTGAAACTTTTATGTTTGTCATAATGAAGAGATAATTCTAGGAGGATATATGTCTCAACATAATTTTAAAGTACCAAAATTATCCAAGGGAAACCTCCCGCACAAATGTTGTTTTAGACATCCCACATCGCATATGTTCACCAAAATTCTGTTTAATTCGATCCGTTCATTTGTGTCCCTAATTTTGCGCGTAGTTGCATGGCATTTGAAATATTGGATGTTGATCCAATTACACCCAACCCATCAAGGGTTGAAAGTAGCAATAGTAATGAATTGATGAAACTTGAATTAAAATCTCAAATAGGTTAACTGATCTTTTTGTTTTTTTCCATTTGATTTTTTTTTGTTTGACAATATTAAGTCCTTACAAACTTTCTGTATTTATGTTTTGACTGACTTAGTTATCAAACGTCATGCCAAGTTGCACGTCATTTGAAATGTTGGATGTTGATCCAATTACACCGAACTCACCAAGGGTTGAAATTAGCAATACCAATAAATTGATGAAACTTAAATTAAAATCTAAAATAGGTTAACCGAACCCATCACGTGTTGGTTAGTTTTCTCTTTTTTATTTTTTTCCATTTGATTTTTTCGCATTTTACAATATTTAGTCCTTGGAAACTTTCTCTATTTGCGTTATTATTAATTTAATTTTCAAATTCCATGCCTAGTTGCATGGCATTTGAAATGTTCGATGTTGATCCGATAACACCCAACCCAACCCATTAAGGTTTGAATGTAGCAATACTAATGAATTGTTAAAACTTGAATTAAAATCTCATATAGGTTGACCGAACCCACCAGGGGTCAGTTAGGTTTTATCTTTTCATTTATTTATTTGTTTCATTTTATGTTTTTTGGTTTTACTATATTTATTTCTTAAAAACTCTCTCTATTTAAGTTCACTGACTAAATTATCAAATCGAAAATACATTATATTTTACTACTAAATGACTACGGGAATGCTACATGACCAACATTAAACAATGTTTTACTACTTAGAATATATTTTAATTCATATTTGTAAGATTTTATTTTATTTACCAAAATAAGAATTGAAAGGATTGATCCCAGTCATAACTAAAATTAAAGTTGTACTTTGAGAAACAAATAGGGGAGTTTTCTATTTTAGTCCTTCGAAAATATTTATTTGTTTGGACCTAGTCCATTTACATATTTTTTAGAACTAAGGTCCCTCACCTCTTATTCTATATCTTATGAGTTTGCGTATATACAAACATGACAGGTGTATATTACAAAAGTTCGTACATAAATTATAATGATTCACCTAAAATTTCCCTCGAAAAAATCATGTGTCTTTAAAAAATTTATCGTATATAGTACTAAAAATGGGTATACATTAAAAGACAGGGACCTTATTGTCCAAATAATATGTTAGTGAACTAGAGCCAAAAAAATACCGATGAAAGAGTTGAATTATAAAAAAAAATAATGAGGTCTTGTTCCCTGCTTGAATGCAGAGCTATTAGCACATATGATTAGACTCGCTTGACCTTGTTGCATTTGAGGTGTTGAATGCAACATTTAACGTCATATTCGTTGATTCCATATTCATACAAGTCTAATTTCATATGCATTAAATTAATCTAATCATCCAATATAAAATATCCCAATAAGTTGTCTAAAACTAATATTCCAATTCTTTAATAATTAATCAATTTATTTCATAAAATGTTTTGAACATGTGCAAAAAAAAATTTAACAACATATTATAATATCTATCCCATAGTACTTATCTGTAATTTCATAAAATGTTGATAATGATTATTCAAAACATACATATATGATGTTTAGACAATACTTAAATAAATAATATTTAATGAAAAAATGGAGATATTCTTGCCTTAAAAAAAGTGTTTCGATAATCTAAAAATTACAGTTTGTTCTTCTCACAAAAAACAACTTTTGTACGTTGTCCTTCTTCAACATCTTTGTGCAAAGCCTACAACGTTAAGGTTGAAAATTGGTTTAATAGTGTTTGTGCGTTAAACTGGAGGGCTTGTAGGTTTTGTTTGAACCAAAATAAGGCAATAATACAAAATTATTAGTCAAAAGAGTTACTTAATAAAAATCACTGAACCACCATAAAGAGTGCTAAAGAAAAACAAATCCTTGCTAAAATAGAACACTCCCTCCAAGGGGGATGCCTCCGTAGCGGTCTAAAGTGGCTATAACGACTCTGAACCCTGCTACAGTAGGCCTAGCCACCATCCCCACTGATATATCTTATTTTATTTGTTTCAGAACGATTCAGCTCCTAACCTTATTTGCAAACTAACTACTATAAACTCAATAACAAAAAACATGATGTGACGACCCATATAGTTTAATACTTAGGTTGATTAAGTCCAATTATTAAATTATTAATATTGTCAATTCAATTAAATCTCATATTTAACCTGAGAGGAAAACATCAGATTAGGATATACAAATGGAGTGCGATAAGATGAGTGATAAATACATCGTGATATTAATAAATCACTACCACTAAGATTTTAATAAAACATCATTTGTATCAACAATAAATCCCATCCATGAAATCACAAGGGAAACACCGTTCATACAAACCACAATAAATTGTCAATAATGCGATCCACAAACTTAAACTGAGTGCATGCCCTAAGAACGTAAAATACAAATCTCTCATCTCTCATGATAAAAAGTAAATAAAAATGACATAAATTAAGGGAGACCTACAACTTCGAACTATTCGTGAGACTAAAATAAGGACTTGGTGCTCTGAAATAGGAATGTTAGATGAGACAATCACGAGCACTTGAAATTTGAGTTCAACGACGATGGTGAGGCCACCGCTAGTTAACAAAGTTATGCAACCCCAAAATATTTGAAAATAAATAATAAATCTAAAGATTATTATCTTACACAACTGCCATCGTATGAGCGTTCCTCATTGTTCATTAATTAACAATTAGAATTTCTCTTATTAAATAAACTTCATTATTAACAAGGACCATTGTCATGTTTATTCCCAATCCCCATCGATGTCACTATTCCAACGACATGCACATACAAGAATACCTAATTCAAATAAATGGATACTCATCATCACAATGTCCAACCTCCACCATATACACCTCAAACACATCATCACAACCCACAAGAATCGCGAGGTGATAAATCCTCAAGATTGGAACACCAATTTACCTCATCCACCTTCTCCAACTCATTCAAAAAAGAACTCACAAGGTTTACTTAATGATCATAACGAGCATTTTCAAGCTCAAATGAGTTAACCAAGCATGCTTAGAGAGGGTCTACCCAATATGTATCATCAAAGTGTTCTTGAACAATATCCTCAATGAGATCTACCTAAAGAATATCGTCTTCATCACCCATTTGTTTGCAATGTTAAAAATGTTAAGCTCCAATGCCATGTTTTCGCTGAGATTCATTTGCCCATTTTTAGCATTAATTAGGGCATTTGAGGTAGCTAAAATAGGTTGAACAAGGATAATTGGGATGTGGTTGCGATTTCGAGCTACAAGTTGAGTATTCAAAACCACAAACTCCACTAGGAAGTAGAATTTGTCAACTTGAATTATGACATCTTCCACCACCTTCTAGAGACTGTAATGGAATGGTCCTCTAGTTGCAGAGTGATTTTGATCATCTTTATCTCACTTATACCTCGTTGTTCATACACGAAGTATGGTAGAAATTGACACCCACACCTAAATCAATGAAAGCTCCAAGTTAATAGCATTACATGTCTGCTATTAGGGAGACACAAGCCTTTAATGATAGGGTGAAGCAATGGGTTATTTTACAACTAGATTTGGCTCTATTCATGTCTCCTCACTACTCTCTTCGAGATAGGCATATTTGACATCTATGGGGTTAGGTCAGACTTTCGGAGATTTTGAAAGTGGGGTGGGATCGTCATATCAAGAACTTCCACACTACGTAGAGTAGTGATGGATTTTGCTTCATGATGCGAAAATTTTGGTCTCATAATAATAACATTGTGTTGACCTTGAGGATTTTGCTGAGGTTGCTATCGAAATATTCCATTTTCTAGGATACTTAATGAAGTGGTCAATTTTGATAGTGAAGATTTAATTTCTATAAACATTTGTGCATTTTGAGCATTATCATTCATTTGAGTTTGCATAAAAACTTGAAAAGTATCTTCAACGCTCTTCTTATATGGGGGCACATTTGGAAGAGGGGGAAAAGGACCTTGAATTTGAAATAGTGATGATCCTTGTTGGCATGAAGGATAATAATTTTAAGGTAGGAGATTTTGGGCTTATTGGGATTGGCCCCTGCAGACCCCCCATCTTAGAGACCTCTTAAGCACTTCCTTAGGTCCCTAACACTCATCCACTCACTATAAACCCTAGGTCATACACCGAGTAATGATACGGAGGCCATCGGAAGCTCCTGGTTCACATTTGACTCAAGTCTACATCCTAACCTAAGTTAAACCTTAAAGGGACCGGAGTCCCCTTTACAACGGTTCGTCCCGTTCACGAATCAGCCGCATGGTTCAAACGAATGATCCGTTTTATTCAGAGTATTGATTTGGAGGCCAACAAGTGCTCTCGGGCCACGTTTAAACTCGATAAAATCCCTACCCTGAATGAATCTCAATGAAACCATTTAGGGATCTGAATCCCCATTCTAATGATCTGTGTCGTGCGCAAATCGGTCTCACGTTACACACGAATGACACGTTTTACTCTAAAGGTCCATCGAATGCTTTTGGACACTGTTTGCCCCCGGTCAACTCTTCAAACTGAGCGAATCTCAATGAAATCTTGAAAGGATCAAAATTCATTTTCGAACAATTCATGCCATGAGCGAATCGGCCTTACGGTTCGGACGAACAATTCATTTTCCTTCGTAACCCCTGATCCATAGATCATCAGGCTCTTCCGATTCCCATTTGACTTTGGTCATCTCCTGTACCTGAGAATGGCTCAACGAATTCTTGAAGGCTCTAAATTTCCTTTCTAGCGGTCCCAACCGTGCAGGATTTGGACTTACGATTTGTATTTTATGTCCATTTTTCAAAAACAGTTCGTTCTAGACTGCCTATAGGGACTCCAGACCCCCTGCCTATCGGCAGAGTGTACTTTCCTTTCCCAGTAAGGTAGAACCTGTGCCGATAGACAGGCCAAAGGCCATGTCGATCGGCACCCCAACCCTAAATGGCACTATATAAAGGGTCCATGACCTCACGCATGGAGCAAGTCCTTTTCAAGATTTAACACAGATTCTCTTGAAATTAGAGCTTTCTCATTACCAAAATGAAAAGTCAGTTTTTCAACATTCCCTCACCTCACTTTCTTACCACAATTAGTCGTCCACCTCAACCCATCACATTACCTTCATACCACTAGAAAAACCAGCTTACATGCATTCTAAATTCGGTAAAAAAGTTCTACAAGGATGTCCCTTCCTCACCCCTTTTTTACTTTAATCATTTAATTATTATTATTATTATTATTATTATTATTATTATTATTATTATTATTATTATTATTATTATTATTATTATTATTATTATTATTATTATTCACTTTATTCTCATTTTGTGATATCTTCTAGTTTTGTTTCATTATCTCACATTAAATAATCTTTATTTTTATTATTATTATTGCCCACAACTAATTTTCATAAAAGTCCAAAAAAGACAAAAAGAGGGTTCATTCATAAATTCCACTGTTCTAAAAAAACCCGCCTAGGCTCTGCCTAGGCGCGCCTAGGCTTAAGGCTTGGGAGAAATGTCTCGCCTTACGCTTTTCACGCCTTATTCATGGTAAAACCCTTAAGGCGCACTTTTTTCTAAAAACAACAATGATTTAGTGAAACGATGTCGCCTTTTAAAGAATTTGTTTACAAACCGAACCATTATCTCATCCAAAATAATTAAATAGTATTTTAATTTGCATATATTCAGACATATTTTTATGATATGCGCAATTTTTGTATTTTAATAGCCTTGATATGGTTAAAAAATATTGAAATATATTAAGAAGGCCTAAACGCCTTTTCACGCCTTTTTACGCATAGGCCCGCCTAGGCTTCTAAGGCTTAAGGCTTGGCCTCCACGCCTCAATCACGCCTCGCATGTTTTAGAACCTTGATAAATTCCAAATGTTAGACTTCCGTATCTTCACACACTCTCACATTTGAACACATTTCTTTTTAAAAACACTCAAATAGGAGTCATACATATGGATTTATGGTTTAAACCCTATCGCTATGCTATTTTTGAATTAGGTGGACTTTGATTACTCTTGGGATATGTAGTCGCCAAGGGCCAATCCGAAGATTCGAATCATCCTTTTTCATTTTATGGGTTCCTAACACCTTTCCATTCCATAACTTATTCCTAGGACCTTCGAATCATTTGGTTTAGTATGCATCAGTATGACCTTGATTCCATTCTATCAAGGAGATGACATTCTTTTTCCTTTTTTGAGCAAAACAAGTTGGTGACTCGATCTCTTCCTGTTATTCCCACTTGACGACGACCAATTTTATATCTGAGGCAGACTACAAAGATGATGACATGAGTGACAGAAAGAGACCTCCATATCCTCAAATCACCCACACTTACATGTGAAAAAAAAGCGATAGAGGGGGGGGGGACCATTTCTTTTCCTCCTCCCCTCGTCCTAACATCGGGGCTAGGCCCATGCCTAACGAATCAGAACCGAGCGTCCAAAGCGGCGACTCCTCTGGGGACTCTTAAGAGGACTAGACACTATTTTGTACATGGATATTACTTCTTTTCTCTCCTTCTTTTCTACATGTGTACATATACCTCCATTTTTTTGTTCTCCTTATTCCTATGCTTATTTCTCGTATATTTATGTCATGATTGTCTCCACCATTGTCTCTTGTCATGCATTTATCACTCCTCACTTACGTGTACATGCTTATAATGCTTCACCTTACGCCCACTTGGATTTCTTCCATGAACTACCAAAGTAGGTAGTTATTGATAGATATAGGTTTAAGTTTTCCATCATATATGTACTTGTGAACCATCCTGCTTTATGTGAATATTGTGGTTGTGTTGGTCATACTATTTCACTTTGTAAGAGAGTTGAAACTCATGTCAAACTCCATTGAATAACAAAGGTGGTTGCGAAAAAGTCAAGCCCAAGTTAAACCATTGATGAGGACTTGGTATCTGGGAGCAAGAAGACGATTGAAACGGCAACTAAAGTTGGCACCATCTCCATAAGTCAAATTAATTCCCGGCCAGATAATCATGTTATAGAGTTTTGTTCAAAAAACACTTTGGAGGATGTCGCTTACCACCAAAATACTCAAAAAGATGTGTAGAACATGGGAAAAAATGAGAAGGATTCGCACCTGAAAAGTAACAAATTTTCAGTCCTTGATAATGAGCACACTTTTAACATTTATAAGTTTTATGGAGAGGACTACATTCAGCCTGTTGTGGTCAACATGTGCCAATTGGAAAGCCCAAATTCTTTGCAATAAAAAATTTCTTTCACTGTCAATTAGAACACGCACGGGGGATCTTTGTCTCCTGCCTTTTTGGCACATGGTGGTCAGATTATACCTACTTGTAGCATTGGGAAGATGGAAAAGAAGGACATCCCCCTTTCCCGCTTTCTCCCTTATCTGATGACTCTACGCAAGAGCATGTTGGAGGTATTTTTAATTCTAGAGATGTGGTCAAAGTGGTCTTGGAGCCTCAACTTTATGTTGACCTGAGTTGTGAGTTAAGGTAGATCAGCTTACTCTTTTGGGCCAAGCTAATACTTCTTTTCACAATCAATTTGACTAATAAAAAATTGGCCTGCCTGCCTAAGTGTTGAAGAGACAATCTCTAGTAGCACCCCATCTAATGATAGTATTGCTTTACGCTCCCAATATCATGAGCACGAGTTGGACAATTAAGTGGATTATTCCACTACGTCTCACTCTTGTAGCTCAAATTTGTCTAAAGACTAAAAAATGACCATTAAAAAGGAAGAACGACAAAACCAACTTGAGCAAGATGGAGTATAGAAAAAATTGACGGATATGGAAATTTTCGAAGTTATGACTGATGAAGAAAGTACAATTGATGAGGGTCATTAGAAAATCCATGAAGAAAATGGAAATTCTTTAGATACGAAGGCTACGATATTTGTAAATGCTCAAGACAATGTCAAATGGAAATATTAAAACTATTGTAATTTTTCGTAATACAAATGTTTCATATGGTCGTAGTCACCGACGGACTACTGTTGGCCGAGTGAGAGCCTTAGCCCCCACAAATTTAAAAAAAAATCACATATAAGAATTTTAATAAATATAGGTGTAAAAAAGTAATTACACCTAAAAATGCCTTGTTTCTCTCTCCCCCCCCCCCCCCCCCCTCCCCTCTCTCTCTCTCTCTCTCTCTCTCTCTCTCTCTCTCTCTCTCTCTCATAACCCAAAAAGTTAAACCAACAATAATACTAAAATTAACTCAAACAATATAACCCTATATATATATATATATATATATAGGGTTATATTGTTTGAGTTAATTTTAGTATTACTGTTTGTTTAAGTTTTTGGGTTAATTTTATGATTAACTTTAGGATTATTGCTGGTTTAAGCTTGAGCCTGAAATGTAGAAATATATGTGTTGTTTCCCTCCCTCTCTATTGATATTGATGCAAAATTTGGGGTTAGTTTTAATGTTAATGTTCGTAAGGGTTAATTTTAGGGTTGATGTTAGGACTAATTTTATGGATTATTGGTTAAAATTAAAAAATAATTTTTTTATTTGTGCTTCCTTTTCTTACGGTCCGAAAATTACCATTAAATTAGCCCACACTCATGTTAAATCGTCGGTCCATCCCTGGTCAAAGTTAAATTATTTGTCGAATATAATACTTTCAGATATTTCATACGTTATGTGAGTCTTGAGAATGAGTTTAATAATGATAAAAATAATAAAACAAAGCAAAGGGTGGTAGTCTGTATGTGAAAATCATTTATCACAAATTCAATATTTCAAGTGGCCAATGAACTAAACCATCTGATGTTGGGAGGGAAAAGGAAAAAATAGAAGTAAAAATAATAATATAAAACCAAGTGGATTTGAATTTATACTACTAAGGGTGTTTCTTAAGGAGACAAAATAACGAAAAAAAATAAAAAGCTTTGTCAAAAAAAATAAATTATTTATAAAATATAGTACTTTTTGATATTTCATACGAGATGTGAGTCTCGAGAATAAGTTTAATAATGATAAAAATACAAATACAAAGCAAAGGGTGGTAATCTGTATGTGAAAATCATTTATCACAAATTCAATATTTCAAGTGCCCAAAGAACTAAACCATATGATGTTGGGAGGGAAAAGGAAAAAAATAGAAGTAAAAATAATAATAGAAAAACGGGTGCTTTTGAATTTATACTTTTAAGGTTGTTTATTACGGAGACAAAATAACAAAAAAAATAAAAAGCTTTATCCAACCCATGGGGGAATATTGTTTCCTCATCCTCATCAATTGCAGTTGTTGTAATGCTTAGTCCATGGTGGGTTGGGCATTGTTGGAATAGGCTCCAACGTTTTCAATGCCATGCAGCTAGGCACGGCATTATGCAAAAGCTAAAGAGACTAATTTCAGGACCAATAATTATATATACTAAACCGATGTGGGATTTTGGGATGTATAAGAGTGATAAAATAATACCACCGAGTTCAGTTAAAACAAAGCCTTGTTGGTTACCCACCTAAAGGTCAAAAGAAAAAAATGTTGCATGCTGTTGACGTGGTAGGAGTGCAAAGGTATGAGAAATAGAATGTAAATGGCAGGTGAGGTGGTTTAAGGTATGACTAGATGGTTTAGGCTTGGAGGTATTGATAATTTTGGGGTAGTCTAAATATATTTTTTATTTGAGTTATTTGGGTTCTGGTACCAACTAGTTATACTTGTTTCGGTTTTAGCCTCAAATTAAAAACTACTGTATGTTTGACCCCCATTTTTCGCTTTTAGCAACATTGTTTAGAAAAAAAGTTTTGCTAAAAATATCGAAAAAATTCAAAAAGCGAAGATAAAAAAAATGGGGAGAAACATATAATAGTTTTTAATTAGGGGTCAAAACTCAAACGAGTGTAACTAGTGGGGGACAAAACCTAAATAACCTTTTTTTTTTATTTTAGCAAGATAAAAGTTGAACATGTCTATGTATAAGCTAATAATAATAATATTAAGGGATTTTTTTTTTTTTTGATAAGTAAATGAATCATTAAACCAAACCCGCCTAAGGGGGCGGAAACCCGTATACAGGAAGTATACAAACAAAAAGGCGCAAGGTCGAGCCTCAGAAAAAACAACACAGACCCCTAAAACTCCTCCAAAAACTCGAGGAAGATAGATAAAGACGAATCATTTCCTCCCTTCAACCAAGTACGAAGAAGGTTCAGAAAGTAGAACCGAATACGAGAAGGACTAAGATCAACTCCCTCAAAGCATCTTCTGTTCCTCTCCTGCCAGATGGTCCAAAAAATACAATGAGGAACCATCCTCCTGAGAAAACGCGAACCCATCCAACCCCTAGGCCTTCTCCAAGCCGCCATCACCTCGCACACCGTACGAGGCATAACCCATACCATCTGGCTTAAAGAGAAAAATAAGTCCCAGAGACCCTTAGTGATTTGACAATGAAGAAGAAGGTGATTGGTAGTCTCCTCCTCCTTCCTACATAACCAACATCTACTGGCCATCCTCCTGCCTCGATGCTGAAGCCCCTCAATAGTCAAGATGGCCTGCCTGACAGCGGTCCATACAAAGAAGCAAACCTTGGGAGGTGCACGACTCTTCCAAATTACCTTCCACGGAAAAGAGGCACCCCCACGACCCCTCAGCACAATATAGTAACTCTTAACTGAGAACAGGCCATCCCGAGAGCACGACCACCTCAACCCATCTGCACCCAAAGTCGGAGTCGGGGCCAATCTCAACCAGGAAAAGAACTCCGCCGCCTCCTCCAGCTCCGAATCCCTGAGATCCCTCCTAAGCTTCGGATCCCACTCCCCCCGAGCCCCATCCCCCCGCCTATGATGCACAACTAACCCCTCTTTGTCAACCCCAAGACGATACATCCCCGGGAAAAGATCCTCCAGAGAGCCCCGCGCGCCCCATTTATCCTTCCAGAATCTGATACGGTTCCCGTTCCCAAGCTGGAAGGAAATAAGCAAAGAAAACCTCCCCACCCAAGAGCAATAAATCTCCACCAGCCCACCCCATGAGCCAAGCGCCCAGTAACAGGGCCCCACTCAAACGGATGCACCCTGTGTCTAGCGACCACCACTTTCCTCCATAATCTGCCTTCTTCCCGATGAAAACGCCACAGCCACTTACCCAGTAAAGCCATGTTGAATTGGGCTAAGTGCCTCACCCCAGCCCCACCCTCACTCAGAGGCCTGCACACCTCATCCCAACTCACCAAGCAATAGTGAAAGTGATCATCATTCCCTCTCCACAGAAAATCTCTCATCAGCTTATCGAGCCTAATGCCAACGCTCCTAGGTAAAGGAAGAACAGACATGAAGTAAGTCGGCAGGCTAGATAAAACGCTTTTGATCAACGTCAACCGACCCCCTTTGGACAGGTAACTATGCTTCCACCCAGCCAACCTCCGTTGCACCCTCTCGAGAACCGGATCCCAAATCGAAGAAGACTTAAACTTAGCCCCTAAGGGGAGTCCCAGATAAGTAGATGGGAGAGAACCGACACGACAACCAAGCACACCTGCAAGAAGCCCCAAATTCCCAACCTCTCCCACAGCAATCATCTCACTCTTCCTGACGTTGATATGTAACCCCGAAACAGCCTCAAAACACACCATAAGTAACCACAGTGACCTCACCTCCCCCACCGACGCCCCACAAAAAATAATAGTATCATCCGCAAAAAGAAGGTGAGACACCTCCACAGAATGGGTAACCGATCTCCCGATAGAAAAACCCGAAATAAGGCCGCCCTCCATCGTCCTACTCATCATCCTAGAAAATGCCTCCATAACCAGGATAAAGAGAAAAGGGGATAAAGAATCACCCTGCCTAAGTCCACGCGAACTCGAAAAGAACCCTTCCGGCACCCCATTAACAAGAACAGAGAAGTTGACAGTAGAAAAGCACCTCTTCATCCACCTACACCACCGTTCCCCAAACCCCATCCTCCTAAGCAAATAAATGAGGAACTCCCAACTCACATGATCATACGCCTTCTCAATATCAAGTTTGCATAGAACACCCGGAACCCCACCTCTAAGTCTTGATTCGATGCACTCATTCGCAATCAGTGCGGCATCCAGAATCTGACGTCCCCCCACAAACGCACTCTGGGCCTCCGAGATGAGAGGATCAATCACATATCTAAGTCTGACCGACAAGACCTTAGAAATGAGCTTATACACGCTGCTAACCAGACTAATAGGCCTGAAATCTCTAACATCCGTAGCCCCCCCCCCCCCCCCTTCTTCGGGACCAAAGTAATGAACGTGGCGTTTAGACTCCTCAGAAAATACCCCCTATCATAAAACTCGATGAAAACCGCCATCACATCCATCCTAACCACCTCCCAACAATGCTGGTAAAAAGCCATGGTGAATCCGTCCGGACCAGGCGCCTTATCACCGCACATCGACCTCAAAACCTGGACAACCTCCTCCTCTGTGAACATCCTCTCTAGCCAAATCACCTCATCCCTAGCGAGGCCTGCCACTGGGAGCCCATTCATCGTCGGACGCCAAGACTCCTCCTCGGTGTACAACCTCTCGTAGAACTGACTGATCTCCCTACGAACCTCACTCTCCTCAGTGAACTCCACTCCCCCTACGACCACCTTCTCGATATGGTTAAAGCGGCGATGGGAATTAGCCGTTTTATGAAAAAACTTAGTGTTGTAGTCTCCTTCCCTAAGCCAAAGAGCTCTAGACTTTTCCCTCCAACTCATCTCCTCCTGAACCAGACGCTTCCCCACCTCCCTTTTCTTCTCGACCCTCGCCACCCTCTCTGCCCCCGAAAGACCATCTACCCCTTCTTTTTCGTCAAAGTGACGGATATCCTCTAAAAGCTGCTCAATCGCACCCCGCACATTACCAAACACATCACGGTTCCACCGAATGATATCCCCCTTAAGAAGAGATAATTTAGTCGCAAGTCTGAAGCTCGCATTCCCCTCCACCTCATACCCCTGCCACCACTCCCGAACCCTCCCCACAAAATCCTCCTCTTTTAACCACATATTCTCAAATCTAAATGGGGTCCTCCCCCCAATCCTCCCTCCACACTCCAGTAAAATAGGTGAGTGGTCCGAAGTCACTCGAGGCAAGCAAGACTGAGTTGCCCCAAAAAAATGATCATCCCAATCATTAGAAAGTAAATATCGATCCAGCCGAGAAAGAGAAGGCTCGTCCCTATTACTGGACCAGGTGAACACCCCTCCCACCAAAGGGAGATCAATCAGCTCCAACTCATCAATGAAGTCCGAGAAATCCCGCATATACGAGTTCGACCTCCCCCCACCACTTATCTCAGATGGGAAACGAACGATGTTGTAATTGCCCCCTGAGCACCACGGAACACCCCAAACATTCCTGACCCCTACCAATTCCTCCCACAACTCCCAACGAAATGAGTCTTCCACAGGCCCATAAACCCCCGAAAAGCTCCATGAGAACTGATCCTCCACAGACCTGAATAAGCACGAAAGCGACCACCGACCTACTAAAAAATCAATTTTTTCCACCACTCTACTATCCCACATAATAATAATCCCTCCTGAAGCCCCATCGGAATCCAGGCAGCACCACTCAACCCATCGACCTCCCCAAATCGAACGCGCCACCTCCCAATCCACTGACCCCAACTTTGTCTCTTGAAGGCATAAAATGTCCGGCCTCCACTGCGAAATCGCTCCACTAACCACCCTTCGTTTTGCGGGATCATTCAACCCCCGCACGTTCCAAGAGATAAGACGTAGCTTCATTATAATCCATTGGTTCCCCTGCTCACCCCCCTCTCTACATCCTGGACTCTTTCCCTCCGCCTCTCCTCTATGTGTTGGAACACCCTCAGTGCCTCCTCCTCATTTCCTACAAAATCGATCCCTAGAAATGTACTGAATCCTCCTATAACATTGGAAACCCATTCCTCCGCATCTGGATCCGGAATTTTCTCGCCAATCCTAATCCCGGACGCCTCCCCTTCCCGTTCCACAGCCCCTAGCTCCACCCACAGTCTAGGGGACAAGTTCCCCAAGTTACTAACAAAATCTTGCCCACTCGACGGATCCCAGCAACGCCACCCGACCAATGCGCAAGGGCCCCACCCTCCACATCACCCTCACCCCCCTCGACAATAGTGCAAAGGGAATCCCCCATTCACAAGCAACGAAGCCGGAGATAAAGAGGGACCGAGCCCCTCGGCTGAGCAAGGACTCGTGGCCGCCCCCTTACCTCCGAAAACACCTCCGGATATGCCCAACGAATCCTTAACAACCGCACCTTTACCCTTAAAAACCCCTCTAACCTTGCCTCTAATATTGAGGGCTTTAGTTTTATCTCTTTTTTTTCCAAGAACCCCATGTTTCAATACTTTACCGGAATTAAGACAAGGTCCGACTAAACTAAAATGCGCGCACTGTTTACTATTCTTAGTAGGCAGGGACTCCATACATTAGAAGCACGCCTGGTACCGTCATTTAACACATTGTTACCCAAAGCATTACCAGCCAACAAAACCTTTTGCCCATTCTTATTATTACAAAAATAATTTTGCAACGTCACATCATCCTTCTTGTCCGCCCCTGAACCAACATTAAACCCATGAGGCTGCTCTACAATACCCACTTTCTTGCCAGACCCATCACCCTCAAGTTGACTCGCCAACAAATCACTATCACCCACTGTAGCACACAGGGTCTTGTCCGCCACCCTACTGTACACCAACCCCATACCTCGTACGCTATGTTGCTCAGTCCCCAAGGCTACACTAGTCTGCACACCTATGCAGGAAACATGCTGAGCGGAGCTTCCCGCCCCGTCACCGGAACACACAAAGCTGGAACTGGAGACCTGCCGACCAGGGGTAGCCACACCGTCGTCGGAACCACCAACGCTGCTCACTTCACAGCCACTCCGGACCCCCAAGCACAACTTACCGCCGAAACTGGGCGTTACCGACCTGGACAGCGTAGACGGAGCCAAATGACGAGACCCAACCTGAACTTTGCCATAACGTTTGAGTATACCAGCCTTAGTAGTGACTTTCGGTAGAGGCGGACAATGACTCATGGCGTGAGCCATGGTGCTACTGTGCTTGGGAGATGACACAGATGCAGGACAAGCATCCATCGTCGAGCCCACCACCAAAGCCTCATCACCACCAATAATACCACACCCAGAACTAGGAGGGGCGTGAGTCACCAAAGCAGGACTCGAAGTCTGCCCAAACCGACCTACAACTGCAGCACGAGTTAGAGCCTTCACCCTCAGACAGCCCATCTCTTCAGATACACCATTACCTACATAGGAACACGAAGGTAGCACCTCAACGAAGACGGGAAGAACGAAGGCCCAACCACCCGCTTTAATAGTGACCTTCTCCGGGATAGTCATGTTCCCTCTAACCAAAATCCTTGCCCACCTCAGCTCAACCCCTGACTGAGTAGCTTCGTCAATATTGAGAAAGCCTCCACACTGATTACCAACAGCCTGAAATACTTCCAAGCCCCATAAGTGAAGAGGGAGGCCCTCAATCCTAATCCAGCGACAATATGGGCGACCACCACTTTTGGAACAGCAACCCAGTGGATGCCACTTATCAAGAAATAGATGAGCCCCATGCACAACCCATTGTTTCTTCTTGAGGAACCTAAACGCTTCATGTTCAGAGGAAAAAATGAAACAAAAAAAAGAGGAGCTGAGATACCTCACTATCACCCCACCAACAGCACTCCAATGTAAGTTGACCCATAACTGCAACTTCTCTAATGAAGGAGGCAATCCTGGAGCACTACCAACTCTCCCCACCAACGCTCTCTTGAAAAATTCAGTCCTGGACCTAAAAGATTCATCCACAACGGAGAACACATGCTTCAAGTGACGATCTTCATGCACTTCCAATGGTGATAAAGGCCACGGCTCAAGCAGCGCCGCTTGGAGATACGATTTCACCATGGGAAACTACTTCTTCCAGCTTCTTACTAATAATAGTAATTGGAAAAAGCTGATTACTTAAAAAATATGAAATCATACAACAGATCAACTCATCTCTCCCCCTTCCATTCCTGACGGCCCTCCACTCTTTCACTTTTCCAACCTCCTTAATTAAAGTGAAATGATGGCAATTACATTGTGGGCAAAGTCAAAAAAAGGGATTTTTGACTTTGCCCACAATGTAATTGCCATCATTTCACTTTAATTACTCATTTATTTCTCTTTAGACTTTACCCCTCCAATTTCAGTATTAGCGATAGAAAACTGTGGCAAAAAGAATAAAGTAGCGCCACTAAAAGTGAATATATTAGGTAAAGTCTAAAAAACTACAATCAAATAATGATAGCTTTAGGAGGTAAATTAAAAATAGGGTTATTTCGATTTTGGCCCCCATTACTTTTGTCTGTTTGGGGAATAACCCCCAATTGATAATTATAGTAGGACTAATCCAAATTTTTCACTTCTAGCGACAGTTTTTCAACATATTTATATTTTTAGCAACACGTTTTTTATAAAAATGTAGCTAGAAATGAAAAGTGGGGGTTAATCGTATAATAGTTTTTAATTGTGGGTTAATCTCCAAATGGACAAAACAAATGAGTGCCAAAATCCAAATAACCCTATAATTTATAACACCAGCTAAGACAATGTATAGCCAACTAGTTTTGCTTATGTATGACCAAAATGTAATTCTTCAGGAACTCATTCAAGGATTTTTTTTGCGACCTTTAAATATAAATATTTAATGTTAATTAATTAGGATTTTCCATAGTTGTTGTCTCACAATGATCTCAGGGACTATATCTCCTACTTAGTTGTGGGTTGGAAAGTGCAATATATTTCTAGAGTTGTCCAAGATCCCCTTTTTCAATTCCATAGGTTAATTTTTTTTCCTGCATGTCATATATATATATGGGTTGGAAAATGAGTTGTAAATTTATAATATATTTGATGATGGATTGTTTGGACACTGTCAACATTTAAAGGAGTTGAAGGAGCTAGTTGAAATCGGAAAGTGTGTTGAGAAGTAACTTTTTAAATTGGTAATTGTATGTTATATTAAAAATGGGAATTTACAGCATTACAATTACAACCTTACATCAAGTCCCCTTTGTAGTACTTTTTTGGTTAAATTAACGTTTAATCTTTAAGAGCTAAGTAAATTTTACACTTAGTCCGTCTGACTTTTTTTATATTTTTAAAAGTGCCTTACCTTTGTTTTTGACAATATTTTCTTAGGATTTAAGATACGAGAAGAATGAGTTTTTGTGAAAGTTTTAAATGGTGAGAGACTTTATGGAACAAAAGAAAACGTCTTGGACTAAACGTTAATTGAAAAATTGTCGAGGGACTTTTATCGAATTACCATATTTTTTAAAAATATTATTAATTTATGTAATTAGGCCAAGCTATCTATTGATAATTTCAGAATTACGCAAATCTATAATTAAACCTCATTCCAAAATTTTAATCATAATACTAAATTATATTTAAACATTAAGGTCTATAATAATAATGAGATAATTCTAGGAGGACATGTAGACAAACTTACAAATTTATCAAAATAGAAATAAAGTAGCACATTAGTGAGATTGATCTAACATCGTTCAAAGATAGGGGTGCCAATTCGGGACTGTGTTGATTTTTATTTGAGTACAAGTTTTGAGTACTCTTAAATCTATACAAGTTAATAGTGTTATCTTCGGGTCATATCGGATTATTACCATAAATGGGTTATCGTATAAAAAAATGTCAGCCCTATTCAAAGATTTACTTCAAATATTAAATTTTATTGAAACTTTTATGTTTGTCATAATGAAGAGATAATTATAGGAGGATATATGTCTCAACATAATTTTAAAGTACCAAAATTATCCAAGGGAAACCTCCCGCAGAAATGTTGTTTTAGACATCCCACATCGCATATGTTCACCAAAATTCTTTTGTTTAATTCGATCCGTTCATTTTGTCCCTACTTTCGTGCGTAGTTGCATGACATTTGAAATATTGGATGTTGATCCAATTACACTCAACCCATGAAGGGTTGAAAGTAGCAATAGTAATGAATTGATGAAACTTGAATTAAAATCTCAAATAGGTTAACTGATCTTTTTGTTTTTTTTCATTTGATTTTTTTTGTTTGACAATATTAAGTTCTTACAAACTTTCTATATTTAAGTTTTGACTGACTTAGTTATCAAACGTCATGCCAAGTTGCACGTCATTTGAAATGTTGGATGTTGATCCAATTACACCGAACTCACCAAGGGTTGAAATTAGCAATACCAATAAATTGATGAAACTTAAATTAAAATCTCAAATAGGTTAACCGAACCCATCACGTGTTGGTTAGTTTTCTCTTTTTTATTTTTTTCCATTTGATTTTTCCGCATTTTGCAATATTTAGTCCTTGGAAACTTTCTCTATTTGCGTTATTATTAATTTAATTTTCAAATTCCATGCCTAGTTGCATGGCATTTGAAATGTTGGATGTTGATCCAATAACACCCAACCCAACCCATTAAGGTTTCAATGTAGCAATACTAATGAATTGTTAAAACTTGAATTAAAATCTCATATAGGTTGACCGAACCCACCAGGGGTCGGTTAGGTATTATCTTTTCATTTTTTTTTTTCATTTTATGTTTTTTGGTTTTACTATATTTATTTCTTAAAAATTCTCTCTATTTAAGTTGACTGACTAAATTATCAAATCGAAAATACGTTATATTTCACTGCAAAATGACTACGGGAATGCTACATGACCAACATTAAACAATGTTTTACTACTTAGAATATATTTTAATTCATATTTGTAAGATTTTATTTTATTAATCAAAATAAGAATTGAAAGGATTGATCCCAGTCATAACTAAAATTAAAGATGTACTTTGAGAAACAAATAAGGGAGTTTTCTATTTTTGTCCTTCGAAAATATTTATTTGTTTGGACCTAGTCCATTTACATATTTTTTAGAACTAAGGTCCTTCGCCTCTTATTCTATATCTTATGAGTTTGCGTATATACAAACATGACAGGTGTATATTATAAAAGTTCGTACATAAATTATAATAATTCACCTAAAATTCCCTCGAAAAAATCATGTGTCTTTAAAAAATTTATTGTATATAGTACTAAAAATGGGTATACATTAAAAGACAGGGACCTTATTGTCCAAATAATATGTTAGTGAACTTGAGCCAAAAAAATACCGACGAAAGAGTTGAATTATAAAAAAAAATAATGAGGTCTTGTTCCCTGCTTGAATGCAGAGCTATTAGCACATACGATTAGACTCGCTTGACCTTGTTGCATTTGAGGTGTTGAATGCAACATTTAACGTCATATTCGTTGATTCCATATTCATACAAGTCTAATTTCATATGCATTAAATTAATCTAATCGTGCAATATAAAATATCCCAATAAGTTGTCTAAAACTAATATTCCAATTCTTTAATAATTAATCAATTTATTTCATAAAATGTTTTAAACATGTGCAAAAAAAAATTTAACAACATATTATAATATCTATCCCATAATACTTATCTGTAATTTCATAAAATGTTGATAATGATTATTCAAAACATACATATATAATGTGTAGGCAATTCTTAAATAAATAATATTTAATGAAAAATGGAGATATTCTTGCCTTAAAAAAAGTGTTTCGATAATCTAAAAATTACAGTTTGTTCTTCTCACAAAAAATAACTTTTGTACGTTGTCCTTCTTCAACATCTTTGTGCAAAGCCTACAACGTTAAGGTTGAAAATTGGTTTAATAGTTTTTGTGCGTTAAACTGGAGGGCTTGTAGGTTTTGTTTGAACCAAAATAATGCAATCATACAAAATTATTAGTCAAAAGAGTTACTTATTAAAAATCACTGAACCACCTTAAAGAGTGCTAAAGAAAAACAAATCCTTGCTAAAATAGAACACTCCCTCCAAGGGGGATGCCTCCATAGCGGTCTAAAGTGGCTATAACGACTCTGAACCCTGCTACACTTGGCCTAGCCCCCATCCCCACTGATATATCTTATTTTATTTTTTTTAGAACGATTCAGCTCCTAACCTTATTTGCAAATTAACTACTATAAACACAATAACATAAAACATGATGTGACGGCCCATATAGTTTAATACTTAGGTTGATTAAGTCCAATAATTAAATTATTAATATTGTCAATTCAATTAAATCTCATATTTAACTTGAGAGGAAAACATTAGATTAGGATATACAAATGGAGTGCGATAAGATAAGTGATAAATACATCGTGATATTAATAAATCACTACCACTAAGATTTTAATAAAACATCATTTGTATCAACAATAAATCCTATCCATGAAACCACAAGGTAAACCACCATTCATACAAACCACAATAAATTGTAAATAACGCGATCCACAAACTTAAACTGAGTGCAAGACCTAAGAACGTAAAATACAAATCTCGCATCTCTCATGATAAAAAGTAAATATAAATGACATAAAGTAAGGGAAACCTACAACCTTGAACTGTTCGTGAGATTAAAATAAGGACTTGGTGCTCTGAAATAGGAATGTTAGATGAGACAATCACGAGGACTTGAAATTTGAGTTCAACGACGATGGTGAGGCCACCTGTAGTTAACAAAGTTATGCAACTCCAAAATATTTGTAAATAAATAATAAATCTAAAGATTATTATCTTACACAACTGCCATCGTATGAGCGTTCCTCACTGTTCATTAATTAACAATTAGAATTTCTCTTATTAAATAAACTTCATTATTAATAAAGACCATGATCATGTTTATCCCCAATCCCCATCGATGTCACTATTCCAACGACATGCACATACAAGAATACCTAATTCAATTAAATGGATACTCATCATCACAATGTCCAACCTCCACCATATACACCTCAAACACATCTTCACAACCCACAAGAATCGCGAGGTGATAAATCCTCAAGATTGGAACACCAATTTACCTTATCCACCTTCTCCAACTCATTAAAAAAGAACTCACAAGGTTTACTTAATGATCATAACGAGCATTTTCAAGCTACAATGAGTTAACCAAGCATTCTTCGAGAGGGTCTACCAAATATGTGTCATCAAAGTGTTCTTGAACAATCTCCTCAATGAGATCTACCTCAAGAACATCGTCTTCATCAACCATTTGTTTGCAATTTTAAAAATGTTAAGCTCCCATGTCATGTTTTCGGTGATATTCATTTGCCCATTTTTAGCATTAATTAGGGCATTTGAGGTAGCTAGAATAGGTTGAACTAGGATAATTGGGATGTGGTTGCGATTTCGAGACACAAGTTGAGTATTCGAAACCACAAAGTCGACTAGGAAGTAGAATTTGTCGACTTGAATTATGACATCTTCCACCACCCTCTAGAGACTTTAATGGAATGGTCCTCTAATAGGAGAGTGATTTTGGTCAACTTTATCTCACTTATACCAAGTTATTCATACACGGAGTATGGTAGAAATTGACACCCGCACCTAAATCAATGAAAGCTCCAAGATGATAACATTACGTGTCTCCTTTTAGGGAGACAGAAGCATTTAATGATAGGGTCCAACAGTGGGGTATTTTACAACTAGATCTGGCTCGATTCGTGTCTCCTCACTACTCTATTTGAGATATGAATATTTGACATCTGTGGGGTTAGGTGAGACTTTCGGAGAATTTGAAAGTGGGGTGGGATCTTCATATAAAGAACTTCCACACTCCGTAGAGTAGTGATGGATTTTGCTTCATTATGCGAAGATTTTGGACTCATAATAATAAAATTGTGTTGCCCTTGAGGATTTTGCTGAGGTTGGTATGGAAATACTTCATTTTCTTGAATACTTAATGAAGTGGTCAATTTTGATAGTGAAGATTTAATTTCCATAAACGTTTTTGCATCTGTAGCATTGACATTCATTTGAGTATGCATAAAAGCTTGAAAAGAATCTTCAACGCTCTTTTTATATGGGGGAACATATGGAGGGGGGGGGGGGGGGGGGAAACGGACCTTGAATTTGAAATAGTGGTGGTCCTTGTTGGTAACAAGGATAAAATTTTTAAGGTAGTAGATTTTAAGGTTATTGGGGTTGGCCCCTGTAAACACCCCATCTTAGAGCCCTCTTAAGCACTTCCTTAGGTACCTAACACTCATCCACTCACTATAAAACCTAGGTCGTACATCGAGTACTGATACGGAGGCCATCAGAACCTCCTGATTCATATTTGACTCCAGTATACTCCCCAAACTGAGTGAAACCTGAAAGGGATCAAAATCCCCTTTATAAAGGTTCGTCCCATCCACCAATCAGCCGCATGGTCCATACGAATGATTCATTTTATTCCGAGTATTGATTTGGAGGCCAACAAGTGATCTCGGGCCACGTTTAACCTCGATAAAATCCCTACCCTCAATGAATCTCAATGAAACCATTTAGGGATATGAATCCCCATTCTAATGATCTGTGTCGTGCGCAAATCGGCCTCACTTTACACACGAATGCCACGTTTTACTCTAAAGGGCCATCGAAAGCTTTTGGACACTGTTTGGCCCCGGTCAACTCTCCAAACTGAGCGAATCTCAATGAAATCTTGAAAGGATTAAAATTCATTTTCGAACAACTCATGCCATGAGCGAATCGGCCTTACGGTTCGGACGAACAATCCGTTTTCCTTCATAACCCCTGATCCATAGATCTTCAGGCTCTTCCGATTCTCGTTTGACTTTGGTCATCTCCTGTACCCGAGAATGACTCAACGAATTCTTGAAGGCTCTAAATTTCCTTTCTAGCGGTCCCAACCGTGCAAGATTTGGACTTACGGTTTGTATTTTATGTCCATTTTTCAAAAACAGTTCGTTCTAGACTGCCTATAGGGACTCCAGACCCCCTGCCTATCGGCAGAGTGTACTTTCCTTTCCCAGTAAGGTAGAACATGTGCCGATGGACAGGCCAGAGGCCATGTCGATCGGCAACCCAACCCTAAATGGCACTATATAAAGGGTCCATGACCTCACGCATGGAGGAGGTCCCTTTCAAGAGTTAACACAAATTCTCTTGAAATTAGAGCTTTCTCATTACCAAAACGAAAAGTCAGTTTTTCAACATTCCCTCACCTCACTTTCTTACCACAATTAGTCATCCACCTCAACCCATCACATTACCTTCATACGACTAGAAAAACCAGCTTACATGCATTCTAAATTCGGTAAAAAAGTTCTACATGGATGTCCCTTCCTCACCCCTTTTTTTACTTTAATCATTCAATTATTATTATTCACTTTATTCTCATTTTGTGATATCTTCTAGTTTTGTTCCATTATCTCAAATTTAAATAATCTTTATTTTTATTAATATTATTGCCCACAACTAATTTTCATAAAAGTCCAAAAAAGACAAAAAGCGGGTTCACTCATAAATTCCAAATGTGTGAATTCCGTATTTTCACACACTCTCACATTTGAACACATTTCTTTCTAAAAACACTCAAATAGGAGTCATGCATTTGGATTTATGGTTTAAACCCTATCGCTATGCTATTTTTGAATTACGTGGACTTTGATTACTCTTGGGATATGTAGTCACCTAGGGCCAATCCGAAGATTCGAATCATCCTTTTTCATTTTGTGGGTTCCTAACACCTTTTCGTTCCATAAGTTATTCCTAGGACATTCGAATCATTTGGTTTTGTATGCATCAGTATGACCTTGATTCCATTCTCTCAAGGAGATGACATTCTTTTTCCTTTTTTGAGCAAAACAAGTTGGTCACTCGATCTCTTCCTGCTATTCCCACTTGACGACGACCAATTTTATATCTGAGGCAGACTACGAAGATGATGACATGAGTGACAGAAAGAGACCTCCATATCCTCAAATCACCCACACGTACATTGGAAAAAAGGGAGAGAGGGGGGGGACCATTTCTTTTCCTCCTCCCCTCGTCCTAACTTCGGGGCTAGGCCCATGCTTGACGAATCAGAACCGAGCGTCCAAAGCGGCGACTTCACTGGGGACTCTTAAGAGGACTAGACACTATTTTCTACATGGGTATTACTTCTTTTCTCTCCTTCTTTTCTACATGTGTGCATATACCTCCAATTTTTTGTTCTCCTTATTCCTATGCTTATTTCTCGTATATTTATGCCATGATTGTCTCCACCATTGTCTCTTGTCATGCATATATCACTCCTCACTTACGTGTACATGCTTATAATGCTTCACCTTACGCCCACTTGGATTTCTCCTATGAACTACCAAAGGAGGTAGTTATTGATGGATATAGGTTTAAGCTGTCCATTATATATGTAGTTGTGAACCATCCTGCTTTATGTGAATATTGTGGTTGTCTTGGGCATACTATTTCACTTTGTAAGAGAGTTGAAACTCATGTCAAACTCCATTGAATAACAAAGGTGGTTGGGAAAAAGTCAAGCCCGAGTTAAACCATTGATGAGGACTTGGTATCTGGGAGGACGAAGATGATTGAAACGGCAACTAAAGTTGGCACCATCTCCATAAGTCAAATTCATTCTCGGCCAGATAATCATGTTATAGAGTTTTGTTCAAAAAACACTTTGGAGGATGTCGCTTACCACCAAAATACTAAAAAAGATGTGTAGAACATAGGAATAAATGAGAAGGATTCGCACCTGAAAAGTAACAAATTTGCAGTCCTTGATAATGAGCACACTTTTAACATTTATAAGTTTTAGGGAGAGGACTACATTCAGCCTATTG
Organism: Sambucus nigra; assembly: GCA_949130495.1. Classification (NCBI taxonomy): domain Eukaryota; kingdom Viridiplantae; phylum Streptophyta; class Magnoliopsida; order Dipsacales; family Adoxaceae; genus Sambucus; species Sambucus nigra. The sequence continues at coordinate 405,536,101 of OX422220.1, forward strand.
TGGTCAACATGTGCCAATTGGAAAGCCCAAATTCTTTGCAATAAAAAATTTCTTTCACTGTCAATCACAACACGCATGGGGGATCTTTGTCTCCTGCCTTTTTGGAACATGGTGGTCAGATTATACCTACTTGTAGCATTGGGAAGATGGAAAAGAAGGACATCCCCCTTTCCCCCTTTCTCCCTTATCTGATGACTCCACGCAAGAGCATGTTGGAGGTATTTTTAATTCTAGAGATGTGGTCAAAGTGGTCTTGGAGCCTCAACTTTATGTTGACCTGAGTTGTGAGTTAAGGGAGATCAGCTTACTCTTTTGGGCCAAGCTAATACTTCTTCTCACAATCATTTTGACTAATAAAAAATTGGCATGCCTGCCTAAGTGGTGAAGATACAATCTCTAGTAGCACCCCATTTAATGATAGTATTGCTTTACGCTCCCAATATCATGAGCACGAGTTGGATAATTAAGTGGATTATTCCACTACGTCTCACTCTTGTAGCTCAAATTTTTCTAAAGCCTAAAAAATGACCATTAAAAAGGAAGAACGACAAAACCAACTTGAGCAAGATGAAGTCTACAAAAAATTGGCGGATATGGAAATTTTCAAAGTTATGACTGATGAAGAAAGTACAATTGATGAGGGTCATTAGAAAATCCATGAAGAAAATGGAAATTCTTTTGATACGAAGGCTGCGATATTAATAAATGCTCAAGACAATGTCAAATGGAAATATTAAAACTATTGTAATTTTTCATAATACAAAAGTTTCATATGGTCGTAGTCACCGACGGACTATGTTGGCCGAGTGAGAGCCTTAGCCCCCACAAATTTAAAAAAAAATCACATATAAGTATTTTAATAAATATAGGTGTGAAAAAGTAATTACACCTAAAATGTCATGTTTCTCTCTCTCTCTCTCCAATATATATATATATATATAGGGTTATATTGTTAATGTTTGTTTGAGTTAATTTTAGTATTATTGTTGGTTTAAGTTTTTGGGTTAATTTTATGATTAACTTTAGGATTATTGTTGGTTTAAGCTTGAGCCTGAAATGTAGAAATATATGTTTTGTTTCCCTCCCTCTCTATTGATATTGATGCAAAATTTGGGGTTAGTTTTAATGTTAATGTTCGTAAGGGTTAATTTTAGGGTTGATGTTAGGACTAATTTTATGGATTATTGGTTTAAATTTTAAAATAATTTTTTTATTTGTGCTTCCCTTTCTTACGGTCCGAAAATCAGCATTAAATTAGCCCACACTCATATTAAATCCTCGATCCATCCCTTGTCAAAGTTAAATTATTTGTCGAATATAATACTTTCAGATATTTCATACGTTATGTGACTCTTGCGAATGAGTTTAATAATGATAAAAATAATAAAACAACGCAAAGGGTGGTAGTCTGTACGTGAAAATCATTTATCACAAATTCAATATTTCAAGTGGCCAATGAACTAAACCATCTGATGTTGGGAGGGAAAAGGAAAAAATAGAAGTAAAAATAATAATATAAAACCAAGTGGTTTTGAATTTATACTACTAAGGGTGTTTCTTAAGGGGACAAAATAACGAAAAAAATAAAAAGCTTTGCCAAAAAAAATAAATTATTTATAAAATATAGTACTTTTTGATATTTCATACGAGATGTGAGTCTCGAGAATAATTTTAATAATGATAAAAATACAAATACAAAGCAAAGGGTGGTAATCTGTATGTTAAAATCATTTATCACAAATTCAATATTTCAAGTGCCCAAAGAACTAAACCATATGATGTTGGGAGGGAAAAGGAAAAAAAATAGAAGTAAAATTAATAATAGAAAAACAGGTGCTTTTGAATTTATACTTTTAAGGTTGTTTATTACGGAGACAAAATAACAAAAAAAATAAAAAGCTTTATCCAACCCATGGTGGGTTGGGTTAATTTAGACAGTTGCTGGAATATTGTTTCCTCATCCTCATCAATTGCATTTGTTGTAATGCTTAGTCCAACCCGTGGTGGGTTGGGCATTGTTGGAATAGGCTCCAACGTTTTCAATGGCATGCAGCTAGGCACGGCATTATGCAAAAGCTAAAGAGACTAATTTCAGGGCCAATAATTATATATACTAAACCGATGTGGGATTTTGGGATGTATAAGAGTGATAAAATAATACCACCGAGTTCAGTTAAAAGAAAGCCTTGTTGGTTACCCACCTAAAGGTCAAAAGAAAAAATGTTGCATGCTGTTGACGTGGTAGGAGTGCAAAGGTATGAGAAATAGAATGTAAATGGCAGGTGAGGTGGTTTAAGGTATGACTGGATGGTTTAGGCTTGGAGGTATGGATAATTTTGGGGTAGTCTAAATATATTTTTTATTTGAGTTATTTGGGTTTTGGTACTAACTAGTTATACTTGTTTCGGTTTTAGCCTCAAATTAAAAACTACTGTATGTTTGACCCCCATTTTTCGCTTTTAGCAACATTGTTTAGAAAAAAAGTTTTGCTAAAAATATCGAAAAAATTCAAAAAGCGAAGATAAAAAAAATGGGGACAAACATATAATAGTTTTTAATTAGGGGTCAAAACTCAAACGAGTATAACTAGTGGGGGACAGAACCTAAATAGCCTTTTTTTTTTTTAGCAAGATAAAAGTTGAACATGTCTATGTATAAGCTAATAATAATAATATTAAGGGATTTTTGACTTTGCCCACAATGTAATTGCCATCATTTCACTTTAATTACTCATTTATTTCTCTTTAGACTTTACCCCTCCAATTTCCGTATTAGCGATAGAAAACTGTGGCAAAAAGTATAAAGTAGCGCCACTAAAAGTGAATATATTAGGTAAAGTCTAAAAAACTACAATCAAATAATGATAGCTTTAGGAGGTAAATTAAAAATAGGGTTATTTGGATTTTGGCCCCCATTACTTTTGTCTGTGTGGGGAATAACCCCCAATTAATAATTATTGTTGGACTAATCCAATTTTTTCACTTTTAGCGACACTTTTTCAATATGTTGATATTTTTAGCAACACGTTTTTTATAAAAATGTAGCAAAAAATGAAAAGTGGGGGTTAATCCTACAATAGTTTTTAATTGTGGGTTAATCTCCAAATGGACAAAACAAATGAGTGCCAAAATCCAAATAACCCTATAATTTATAACACCAACTAAGACAATGTATAGCCAACTAGTTTTGCTTATGTCTGACCAAAATGTAATTCTTCAGGAACTCATTCAAGGATTTTTTTTGCGACCTTTAAATATAAATATTTAATGTTAATTAAATACGATTTTCCATAGTTGTTGTCTCACAATGATCTCAGGGACTATATCGCCTACTTAGTTGTGGGTTGGAAAGTGCAATATATTTCTAGAGTTGTCCAAGATCCCCTTTTTCAATTCCATTGGTTAATTTTTTTTTTCCTGCATGTCATGTATATATATGGGTTGGAAAATGAGTTGTAAATTTATAATATATTGGATGATGGACTGTTTGGACACTGTCAACATCTAAAGGAGTTGAAGGAGCTAGTTGAAACCGGAAAGTGTGTTGAGAAATAACTTTTTAAATTGGTAATTGTATGTTATATTAAAAATGGGAATTTACAGCATTACAATTACAACCTCACATTAAGTCCCCATTGTATTACTTTTTTGGTTAAATTAACGTTTAATCTCTAAGAGCTAAGTACATTTTACACTTAGTCCGTCTTATTTTTTTATATTTTTAAAAGTGCCTTATCTATATTTTTGACAATATTTTCTTAGGATTTAAGATACGAGAAGAATGAGTGTTTGTGAAAGTTTTATATGGTGAGAGAATTTTTGGAACAAATGAAAACGTCTTGGACTAAACGTTAATTGAAAAATTGCCGAGGGACTTTTATCGAATTACCCTATTTTTTAAAAATATTATTAATTTATTTAATTAGGCCAAGGTAGCTATTGATAATTTCAGAATTACGCAAATCTATAATTAAACCTCATTCCAAAATTTTAATCATAATACTAAATTATATTTAAACATTAAGGTCTATAATAATAATGAGATAATTCTAGGAGGACATGTAGATAAACTTACAAATTTATCAAAATAGAAATAAAGTAGCACATTAGTGAGATTGATCTAACCTCGTTCAAAGATAGGGGTGGCAATTTGGGACTGTGTTGATTTTTATTTGAGTACAAGTTTTAAGTACTCTTAAATCTATACAAGTTAATAGTGTTATCTTCGGGTCATATCGAATTATTACCATAAACGGGTTATCGTGTAAAAAAATATCAGCCCTATTCAAAGATTTACTTCAAATATTAAATTTTATTGAAACTTTTATGTTTGCCATAATGAAGACATAATTAAAGGAGGATATACGTCTCAACATAATTATAAAGTTCCAAAATTATCCAAGGGAAACCTCCCGCACAAATGTTGTTTTAGACATCCCACATCGCATATGTTTACCAAAATTCTTTTGTTTAATTCGATCCGTTCATTTTGTCCCTAATTTCGTGTGTAGTTGCACAGCATTTGAAATATTGGATGTTGATCCAATTACACCCAACCCATCAAGGGTTGAAAGTAGCAATAGTAATGAATTGATGAAACTTGAATTAAAATCTTAAATAGGTTAACTGGTCTTTTGTTTATTTTTCATTTGATTTTTTTTTTGACAATATTAAGTCCTTACAAACTTTCTGTATTTAAGTTTTGAATGACTTAGTTATCAAATGTCATGCCAAGTTGCATGTCATTTGAAATGTTGGATGTTGATCCAATTACACCCAACTCACCAAGGGTTGAAATTAGCAATATCAATAAATTGATGAAACTTAAATTAAAATCTCAAATAGGTTAATCGAACCCATCACAGGATGGTTAAGTTTTCTCTTTTTAATTTTTTCCATTTGATTTTTTTGCGTTTTACAATATTTAGTCCTTGGAAACTTTCTCCATTTGAGTTATTATTATTTTAACTTTCAAATTCCATGCCTAGTTGCATGGCATTTGAAATGTTGGATGTTGATCCAATAACACCCAACCCATTAAGGTTCGAAAGTAGCAATACTGATGAATTGATGAAACTTGAATTAAAATCTCCAATAGGTTAACCGAACCCACTAGGGGTCGGTTAGGTTTTCTCTTTTCATTTGTTTTTTTTGAATTTTATATTTTTTGGGGTCTTTAGATTATTTTCCTATGAATATTTTTAATAATAGAGCTAAAAAAGTTGTGAAAAGTAATAGTAGTGCAGTTGGGTTTAATGGAAGTCGGGGGGCGTAGGGGTGTAGTGGGGGTGGGGGGTAAGGCGGTCTCGTGTCACACTCGTGTCCGTTGCCGCTGACGCAGACCTATTAAAATAAAGAATCAAAATTAATAGGTTGTTATCAGTTTTTTTTCAATGTTCATTAAAATGTTCATCTTTTATGTTCACTTTTGAACCTCTCCATATATATATATATATATATAGAGAGAGAGAGAGGCAGGCTCCTGCACACACTAAAGTTTGTACATCATTTTTTTTAAAATAGCAAAAAATAAATTGACCTGATTTTTTTTTATATGAGTTCCTTGAAATGTTTAAATATCATAAAAAAATCACCTAAAAAAAGTTTTTTGGGTATTTTAAAAATATCGGTCAAACTTTCGCAGCTTTTAAGTACTTTAAAATCTATGAAAGTTTGATCGATTTATTTAAAATAGCAAAAAAATGTTTTTGAGCTGAATGTTTTTGTGTGATTTTAGCTCAAAAATATTTTTTTTGCTATTTTAAAAAAATTGATGTACAAACTTAGTATGCAAACTTTAGTGTCCATAGGATCCTGCCTCTCTCTATATATATAGAGAGAGAGATTTTTTAGATCTCTTATGTGTTGCACCGAACTGGTTGTCTCTTTACACCGTGAGGATTTCAAGCGGTGGAGATCGTGTTTGTGTTCAGCGATAGCTGACCTGGTCATGAGACAAGTAAGATCGGTAGGATACCGAGGTGTGGGAATGTGCTTGCGTTGTGTGGCTATTGAAAGGCATCCAACAATGGCTACGAAGAAGGTTATATGAAACGAGGAAGTGCATCAAGGCTTGAAGGTATCTAGTCTGAGTAAGTCTAAGTTTCTTATAAATAGACCAATATCGTTGTACGTTTTTCTCGTACATCGTTGTGTTGTGGTTTGATTATTTTATTCTTTCTTATGCTTACCTAGATGCATGTTTAGGTTAAGACTAAGATTGGCAAAACTGTTTCACGCAACACTTGTGATTTTAGAAGGTGCATAGTTTAGTTAAAATTGGTGGTGGCTTTCTTACAAACCCTAGAGTGCACTAGTTCTCTCAAATTGTATCAGAGCCGGTCACATTAGTATATTATGTCAGATCTATGTTTTGTGCTTTTTTAGGGTTTACTTGGATTTTAACCAAGTGGGTAGTCCGTTGGCTGGCCTCCATTGATTAATTGTTTGAGTCTTCGGAGGCTGACCTTTGTTGATCGCGACTATTTAGTCAGGATTTGCCTCAGTCCCTCTTTTGCTGATCAAATAGCTTAGGAACTTCTCGAACTAGACCCCAAAGGAGCATTTGCTTACGTTGAGCTTCATTTGGTAATGTATGAGGATTCTAAATGTCTCTGCTAAGTCATTCAGATGATCGGCTTTGTGTTTTTTTTTACGAGGATATTGTTAATGTACATTGATAAACACCCAAAAGTGTTTAATTTATGCACCAAATATGGGCATTTTAGTCGCTCATTTTTGAAAAAAATGACCTTATGTTCATATTTGTCTACATTTCAGGTCAATATGCAGTCCCAGTATTAAATGGCGTTAAATTGGCATAATTACGACAAAATAGCAGTCAAATGCGTTAAATGAAAAAAATCAAAGTGACCGTGAATATTGAAGTCCTGTTTGATCATGCCCGATGAATTTCGATGCCCTAAACCAAGTCCCAATCAAAGCGACCGTGTGTGTTTAGTTTGTTATTTTTAGAATTTATTTGAGTCATATATATATTTATGATTTTTTATATTTTATTTGTGTGCGTATAGGGTCCATTATTATGTGTCAAGTCTTTTTATGTAAATATTATAGACATGTTTATTTTAGTAGGCTTATTTTTATTTTACTAATTTTTGATTTTATTAGGTTCGTTTTATTATTTTATTTTGAGTCTTTTATTAATAGGTTAGAATTTTTATTTTATCTTTTTAGAACTAGTTTTATTTATTAATTAAGTTTTAATTTTATTTTTAGGTGTATATATTTTATTAGTTTTTCATTTATTTTATTTTACTTTGTTTTTTTAGTAACAAATCAAGCACACACTCACACACATCCTTACCATACCACCCCCCCCCCCCCCCCCCCCCCCCCCACACACACACACACAAAGCAACCCTTCTCTCAACAATCTCCAAACCCACCAAAACCTCCATAGCCAAGAAACAAAACCCACCTACCCTTCTACCCATAGCCACTGATCCGGGCCTAACTTCTGCAACTCAAAACTAAATCGGACCTGCCTGCTGGCCCTAGTCAGACCCGTTTCTCAAACCCAATTTCTGCCATACCAGACCTCCAAATCCGACCAACCAACAACAGACCCAAAACCCGAAATCGACTAGCCTCCAACTCGGTTTTTACCCAAACCTCTATACCTGCTATACTCGATCCAAAAGAATTCCTCCAACCCATTTCAACCAACCCCAATCCCACTAAAATCGGAGCCTTCTTCATCCACCTGCCATGCTTCTAAAGAAAAACCCACGTGCGAGAGGTTCCATTCCCTTCCAATTATCTTTGACTTAACCTAAATCATATCCCACAAAATCTTCCAAAAAGAACAAAATTGTGGGCTTATAAAATACAGAAAGAGACGACTTATTAGAGGACTCTCACTCAGAGACAAAAAAGAAGAGAGAACAGAGACTGCTTTGCAATCCAGTTTTTGTACAGCTTAGTAAAAATAAAAATAAGTTTAGGAAAATATAAAAAAAAATATTTTAGTTTAGAATAATTCATAGGTTTGATTTTTATTTTTATTTGTGTAATTAAGTGCGCATATTGTGAAGAAGTTGGACGCATTTCAGGACACATTTTATGAACGTGATTCGACAGGGCGTATCGTATTTCTTTTCCTTGTTTCATTTTATATTATTCTTGACATGTATTTGATTGTTGTATTATGTTCTAATACGAGAATGTTAGGCTAAACATCCCGTTCAAGGGGTGGGATGAAACACTTAGGATGTTGATTTAATTGATTGTTATAATTATAGGAAAATTTATTATGAATTGTCACTGATTAATTTACGTATCGAGAGATAGTAAATTAATTTTGTTTTAATATTTGATTTTGGAATCGAACTAGAGATTGATTTTCCCTAAAATTTGAACATTAACTCGAATTTTTGATTCTCGGATTCATATATTTTTTTATAAATCGATCTTAGTAGATGATTTCGTTAAATAGAGTGTAAATTCATTTTGCAGAGTAGTTGCATTTTTAAATGAGTTTTCTGAAAAAGACATTATTGAATTTATGATTGTAACGAGAATTAAATTGTAAATTTAATATTGTCTCAAAATATTTCAATTCAATAAATTAAAAAATTAGAAATAACCGAACACGCGGTGTAATCCCATCTCTTAAATCCTCTCACATTTATCACACTTGGTTACGTGTCATTTTATGTTATTTAGTCACTTTAGATTTTAGTATTATGTAGTTAATTCTCCCTTGATTTTTTTTTAAAAAAATATATGTAAAAAATGGTTTTAATAATTTTTGTTTGGAATTACAAGTGTTGACGCTATAACAGTACAGGTTCAAGGGAGTGATAAATAAAGTCTTATCTTGGACGGGGATAAATATGGAATCTGGTGGTACCCTGAGTAAGAATTCAGAAAACTCATCCGTTCATGGGCTGCTGTGGTGTCGACTAACTGATCTATCTTTGCCAGAGGGAAACTGTCTTTAGGATAGACCTTATTAAGTCGGTGAAATCCATGCATAGTTTCAAGCTACCTTCACTCTTTTGTACCACCACTGGGTTTAAGAGCTATTTTGGGAATTGAACTTCTCTAATGGAACTTGCCTCCAAAAGTTTTCCCGACTCCTTTTCCACTGCCTTGGCCTTTTTTGGGGCAGTGCAGAGAGCCTTTTATGCGATCGACAAACATGTTGGGTCAACATGAAGTTGATGGTAGGTGACTTTGGGATCTATCCCAGACATATCATACGGTCCCAATGCGAACATATCCAGGTTCTGCTTTAGAAAAGAAGTTAATTCCTTCCTTTCCGGCTCGAATAGGCCGATTAAAAATTTCCTTTCTAGTCAGCTTTCAGCAAAATCTACTTCTTCTGGTCCTTCCACGACTCTATCTGCAGGGTCAACTCTTATCTCTTCTACCACTGGCTTTCCATACTTTAGTTTTTATTTGGATAGTGTGGCTCCATCATAAGATATTTTGGGGAAGGCTTTGTTCTATTTGTTTTCTTGCTTAGGACTGAAAGCAGCAATCAAACACTTCCAACAAATAGCCCGGTAGCCCCTAATTTATATTATTCCTTACTCTTTAATGCACTTGAGTTTTTAATGATAGGTTGAGGGCACTGCGCTTATAACGTGCAACCATCCTTTCCAAATGATGGCATAGTAAGGTGAGTTAATGTCTACTACTAAAAACTCAATGATTTTAATAATGTTTCATGGACTTACTGCCATAACTACTTTCCTCAACAACATAGTCATCTTTCCAACGAAGCCGGCTAGAGGAATAATCGTTTCCTTAAGAACTGTCATTTTTAGTTTGAGCTTGCAAAAAAGATCCGAGTACATTACTTTAGAAAAGCTACCTTGATCCACGAGTAGCTTATCCACCTCCTAATTTTCAATCACAAGAGTGATTACTAATGCATCATGGTGTATAGGCCTGTAAATTGAGACGTCAAGGCTCGAAGTTCGCCCATTCGGTCCGCTATTTTCGGGCCAAGCTTTATTTGAGTTTGAGTCAAGCCGAGCTAGAGCCAAAATTTCAAACTCGAATGAATTTTGAGCCGAGCTTGAACCAAACTTTTCCAAGCCCGAATTGGGCCCGAAGCCCGAACTTCGAATTTATAAATAAATAATTTATATAATATAACATATTTATGTTAACATTGTTTAATTGGGTTTCGTTCTTTTATTTCATTTACTACTTTTTTTAAAGTTTCAGTTGTCATAATCCATTAAATTACAGGAGATTTTCATTTTTGTGGTTTTATTGTTAATCTCATTATGGGTATTTTATTTATTAATTGCTCAAGTTACAATAGACTCTTGTTAGTGATCAAATAATGCTAAATATATAAAATTTAATAGGCATTTATAGGTCTTCAATCTTATTTACCATGTTTTAATTTAATATATTTCATAAATATATATTTGATTTGATGAAATATCAATTATATTTTAGTGTGTACATTTTGTCCATGATGAAAATACAAGAAAAAAAATACTAATTCAAACTTGTTTAACAAAACAAATTGAAATCGGTCCTGCTCGAAATCGGGTCTGAAGCCTGTAACTTTTATGAGCTGAGTTCGGGCATAGGTTGGAAAAATTTATTCGGGTCGAGCTCGGGATTGAGCATGGGTAAGTGAGTTCGGGACAAGCCTGAGCAAGCCCAAGCCCGACTCACCCAACCCGATTTACAACCCTAATGGTGTGGGGTCCATACCCCTATCAAAGAGTCTTCTGTGAAGACTATGTGCTTGTTGTAGTCCACATCATTTGGTCGTCTGATTTTGCCAGCTTGGCTTTTGGCAGGGTCAATTTGGAAAGCCTCCATCACTGAAGTGACCTTATTGAGTTCCATCTAAACTGCATTGCCCTGGATTTGCTTGGGATTTGATGCCCTGTGAAGAATATCAAACTCATACCCCAGCTCGTCGTCCAGAATGTTATCTAGTTTTGGGTTCGCATTAGTGGCAACCTGATCAACTCTCTTTTCTATATACTCATTCAAATGCCCCGCATGGGCCAACTCCTCCAGATGGGACTTAAAGGCCTTGAAATTTTTTGTCTTGTGTTCGTTCTCCTTGTGGTAGGCACATCGGAGTGCATTGTTCCTCTTTCTCGGATAACCGCCCATCTTTTTTGTCCACTCGAGGAATTTTTTATCCTTGATCTTGCTTAAGATTTTATAAACTGGCTCCTTAAGAATAGTATTAACCATATGTAACATCTTGGATGAGTCTATTTTGTTCCCTTTTCTGGATCCTCCGTTATGATTTTTAATCCCCTTATTTTGGGTATTTTCCTTGTCATTTCCTTTGGTCACCTTTGCATGACCAATCTATCCTTTGATGAGGTTGACCACATATTCCACAATGGCATACTTCTACATGAAATCATCGATGGTGTCTGTAACCTTCTTGGTAAGGGGCTAATGTAACATGGAGTTGGGGGCAGGCCGATCTTGAACGATACTACAACAACTTGCTCTGAGCAATCTTCAAGCTCATTAAAGCTTTTCTAATAGTGTTTGGCATATTATCGTAATGCCCCTATGATTTCTTCTTCCTCATTTGGAGAGAATCCATCCTCTTCGAATGTGAGCTATTGGTTATAAAGCGAGCTATGAAAGCCTCTACTAGGGACTCGAAGCTTTTTATCGACCCATAGGGTAGTTTTTCAAACCACTTTTAGTCGACATCTCCTATTTTGGATGGGAATATACGACACATGAGAATGTAGTTGTGGTTCCACAGAGTCATTTCTTGACTATACTGACACAGATGATCTGTGGGGTCGGTCTTTCCATTGTATATCTTGAACCTTGAGGTTGTGAACTTCTTTGGATGCTCCTCCACCTCAACTGCCCTTAAAAAGAGGGATTGCATCTGCATGATGAGTGCCCTCCTTGCTATCTCTTTTGTGGATCTAGCACCACGATGAGATGGGTCTTGGGCCATTTCTCTTCAGACTAGGCTTCATATATCTTGCTTATTTCATTCTTTGTCTCGATTTCATCTTGTTAGACGACTCTTGTGCTCTGAATGATCCTATTCACGATCATTACTCCTTCATCGGCTGTGAGTTTTGCTCGCTTGAGGACTAGACGTCCGACCACGGTGCTTGCAGTTACCCTTATGGAGTTCTTTTTCCATCCTTTTTAGATGTCGCTGGAGACATGCGTTCTCTTTCATTTGGAGGCGTGTTGCCTCCTCTTGTTGGTGGAGTCATTCCTCATAGGTGTTGACCAACCATGAGATCTTTGTTGATATAGGTTTCTCTTTACTCTTCTCAAAAAACTAATCCTTTGGGAGAAATCTTGAATTTCCATCTCGATGAACCTTAGATCTGACTTCGAGTAAGGATAGCTCAACTCATAAGTCACCAATAATGGTTGCACTTATGGGTGAGAATTATTTTCACTCTTTGGTTTCAAGTTTGCTTTTAGAAAAGAGAATCATTCCCACATAAAGAGCCAATTGTGAGTGCAAGATATCATAATTAATAATTGTAAAAGCAAATAAATTTAAAGAATAATTAAAAATCACAACACACAAGATTTACGTGGTTCAGAAACTGCTTACATTCACAGAGGGTTTCTCAATTTTTATTAATTCTCTCAGAGGTTTATAATTACAAGCCCCATTTCTTCGAGGTGAGACTTTTATTTATAGTGATAAGAATGGTTGAGTTGTGCACAAACTCTGCTGGTTCCTTACTGGCTCATTTGCTGATCCCTGTTTATCTCCTCTGAGAATGTAGGTAATCAGGATGAATCGTCATAATTATCCACATGATGTAGTTTCATAATTATCCACATGATGCTAAATCTGATTTGGGCTATGTATATTTTATATTAAAATAAGCATGTATAAAACTATTCGTAAGTATCTTGTATGTATTGATAATATTGTTTAACATATAGATCTTAGTATATTACATAATTTAATAAAACATACATACACATAATTTGTGTACATGTATATATATAATTTTATTTATTATACTTACACATATATTAATGTATTGAATATGTATATGTATATTATATATTATGGTATAAATGCATACAAATATAGAGAATGAGCAATTCTAAGATGAAAAATAAAAATTAGAATTAGAAAGCACCATTTTGCTCTATTATGAAAAGATGATTATAGCACATAAATATCATAATTCAGTTTTTTAAAAATATATGTGCCAAACAAAAATTCTTTCCAGAATTGTACTTCTAACATAAAAAGTAAAATTATAATTCATAACCAAATAAGTCCTTACTGACTAATCGAAACTTCATGAGTCTAGTTTACAACTAGTCTAATTTTCTAAATACTTTCACCACTACACCATGAAGGAATTACCTAAGTGACTAATTATGTGAAGGAAATTGGTGTTACCTTAGGAAAAGGCTTTATTGAACCATGTTATAAGATATTATAACTCCCAGATTTTTGTGAAATAAATAAAATTGTGTTACGAGAAATTATTGGGATTACTTAAATGGATTAATTTTGTAATCCAGGTTAAAGCAAAAAAAACATAAAGGCCACGTATCGTATATGTGTGTTAATTAAGTCACGTGTTTTAAATCGGATTTTTGTAAAATAACGAGTAGGGATTTCCATAAAAAAATACATTACATGAAGTTTTTATTATTGTAAACTCGGGCTAAAATAAACTCAAAACTAACATAATAATTCTTGGTGTGAACCAACACTTATTAGTTAAAAAACTGTACCTGTCACGGGTGAAACGATTTGGCATGGAAGTCGAATCGATTCGTCACCTTTTTATTGTCTTCTTTTGATTTACCAACGTTTAAATAATTGAGGGGGGGGGGGGGGGGGGTAATTGAACCATCCTCATCTGATTTTTGACATTGTTATATGGGTTCATGCCCCATTAGACTAAGTGGAATCATTATTAATTGGTGGGCGGGTCATTAGGATAGAATTGGAAACTTTATAAAGGGAAGAATGAGTGACTTAACTCACATTGTCTCAAATTCTACTGAGTTATTTGGCAGCCCCTAAACTAAGGTTTTTATCCTTATTCCTTTTTCAATTCAGTAGTCTAAAGCCTTATATTCTATATATACATCAAACTTGCAAGACCTTTATTACAGCCTTCAATTATCAAGGGTTAAGGAAGGTTTTAAAGGAGTTATCTTGGAGGAAAAAGCTTGAAAAGGATCTAGGATTTTATTTGGTTTTCTTTCAACCTCTTCACTAAAGGAATTAATATCTTTCAGATGTAGGGATTTTACGCTATTTTCAAATTTAAAAGAAGACATTATAGTTATATGTATACATATGTATGATTTACATGACTATTTACGCTTATTATTACTAGATACAAATATATTGATGAATATGTGATAAAAATGGTGAAAAGTTGAAGTTTGATAAGTTAAAATTTCATAATGTTTAAGGAAGCTATTCCTTATCAAAATCATGTTTAAACTAGTTATTTCATGACAAAGGATAAGTGGGGCTTGTTGAAGAACAAAGGATAAGTTGGACTTGGTGAAGAAATGTAGGATGCATATATAGGTTTATTTGGTATAAATACTTTCATCAATGAACAAAATCATTGTATTTATGGGAAATGGGTTTAATATGTTGAGAATACATTTAAACGAGCCATGGAATATGAAATAATAATGTTGAAAATATCAGTATATTAGTCACATAAAATGCTATTACTTTAATTGAAGAAAGTTTATGAAGGTTACAGTTTAATGGACTAAAAGTGAAAATAGTAAAGTACTGAGATTTAAATAGTAAATATAATCGTATTTACACACACAATAACAAAGATACAAAGTCTAACATGAAAGGTTCTCAATTTGTAAGAATAAGTGTTGAAATGTCAAAAGTGTAGTTTTTAGGTTGATATGGTTATTTTATGGAAAATATGAATTTAGTAGAAATATTTACGAACATGAGTGTTATTTTGGAAAGTTGGTGTGAAATAAAATATGAAATGATAATGAAACATATAGAAGATGCAAGTTAATAAAATAAAAATATAATCCTTAGAATGATAAAAGGGACATTTTAGTACAAAAGTGTCATTCTATGAAATGTTGGAGTATTAAATAAAATTTGCATAGTAAAGGACTTTTAGTTAAGAGAGTTTGATTTTACACGGTAAAAACTCATATTTTATAAAGCAAAAGTAAAATGAGAATTTTTAACAAAATGTATAAAACACAAGTTTAAAACTGTGTGTGAATAGTGAGAAGTGTAATAAAGTAATGGGTACTTCAACTCAAATTTTAAGTTTCATGAGAAAGGGTAATTCTAGTTGTTTTCAAAACAAGAAATACCGAATCTAAGGCAGAATGAAAATAAACTTTTATAAAGTGTGAAACTTAGAATTCTGTAAAACTCCACTCTTCCACCACCAATATTGTCCCCACTTTAACCACCGCACTCAGCGGTATGGGGTTTTATTAGCTCTATATCCACAAACTAGTGTCTGTGGGGTTCGAACCCCAGACATGCGCGTCATTAATCGTATGCCTTATTAGTGGAGCTAAAAGGTGAGTGTTAAAAGAGTGCAAATCTACATATATGAACTATTACTTTCCCTCGCCCAGGCGATGTGGGATGTAACTCTCTGGATATCAAATCAACCATAGCCCAGTCTGTTACAATCCATCCCCCTTAGGGAGCCCAACGTCCTCGTTGGGATGAAATCAACCATCACCCAACATGTTGGCACACTTATTTTGCCTGGTTACTGGCTCTGATACCATTCTGTAACACCCCACTCTTCCACCATCAATATTGTTGGGATTTGTCTCATCCCGGGTGTTTGGCCTCATCGGTCAGTAAAAAAAATGAAGGAAAAGGGTTTAAAAGTGAATAAGAAAGAAAGAAAGAAAAAAGGGTTATAAAGATGTAACAAGTAAAACACACTCGGAGGTAATCAGGAAATTTAAGAAGGGCCTAAACCCTAGGGTGCGGCTTAATGCTTAAATCACAAACAACTGATCAGTAACATATTCTAGCATGGTGGGAGTCGGTGAAAGGTCGTATAACACACATGGATTGGTACTGTGATTAAAAAAGTGAAAAGATGAATGTAAGCACGACTCTTATTTAATATAAATTCAAGTTTATGAAATAACTTGAGAAATATTTGGAATTACGTTGATGGCTAAATTAACAGGATATGGGTATTGTTAAAAGAAAGATCAAGTGTGAGTGGGCTTATCGTCCGAATTATATGGCCAAAACGGTAATTGCATTTCACGTTGCATTTTGCATGAGAACACTAAATGAAATGATGGACGATTTCATAACTGCTAATATATATATATTTTGTACGTATTACTTTGCCAGTATTTCTCCTACTAGACACATGCTCATACGCCACTATTTGCCCCCTGGTAATTCATAAAAAGATAAAAACAAGGAATACTTGATATGCAAGGAATGATTTGCATGCGAGTAGAGATCTGTTTACTATGCGCTTTAAATTTGTCATATATATTGAACTTTTGATTACATCATTTAGATTTATTTGGAAGCACTTTTAATTTGATTTCTAATAAGACAGGATGACATGGACATTTTTAAATGGTTATTTATTTTATTTAGTTAGCAAAACTCTTTTATTTCATTTCAAGTGTTCTTATCAACATTATAAGTTGGACATCATTTCATGAATTAAAACCAATGAATTTTACGACAAAAAATATAAACACAAGATTTAACTATAAAAGAAAGCTTTTTTTTAGGAAATCAAAATATTAAATTTCTTTTGCGCTGACCCTCAGAAATCAAGGCGTCATGATGTATAATCCTTTTATCAACTAATCTGCAAAGAAATAGAGATATAAGAGTTTCAATAGTTTATAACTTCCAATCTTGCAATACTTTGTAGATGCATTTATCATCTTCTAAATATAATGAGGTAAATTACACCAAACCTCCTGAACTGTAAAGGTTTTGCAGATATCACCCTAACTTTAAAAATCTTGATAAAGAGCCCCCTAAACTATTGAATTTTGATGCAAAAAAATATGCATAAAAATTTGACGATTTTTATGCATAAAATCATGTCTCGTCGACTCCTTTTTAATGAAAATGTGTAAGGTGTTAAAATTTAATAGTTTATGGGTCTCTTTGTCAGTTTTTTAGAATAGGGGCTATCTGCAAAATCACTATAGTTTAGGGGACTTGTTGTAATTTATCCATATAATAATTCGTCCTTATAAAATTGTGTTTTTCATTGATACTCAATTATTTATTTAGTTATTATAATAATAAATAGATATTTTTTTTTTACTTCTGTTGTTTTATTCACCATACAATAAGGACTACAAAAACCTTATCAGCCAATAAAATTCCATATCTTGGTTGATGATATAACATGTTCACACTCCATTTGTCATCAGTTATACTAGAATTCCGTGGAGGAATTCACATTTGGTCCCCAAATCACATTATATTAGCGTTAGGTTATTTTTTCTACTGTAAGATTACTCCCACCTGGTCGATTCCTTGTTGGTTGGGTATACTTTATCTATACGGGTTTCCACTCCCTTCAATGGGTATGTTTATATGTCACATTTACTTATGAAAAAGATAACTCCCAGATGAAAGAACTGGTATATTTGCATATAAAAACTTCACACAAAAAAATGTAAGACATTGATCTTATAATTAAACACAAAATGATAGATTAGAGAAGTAATTAATCATCAATTAATATAAATATTACTGGAATCCTAATTTGCAGTACACCATCCATCCATCCATCCATATATGTATATACTAGCGTTTGCCCGTGCCCGTGCCTGAAGGCACGACAAAAATTTTCCAATGTGCGTGATCGTAAAACGACGAACATTTTCAAAGTACGTAATTGCAAAACGGAAAAAATTTCGTTCCCCAACAAAATAAAGTGTAATTTAAAAAAAATTGGTTATAATTTCCAAAGCCGTGCGCATGCTTGAAGCAAGACGACAATTCTCCCGGGTATAAATCTTGTGATAACGTCATAAAAGTTTTGTATTATTATATAATTTTTCAAATTAACAATCGTGGTCAATTTTTTTGAAGGACATATTTTTTTCAAAATTATTTAATCGATACTAATATTCAAAAGTGTACATCGTTGATAGGACCATACATATTATTTAGTTCGCAACATATCATTTCTTTTTAAATAACCTATGATACGAACCTATTAATTGGAAAAAAATGGAAAAAATTTGAATTTTTTTACATATATACACATACACCGTGTTTTTATACATATATACACCATGGTACGAAGTTTTTTTACTACACAAAATTGTAAATAATTTTAAAAAATTGATCAAATTTCATATGTTTATTCATCGTTTTAATCCATCATGAATCTCGTAATAATTTTTAACTATCGTATAACACCATATAAACACGTAGATAATTTTGAAAAGTATAAAAGCGTGTATAATATAAATAATAAACAACCCCCAAAACATTTGACACCAACTAATTTATACATGAAAGGGCATTACTTTTTTTTTTATCAAAAACTGTACAAAAGAATGGAAAGAAAAAAAAAGGCAATAACATACCGCAATTATTAAATATATAGTAAACATAAGGTACACTATAAAGCAAGCACTTCTTTAGTTCATTTGCAGTTCATAATACTGTCACAAAAGCATGATAAATTAAGTACCATTACATTTTTATTCAACCTTAAATAAACGAAGGTCAGGCCATTAAAAAATTTCTGGAAAAAAATTTAAATTTTTCAAAAAATACCCCAAAACAAACAACATATTTACACACTAAAAAAAAATAATTCACATTTGATAAACCCATCCGAAAGAAGCAAAACCTTTCAAGTATGGTATATCCCATATAAAAATACAAATAATCCCATAATGAAAAACGATCAAGAGCACTGATTAATGGAAAGTAGGAGAGTGAAAATGAGAAACCAAGAGAGAAGAAACCGTAAGTCCAAATTCATATATTTTATAAATAATAAAAATAAACTTAGTAAATCAACCTTCCTATTCAGTTATCATAATCATATTTCAATTAGAAAAATGCATGAAACACATCAAAATACATAAAAATAATGAAATCAAACATAGACTACGTGTTGTAATATATCTTTAATATTTGAGATGAGTTGCTTCTTCATCACCAAATTCATGGAATTTTTACTATGATTTATACCAATGTAGACCACATGGTCTCTTGATTATTTCATTAAACAGTTCCTCTGCATCGTGTAGATTGCAATACATGAAGACAGTCAAAGTGAGAAATACGAACAATCTGTGAAGAGCAAATAAAAGTGATAATTTTTTTAAGAAGCATTTCTCATAATCAATACAATAGTACCACATCAATTAACATCCTTTGAGAGTCTCGGTATTATATAGTAGTCTATTATACAATAGTACCACATCATATACTCTCTTCTGCTATCACCACCAACTAAAGCAGCCACTGATCCCACAAAAGCAGCATTCATGTAGGTAGTTGTTTCCAAGTGAAGAGTAATCTGATCTAACATCGTTGAACTGGTCATTGGAATTGGGCCCCTCAACAATTGCACCCACGTGAGTGTTTGGATTTGGTTTGCTGGAAGAGTACCTTGCAGAATATCCCTCATTGTAACCTACCATAGTTGGGTGAATCTGCATGGAAGGAATCGATGCACCTCTGTGGTGTAACTGCAATGGCAATTTTCTCCTAAAGCCTACCATGTATGACATTTTCATGGGGTTGTTTCATAGTATGTAGTCCACCTGTGATTTTGCAAAGGCTTTGATTTGAGAGCTGGGGAAATTCACATAACCACATTGCACCTTTAATATGATCTGCATTTAAGATCTTGGAGTAGATTAGGAATACCATGGATGCACTTGTAATGTACTGTAAGTTAGTGCTATCTCTAGTGTATAGAACCCACCAGGGGTTGTTTGAATCTGCACAAAGCTACTTCCCGACATCAATGTGCATAAATGATTCAGAAATTTTGTAGTATTGTTTGAGCCCCGAAAAATTTGTTATCCCAACTGAACTCCAACACATCATGAATCCTAAATCATGTGTAAAACAAAAGTCACATAGTGTGTGTCTAAGAGAGAGAGAGAGAGAGATTACCTCTTTTTCGGCAACAACTTTAAACCCCCAAATGTCTATTGCAATAAGAAAAACACAAATCAATCTGCTGTAATAAAAAAAGACCTCACAAATCAAACTACATATTAAGGAGAAAACCAATCTACAGTAGTTGGAAGAATTAGAAGAAGGGGAATTATTTATGTACAATTAGATGATTAAGGCCAAACAGCACCAAGATGATGATCCAAAACCTCAGCTGATAATTCAAAGACAGATTAAGGAGCACTTCTAAAAATTCATAACTAAGAAATCAATTCCAAAGATGTTTTAATAATTTACAATTGTTCCATTTCCCCGAGAGTTATTGATATCCCTCCTTATGATCAGAACCATAATGCAGATAATTTTCTATGCCCCTGATGGAGATGTCGAGGAAAAGACAACAATTCCTTACATAGAAGAACTGCAACTTTTTGCACACAGTATTGAAAAGAGGATAAATTTTGATAAGGAGAAGAAAATTGCAACCCTCTGAGGAAAGGAGTCTCATCGGATCTTAAAGAACCTATGCCTACCCAAAATCTGCTAATACAATTCCTTATTAGAAGGATACCATGAAATATTAGACATAAGTTTAAATACCTTATACCAGAAAACATATTGCTCATTGTCTCACTAACATGCTGCATTGTAAAACCTCAAATAATAAGAACCCAAAAGATGACCTTAACATAGCAGGGAAATGACATTTATTTGCATGAAACTTGCAAAAATGAAACTCAAAACCACTTATTGCGATCTGTTTGTATCATAAATTGTTGCGTATCAACTGGAAACCATAATATCAAAACAATATGCAAGTGACCAAAAAAGAAAAATCAATTAATGGAACCCCCATATTGCTATATAGCCATACCTTGTTTGTGTCCTTGAAAGAGTTAACACCCGAAAATTTGTCTTCATCGAGGACAAAAGCAATCTTTAGATGAATAGGCCTCATTTTCTATTTTAGTAGCTTGCAATCTTGGGGCATCCTTCTTCACTAAAAACCTGTACAGATGGCAGAAACATAGGCCTTATTTAGATAAGAGTCTCACACATCATATAACTGATCTGGCAAGCACAAAATGAAGTTTTTTGTGAGGAATAGTGGTAACTATAGGTTAGGAGGGAGGGGGATCAAGAAATGGTATGGTTAAACAGAGGGAGGGGGATCAAGCTTTCTTTTCAAACATACCTCTTTTTCACTGATTGTGAAGACAAATAATTGACTTCTCAAATTTAGTAGACCTGTCAATGGGTCGTTTCGAGTCGTGTTCGTGTCGTTTTTTATCGTGTTCGGGTCTTATTGGGTTCGTGTCTAAACGGGTGACTTTTTTATCGTGTGAAAAAATCATACCCAAACCCGACCCGTTATGTTATCGTTTCGTGTCGTGTTCACTTATTAATATCCATTAAGATAATGAATTACTTTTAATTGTATACAAGTTGACATATTATCTCATATTTGAACCCAAATAGATCTATTAATTCATTGACATTACTAAATCTCTCATTTAGTAAAATTCATTATGATTAAATTAACATTATGCTACATAAATTATCTATAAGTTCCAAAAAAATATCTCATTTACTTAAATTATCGGGTATTAACGGGTTTTATCGGGTATTAACGGGTGAAGGGGGTCAACCCTAACCCGACCCGTTAACTATCGTGTCTTATTGGGTTGGCACCGATATGACCCGAACCCATTAACGGTCAACCCATTAACTTATAACTTCGTGTCGGTTTGTGTCGTATTATCGTGTCGTGCCTGATTTTGCCAGGTCTAAAATTTAGTGTACACCTGAAACTTATAGTACTTGAGTATAATTACTCATGCCTATAATGCTATCCAAAATTGCATCAATGTATACTTTAGGCATATCCCCCATGCCTCTTGTCAACTATATAAACTATATATCAATTAAAGCATGAAATACTATGAAACAATTGTAAATTAAATAAATTGAACTACAAATAAATTGCCTTTATGTATAAATGTTGAAAAGAAAAATACCCAACAACATGAAGATGTCGACGTCCAATGCAGAAAAAAGAAACATAAAACAAAATTGAGCCACAAACTCAACCTATATGTACAAATATTGAAAATTTTAAGAAATATTTAGGGTCACACATTGAATAAGTGAACATTTATGTACCTATATGCATCTATCGTGGGATAGCTTGGCGTGGGATAGCTTGGCGTAATCTAAAATCATGCTATCAATGGATATTCAATAAGGACTATAAAAAATCAATAAAACGATGATACCACGACCGCCTAGTATCTACACAGTGCAACTGCAAGGACAAAGCCCTGTATATCAATCTTCAGAATCATTCTTCTTCTTGCATTTGTAAAAAAATTCTAAAATCTCGAGATTTGTCACTTGGATTTCTTCAGGGCATAGATAGACAATATTATTCTCATAATCGACAGGGTCGTTTTTAGTTTTTATTTGCCTCCTTTTTGACTTTCTTCGGCTGCTTCACTCGAACCAAATTCATCTCCAAGTTCCCTAAAACTGCACTTGAATTGAGCTACTCCTCAAGTAGCATAGTTCTTTCCTCACTCAAATCAGGAGCAACCTGTGCAGATTGGGCTTTCGCAACAACTCTCTCCAACGCTTTCAATCTGTTACCATCCATGTGAGCATTTTGTTATTTTGAGATTTGCATTACTTCGATAGAGATGCCTAGCTATAGCCTTTATTAACATGAGTAATATTGGATCCTAAACCATTTACATTATGCATAAACACCATTGAACCTTTTTGTGGAGAAAAAGAATCATATGCTACGTATAAATATCATTTTTTTTCTTTCAAAATTTGGTTCAGTAGGTTAGTAGTAAGTACCTTCATTCAGCGGAGAAACTTCAAAAATTGGTTCAGTAAGTTAGCCGTTCTAGTAAGCTTGAGTCTCCTTTGACAGTTCCTTTGACTGTTATAATGCAGAGTGATGTTTTGAACAGTCCTGTTACAAACGAAACTGTCAAAATCAAGAACGTCCAATCCAAAAATAAGAATCAAAATACTTTATACTGAAATGGGTAATTGATATGAACATGAAGAAACCAAGTTAATAACCAAATCACGAAAATAAAATATCCAAAGAGAATTATTAATGAATTACACTTTTGCCATTCTAAAGAGTGCTACAAAGTTAATATAAGTCTTTAGAAGAAATTAGATCCAAACATGACACGACGCGATGACAGTCCAAAATTACTGATCCGAACACGAAAACTCATATCAATTTCGTTTCGTTTTGTGTTTTCGTTTCATTTTCAAAATTATCACCCCAAAAATCACCTTGTAAGTGTCCTTCATTTTCTGTCTTCAAATCAAACTCTCTTTTTAGATAGATTACCGACATGATTTTCTGTCTTGAAACCTTGTCCCCCACAGGCTTCACGACATTCCTGAAGAGTTCGCATGTTATGCCATGTTAATGTTATCCCAAACACTTATTTTCAAAATGATAAGTAGATTCCGACTTGAACTAATCTTGATAAAGCAATATGTTGGAAATCATAATTGAAAACATCAATGATACAAAATGGTGATAAACTTATGATTTTTTAATTAGAGCAATTATAATTTTGTAGTCATGACTTATGATGAACAATTAAAGAAACCTATTAACATAATAGAGCACTAAAAAGACAAACTATAAATTGAGACACATAATAAACAAATATACTAACGAGCCAAGAAATGGAACTGGGAAAAAAATGAAAGGAAATTTAACTTTTTGTGTAGTAAATTGAATTACTGGTTTGCTACAGAAGAACTCCAAGCCAAAGTTTATCTGGTACTCTTTTGCCTAGCAGGTGTAAACATGCAGGCTACTTCAAGCCAAAGTGTTTTTTTAGATTTAAAAAATAAGTCTAAAAAAAGGGATGAGTAGAAAAGAACCTGAAAGCGGCAACGGCGATCAAGAGAGGTAGGATCGTGGACCATTTGGAGAATGAAAGGCCTTCTGGTACCCCTATTGACCTCGTGAACATTGAAATGGAAACCTAGAAAGGCTTCCATTGGGCTGTTCACCCAGTTGGTTTCAAATCTACAAACATAATTCAAACCTTTTAGTGTGAATATAGTAAGGAACCAAAGCATAACTTGCATGTTGTGAACCTAATTTCAAATAACCCAATGAGTGATATTTATCCATTTCAAGCAAGAAAAGAGATAATAACACCTTAAGTCAGCCACCAATGCAGAATCCAAAATCATCCAATTCATGCATGTTTAAACCAAAATCAAACCTTTGTTGAACCGAGTTAGAAATGAAAAAAATGAACCAAAATAGGTCACATGCCACTGCCAAACAAAAAAATTGATTAGATATGGTATACCATTCAACCAAAAAAACAAAAAACCCGAACATTCAACCAATAAATCTTTTTAAATATGAGATTACCTCTTTCTAGCAGCAACTTGAAACTCCCAATCTACTTAAATCTGAGATTACCATACTACAAAATGTAACTACAATATACTATACCATATACCATATGAGATCAAAATGTAACTACAGAATTAAAACTGTATCAGATTTGAAAATACCTATGTAGTGGCCACAATTCACAGTCTTGGTCTGCTCCTATAGTAGCAGCCTCTATTTTTTCCATTCAGTTGTTGTTTTTGCTCCTATAGTAGCAGCTTCTATAGGAGTCCACGTGATCTTTTCTACAACAGAACTTACAGTATGAGGGATACACCCCCAAATAAAAAGAGGGTTCGGTTTAAAACAACGAATCACCAAACGTGGAGGCACGTTTAGGACACAACCAAAATATCCATGTCCATGAATGAATAAGAACAAAATATCCAAAATTATGACTCAAGAAATTTTTCACACCTAAACATCAGGTTTCGAATATTGTGACCGTAAGACTTCATAGTTTTCCAGAAAAACATGTGGTCACCCTCGGCATACAATCCAATATCAATTAAAACACACGATGGCTGATATGTATATACATTCAAAGGGCCATTTAAACATGATAGTTGATATAATACTTTCAATGAGGACATAGATACGTTCAAAGTTATCATTTCACCAATACTTTCAATGAGGACATAGATGTGTTTTTCTCACACGATCAAAGTTATCATTTCAGCAATTTGTCGAACGCAACATATACAACATCTCAAACCTTAAATTCTAAATGAAAACCAAATGGTAGTTATCGAGAAATTTTTTTTATCAAATAACAAAAGGCATAAAATTAACTATGTCAACTAAAACAGAGCACAATAATATGATTGGAATTACACAAATGGATGAGAGACACGATTTAGACACCCTGAGATATAAATCCAAAACCAAAATCCCAAAAGAGAGATGTGTGTACCCCATTTCGAACACTGCTCTTCACTTCTTCCGACCTCAGACTTCTTCCAACCTGAGAAACCAAAACAAACACAATGATAAACCTTTGAAATACCAAAAATCCAAACCCTTGAAATGCCAAAACAAACACAATGATAAACCCTAGAGGATGAAAAATGGGTATGTATAACATTCAAACCATAGATTGCATTTCCAAAACAAACTTTATATTAGTCAAACTGATCTTAGCTCCAAACATCACTATCCCTACACCTTTTTCCGAAACACAATCTTCACAAACTATGATTCAACACACTAACCTTGAAACATATATAGGATTCGCAAAATAAAAACTTACCCAGTGCTTTTTCTCGAAACATAATCCACACAACAAAAATGTGATTCTTTTACACCTTCAGCACTTCAATAGGCGATACCATTTGCACTGCAGTGCAGTGTAATATCCAACCCAAATAACTCCACATCCTTCTGCCCGAAAACAAAATACAAAAGATTCCAATCAACATTAAAATAAAACATCCAATCCAATATGAATTTATAAGAATAGTGATTTTCGTAGAGAGAATAAGTCCATAATAACTTCAGCTAAAATATATAACAACTATTGTAAATCTAAATCTCATACCCAAATGCCCTAATCATGGACCCAAACCTCCATTTTGAAGCCCCAAAAATCGAATAGGGCAGACCCAATGTGAGATATCTGAAACCAAACACAAAACTCATTAAAATAAAGGAAAAAACAAAGCCACTATGGGAGGATTTAGTGTAAACGGGATCATACCATATTTTCAATTAGATGTTGGCGACGGCTGTATGGGTGGATCTCTGCAATGATGGCTAGAGGAACGAAGCTTGGCAGCGGTGGAATGAGGGAGGGCGGATGGGGAGGGTTTTTTGGTGATGTGAGAATGGGAAAAGAGTGTGTGTGCGCGATATGAGAGTGTGTGCAAACAAACTGATTTTACCAAAATACTCCCTTTTTGAATTGAAAGTTAAATTTTATGAGTAAAAAACAGAGGAAAACCAAATATTTGAGGGGTAGATTTGTAAAAAAGAAAAGTATGTGATCTCAACCATTAAAATGTAAAAATATGTAAGGAGGTGGCATCGATCTAGACCGTTAAAAATGTTTACATTTTCAAAAACTTCCCTAACTTATTATATAGATATATCCACTAGGTTTAGTTCTTAACCTCAGCGCGAACCTTTAGGCTATTTAACGATCACGTCACACCTAATGCTATATTAAAAATCTAGACATCTAGACTAAATTGGAGATAAGATTACATTTAAGAGTTTGTACTCACAGACTATGCGATTATGATACACATTCCTATTATAGTATATAAATAAATTGATAGCGAAACACGGTAATGAAATTTATCTCATATACAGACTGCCACGTGGACAATGGTAATTAAGAATATATTATTTAACTAATGAAATTTGCCTCTTTATTAAAATATTCATCCGTATATAAATAAATATTAACTAAATAGAGTGTTCATGTACAACTAATCTGGATTTCCATGAAAAGTCAATCGCAAATCCATTGTATATATAAAAAACCATTCAGCTTCCATCTATGTTTTTATGTACACCCAATCCGGATGGCTGTGTAAGAAGCCATTCAACCTCTTCCCCCGATTTGAGATTTAAATGTGGATTTACCCAATGGGGAAAATATCCTACACAGTTGTATCTTTATGGCATCTTATACCAAATAAGAAACCCATTCATCTTCTACCCAATACGAATCAAATCTTCCTCAAACCCCAAAAATTTAGTCTATAGTTGTTCAACTTCCTCTTATTATTAACATCTTAGAGCTGACATCTAATTGCATCTTCATTAATGGAAAAATACACAAGGATACAACTTAATATCAGTCATGATACAAACGTTACATTGTAACAACCCGCGTAATTTTGGGCTATTTTAATTAATTTATGGAAAAAGGAGGAAAATAAAGTTTTTGATAAAATTATTTTTATTTCTCAAATATGTTGAATATTATTTTTAAAGGCGAGAATTTCAAACGGTTTCGAAATCGGAGTTAAAACCGATTTTAATTTTTTTTTTTGTTTTTAACTCTTGGAATTCTAAGTCAGTTGTTTTGACTTCAAACTCTTCATTTCTTTGCCTTATTTAAAGGAGTCTTTTGGCTTCCAACTCTTCATTTCTTTGCATTATAAAAGGAAGTTGTGGGCAACCCTTTTTAGCCTACTTTTGGCACAAATTTTGGCAGCAAATATATTTTATATTCCTCTTATTTTTATATACACATTGGCCCTTCAGATTTGTGAGTTCCAACCTTAGATTAGAGGTGTTCTTGGGGCTATGTTTGAGGAGGTTCTTGGAGGAGATTTTGTAGATCTTTTGTGTTGATCTTGAGGATGTGATCATTGGTTTCTCATCATGGTTTGAGGTATGGGATTTTACACAATATGCTCCTTAAATCTCGCGAGTGTCATTCTCTTTGAATTCTTGTTAATTGAACTCATATTTGAATTGATAAATTCATTGAAATCTGGAAAATAATTGTTGAAATTATTTTGATTCATGTGGTATCATTATATTGTTAATGACCACGTTGTCATGAGATTTTAATATGGCACAGATGTTGGGCACCCGCCAAAATTTCTGTTTCCTGGGCTATGGCTTGATAAAGCATATACGGATGTGGTGAGGCCTGGTGACCCGGTTAAAGTGTTGTTGAGAAATTATATTGATAAATGCTATTGGGATTCGCATTTGATTTGAATATTCGTACTCGTGTTATTACGCTTTATTCACCGTTAATCCGTATTTGTTGAGCATAATTCCTGTCGTATTGTGTACTTCCCCATATTTTCTTTTAATGGCAAGTTAGCGCGGATTTTGGGGCGCTATGGAGATTGATTTTAGCGAGGATTGTTTGGGAAAGATTTGTATTATTTTAATGTATAGAGCTTTGGAGATTTGTATTTTATTTTCGAGTTAGTTGTTGTATTTTTTATTCGAGATACTTGTTGTAATTGAAGTGATTGAGATTAGTGGATTTATATTTTTATGGGTTTTTAGATGCTCTATACCTTGTCACTTGTGGATTTGGATTTATTTTATCGCATTAGCGCTCCGTTTGCTCTCCCCGGGCGGGCGGGGTGTTACATACATATCCTTCCCTCTACCAAAATAATGGTCTCCAACAAGTATATATATATTGATTGTCAGCATACACAAATCATCATCCAATAGCAAATATACTTCTGGTATACAATGTTATGAATATCTATTTTATTTATACATATCTGTTAAAACTTTGGAGCTTCTAAAATGGAGTATTGACCACCGTTATTCTTAACTTATTTGCACTTGGTACAAAAAATTGTTGAGAGAAAAATCTTCTACTGAGGTATGATATAATTAAGTAACTACTGAAAATGAGTGTGAATGGATGTTCACTTTTGCACATATTTGTATTTTTTTTATGTAAATGGTATGTGTTGTTAGTGTTTGTTATACATATATTTAATTCAATTGTTGAAGAAAAAGTAATTTTTTAGACATATATTTAATCAAGAAGTATATATATATATATATATATATATATATATATATATATATATATGTAAATGTACTTTTATAACATATATGTAAATTTGGAATCATACATTTGTTTATTATTCTTACTTGAGAAAAGATAGGAAATCATATTTGTGTCTAAATAATACAAACATAAATTTTGCAATTGTTTATTTGTAATGTATAGTCCTAAAAGATAAGTTATTGATATAAAAGTAATATAATTGAAAAAACAATCCGTGCTAATATTCAACCTTCGCCGATTATCATAATCAGGACTTCTAAACAAATGTTCAATTTATATACGCAAAACATAATATATATTTTTAAAATTTTTAAAATTATATATTTCGTATTCGTTTAATATCAACTAGGTCAATTGTATTGTAATGCAAGAGAGCCATATATTACTCGACATATGTTTTTCCCATAACTTGGACCCCCCCCCCCCCCCCCCCCCAAATTGAAATGTAAGTAGCGTATTTTTAATAATAAGGAAAAAATATTCCACCACCCATAATTTTTTTTACTATTATTTATACTTACTAAAATATCCTCAAATATGTCATTTACATATTTCCTTGTGTCATTTGAACTATTTGGTTAATGAACAAAAAAAAATTATTTTACGAAAATAATAATATAAAACCAAGTGGATTTGAATTTATACTACTAAGGGTGTTTCTTAAGGAGACAAAATAACGAAAAAAAATAAAAAGCTTTGTCAAAAAAAATAAATTATTTATAAAATATAGTACTTTTTGATATTTCATACGAGATGTGAGTCTCCAGAATAATTTTAATAATGATAAAAATACAAATACAAAGCAAAGGGTGGTAATCTGTATGTGAAAATCATTTATCACAAATTCAATATTTCAAGTGCCCAAAGAACTAAACCATATGATGTTGGGAGGGAAAAGGAAAAAAAATAGAAGTAAAAATAATAATAGAAAAACAGGTGCTTTTGAATTTATACTTTTAAGGTTGTTTAATACGGAGACAAAATAACAAAAAAAATAAAAAGCTTTATCCAACCCATGGTGGGTTGGGTTAATTTAGACAGTTGCTGGATTATTGTTTCCTCATCCTTAACAATTGCAGTTGTTGTAATGCTTAGTCCAACCCGCGGTGGGTTGGGCATTGTTGGAATAGGCTCCAACGTTTTCAATGCCATGCAGCTAGGCACGGCATTATGCAAAAGCTAAAGAGACTAATTTCAGGACCAATAATTATATATACTAAACCGATGTGGGATTTTGGGATGTATAAGAGTGATAAAATAATACCACCGAGTTCAGTTAAAACAAAGCCTTGTTGGTTACCCACCTAAAGGTCAAAAGAAAAAAATGTTGCATGCTGTTGACGTGGTAGGAGTGCAAAGGTATGAGAAATAGAATGTAAATGGCAGGTGAGGTGGTTTAAGGTATGACTGGATGGTTTAGGCTTGGAGGTATGGATAATTTTGGGGTAGTCTAAATATATTTTTTATTTGAGTTATTTGGGTTTTGGTACCAACTAGTTATACTTGTTTCGGTTTTAGTCTCAAATTAAAAACTACTGTATGTTTGACCCCCATTTTTCGCTTTTAGCAACATTGTTTAGAAAAAAAGTTTTGCTAAAAATATCGAAAAAATTCAAAAATCGAAGATAAAAAAAATGGGGACAAACATATAATAGTTTTTAATTAGGGGTCAAAACTCAAACGAGTATAACTAGTGGGGGACAAAACCTAAATAACTTTTTTTTTCTTATTTTAGCAAGATAAAAGTTGAACATGTCTATGTAGATGCTAATAATAATAATATTAAGGGATTTCTGACTTTGCCCACAATGTAATTGCCATCATTTCACTTTAATTACTCATTTATTTCTCTTTAGACTTTACCCCTCCAATTTCAGTATTAGCGATAGAAAACTGTGGCAAAAAATATAAAGTAGCGCCAGTAAAAGTGAATATATTAGGTAAAGTCTAAAAAACAACAATCAAATAATGATAGCTTTAGGAGGTAAATTAAAAATAGGGTTATTTGGATTTTGGCCCCCATTACTTTTGTCTGTTTGGGGAATAACCCCCAATTGATAATTATTGTAGGACTAATCAAAATTTCACTTTTAGCGACACTTTTTCAACATATTGATATTTTTAGCAACACGTTTTTTTATAATAATGTAGCTAAAAATGAAAAGTGGGGGTTAATCGTATAATAGTTTTTAATTGTGGGTTAATCTCCAAATGGACAAAACAAATGAGTGCCAAAATCCAAATATCCCTATAATTTATAACACCAACTAAGACAATGTATAGCCAACTAGTTTTGCTTATGTCTGACCAAAATGTAATTCTTCAGGAACTCATTCAGGGATTTTTCTTGCGACCTTTAAATATAAATAATTAATGTTAATTAAATAGGATTTTCCATAGTTGTTGTCTCACAATGATCTCAGGGACTATATCGCCTACTTAGTTGTGGGTTGGAAAGTGCAATATATTTCTAGAGTTGTCCAAGATCCC
The DNA here is from genome assembly GCA_949130495.1 of Sambucus nigra. Taxonomy (NCBI): domain Eukaryota; kingdom Viridiplantae; phylum Streptophyta; class Magnoliopsida; order Dipsacales; family Adoxaceae; genus Sambucus; species Sambucus nigra. Next base: position 405,567,666 of record OX422220.1, read on the forward strand.
CTTTTTCAATTCCATAGGTTAATTTTTTTTCATGCATGTCATATATATATGGGTTGGAAAATGAGTTGTAAATTTATAATATATTGGATGATGGATTGTTTGGACACTGTCAACATTTAAAGGAGTTGAAGGAGTTGAAGAAGCTAGTTGAAACCGGAAAGTGTGTTGAGAAGTAACTTTTTAAATTGGTAATTGTATGTTATATTAAAAATGGGAATTTACAGCATTACAATTACAACCTCACATCAAGTCCCCTTTGTAGTACTTTTTTGGTTAAATTAACGTTTAATCTCTAAGAGCTAAGTACATTTTACACTTAGTCCGTCTTATTTTTTTATATTTTTAAAAGTGCCTTATCTTTATTTTTGACAATAATATCTTAGGATTTAAGATACGAGAGGAATGAGTTTTTGTGAAAGTTTTATATGGTGAGAGACTTTTTGGAACAAAAGAAAACGTCTTCGACTAAACGTTAATTGAAAAATTGCCGAGGGACTTTTATCGAATTACCCTATTTTTTTAAAATATTACTAATTTATTTAATTAGGCCAAGGTAGCTATTGATAATTTCAGAATTACACAAATCTATAATTAAACCTCATTCCAAAATTTTAATCATAATACTAAATTAATTTAAACATTAAGGTTTATAATAATAATGAGATAATTCTAGGATGACATGTAGATAAACTTAAAAATTTATCAAAATAGAAATAAAGTAGCACATTAGTGAGATTGATCTAACCTCGTTCAAAGATAGGGGTGGCAATTCGAGACTGTGTTGATTTTTATTTGAGTACAAGTTTTGAGTACTCTTAAATCTATACAAGTTAATAGTGTTATCTTCGGGTCATATCGGATTAAAACCATAAAGGGTTATCGTATAAAAAAATGTCAGCCCTATTCAAAGATTTACTTCAAATATTAAATTTTATTGAAACTTTTATGTTTGTCATAATGAAGAGATAATTCTAGGAGGATATATGTCTCAACATAATTTTAAAGTACCAAAATTATCCAAGGGAAACCTCCCGCACAAATGTTGTTTTAGACATCCCACATCGCATATGTTCACCAAAATTCTGTTTAATTCGATCCGTTCATTTGTGTCCCTAATTTTGCGCGTAGTTGCATGGCATTTGAAATATTGGATGTTGATCCAATTACACCCAACCCATCAAGGGTTGAAAGTAGCAATAGTAATGAATTGATGAAACTTGAATTAAAATCTCAAATAGGTTAACTGATCTTTTTGTTTTTTTCCATTTGATTTTTTTTTGTTTGACAATATTAAGTCCTTACAAACTTTCTGTATTTATGTTTTGACTGACTTAGTTATCAAACGTCATGCCAAGTTGCACGTCATTTGAAATGTTGGATGTTGATCCAATTACACCGAACTCACCAAGGGTTGAAATTAGCAATACCAATAAATTGATGAAACTTAAATTAAAATCTAAAATAGGTTAACCGAACCCATCACGTGTTGGTTAGTTTTCTCTTTTTTATTTTTTTCCATTTGATTTTTTCGCATTTTACAATATTTAGTCCTTGGAAACTTTCTCTATTTGCGTTATTATTAATTTAATTTTCAAATTCCATGCCTAGTTGCATGGCATTTGAAATGTTCGATGTTGATCCGATAACACCCAACCCAACCCATTAAGGTTTGAATGTAGCAATACTAATGAATTGTTAAAACTTGAATTAAAATCTCATATAGGTTGACCGAACCCACCAGGGGTCAGTTAGGTTTTATCTTTTCATTTATTTATTTGTTTCATTTTATGTTTTTTGGTTTTACTATATTTATTTCTTAAAAACTCTCTCTATTTAAGTTCACTGACTAAATTATCAATTCGAAAATACATTATATTTTACTGCTAAATGACTACGGGAATGCTACATGACCAACATTAAACAATGTTTTACTACTTAGAATATATTTTAATTCATATTTGTAAGATTTTATTTTATTTACCAAAATAAGAATTGAAAGGATTGATCCCAGTCATAACTAAAATTAAAGTTGTACTTTGAGAAACAAATAGGGGAGTTTTCTATTTTAGTCCTTCGAAAATATTTATTTGTTTGGTAGGGGTGGCAATTCGGGTTAGTCGTGTCATTTTCGTGTCGCGTTGATTTTTATTTGAGTATAAGTTTTGGGTACTCTTAAATCTATACAAGTTAATCGTGTCAAGTTCGGGTCATTTCGGGTTATTACCATAAACGGGTTATCGTGTCAAAAATTGCCAGCCCTATTGTTTGGACCTAGTCCATTTACATATTTTTTAGAACTAAGGTCCCTCACCTCTTATTCTATATCTTATGAGTTTGCGTATATACAAACATGACAGGTGTATATTACAAAAGTTCGTACATAAATTATAATGATTCACCTAAAATTTCCCTCGAAAAAATCATGTGTCTTTAAAAAATTTATCGTATATAGTACTAAAAATGGGTATACATTAAAAGACAGGGACCTTATTGTCCAAATAATATGTTAGTGAACTAGAGCCAAAAAAATACCGATGAAAGAGTTGAATTATAAAAAAAAATAATGAGGTCTTGTTCCCTGCTTGAATGCAGAGCTATTAGCACATATGATTAGACTCGCTTGACCTTGTTGCATTTGAGGTGTTGAATGCAACATTTAACGTCATATTCGTTGATTCCATATTCATACAAGTCTAATTTCATATGCATTAAATTAATCTAATCATCCAATATAAAATATCCCAATAAGTTGTCTAAAACTAATATTCCAATTCTTTAATAATTAATCAATTTATTTCATAAAATGTTTTGAACATGTGCAAAAAAAAAATTTAACAACATATTATAATATCTATCCCATTGTACTTATCTGTAATTTCATAAAATGTTGATAATGATTATTCAAAACATACATATATGATGTTTAGACAATACTTAAATAAATAATATTTAATGAAAAAATGGAGATATTCTTGCCTTAAAAAAAGTGTTTCGATAATCTAAAAATTACAGTTTGTTCTTCTCACAAAAAACAACTTTTGTACGTTGTCCTTCTTCAACATCTTTGTGCAAAGCCTACAACGTTAAGGTTGAAAATTGGTTTAATAGTGTTTGTGCGTTAAACTGGAGGGCTTGTAGGTTTTGTTTGAACCAAAATAAGGCAATAATACAAAATTATTAGTCAAAAGAGTTACTTAATAAAAATCACTGAACCACCATAAAGAGTGCTAAAGAAAAACAAATCCTTGCTAAAATAGAACACTCCCTCCAAGGGGGATGCCTCCATAGCGGTCTAAAGTGGCTATAACGACTCTGAACCCTGCTACAGTAGGCCTAGCCACCATCCCCACTGATATATCTTATTTTATTTGTTTCAGAACGATTCAGCTCCTAACCTTATTTGCAAACTAACTACTATAAACTCAATAACAAAAAACATGATGTGACGACCCATATAGTTTAATACTTAGGTTGATTAAGTCCAATTATTAAATTATTAATATTGTCAATTCAATTAAATCTCATATTTAACCTGAGAGGAAAACATCAGATTAGGATATACAAATGGAGTGCGATAAGATGAGTGATAAATACATCGTGATATTAATAAATCACTACCACTAAGATTTTAATAAAACATCATTTGTATCAACAATAAATCCCATCCATGAAATCACAAGGGAAACACCGTTCATACAAACCACAATAAATTGTCAATAATGCGATCCACAAACTTAAACTGAGTTCATGCCCTAAGAACGTAAAATACAAATCTCTCATCTCTCATGATAAAAAGTAAATAAAAATGACATAAATTAAGGGAGACCTACAACTTCGAACTATTCGTGAGACTAAAATAAGGACTTGGTGCTCTGAAATAGGAATGTTAGATGAGACAATCACGAGCACTTGAAATTTGAGTTCAACGACGATGGTGAGGCCACCGCTAGTTAACAAAGTTATGCAACCCCAAAATATTTGAAAATAAATAATAAATCTAAAGATTATTATCTTACACAACTGCCATCGTATGAGCGTTCCTCATTGTTCATTAATTAACAATTAGAATTTCTCTTATTAAATAAACTTCATTATTAACAAGGACCATTGTCATGTTTATTCCCAATCCCCATCGATGTCACTATTCCAACGACATGCACATACAAGAATACCTAATTCAAATAAATGGATACTCATCATCACAATGTCCAACCTCCACCATATACACCTCAAACACATCATCACAACCCACAAGAATCGCGAGGTGATAAATCCTCAAGATTGGAACACCAATTTACCTCATCCACCTTCTCCAACTCATTCAAAAAAGAACTCACAAGGTTTACTTAATGATCATAAAGAGCATTTTCAAGCTCAAATGAGTTAACCAAGCATGCTTAGAGAGGGTCTACCCAATATGTATCATCAAAGTGTTCTTGAACAATATCCTCAATGAGATCTACCTAAAGAATATCGTCTTCATCACCCATTTGTTTGCAATGTTAAAAATGTTAAGCTCCAATGCCATGTTTTCGCTGAGATTCATTTGCCCATTTTTAGCATTAATTAAGGCATTTGAGGTAGCTAAAATAGGTTGAACAAGGATAATTGGGATGTGGTTGCGATTTCGAGCTACAAGTTGAGTATTTAAAACCACAAACTCCACTAGGAAGTAGAATTTGTCAACTTGAATTATGACATCTTCCACCACCTTCTAGAGACTGTAATGGAATGGTCCTCTAGTTGCAGAGTGATTTTGATCATCTTTATCTCACTTATACCTCGTTGTTCATACACGAAGTATGGTAGAAATTGACACCCACACCTAAATCAATGAAAGCTCCAAGTTAATAGCATTACATGTATGCTATTAGGGAGACACAAGCCTTTAATGATAGGGTGAAGCAATGGGTTATTTTACAACTAGATTTGGCTCTATTCATGTCTCCTCACTACTCTCTTCGAGATAGGCATATTTGACATCTATGGGGTTAGGTCAGACTTTCGGATATTTTGAAAGTGGGGTGGGATCGTCATATCAAGAACTTCCACACTACGTAGAGTAGTGATGGATTTTGCTTCATTATGCGAAAATTTTGATCTCATAATAATAACATTGTGTTGACCTTGAGGATTTTGCTGAGGTTGCTATCGAAATATTCCATTTTCTAGGATACTTAATGAAGTGGTCAATTTTGATAGTGAAGATTTAATTTCTATAAACATTTGTGCATTTTGAGCATTATCATTCATTTGAGTTTGCATAAAAACTTGAAAAGTATCTTCAACGCTCTTCTTATATGGGGGCACATTTGGAAGAGGGGGAAAAGGACCTTGAATTTGAAATAGTGATGATCCTTGTTGGCATGAAGGATAATAATTTTAAGGTAGGAGATTTTGGGCTTATTGGGGTTGGCCCCTGCAGACCCCCCATCTTAGAGACCTCTTAAGCACTTCCTTAGGTCCCTAACACTCATCCACTCAATATAAACCCTAGGTCATACACCGAGTAATGATACGGAGGCCATCGGAAGCTCCTGGTTCACATTTGACTCAAGTCTACATCCTAACCTAAGTTAAACCTTAAAGGGACCGGAGTCCCCTTTACAACGGTTCGTCCCGTTCACGAATCAGCCGCATGGTTCAAACGAATGATCCGTTTTATTCAGAGTATTGATTTGGAGGCCAACAAGTGCTCTCGGGCCACGTTTAAACTCGATAAAATCCCTACCCTGAATGAATCTCAATGAAACCATTTAGGGATCTGAATCACCATTCTAATGATCTGTGTCGTGCGCAAATCGGTCTCACGTTACACACGAATGACACGTTTTACTCTAAAGGTCCATCGAATGCTTTTGGACACTGTTTGCCCCCGGTCAACTCTCCAAACTGAGTGAATCTCAATGAAATCTTGAAAGGATCAAAATTCATTTTCGAACAATTCATGCCATGAGCGAATCGGCCTTACGGTTCGGACGAACAATTCATTTTCCTTCATAACCCCTGATCCATAGATCATCAGGCTCTTCCGATTCCCATTTGACTTTGGTCATCTCCTGTACCTGAGAATGGCTCAACGAATTCTTGAAGGCTCTAAATTTCCTTTCTAGCGGTCCCAACCGTGCAGGATTTGGACTTACGATTTGTATTTTATGTCCATTTTTCAAAAACAGTTCGTTCTAGACTGCCTATAGGGACTCCAGACCCCCTGCCTATCGGCAGAGTGTACTTTCCTTTCCCAGTAAGGTAGAACCTGTGCCGATAGACAGGCCAAAGGCCATGTCGATCGGCACCCCAACCCTAAATGGCACTATATAAAGGGTCCATGACCTCACGCATGGAGCAGGTCCTTTTCAAGATTTAACACAGATTCTCTTGAAATTAGAGCTTTCTCATTACCAAAATGAAAAGTCAGTTTTTCAACATTCCCTCACCTCACTTTCTTACCACAATTAGTCGTCCACCTCAACCCATCACATTACCTTCATACCACTAGAAAAACCAGCTTACATGCATTCTAAATTCGGTAAAAAAGTTCTACAAGGATGTCCCTTCCTCACCCCTTTTTTACTTTAATCATTTAATTATTATTATTATTATTATTATTATTATTATTATTATTATTATTATTATTATTATTATTATTATTATTATTATTATTCACTTTATTCTCATTTTGTGATATCTTCTAGTTTTGTTTCATTATCTCACATTAAATAATCTTTATTTTTATTATTATTATTGCCCACAACTAATTTTCATAAAAGTCCAAAAAAGACAAAAAGAGGGTTCATTCATAAATTCCACTGTTCTAAAAAAACCCGCCTAGGCTCTGCCTAGGCGCGCCTAGGCTTAAGGCTTGGGAGAAATGTCTCGCCTTACGCTTTTCACGCCTTATTCATGGTAAAACCCTTAAGGCGCACTTTTTTCTAAAAACAACAATGATTTAGTGAAACGATGTCGCCTTTTAAAGAATTTGTTTACAAACCGAACCATTATCTCATCCAAAATAATTAAATAGTATTTTAATTTGCATATATTCAGACATATTTTTATGATATGTGCAATTTTTGTATTTTAATAGCCTTGATATGGTTAAAAAATATTGAAATATATTAAGAAGGCCTAAACGCCTTTTCACGCCTTTTTACGCATAGGCCCGCCTAGGCTTCTAAGGCTTAAGGCTTGGCCTCCACGCCTCAATCACGCCTCGCATGTTTTAGAACCTTGATAAATTCCAAATGTTAGACTTCCGTATCTTCACACACTCTCACATTTGAACACATTTCTTTTTAAAAACACTCAAATAGGAGTCATACATATGGATTTATGGTTTAAACCCTATCGCTATGCTATTTTTGAATTAGGTGGACTTTGATTACTCTTGGGATATGTAGTCGCCTAGGGCCAATCCGAAGATTCGAATCATCCTTTTTCATTTTATGGGTTCCTAACACCTTTCCATTCCATAACTTATTCCTAGGACCTTCGAATCATTTGGTTTAGTATGCATCAGTATGACCTTGATTCCATTCTATCAAGGAGATGACATTCTTTTTCCTTTTTTGAGCAAAACAAGTTGGTGACTCGATCTCTTCCTGTTATTCCCACTTGACGACGACCAATTTTATATCTGAGGCAGACTACAAAGATGATGACATGAGTGACAGAAAGAGACCTCCATATCCTCAAATCACCCACACTTACATGTGAAAAAAAGGGATAGAGGGGAGGGGGGACCATTTCTTTTCCTCCTCCCCTCGTCCTAACATCGGGGCTAGGCCCATGCCTAACGAATCAGAACCGAGCGTCCAAAGCGGCGACTCCTCTGGGGACTCTTAAGAGGACTAGACACTATTTTGTACATGGATATTACTTCTTTTCTCTCCTACTTTTCTACATGTGTACATATACCTCCATTTTTTTGTTCTCCTTATTCCTATGCTTATTTCTCGTATATTTATGTCATGATTGTCTCCACCATTGTCTCTTGTCATGCATTTATCACTCCTCACTTACGTGTACATGCTTATAATGCTTCACCTTACGCCCACTTGGATTTCTTCCATGAACTACCAAAGTAGGTAGTTATTGATAGATATAGGTTTAAGTTTTCCATCATATATGTACTTGTGAACCATCCTGCTTTATGTGAATATTGTGGTTGTGTTGATCATACTATTTCACTTTGTAAGAGAGTTGAAACTCATGTCAAACTCCATTGAATAACAAAGGTGGTTGCGAAAAAGTCAAGCCCAAGTTAAACCATTGATGAGGACTTGGTATCTGGGAGCAAGAAGATGATTGAAACGGCAACTAAAGTTGGCACCATCTCCATAAGTCAAATTCATTCTCGGCCAGATAATCATGTTATAGAGTTTTGTTCAAAAAACACTTTGGAGGATGTCGCTTACCACCAAAATACTCAAAAAGATGTGTAGAACATGGGAAAAAATGAGAAGGATTCGCACCTGAAAAGTAACAAATTTTCAGTCCTTGATAATGAGCACACTTTTAACATTTATAAGTTTTATGGAGAGGACTACATTCAGCCTATTGTGGTCAACATGTGCCAATTGGAAAGCCCAAATTCTTTGCAATAAAAAATTTCTTTCACTGTCAATTAGAACACGCATGGGGGATCTTTGTCTCCTGCCTTTTTGGCACATGGTGGTCAGAGTATACCTACTTGTAGCATTGGGAAGATGGAAAAGAAGGACATCCCCCTTTCCCGCTTTCTCCCTTATCTGATGACTCTACGCAAGAGCATGTTGGAGGTATTTTTAATTCTAGAGATGTGGTCAAAGTGGTCTTGGAGCCTCAACTTTATGTTGACCTGAGTTGTGAGTTAAGGGAGATCAGCTTACTCTTTTGGGCCAAGCTAATACTTCTTTTCACAATCAATTTGACTAATAAAAAATTGGCCTGCCTGCCTAAGTGTTGAAGAGACAATCTCTAGTAGCACCCCATCTAATGATAGTATTGCTTTACGCTCCCAATATCATGAGCACGAGTTGGACAATTAAGTGGATTATTCCACTACGTCTCACTCTTGTAGCTCAAATTTGTCTAAAGCCTAAAAAATGACCATTAAAAAGGAAGAACGACAAAACCAACTTGAGCAAGATGGAGTATAGAAAAAATTGACGGATATGGAAATTTTCGAAGTTATGACTGATGAAGAAAGTACAATTGATGAGGGTCATTAGAAAATCCATGAAGAAAATGGAAATTCTTTTGATACGAAGGCTACGATATTTGTAAATGCTCAAGACAATGTCAAATGGAAATATTAAAACTATTGTAATTTTTCGTAATACAAATGTTTCATATGGTCGTAGTCACCGACGGACTACTGTTGGCCGAGTGAGAGCCTTAGCCCCCACAAATTTAAAAAAAAATCACATATAAGAATTTTAATAAATATAGGTGTAAAAAAGTAATTACACCTAAAAATGCCTTGTTTCTCTCCCCCCCCCCCCCCCCCCCCCCTCCTCTCTCTCTCTCTCTCTCTCTCTCTCATAACCCAAAAAGTTAAACCAACAATAATACTAAAATTAACTCAAACAATATAACCCTATATATATATATATATATATATATATATATATATATATATATATATATATATATATATATATATATATATATATATATATATATATATATAGGGTTATATTGTTTGAGTTAATTTTAGTATTATTGTTTGTTTAAGTTTAGGGTTATATAGGGTTATATTGTTTGTTTTTGGGTTAATTTTATGATTAACTTTAGGATTATTGCTGGTTTAAGCTTGAGCCTGAAATGTAGAAATATATGTGTTGTTTCCCTCCCTCTCTATTGATATTGATGCAAAATTTGGGGTTAGTTTTAATGTTAATGTTCGTAAGGGTTAATTTTAGGGTTGATGTTAGGACTAATTTTATGGATTATTGGTTAAAATTAAAAAATAATTTTTTTATTTGTGCTTCCTTTTCTTACGGTCCGAAAATTACCATTAAATTAGCCCACACTCATGTTAAATCGTCGGTCCATCCCTGGTCAAAGTTAAATTATTTGTCGAATATAATACTTTCAGATATTTCATACGTTATGTGAGTCTAGAGAATGAGTTTAATAATGATAAAAATAATAAAACAAAGCAAAGGGTGGTAGTCTGTATGTGAAAATCATTTATCACAAATTCAATATTTCAAGTGGCCAATGAACTAAACCATCTGATGTTGGGAGGGAAAAGGAAAAAATAGAAGTAAAAATAATAATATAAAACCAAGTGGATTTGAATTTATACTACTAAGGGTGTTTCTTAAGGAGACAAAATAACGAAAAAAAATAAAAAGCTTTGTCAAAAAAAATAAATTATTTATAAAATATAGTACTTTTTGATATTTCATACGAGATGTGAGTCTCGAGAATAAGTTTAATAATGATAAAAATACAAATACAAAGCAAAGGGTGGTAATCTGTATGTGAAAATCATTTATCACAAATTCAATATTTCAAGTGCCCAAAGAACTAAACCATATGATGTTGGGAGGGAAAAGGAAAAAAATAGAAGTAAAAATAATAATAGAAAAACGGGTGCTTTTGAATTTATACTTTTAAGGTTGTTTATTACGGAGACAAAATAACAAAAAAAATAAAAAGCTTTATCCAACCCATGGGGGAATATTGTTTCCTCATCCTCGTCAATTGCAGTTGTTGTAATGCTTAGTCCATGGTGGGTTGGGCATTGTTGGAATAGGCTCCAACGTTTTCAATGCCATGCAGCTAGGCACGGCATTATGCAAAAGCTAAAGAGACTAATTTCAGGACCAATAATTTTATATACTAAACCGATGTGGGATTTTGGGATGTATAAGAGTGATAAAATAATACCACCGAGTTCAGTTAAAACAAAGCCTTGTTGGTTACCCACCTAAAGGTCAAAAGAAAAAAATGTTGCATGCTGTTGACGTGGTAGGAGTGCAAAGGTATGAGAAATAGAATGTAAATGGCAGGTGAGGTGGTTTAAGGTATGACTAGATGGTTTAGGCTTGGAGGTATTGATAATTTTGGGGTAGTCTAAATATATTTTTTATTTGAGTTATTTGGGTTCTGGTACCAACTAGTTATACTTGTTTCGGTTTTATCCTCAAATTAAAAACTACTGTATGTTTGACCCCCATTTTTCGCTTTTAGCAACATTGTTTAGAAAAAAAGTTTTGCTAAAAATATCGAAAAAATTCAAAAAGCGAAGATAAAAAAAATGGGGAGAAACATATAATAGTTTTTAATTAGGGGTCAAAACTCAAACGAGTGTAACTAGTGGGGGACAAAACCTAAATAACCTTTATTTTTTATTTTAGCAAGATAAAAGTTGAACATGTCTATGTATAAGCTAATAATAATAATATTAAGGGATTTTTTTTTTTTTTGATAAGTAAATGAATCATTAAACCAAACCCGCCTAAGGGGGCGGAAACCCGTATACAGGAAGTATACAAACAAAAAGGCGCAAGGCCGAGCCTCAGAAAAAACAACACAGACCCCTAAAACTCCTCCAAAAACTCGAGGAAGATAGATAAAGACGAATCATTTCCTCCCTTCAACCAAGTACGAAGAAGGTTCAGAAAGTAGAACCGAATACGAGAAGGGCTAAGATCAACTCCCTCAAAGCATCTTCTGTTCCTCTCCTGCCAGATGGTCCAAAAAATACAATGAGGAACCATCCTCCAGAGCAAACGCGAACCCATCCAACCCCTAGGCCTTCTCCAAGCCGCCATCACCTCGCACACCGTACGAGGCATAACCCATACCATCTGGCTTAAAGAGAAAAATAAGTCCCAGAGACCCTTAGTGATTTGACAATGAAGAAGAAGGTGATTGGTAGTCTCCTCCTCCTTCCTACATAACCAACATCTACTGGCCATCCTCCTGCCTCGATGCTGAAGCCCCTCAATAGTCAAGATGGCCTGCCTGGCAGCGGTCCATACAAAGAAGCAAACCTTGGGAGGTGCACGACTCTTCCAAATTACCTTCCACGGAAAAGAGGCACCCCCACGACCCCTCAGCACAATATAGTAACTCTTAACTGAGAACAGGCCATCCCGAGAGCACGACCACCTCAACCCATCTACACCCAAAGTCGGAGTCGGGGCCAATCTCAACCAGGAAAAGAACTCCGCCGCCTCCTCTAGCTCCGAATCCCTGAGATCCCTCCTAAGCTTCGGATCCCACTCCCCCCGAGCCCCATCCCCCCGCCTATGATGCACAACTAACCCCTCTTTGTCAACCCCAAGACGATACATCCCCGGGAAAAGATCCTCCAGAGAGCCCCGCGCGCCCCATTTATCCTTCCAGAATCTGATACGGTTCCCGTTCCCAAGCTGGAAGGAAATAAGCAAAGAAAACCTCCCCCACCCAAGAGCAATAAATCTCCACCATCCCACCCCATGAGCCAAGCGCCCAGTAACAGGGCCCCACTCAAACGGATGCACCATGTGTCTAGCGACCACCACTTTCCTCCATAATCTGCCTTCTTCCCGATGAAAACGCCACAGCCACTTACCCAGTAAAGCCATGTTGAATTGGGCTAAGTGCCTCACCCCAGCCCCACCCTCACTCAGAGGCCTGCACACCTCATCCCAACTCACCAAGCAATAGTGAAAGTGATCATCATTCCCTCTCCACAGAAAATCTCTCATCAGCTTATCGAGCCTAATGCCAACGCTCCTAGGTAAAGGAGGAACAGACATGAAGTAAGTCGGCAGGCTAGATAAAACGCTTTTGATCAACGTCAACCGACCCCCTTTGGACAGGTAACTATGCTTCCACCCAGCCAACCTCCGTTGCACCCTCTCGAGAACCGGATCCCAAATCGAAGAAGACTTAAACTTAGCCCCTAAGGGGAGTCCCAGATAAGTAGATGGGAGAGAACCGACACGACAACCAAGCACACCTGCAAGAAGCCCCAAATTCCCAACCTCTCCCACAGCAATCATCTCACTCTTCCTGACGTTGATACGTAACCCCGAAACAGCCTCAAAACACACCATAAGTAACCACAGTGACCTCACCTCCCCCACCGACGCCCCACAAAAAATAATAGTATCATCCGCAAAAAGAAGGTGAGACACCTCCACAGAATGGGTAACCGATCTCCCGATAGAAAAACCCGAAATAAGGCCGCCCTCCATCGTCCTACTCATCATCCTAGAAAATGCCTCCATAACCAGGATAAAGAGAAAAGGGGATAAAGAATCACCCTGCCTAAGTCCACGCGAACTCGAAAAGAACCCTTCCGGCACCCCATTAACAAGAACAGAGAAGTTGACAGTAGAAAAGCACCTCTTCATCCACCTACACCACCGTTCCCCAAACCCCATCCTCCTAAGCAAATAAATGAGGAACTCCCAACTCACATGATCATACGCCTTCTCAATATCAAGTTTGCATAGAACACCCGGAACCCCACCTCTAAGTCTTGATTCGATGCACTCATTTGCAATCAGTGCGGCATCCAGAATCTGACGTCCCCCCACAAACGCACTCTGGGCCTCCGAGATGAGAGGATCAATCACATATCTAAGTCTGACCGACAAGACCTTAGAAATGAGCTTATACACGCTGCTAACCAGACTAATAGGCCTGAAATCTCTAACATCCGTAGCCCCCCCCCCCCCCCCTTCTTCGGGACCAAAGTAATGAACGTGGCGTTTAGACTCCTCAGAAAATACCCCCTATCATAAAACTCGATGAAAACCGCCAACACATCCATCCTAACCACCTCCCAACAATGCTGGTAAAAAGCCATGGTGAATCCGTCCGGACCAGGCGCCTTATCACCGCACATCGACCTCAAAACCTGGACAACCTCCTCCTCTGTGAACATCCTCTCTAGCCAAATCACCTCATCCCCAGCGAGGCCTGCCACTGGGAGCCCATTCATCGTCGGACGCCAAGACTCCTCCTCGGTGTACAACCTCTCGTAGAACTGACTGATCTCCCTACGAACCTCACTCTCCTCAGTGAACTCCACTCCCCCTACGACCACCTTCTAGATATGGTTAAAGCGGCGATGGGAATTAGCCGTTTTATGAAAAAACTTAGTGTTGTAGTCTCCTTCCCTAAGCCAAAGAGCTCTAGACTTTTCCCTCCAACTCATCTCCTCCTGAACCAGACGCTTCCCCACCTCCCTTTTCTTCTCGACCCTCGCCACCCTCTCTGCCCCCGAAAGACCATCTACCCCTTCTTTTTCGTCAAAGTGACGGATATCCTCTAAAAGCTGCTCAATCGCACCCCGCACATTACCAAATACATCACGGTTCCACCGAATGATATCCCCCTTAAGAAGAGATAATTTAGTCGCAAGTCTGAAGCTCGCATTCCCCTCCACCTCATACCCCTGCCACCACTCCCGAACCCTCCCCACAAAATCCTCCTCTTTTAACCACATATTCTCAAATCTAAATGGGGTCCTCCCCCCAATCCTCCCTCCACACTCCAGTAAAATAGGTGAGTGGTTCGAAGTCACTCGAGGCAAGCAAGACTGAGTTGCCCCCAAAAAATGATCATCCCAATCATTAGAAAGTAAATATCGATCCAGCCGAGAAAGAGAAGGCTCGTCCCTATTACTGGACCAGGTGAACACCCCTCCCGCCAAAGGGAGATCAATCAACTCCAACTCATCAATGAAGTCCGAGAAATCCCGCATATACGAGTTCGACCTCCCCCCACCACTTCTCTCAGATGGGAAACGAACGATGTTGTAATTGCCCCCTGAGCACCACGGAACACCCCAAACATTCCTGACCCCTGCCAATTCCTCCCACAACTCCCAACGAAATGAGTCTTCCACAGGCCCATAAACCCCCGAAAAGCTCCATGAGAACTGATCCTCCACAGACCTGAATAAGCACGAAAGCGACCACCGACCTACTAAAAAATCAATTTTTTCCACCACTCTACTATCCCACATAATAATAATCCCTCCTGAAGCCCCATCGGAATCCAGGCAGCACCACTCAACCCATCGACCTCCCCAAATCGAACGCGCCACCTCCCAATCCACTGACCCCAACTTTGTCTCTTGAAGGCATAAAATGTCCGGCCTCCACTGCGAAATCGCTCCACTAACCACCCTTCATTTTGCGGGGTCATTCAACCCCCGCACGTTCCAAGAGATAAGACGTAGCTTCATTATAATCCATTGGTTCCCCTGCTCACCCCCCTCTCTACATCCTGGACTCTTTCCCTCCGCCTCTCCTCTATGTGTTGGAACACCCTCAGTGCCTCCTCCTCATTTCCTACAAAATCGATCCCTAGAAATGTACTGAATCCTCCTATAACATTGGAAACCCATTCCTCCGCATCTGGATCCGGAATTTTCTCGCCAATCCTAATCCCGGACGCCTCCCCTTCCCGCTCCACAGCCCCTAGCTCCACCCACAGTCTAGGGGACAAGTTCCCCAAGTTACTAACAAAATCTTGCCCACTCGACGGATCCCCAGCAACGCCACCCGACCAATGCGCAAGGGCCCCACACTCCACATCACCCTCACCCCCCTCGACAATAGTGCAAAGGGAATCCCCCTTCACAAGCAACGAAGCCGGAGATAAAGAGGGACCGAGCCCCTCGGCTGAGCAAGGACTCGTGGCCGCCCCCTTACCTCCGAAAACACCTCCGGATATGCCCAACGAATCCTTAACAACCGCACCTTTACCCTTAAAAACCCCTCTAACCTTGCCTCTAATATTGAGGGCTTTAGTTTTATCTCTTTTTTTTCCAAGAACCCCATGTTTCAATACTTTACCGGAATTAAGACAAGGTCCGACTAAACTAAAATGCGTGCACTGTTTACTATTCTTAGTAGGCAGGGACTCCATACATTAGAAGCACGCCTGGTACCGTCATTTAACACATTGTTACCCAAAGCATTACCAGCCAACAAAACCTTTTGCCCATTCTTATTATTACAAAAATAATTTTGCAACGTCACATCATCCTTCTTGTCCGCCCCTGAACCAACATTAAACCCATGAGGCTGCTCTACAATACCCACTTTCTTGCCAGACCCATCACCCTCAAGTTGACTCGCCAAAAAATCACTATCACCCACTGTAGCACACAGGGTCTTGTCCGCCACCCTACTGTACACCAACCCCATACCTCGTACGCTATGTTGCTCAGTCCCCAAGGCTACACTAGTCTGCACACCTATGCAGGAAACATGCTGAGCGGAGCTTCCCGCCCCGTCACCGGAACACACAAAGCTGGAACTGGAGACCTGCCGACCAGGGGTAGCCACACCGTCGTCGGAACCACCAACGCTGCTCACTTCACAGCCACTCCGGACCCCCAAGCACAACTTACCGCCGAAACTGGGCGTCACCGACCTGGACAGCGTAGACGGAGCCAAATGACGAGACCCAACCTGAACTTTGCCATAACGTTTGAGTATACCAGCCTTAGTAGTGACTTTCGGTAGAGGCGGACAATGACTCATGGCGTGAGCCATGGTGCTCCTGTGCTTGGGAGATGACACAGATGCAGGACAAGCATCCATCGTCGAGCCCACCACCAAAGCCTCATCACCACCAATAATACCACACCCAGAACTAGGAGGGGCGTGAGTCACCAAAGCAGGACTCGAAGTCTGCCCAAACCGACCTACAACTGCAGCACGAGTTAGAGCCTTCACCCTTAGACAGCCCATCTCTTCAGATACACCATTACCTACATAGGAACACGAAGGTAGCACCTCAACGAAGACGGGAAGAACGAAGGCCCAACCACCCGCTTTAATAGTGACCTTCTCCGGGATAGTCATGTTCCCTCTAACCAAAATCCTTGCCCACCTCAGCTCAACCCCTGACTGAGTAGCTTCGTCAATATTGAGAAAGCCTCCACACTGATTACCAACAGCCTGAAATACTTCCAAGCCCCATAAGTGAAGAGGGAGGCCCTCAATCCTAATCCAGCGACAATATGGGCGACCACCACTTTTGGAACAGCAACCCAGTGGATGCCACTTATCAAGAAATAGATGAGCCCCATGCACAACCCATTGTTTCTTCTTGAGGAACCTAAACGCTTCATGTTCAGAGGAAAAAATGAAACAAAACAAAGAGGAGCTGAGATACCTCACTATCACCCCACCAACAGCACTCCAATGTAAGTTGACCCATAACTGCAACTTCTCTAATGAAGGAGGCAATCCTGGAGCACTACCAACTCTCCCCACCAACGCTCTCTTGAAAAATTCAGTCCTGGACCTAAAAGATTCGTCCACAACGGAGAACACATGCTTCAAGTGACGATCTTCATGCACTTCCAATGGTGATAAAGGCCACGGCTCAAGCAGCGCCGCTTGGAGATACGATTTCACCATGGGAAACTACTTCTTCCAGCTTCTTACTAATAATAGTAATTGGAAAAAGCTGATTACTTAAAAAATATGAAATCATACAACAGATCAACTCATCTCTCCCCCTTCCATTCCTGACGGCCCTCCACTCTTTCACTTTTCCAACCTCCTTAATTAAAGTGAAATGATGGCAATTACATTGTGGGCAAAGTCAAAAAAAGGGATTTTTGACTTTGCCCACAATGTAATTGCGATCATTTCACTTTAATTACTCATTTATTTCTCTTTAGACTTTACCCCTCCAATTTCAGTATTAGCGATAGAAAACTGTGGCAAAAAGAATAAAGTAGCGCCACTAAAAGTGAATATATTAGGTAAAGTCTAAAAAACTACAATCAAATAATGATAGCTTTAGGAGGTAAATTAAAAATAGGGTTATTTCGATTTTGGCCCCCATTACTTTTGTCTGTTTGGGGAATAACCCCCAATTGATAATTATAGTAGGACTAATCCAAATTTTTCACTTCTAGCGACAGTTTTTCAACATATTTATATTTTTAGCAACACGTTTTTTATAAAAATGTAGCTAGAAATGAAAAGTGGGGGTTAATCGTATAATAGTTTTTAATTGTGGGTTAATCTCCAAATGGACAAAACAAATGAGTGCCAAAATCCAAATAACCCTATAATTTATAACACCAACTAAGACAATGTATAGCCAACTAGTTTTACTTATGTATGACCAAAATGTAATTCTTCAGGAACTCATTCAAGGATTTTTTTTTGCGACCTTTAAATATAAATATTTAATGTTAATTAATTAGGATTTTCCATAGTTGTTGTCTCACAATGATCTCAGGGACTATATCTCCTACTTAGTTGTGGGTTGGAAAGTGCAATATATTTCTAGAGTTGTCCAAGATCCCCTTTTTCAATTCCATAGGTTAATTTTTTTTCCTGCATGTCATATATATATATGGGTTGGAAAATGAGTTGTAAATTTATAATATATTTGATGATGGATTGTTTGGACACTGTCAACATTTAAAGGAGTTGAAGGAGCTAGTTGAAACCGGAAAGTGTGTTGAGAAGTAACTTTTTAAATTGGTAATTGTATGTTATATTAAAAATGGGAATTTACAGCATTACAATTACAACCTTACATCAAGTCCCCTTTGTAGTACTTTTTTGGTTAAATTAACGTTTAATCTCTAAGAGCTAAGTAAATTTTACACTTAGTCCGTCTTACTTTTTTTATATTTTTAAAAGTGCCTTACCTTTGTTTTTGACAATATTTTCTTAGGATTTAAGATACGAGAAGAATGAGTTTTTGTGAAAGTTTTAAATGGTGAGAGACTTTATGGAACAAAAGAAAACGTCTTGGACTAAACGTTAATTGAAAAATTGTCGAGGGACTTTTATCGAATTACCATATTTTTTAAAAATATTATTAATTTATGTAATTAGGCCAAGCTATCTATTGATAATTTCAGAATTACGCAAATCTATAATTAAACCTCATTCCAAAATTTTAATCATAATACTAAATTATATTTAAACATTAAGGTCTATAATAATAATGAGATAATTCTAGGAGGACATGTAGACAAACTTACAAATTTATCAAAATAGAAATAAAGTAGCACATTAGTGAGATTGATCTAACATCGTTCAAAGATAGGGGTGCCAATTCGGGACTGTGTTGATTTTTATTTGAGTACAAGTTTTGAGTACTCTTAAATCTATACAAGTTAATAGTGTTATCTTCGGGTCATATCGGATTATTACCATAAATGGGTTATCGTATAAAAAAATGTCAGCCCTATTCAAAGATTTACTTCAAATATTAAATTTTATTGAAACTTTTATGTTTGTCATAATGAAGAGATAATTCTAGGAGGATATATGTCTCAACATAATTTTAAAGTACCAAAATTATCCAAGAGAAACCTCCCGCAGAAATGTTGTTTTAGACATCCCACATCGCATATGTTCACCAAAATTCTTTTGTTTAATTCGATCCGTTCATTTTGTCCCTACTTTCGTGCGTAGTTGCATGACATTTGAAATATTGGATGTTGATCCAATTACACTCAACCCATGAAGGGTTGAAAGTAGCAATAGTAATGAATTGATGAAACTTGAATTAAAATCTCAAATAGGTTAACTGATCTTTTTGTTTTTTTCATTTGATTTTTTTTGTTTGACAATATTAAGTTCTTACAAACTTTCTATATTTAAGTTTTGACTGACTTAGTTATCAAACGTCATGCCAAGTTGCACGTCATTTGAAATGTTGGATGTTGATCCAATTACACCGAACTCACCAAGGGTTGAAATTAGCAATACCAATAAATTGATGAAACTTAAATTAAAATCTCAAATAGGTTAACCGAACCCATCACGTGTTGGTTAGTTTTCTCTTTTTTATTTTTTTCCATTTGATTTTTCCGCATTTTGCAATATTTAGTCCTTGGAAACTTTCTCTATTTGCGTTATTATTAATTTAATTTTCAAATTCCATGCCTAGTTGCATGGCATTTGAAATGTTGGATGTTGATCCAATAACACCCAACCCAACCCATTAAGGTTTCAATGTAGCAATACTAATGAATTGTTAAAACTTGAATTAAAATCTCATATAGGTTGACCGAACCCACCAGGGGTCGGTTAGGTATTATCTTTTCATTTTTTTTTTCATTTTATGTTTTTTGGTTTTAATATATTTATTTCTTAAAAATTCTCTCTATTTAAGTTGACTGACTAAATTATCAAATCGAAAATACGTTATATTTTACTGCAAAATGACTACGGGAATGCTACATGACCAACATTAAACAATGTTTTACTACTTAGAATATATTTTAATTCATATTTGTAAGATTTTATTTTATTAATCAAAATAAGAATTGAAAGGATTGATCCCAGTCATAACTAAAATTAAAGATGTACTTTGAGAAACAAATAAGGGAGTTTTCTATTTTTGTCCTTCGAAAATATTTATTTGTTTGGACCTAGTCCATTTACATATTTTTTAGAACTAAGGTCCTTCGCCTCTTATTCTATATCTTATGAGTTTGCGTATATACAAACATGACAGGTGTATATTATAAAAGTTCGTACATAAATTATAATAATTCACCTAAAATTCCCTCGAAAAAATCATGTGTCTTTAAAAAATTTATTGTATATAGTACTAAAAATGGGTATACATTAAAAGACAGGGACCTTATTGTCCAAATAATATGTTAGTGAACTTGAGCCAAAAAAATACCGATGAAAGAGTTGAATTATAAAAAAAAATAATGAGGTCTTGTTCCCTGCTTGAATGCAGAGCTATTAGCACATACGATTAGACTCGCTTGACCTTGTTGCATTTGAGGTGTTGAATGCAACATTTAACGTCATATTCGTTGATTCCATATTCATACAAGTCTAATTTCATATGCATTAAATTAATCTAATCGTGCAATATAAAATATCTCAATAAGTTGTCTAAAACTAATATTCCAATTCTTTAATAATTAATCAATTTATTTCATAAAATGTTTTAAACATGTGCAAAAAAAAATTTAACAACATATTATAATATCTATCCCATAATACTTATCTGTAATTTCATAAAATGTTGATAATGATTATTCAAAACATACATATATAATGTGTAGGCAATTCTTAAATAAATAATATTTAATGAAAAATGGAGATATTCTTGCCTTAAAAAAAGTGTTTCGATAATCTAAAAATTACAGTTTGTTCTTCTCACAAAAAATAACTTTTGTACGTTGTCCTTCTTCAACATCTTTGTGCAAAGCCTACAACGTTAAGGTTGAAAATTGGTTTAATAGTTTTTGTGCGTTAAACTGGAGGGCTTGTAGGTTTTGTTTGAACCAAAATAATGCAATCATACAAAATTATTAGTCAAAAGAGTTACTTATTAAAAATCACTGAACCACCTTAAAGAGTGCTAAAGAAAAACAAATCCTTGCTAAAATAGAACACTCCCTCCAAGGGGGATGCCTCCATAGCGGTCTAAAGTGGCTATAACGACTCTGAACCCTGCTACACTTGGCCTAGCCCCCATCCCCACTGATATATCTTATTTTATTTTTTTTAGAACGATTCAGCTCCTAACCTTATTTGCAAATTAACTACTATAAACTCAATAACATAAAACATGATGTGACGGCCCATATAGTTTAATACTTAGGTTGATTAAGTCCAATAATTAAATTATTAATATTGTCAATTCAATTAAATCTCATATTTAACTTGAGATGAAAACATTAGATTAGGATATACAAATGGAGTGCGATAAGATAAGTGATAAATACATTGTGATATTAATAAATCACTACCACTAAGATTTTAATAAAACATCATTTGTATCAACAATAAATCCTATCCATGAAACCACAAGGTAAACCACCATTCATACAAACCACAATAAATTGTAAATAACGCGATCCACAAACTTAAACTGAGTGCAAGACCTAAGAACGTAAAATACAAATCTCGCATCTCTCATGATAAAAAGTAAATATAAATGACATAAAGTAAGGGAGACCTACAACCTTGAACTGTTCGTGAGATTAAAATAAGGACTTGGTGCTCTGAAATAGGAATGTTAGATGAGACAATCACGAGGACTTGAAATTTGAGTTCAACGACGATGGTGAGGCCACCTGTAGTTAACAAAGTTATGCAACTCCAAAATATTTGTAAATAAATAATAAATCTAAAGATTATTATCTTACACAACTGCCATCGTATGAGCGTTCCTCACTGTTCATTAATTAACAATTAGAATTTCTCTTATTAAATAAACTTCATTATTAATAAAGACCATGATCATGTTTATCCCCAATCCCCATCGATGTCACTATTCCAACGACATGCACATACAAGAATACCTAATTCAATTAAATGGATACTCATCATCACAATGTCCAACCTCCACCATATACACCTCAAACACATCTTCACAACCCACAAGAATCGCGAGGTGATAAATCCTCAAGATTGGAACACCAATTTACCTTATCCACCTTCTCCAACTCATTAAAAAAGAACTCACAAGGTTTACTTAATGATCATAACGAGCATTTTCAAGCTACAATGAGTTAACCAAGCATTCTTCGAGAGGGTCTACCCAATATGTATCATCAAAGTGTTCTTGAACAATCTCCTCAATGAGATCTACCTCAAGAACATCGTCTTCATCAACCATTTGTTTGCAATTTTAAAAATGTTAAGCTCCCATGTCATGTTTTCGGTGATATTCATTTGCCCATTTTTAGCATTAATTAGGGCATTTGAGGTAGCTAGAATAGGTTGAACTAGGATAATTGGGATGTGGTTGCGATTTCGAGACACAAGTTGAGTATTCGAAACCACAAAGTCGACTAGGAAGTAGAATTTGTCGACTTGAATTATGACATCTTCCACCACCCTCTAGAGACTTTAATGGAATGGTCCTCTAATAGGAGAGTGATTTTGGTCATCTTTATCTCACTTATACCAAGTTATTCATACACGGAGTATGGTAGAAATTGACACCCGCACCTAAATCAATGAAAGCTCCAAGATGATAACATTACGTGTCTCCTTTTAGGGAGACAGAAGCATTTAATGATAGGGTCCAACAGTGGGGTATTTTACAACTAGATCTGGCTCGATTCGTGTCTCCTCACTACTCTATTTGAGATATGAATATTTGACATCTGTGGGGTTAGGTGAGACTTTCGGAGAATTTGAAAGTGGGGTGGGATCTTCATATAAAGAACTTCCACACTCCGTAGAGTAGTGATGGATTTTGCTTCATTATGCGAAGATTTTGGACTCATAATAATAAAATTGTGTTGCCCTTGAGGATTTTGCTGAGGTTGGTATGGAAATACTTCATTTTCTTGAATACTTAATGAAGTGGTCAATTTTGATAGTGAAGATTTAATTTCCATAAACGTTTTTGCATCTGTAGCATTGACATTCATTTGAGTATGCATAAAAGCTTGGAAAGAATCTTCAACGCTCTTTTTATATGGGGGAACATATGGAGGGGGGGGGGGGGGGGGGAAACGGACCTTGAATTTGAAATAGTGGTGGTCCTTGTTGGTAACAAGGATAAAATTTTTAAGGTAGTAGATTTTAAGGTTATTGGGGTTGGCCCCTGTAAACACCCCATCTTAGAGCCCTCTTAAGCACTTCCTTAGGTACCTAACACTCATCCACTCACTATAAAACCTAGGTCGTACATCGAGTACTGATACGGAGGCCATCAGAACCTCCTGATTCATATTTGACTCCAGTATACTCCCCAAACTGAGTGAAACCTGAAAGGTATCAAAATCCCCTTTATAAAGGTTCGTCCCATCCACCAATCAGCCGCATGGTCCATACGAATGATTCATTTTATTCCGAGTATTGATTTGGAGGCCAACAAGTGATCTCGGGCCACGTTTAACCTCGATAAAATCCCTACCCTCAATGAATCTCAATGAAACCATTTAGGGATATGAATCCCCATTCTAATGATCTGTGTCGTGCGCAAATCGGCCTCACTTTACACACGAATGACACGTTTTACTCTAAAGGGCCATCGAAAGCTTTTGGACACTATTTGGCCCCGGTCAACTCTCCAAACTGAGCGAATCTCAATGAAATCTTGAAAGGATTAAAATTCATTTTCGAACAACTCATGCCATGAGCGAATCGGCCTTACGGTTCGGACGAACAATCCGTTTTCCTTCATAACCCCTGATCCATAGATCTTCAGGCTCTTCCGATTCTCGTTTGACTTTGGTCATCTCCTGTACCCGAGAATGACTCAACGAATTCTTGAAGGCTCTAAATTTCCTTTCTAGCGGTCCCAACCGTGCAAGATTTGGACTTACGGTTTGTATTTTATGTCCATTTTTCAAAAACAGTTCGTTCTAGACTGCCTATAGGGACTCCAGACCCCCTGCCTATCGGCAGAGTGAACTTTCCTTTCCCAGTAAGGTAGAACATGTGCCGATGGACAGGCCAGAGGCCATGTCGATCGGCAACCCAACCCTAAATGGCACTATATAAAGGGTCCATGACCTCACGCATGGAGGAGGTCCCTTTCAAGAGTTAACACAAATTCTCTTGAAATTAGAGCTTTCTCATTACCAAAACGAAAAGTCAGTTTTTCAACATTCCCTCACCTCACTTTCTTACCACAATTAGTCATCCACCTCAACCCATCACATTACCTTCATACGACTAGAAAAACCAGCTTACATGCATTCTAAATTCGGTAAAAAAGTTCTACATGGATGTCCCTTCCTCACCCCTTTTTTTACTTTAATCATTCAATTATTATTATTCACTTTATTCTCATTTTGTGATATCTTCTAGTTTTGTTCCATTATCTCAAATTTAAATAATCTTTATTTTTATTAATATTATTGCCCACAACTAATTTTCATAAAAGTCCAAAAAAGACAAAAAGCGGGTTCACTCATAAATTCCAAATGTGTGAATTCCGTATTTTCACACACTCTCACATTTGAACACATTTCTTTCTAAAAACACTCAAATAGGAGTCATGCATTTGGATTTATGGTTTAAACCCTATCGCTATGCTATTTTTGAATTACGTGGACTTTGATTACTCTTGGGATATGTAGTCGCCTAGGGCCAATCCGAAGATTCGAATCATCCTTTTTCATTTTGTGGGTTCCTAACACCTTTTCGTTCCATAAGTTATTCCTAGGACATTCGAATCATTTGGTTTTGTATGCATCAGTATGACCTTGATTCCATTCTCTCAAGGAGATGACATTCTTTTTCCTTTTTTGAGCAAAACAAGTTGGTGACTCGATCTCTTCCTGCTATTCCCACTTGACGACGACCAATTTTATATCTGAGGCAGACTACGAAGATGATGACATGAGTGACAGAAAGAGACCTCCATATCCTCAAATCACCCACACGTACATTGGAAAAAAGGGAGAGAGGGGGGGGGGGGGACCATTTCTTTTCCTCCTCCCCTCGTCCTAACTTCGGGGCTAGGCCCATGCTTGACGAATCAGAACCGAGCGTCCAAAGCGGCGACTTCACTGGGGACTCTTAAGAGGACTAGACACTATTTTCTACATGGGTATTACTTCTTTTCTCTCCTTCTTTTCTACATGTGTGCATATACCTCCAATTTTTTGTTCTCCTTATTCCTATGCTTATTTCTCGTATATTTATGCCATGATTGTCTCCACCATTGTCTCTTGTCATGCATATATCACTCCTCACTTACGTGTACATGCTTATAATGCTTCACCTTACGCCCACTTGGATTTCTCCTATGAACTACCAAAGGAGGTAGTTATTGATGGATATAGGTTTAAGCTGTCCATTATATATGTAGTTGTGAACCATCCTGCTTTATGTGAATATTGTGGTTGTCTTGGGCATACTATTTCACTTTGTAAGAGAGTTGAAACTCATGTCAAACTCCATTGAATAACAAAGGTGGTTGGGAAAAAGTCAAGCCCGAGTTAAACCATTGATGAGGACTTGGTATCTGGGAGGACGAAGATGATTGAAACGGCAACTAAAGTTGGCACCATCTCCATAAGTCAAATTCATTCTCGGCCAGATAATCATGTTATAGAGTTTTGTTCAAAAAACACTTTGGAGGATGTCGCTTACCACCAAAATACTAAAAAAGATGTGTAGAACATGGGAATAAATGAGAAGGATTCGCACCTGAAAAGTAACAAATTTGCAGTCCTTGATAATGAGCACACTTTTAACATTTATAAGTTTTAGGGAGAGGACTACATTCAGCCTATTGTGGTCAACATGTGCCAATTGGAAAGCTCCAATTCTTTGCAATAAAAAATTTCTTTCACTGTCAATCACAACACGCATGGGGGATCTTTGTCTCCTGCCTTTTTGGAACATGGTGGTCAGATTATACCTACTTGTAGCATTGGGAAGATGGAAAAGAAGGACATCCCCCTTTCCCCCTTTCTCCCTTATCTGATGACTCTACGCAAGAGCATGTTGGAGGTATTTTTAATTCTAGAGATGTGGTCAAAGTGGTCTTGGAGCCTCAACTTTATGTTGACCTGAGTTGTGAGTTAAGGGAGATCAGCTTACTCTTTTGGGCCAAGCTAATACTTCTTCTCACAATCATTTTGACTAATAAAAAATTGGCATGCCTGCCTAAGTGGTGAAGATACAATCTCTAGTAGCACCCCATCTAATGATAGTATTGCTTTACGCTCCCAATATTATGAGCACGAGTTGGATAATTAAGTGGATTATTCCACTACGTCTCACTCTTGTAGCTCAAATTTTTCTAAAGCCTAAAAAATGACCATTAAAAAGGAAGAACGACAAAACCAACTTGAGCAAGATGAAGTCTACAAAAAATTGGCGGATATGGAAATTTTCAAAGTTATGACTGATGAAGAAAGTACAATTGATGAGGGTCATTAGAAAATCCATGAAGAAAATGGAAATTCTTTTGATACGAAGGCTGCGATATTAATAAATGCTCAAGACAATGTCAAATGGAAATATTAAAACTATTGTAATTTTTCATAATACAAAAGTTTCATATGGTCGTAGTCACCGACGGACTATGTTGGCCGAGTGAGAGCCTTAGCCCCCACAAATTTAAAAAAAATCACATATAAGTATTTTAATAAATATAGGTGTGAAAAAGTAATTACACCTAAAATGTCATGTTTCTCTCTCTCTCTCTCCAATATATATATATATATATAGGGTTATATTGTTAATGTTTGTTTGAGTTAATTTTAGTATTATTGTTGGTTTAAGTTTTTGGGTTAATTTTATGATTAACTTTAGGATTATTGTTGGTTTAAGCTTGAGCCTGAAATGTAGAAATATATGTTTTGTTTCCCTCCCTCTCTATTGATATTGATGCAAAATTTGGGGTTAGTTTTAATGTTAATGTTCGTAAGGGTTAATTTTAGGGTTGATGTTAGGACTAATTTTATGGATTATTGGTTTAAATTTTAAAATAATTTTTTTATTTGTGCTTCCCTTTCTTACGGTCCGAAAATCAGCATTAAATTAGCCCACACTCATATTAAATCCTCGATCCATCCCTTGTCAAAGTTAAATTATTTGTCGAATATAATACTTTCAGATATTTCATACGTTATGTGACTCTTGTAAATGAGTTTAATAATGATAAAAATAATAAAACAACGCAAAGGGTGGTAGTCTGTACGTGAAAATCATTTATCACAAATTCAATATTTCAAGTGGCCAATGAACTAAACCATCTGATGTTGGGAGGGAAAAGGAAAAAATAGAAGTAAAAATAATAATATAAAACCAAGTGGTTTTGAATTTATACTACTAAGGGTGTTTCTTAAGGGGACAAAATAACGAAAAAAATAAAAAGCTTTGCCAAAAAAAATAAATTATTTATAAAATATAGTACTTTTTGATATTTCATACGAGATGTGAGTCTCGAGAATAATTTTAATAATGATAAAAATACAAATACAAAGCAAAGGGTGGTAATCTGTATGTTAAAATCATTTATCACAAATTCAATATTTCAAGTGCCCAAAGAACTAAACCATATGATGTTGGGAGGGAAAAGGAAAAAAAATAGAAGTAAAATTAATAATAGAAAAACAGGTGCTTTTGAATTTATACTTTTAAGGTTGTTTATTACGGAGACAAAATAACAAAAAAAATAAAAAGCTTTATCCAACCCATGGTGGGTTGGGTTAATTTAGACAGTTGCTGGAATATTGTTTCCTCATCCTCATCAATTGCATTTGTTGTAATGCTTAGTCCAACCCGTGGTGGGTTGGGCATTGTTGGAATAGGCTCCAACGTTTTCAATGGCATGCAGCTAGGCACGGCATTATGCAAAAGCTAAAGAGACTAATTTCAGGACCAATAATTATATATACTAAACCGATGTGGGATTTTGGGATGTATAAGAGTGATAAAATAATACCACCGAGTTCAGTTAAAAGAAAGCCTTGTTGGTTACCCACCTAAAGGTCAAAAGAAAAAATGTTGCATGCTGTTGACGTGGTAGGAGTGCAAAGGTATGAGAAATAGAATGTAAATGGCAGGTGAGGTGGTTTAAGGTATGACTGGATGGTTTAGGCTTGGAGGTATGGATAATTTTGGGGTAGTCTAAATATATTTTTTATTTGAGTTATTTGGGTTTTGGTACCAACTAGTAATACTTGTTTCGGTTTTAGCCTCAAATTAAAAACTACTGTATGTTTGACCCCCATTTTTCGCTTTTAGCAACATTGTTTAGAAAAAAAGTTTTGCTAAAAATATCGAAAAAATTCAAAAAGCGAAGATAAAAAAATGGGGACAAACATATAATAGTTTTTAATTAGGGGTCAAAACTCAAACGAGTATAACTAGTGGGGGACAAAACCTAAATAGCCTTTTTTTTTTAGCAAGATAAAAGTTGAACATGTCTTTGTATAAGCTAATAATAATAATATTAAGGGATTTTTGACTTTGCCCACAATGTAATTGCCATCATTTCACTTTAATTACTCATTTATTTCTCTTTAGACTTTACCCCTCCAATTTCAGTATTAGCGATAGAAAACTGTGGCAAAAAGTATAAAGTAGCGCCACTAAAAGTGAATATATTAGGTAAAGTCTAAAAAACTACAATCAAATAATGATAGCTTTAGGAGGTAAATTAAAAATAGGGTTATTTGGATTTTGGCCCCCATTACTTTTGTCTGTGTGGGGAATAACCCCCAATTAATAATTATTGTTGGACTAATCCAATTTTTTCACTTTTAGCGACACTTTTTCAATATGTTGATATTTTTAGCAACACGTTTTTTATAAAAATGTAGCAAAAAATGAAAAGTGGGGGTTAATCCTACAATAGTTTTTAATTGTGGGTTAATCTCCAAATGGACAAAACAAATGAGTGCCAAAATCCAAATAACCCTATAATTTATAACACCAACTAAGACAATGTATAGCCAACTAGTTTTCCTTATGTCTGACCAAAATGTAATTCTTCAGGAACTCATTCAAGGATTTTTTTTGCGACCTTTAAATATAAATATTTAATGTTAATTAAATAGGATTTTCCATAGTTGTTGTCTCACAATGATCTCAGGGACTATATCGCCTACTTAGTTGTGGGTTGGAAAGTGCAATATATTTCTAGAGTTGTCCAAGATCCCCTTTTTCAATTCCATTGGTTAATTTTTTTTTTCCTGCATGTCATGTATATATATGGGTTGGAAAATGAGTTGTAAATTTATAATATATTGGATGATGGACTGTTTGGACACTGTCAACATCTAAAGGAGTTGAAGGAGCTAGTTGAAACCGGAAAGTGTGTTGAGAAATAACTTTTTAAATTGGTAATTGTATGTTATATTAAAAATGGGAATTTACAGCATTACAATTACAACCTCACATTAAGTCCCCATTGTATTACTTTTTTGGTTAAATTAACGTTTAATCTCTAAGAGCTAAGTACATTTTACACTTAGTCCGTCTTATTTTTTTATATTTTTAAAAGTGCCTTATCTATATTTTTGACAATATTTTCTTAGGATTTAAGATACGAGAAGAATGAGTGTTTGTGAAAGTTTTATATGGTGAGAGAATTTTTGGAACAAATGAAAACGTCTTGGACTAAACGTTAATTGAAAAATTGCCGAGGGACTTTTATCGAATTACCCTATTTTTTAAAAATATTATTAATTTATTTAATTAGGCCAAGGTAGCTATTGATAATTTCAGAATTACGCAAATCTATAATTAAACCTCATTCCAAAATTTTAATCATAATACTAAATTATATTTAAACATTAAGGTCTATAATAATAATGAGATAATTCTAGGAGGACATGTAGATAAACTTACAAATTTATCAAAATAGAAATAAAGTAGCACATTAGTGAGATTGATCTAACCTCGTTCAAAGATAGGGGTGGCAATTTGGGACTATGTTGATTTTTATTTGAGTACAAGTTTTAAGTACTATTAAATCTATACAAGTTAATAGTGTTATCTTCGGGTCATATCGAATTATTACCATAAACGGGTTATCGTGTAAAAAAATATCAGCCCTATTCAAAGATTTACTTCAAATATTAAATTTTATTGAAACTTTTATGTTTGTCATAATGAAGACATAATTCTAGGAGGATATACGTCTCAACATAATTATAAAGTTCCAAAATTATCCAAGGGAAACCTCCCGCACAAATGTTGTTTTAGACATCCCACATCGCATATGTTTACCAAAATTCTTTTGTTTAATTCGATCCGTTCATTTTGTCCCTAATTTCGTGTGTAGTTGCACAGCATTTGAAATATTGGATGTTGATCCAATTACACCCAACCCATCAAGGGTTGAAAGTAGCAATAGTAATGAATTGATGAAACTTGAATTAAAATCTTAAATAGGTTAACTGGTCTTTTGTTTATTTTTCATTTGATTTTTTTTTTTGACAATATTAAGTCCTTACAAACTTTCTGTATTTAAGTTTTGACTGACTTAGTTATCAAATGTCATGCCAAGTTGCATGTCATTTGAAATGTTGGATGTTGATCCAATTACACCCAACTCACCAAGGGTTGAAATTAGCAATATCAATAAATTGATGAAACTTAAATTAAAATCTCAAATAGGTTAATCGAACCCATCACAGGATGGTTAAGTTTTCTCTTTTTAATTTTTTCCATTTGATTTTTTTGCGTTTTACAATATTTAGTCCTTGGAAACTTTCTCCATTTGAGTTATTATTATTTTAACTTTCAAATTCCATGCCTAGTTGCATGGCATTTGAAATGTTGGATGTTGATCCAATAACACCCAACCCATTAAGGTTCGAAAGTAGCAATACTGATGAATTGATGAAACTTGAATTAAAATCTCCAATAGGTTAACCGAACCCACTAGGGGTCGGTTCGGTTTTCTCTTTTCATTTGTTTTTTTTCATTTTATATTTTTTGGGGTCTTTAGATTATTTTCCTATGAATATTTTTAATAATAGAGCTAAAAAAGTTGTGAAAAGTAATAGTAGTGCAGTTGGGTTTAATGGAAGTCGGGGGGCGTAGGGGTGTAGTGGGGGTGGGGGGTAAGGCGGTCTCGTGTCACACTCGTGTCCGTTGCCGCTGACGCAGACCTATTAAAACAAAGAATCAAAATTAATAGGTTGTTATCAGTTTTTTTTCAATGTTCATTAAAATGTTCATCTTTTATGTTCACTTTTGAACCTCTCCATATATATATATATATATATATATATATATATATAGAGAGAGAGAGAGAGAGAGAGAGAGAGAGAGAGGCAGGCTCCTGCACACACTAAAGTTTGCACATCATTTTTTTTAAAATAGCAAAAAATAAATTGACCTGATTTTTTTTTATATGAGTTCCTTGAAATGTTTAAATATCATAAAAAAATCACCTAAAAAAAGTTTTTTGGGTATTTTAAAAATATCGGTCAAACTTTCGCAGCTTTTAAGTACTTTAAAATCTATGAAAGTCTTATCGATTTATTTAAAATAGCAAAAAAATGTTTTTGAGCTGAATGTTTTTGTGTGATTTTAGCTCAAAAATATTTTTTTTGCTATTTTAAAAAAATTGATGTACAAACTTAGTATGCAAACTTTAGTGTCCATAGGATCCTGCCTCTCTCTATATATATAGAGAGAGAGATTTTTTAGATCTCTTATGTGTTGCACCGAACTGGTTTTCTCTTTACACCGTGAGGATTTCAAGCGGTGGAGATCGTGTTTGTGTTCAGCGATAGCTGAACTGGTCATGAGACAAGTAAGATCGGTAGGATACCGAGGTGTGGGAATGTGCTTGCGTTGTGTGGCTATTGAAAGGCATCCAACAATGGCTACGAAGAAGGTTATATGAAACGAGGAAGTGCATCAAGGCTTGAAGGTATCTAGTCTGAGTAAGTCTAAGTTTCTTATAAATAGACCAATATCGTTGTACGTTTTTCTCGTACATCGTTGTGTTGTGGTTTAATTATTTTATTCTTTCTTATGCTTACCTAGATGCATGTTTAGGTTAAGACTAAAATTGGCAAAACTGTTTCACGCAACACTTGTGATTTTAGAAGGTGCATAGTTTAGTTAAAATTGGTGGTGGCTTTCTTACAAACCCTAGAGTGCACTAGTTCTCTCAAATTGTATCAGAGCCGGTCACATTAGTATATTATGTCAGATCTATGTTTTGTGCTTTTTTAGGGTTTACTTGGATTTTAACCAAGTGGGTAGTCCGTTGGCTGGCCTCCATTGATTAATTGTTTGAGTCTTCGGAGGCTGACCTTTGTTGATCGCGACTATTTAGTCAGGATTTGCCTCAGTCCCTCTTTTGCTGATCAAATAGCTTAGGAACTTCTCGAACTAGACCCCAAAGGAGCATTTGCTTACGTTGAGCTTCATTTGGTAATGTATGAGGATTCTAAATGTCTCTGCTAAGTCATTCAGATGATCGGCTTTGTGTTTTTTTTTACGAGGATATTGTTAATGTACATTGATAAACACCCAAAAGTGTTTAATTTATGCACCAAATATGGGCATTTTAGTTGCTCATTTTTGAAAAAAATGACCTTATGTTCATATTTGTCTACATTTCAGGTCAATATGCAGTCCCAGTATTAAATGGCGTTAAATTGACATAATTACGACAAAATAGCAGTCAAATGCGTTAAATGAAAAAAATCAAAGTGACCGTGAATATTGAAGTCCTGTTTGATCATGCGCGATGAATTTCGATGCCCTAAACCAAGTCCCAATCAAAGCGACCGTGTGTGTTTAGTTTGTTATTTTTAGAATTTATTTGAGTCATATATATATTTATGATTTTTTATATTTTATTTGTGTGCGTATAGGGTCCATTATTATGTGTCAAGTCTTTTTATGTAAATATTATAGGCATGTTTATTTTAGTAGGCTTATTTTTATTTTACTAATTTTTGATTTTATTAGGTTCGTTTTATTATTTTATTTTGAGTCTTTTATTAATAGGTTAGAATTTTTATTTTATTTTTTTAGAACTAGTTTTATTTATTAATTAAGTTTTAATTTTATTTTTAGGTGTATATATTTTATTAGTTTTTCATTTATTTTATTTTACTTTGTTTTTTTAGTAACAAATCAAGCACACACTCACACACATCCTTACCATACCCCCCCCCCCCCCCCCCCACACACAAAGCAACCCTTCTCTCAACAATCTCCAAACCCACCAAAACCTCCATAGCCAAGAAACAAAACCCACCTACCCTTCTACCCATAGCCACTGATCCGGGCCTAACTTCTGCAACTCAAAACTAAATCGGACCTGCCTGCTGGCCCTAGTCAGACCCGTTTCTCAAACCCAATTTCTGCCATACCAGACCTCCAAATCCGACCAACCAACAACAGACCCAAAACCCGAAATCGACTAGCCTCCAACTCGGTTTTTACCCAAACCTCTATACCTGCTATACTCGATCCAAAAGAATTCCTCCAACCCCAATCCCACTAAAATCGGAGCCTTCTTCATCCACCTGCCATGCTTCTAAAGAAAAACCCACGTGCGAGAGGTTCCATTCCCTTCCAATTATCTTTGACTTAACCTAAATCATATCCCACAAAATCTTCCAAAAAGAACAAAATTGTGGGCTTATAAAATACAGAAAGAGACGACTTATTAGAGGACTCTCACTCAGAGACAAAAAAGAAGAGAGAACAGAGACTGCTTTGCAATCCAGTTTTTGTACAGCTTAGTAAAAATAAAAATAAGTTTAGGAAAATATAAAAAAAAATATTTTAGTTTAGAATAATTCATAGGTTTGATTTTTATTTTTATTTGTGTAATTAAGTGCGCATATTGTGAAGAAGTTGGACGCATTTCAGGACACATTTTATGAACGTGATTCGACAGGGCGTATCGTATTTCTTTTCCTTGTTTCATTTTATATTATTCTTGACATGTATTTGATTGTTGTATTATGTTCTAATACGAGAATGTTAGGCTAAACATCCCGTTCAAGGGGTGGGATGAAACACTTAGGATGTTGATTTAATTGATTGTTATAATTATAGGAAATTTTATTATGAATTGTCACTGATTAATTTACGTATCGAGAGATAGTAAATTAATTTTGTTTTAATATTTGATTTTGGAATCGAACTAGAGATTGATTTTCCCTAAAATTTGAACATTAACTCGAATTTTTGATTCTCGGATTCATATATTTTTTTATAAATCGATCTTAGTAGATGATTTCGTTAAATAGAGTGTAAATTCATTTTGCAGAGTAGTTGCATTTTTAAATGAGTTTTCTGAAAAAGACATTATTGAATTTATGATTGTAACGAGAATTAAATTGTAAATTTAATATTGTCTCAAAATATTTCAATTCAATAAATTAAAAAATTAGAAATAACCGAACACGCGGTGTAATCCCATCTCTTAAATCCTCTCACATTTATCACACTTGGTTACGTGTCATTTTATGTTATTTAGTCACTTTAGATTTTAGTATTATGTAGTTAATTCTCCCTTGATTTTTTTTAAAAAAATATATGTAAAAAATGGTTTTAATAATTTTTGTTTGGAATTACAAGTGTTGACGCTATAACAGTACAGGTTCAAGGGAGTGATAAATAAAGTCTTATCTTGGACGGGGATAAATATGGAATCTGGTGGTACCCTGAGTAAGAATTCAGAAAACTCATCCGTTCATGGGCTGATGTGGTGTCGACTAACTGATCTATCTTTGCCAGAGGGAAACTGTCTTTAGGATAGACCTTATTAAGTCGGTGAAATCCATGCATAGTTTCAAGCTACCTTCACTCTTTTGTACCACCACTGGGTTTAAGAGCTATTTTGGGAATTGAACTTCTCTAATGGAACTTGCCTCCAAAAGTTTTCCCGACTCCTTTTCCACTGCCTTGGCCTTTTTTGGGGCAGTGCAGAGAGCCTTTTATGCGATCGACAAACATGTTGGGTCAACATGAAGTTGATGGTAGGTGACTTTGGGATCTATCCCAGGCATATCATACGGTCCCAATGCGAACATATCCAGGTTCTGCTTTAGAAAAGAAGTTAATTCCTTCCTTTCCGGCTCGAATAGGCCGATTAAAAATTTCCTTTCTAGTCAGCTTTCAGCAAAATCTACTTCTTCTGGTCCTTCCATGACTCTATCTGCAGGGTCAACTCTTATCTCTTCTACCACTGGCTTTCCATACTTTAGTTTTTATTTGGATAGTGTGGCTCCATCATAAGATATTTTGGGGAAGGCTTTGTTCTATTTGTTTTCTTGCTTAGGACTGAAAGCAGCAATCAAACACTTCCAACAAATAGCCCGGTAGCCCCTAATTTATATTATTCCTTACTCTTTAATGCACTTGAGTTTTTAATGATAGGTTGAGGGCACTGCGCTTATAACGTGCAACCATCCTTTCCAAATGATGGCATAGTAAGGTGAGTTAATGTCTACTACTAAAAACTCAATGATTTTAATAATGTTTCATGGACTTACTGCCATAACTACTTTCCTCAACAACATAGTCATCTTTCCAACGAAGCCGGCTAGAGGAATAATCGTTTCCTTAAGAACTGTCATTTTTAGTTTGAGCTTGCAAAAAAGATCCGAGTACATTACTTTAGAAAAGCTACCTTGATCCACGAGTAGCTTATCCACCTCCTAATTTTCAATCACAAGAGTGATTACTAATGCATCATGGTGTATAGGCCTGTAAATTGAGACGTCAAGGCTCGAAGTTCGCCCATTCGGTCCGCTATTTTCGGGCCAAGCTTTATTTGAGTTTGAGTCAAGCCGAGCTAGAGCCAAAATTTCAAACTCGAATGAATTTTGAGCCGAGCTTGAACCAAACTTTTCCAAGCCCGAATTGGGCCCGAAGCCCGAACTTCGAATTTATAAATAAATAATTTATATAATATAACATATTTATGTTAACATTGTTTAATTGGGTTTCGTTCTTTTATTTCATTTACTACTTTTTTTAAAGTTTCAGTTGTCATAATCCATTAAATTACAGGAGATTTTCATTTTTGTGGTTTTATTGTTAATCTCATTATGGGTATTTTATTTATTAATTGCTCAAGTTACAATAGACTCTTGTTAGTGATCAAATAATGCTAAATATATAAAATTTAATAGGCATTTATAGGTTTTCAATCTTATTTACCATGTTTTAATTTAATATATTTCATAAATATATATTTGATTTGATGAAATATCAATTATATTTTAGTGTGTACATTTTGTCCATGATGAAAATACAAGAAAAAAAATACTAATTCAAACTTGTTTAACAAAACAAATTGAAATCGGTCCTGCTCGAAATCGGGTCTGAAGCCTGTAACTTTTATGAGCTGAGTTCGGGCATAGGTTGGAAAAATTTATTCGGGCCGAGCTCGTGATTGAGCATGGGTAAGTGAGTTCGGGACAAGCCTGAGCAAGCCCAAGCCCGACTCACCCAACCCGATTTACAACCCTAATGGTGTGGGGTCCATACCCCTATCAAAGAGTCTTCTGTGAAGACTATGTGCTTGTTGTAGTCCACATCATTTGGTCGTCTGATTTTGCCAGCTTGGCTTTTGGCAGGGTCAATTTGGAAAGCCTCCATCACTGAAGTGACCTTCTTGAGTTCCATCTAAACTGCATTGCCCTGGATTTGCTTGGGATTTGATGCCCTGTGAAGAATATCAAACTCATACCCCAGCTCGTCGTCCAGAATGTTATCTAGTTTTGGGTTCGCATTAGTGACAACCTGATCAACTCTCTTTTCTATATACTCATTCAAATGCCCCGCATGGGCCAACTCCTCCAGATGGGACTTAAAGGCCTTGAAATTTTTTGTCTTGTGTTCGTTCTCCTTGTGGTAGGCACATCGGAGTGCATTGTTCCTCTTTCTCGGATAACCGCCCATCTTTTTTGTCCACTCGAGGAATTTTTGATCCTTGATCTTGCTTAAGATTTTATAAACTGGCTCCTTAAGAATAATATTAACCATATGTAACATCTTGGATGAGTCTATTTTGTTCCCTTTTCTGGATCCTCCGTTATGATTTTTAATCCCCTTATTTTGGGTATTTTCCTTGTCATTTCCTTTGGTCACCTTTGCATGACCAATCTATCCTTTGATGAGGTTGACCACATATTCCACAATGGCATACTTCTACATGAAATCATCGATGGTGTCTGTAACCTTCTTGGTAAGGGGCTAATGTAACATGGAGTTGGGGGCAGGCCGATCTTGAACGATACTACAACAACTTGCTCTGAGCAATCTTCAAGCTCATTAAAGCTTTTCTAATAGTGTTTGGCATATTATCGTAATGCCCCTATGATTTCTTCTTCCTCATTTGGAGAGAATCCATCCTCTTCGAATGTGAGCTATTGGTTATAAAGCGAGCTATGAAAGCCTCTACTAGGGACTCGAAGCTTTTTATCGACCCATAGGGTAGTTTTTCAAACCACTTTTAGGCGACATCTCCTATTTTGGATGGGAATATACGACACATGAGAATGTAGTTGTGGTTCCACAGAGTCATTTCTTGACTATACTGACACAGATGATCTGTGGGGTCGGTCTTTCCATTGTATATCTTGAACCTTGAGGTTGTGAACTTCTTTGGATGCTCCTCCACCTCAACTGCCCTTAAAAGGAGGGATTGCATCTGCATGATGAGTGCCCTCCTTGCTATCTCTTTTGTGGATCTAGCACCACGATGAGATGGGTCTTGGGCCATTTCTCTTCAGACTAGGCTTCATATATCTTGCTTATTTCATTCTTTGTCTCGATTTCATCTTGTTAGACGACTCTTGTGCTCTGAATGATCCTATTCACGATCATTACTCCTTCATCGGCTGTGAGTTTTGCTCGCTTGAGGACTAGACGTCCGACCACGGTGCTTGCAGTTACCCTTATGGAGTTCTTTTTCCATCCTTTTTAGATGTCGCTGGAGACATGCGTTCTCTTTCATTTGGAGGCGTGTTGCCTCCTCTTGTTGGTGGAGTCATTCCTCATAGGTGTTGACCAACCATGAGATCTTTGTTGATATAGGTTTCTCTTTACTCTTCTCAAAAAACTAATCCTTTGGGAGAAATCTTGAATTTCCATCTCGATGAACCTTAGATCTGACTTCGAGTAAGGATAGCTCAACTCATAAGTCACCAATAATGGTTGCACTTATGGGTGAGAATTATTTTCACTCTTTGGTTTCAAGTTTGCTTTTAGAAAAGAGAATCATTCCCACATAAAGAGCCAATTGTGAGTGCAAGATATCATAATTAATAATTGTAAAAGCAAATAAATTTAAAGAATAATTAAAAATCACAACACACAAGATTTACGTGGTTCAGAAACTGCTTACATTCACAGAGGGTTTCTCAATTTTTATTAATTCTCTCAGAGGTTTATAATTACAAGCCCCATTTCTTCGAGGTGAGACTTTTATTTATAGTGATAAGAATGGTTGAGTTGTGCACAAACTCTGCTGGTTCCTTACTGGCTCATTAGCTGATCCCTGTTTATCTCCTCTGAGAATGTAGGTAATCAGGATGAATCGTCATAATTATCCACATGATGTAGTTTCATAATTATCCACATGATGCTAAATCTGATTTGGGCTATGTATATTTTATATTAAAATAAGCATGTATAAAACTATTCGTAAGTATCTTGTATGTATTGATAATATTGTTTAACATATAGATCTTAGTATATTACATAATTTAATAAAACATACATACACATAATTTGTGTACATGTATATATATAATTTTATTTATTATACTTACACATATATTAATGTATTGAATATGTATATGTATATTATATATTATGGTATAAATGCATACAAATATAGAGAATGAACAATTCTAAGATGAAAAATAAAAATTAGAATTAGAAAGCACCATTTTGCTCTATTATGAAAAGATGATTATAGCACATAAATATCATAATTCAGTTTTTTAAAAATATATGTGCCAAACAAAAATTCTTTCCAGAATTGTACTTCTAACATAAAAAGTAAAATTATAATTCATAACCAAATAAGTCCTTACTGACTAATCGAAACTTCATGAGTCTAGTTTACAACTAGTCTAATTTTCTAAATACTTTCACCACTACACCATGAAGGAATTACCTAAGTGACTAATTATGTGAAGGAAATTGGTGTTACCTTAGGAAAAGGCTTTATTAAACCATGTTATAAGATATTATAACTCCCAGATTTTTGTGAAATAAATAAAATTGTGTTACGAGAAATTATTGGGATTACTTAAATAGATTAATTTTGTAATCCAGGTTAAAGCAAAAAAAACATAAAGGCCACGTATCGTATATGTGTGTTAATTAAGTCACGTGTTTTAAATCGGATTTTTGTAAAATAACGAGTTGGGATTTCCATAAAAAAATACATTACATGAAGTTTTTATTATTGTAAACTCGGGCTAAAATAAACTCAAAACTAACATAATAATTCTTGGTGTGAACCAACACTTATTAGTTAAAAAACTGTACCTGTCACGGGTGAAACGATTTGGCATGGAAGTCGAATCGATTCGTCACCCTTTTATTGTCTTCTTTTGATTTACCAACGTTTAAATAATTGAGGGGGGGGGGGGGGGGGGGGGAGGGGGGGGGGGGGGTAATTGAACCATCCTCATCTGATTTTTGACATTGTTATCTGGGTTCATGCCCCATTAGACTAAGTGGAATCATTATTAATTGGTGGGCGGGTCATTAGGATAGAATTGGAAACTTTATAAAGGGAAGAATGAGTGACTTAACTCACATTGTCTCAAATTCTACTGAGTTATTTGGCAGCCCCTAAACTAAGGTTTTTATCCTTATTCCTTTTTCAATTCAGTAGTCTAAAGCCTTCTATTCTATATATACATCAAACTTGCAAGACCTTTATTACAGCCTTCAATTATCAAGGGTTAAGGAAGGTTTTAAAGGAGTTATCTTGGAGGAAAAAGCTTGAAAAGGATCTAGGATTTTATTTGGTTTTCTTTCAACCTCTTCACTAAAGGAATTAATATCTTTCAGATGTAGGGATTTTACGCTATTTTCAAATTTAAAAGAAGACATTATAGTTATATGTATACATATGTATGATTTACATGACTATTTACGCTTATTATTACTAGATACAAATATATTGATGAATATGTGATAAAAATGGTGAAAAGTTGAAGTTTGATAAGTTAAAATTTCATAATGTTTAAGGAAGCTATTCCTTATCAAAATCATGTTTAAACTAGTTATTTCATGACAAAGGATAAGTGGGGCTTGTTGAAGAACAAAGGATAAGTTGGACTTGGTGAAGAAATGTAGGATGCATATATAGGTTTATTTGGTATAAATACTTTCATCAATGAACAAAATCATTGTATTTATGGGAAATGGGTTTAATATGTTGAGAATACATTTAAACGAGCCATGGAATATGAAATAATAATGTTGAAAATATCAGTATATTAGTCACATAAAATGCTATTACTTTAATTGAAGAAAGTTTATGAAGGTTACAGTTTAATGGACTAAAAGTGAAAATAGTAAAGTACTGAGATTTAAATAGTAAATATAATCGTATTTACACACAGAATAACAAAGATACAAAGTCTAACATGAAAGGTTCTCAATTTGTAAGAATAAGTGTTGAAATGTCAAAAGTGTAGTTTTTAGGTTGATATGGTTATTTTATGGAAAATATGAATTTAGTAGAAATATTTACGAACATGAGTGTTATTTTGGAAAGTTGGTGTGAAATAAAATATGAAATGATAATGAAACATATAGAAGATGCAAGTTAATAAAATAAAAATATAATCCTTAGAATGATAAAAGGGACATTTTAGTACAAAAGTGTCATTCTATGAAATGTTGGAGTATTAAATAAAATTTGCATAGTAAAGGACTTTTAGTTAAGAGAGTTTGATTTTACACGGTAAAAACTCATATTTTATAAAGCAAAAGTAAAATGAGAATTTTTAACAAAATGTATAAAACACAAGTTTAAAACTGTGTGTGAATAGTGAGAAGTGTAATAAAGTAATGGGTACTTCAACTCAAATTTTAAGTTTCATGAGAAAGGGTAATTCTAGTTGTTTTCAAAACAAGAAATACCGAATCTAAGGCAGAATGAAAATAAACTTTTATAAAGTGTGAAACTTAGAATTCTGTAAAACTCCACTCTTCCACCACCAATATTGTCCCCACTTTAACCACCGCACTCAGCGGTATGGGGTTTTATTAGCTCTATATCCACAAACTAGTGTCTGTGGGGTTCGAACCCCAGACATGCGCGTCATTAATCGTATGCCTTATTAGTGGAGCTAAAAGGTGAGTGTTAAAAGAGTGCAAATCTACATATATGAACTATTACTTTCC
This sequence comes from Sambucus nigra, assembly GCA_949130495.1. Lineage (NCBI taxonomy): Eukaryota > Viridiplantae > Streptophyta > Magnoliopsida > Dipsacales > Adoxaceae > Sambucus > Sambucus nigra. The sequence goes on from OX422220.1 coordinate 405,609,425, forward strand.
CTCGCCCAGGCGATGTGGGATGTAACTCTCTGGATATCAAATCAACCATAGCCCAGTCTGTTACAATCCATCCCCCTTAGGGAGCCCAACGTCCTCGTTGGGATGAAATCAACCATCACCCAACATGTTGGCACACTTATTTTGCCTGGTTACTGGCTCTGATACCATTCTGTAACACCCCACTCTTCCACCATCAATATTGTTGGGATTTGTCTCATCCCGGGTGTTTGGCCTCATCGGTCAGTAAAAAAAATGAAGGAAAAGGGTTTAAAAGTGAATAAGAAAGAAAGAAAGAAAAAAGGGTTATAAAGATGTAACAAGTAAAAGACACTCGGAGGTAATCAGGAAATTTAAGAAGGGCCTAAACCCTAGGGTGCGGCTTAATGCTTAAATCACAAACAACTGATCAGTAACATATTCTAGCATGGTGGGAGTCGGTGAAAGGTCGTATAACACACATGGATTGGTACTGTGATTAAAAAAGTGAAAAGATGAATGTAAGCACGACTCTTATTTAATATAAATTCAAGTTTATGAAATAACTTGAGAAATATTTGGAATTACGTTGATGGCTAAATTAACAGGATATGGGTATTGTTAAAAGAAAGATCAAGTGTGAGTGGGCTTATCGTCCGAATTATATGGCCAAAACGGTAATTGCATTTCACGTTGCATTTTGCATGAGAACACTAAATGAAATGATGGACGATTTCATAACTGCTAATATATATATATTTTGTACGTATTACTTTGCCAGTATTTCTCCTACTAGACACATGCTCATACGCCACTATTTGCCCCCTGGTAATTCATAAAAAGATAAAAACAAGGAATACTTGATATGCAAGGAATGATTTGCATGCGAGTAGAGATCTGTTTACTATGCGCTTTAAATTTGTCATATATATTGAACTTTTGATTACATCATTTAGATTTATTTGGAAGCACTTTTAATTTGATTTCTAATAAGACAGGATGACATGGACATTTTTAAATGGTTATTTATTTTATGTAGTTAGCAAAACTCTTTTATTTCATTTCAAGTGTTCTTATCAACATTATAAGTTGGACATCATTTCATGAATTAAAACCAATGAATTTTACGACAAAAAATATAAACACAAGATTTAACTATAAAAGAAAGCTTTTTTTTAGGAAATCAAAATATTAAATTTCTTTTGCGCTGACCCTCAGAAATCAAGGCGTCATGATGTATAATCCTTTTATCAACTAATCTGCAAAGAAATAGAGATATAAGAGTTTCAATAGTTTATAACTCCCAATCTTGCAATACTTTGTAGATGCATTTATCATCTTCTAAATATAATGAGGTAAATTACACCAAACCTCCTGAACTGTAAAGGTTTTGCAGATATCACCCTAACTTTAAAAATCTTGATAAAGAGCCCCCTAAACTATTGAATTTTGATGCAAAAAAATATGCATAAAAATTTGACGATTTTTATGCATAAAATCATGTCTCATCGACTCCTTTTTAATGAAAATGTGTAAGGTGTTAAAATTTAATAGTTTATGGGTCTCTTTGTCAGTTTTTTAGAATAGGGGCTATCTGCAAAATCACTATAGTTTAGGGGACTTGTTGTAATTTATCCATATAATAATTCGTCCTTATAAAATTGTGTTTTTCATTGATACTCAATTATTTATTTAGTTATTATAATAATAAATAGATATTTTTTTTTTACTTCTGTTGTTTTATTCACCATACAATAAGGACTACAAAAACCTTATCAGCCAATAAAATTCCATATCTTGGTTGATGATATAACATGTTCACACTCCATTTGTCATCAGTTATACTAGAATTCCGTGGAGGAATTCACATTTGGTCCCCAAATCACATTATATTAGCGTTAGGTTATTTTTTCTACTGTAAGATTACTCCCACCTGGTCGATTCCTTGTTGGTTGGGTATACTTTATCTATACGGTTTTCCACTCCCTTCAATGGGTATGTTTATATGTCACATTTACTTATGAAAAAGATAACTCCCAGATGAAAGAACTGGTATATTTGCATATAAAAACTTCACACAAAAAAATGTAAGACATTGATCTTATAATTAAACACAAAATGATAGATTAGAGAAGTAATTAATCATCAATTAATATAAATATTACTGGAATCCTAATTTGCAGTACACCATCCATCCATCCATCCATATATGTATATACTAGCGTTTGCCCGTGCCCGTGCCTGAAGGCACGACAAAAATTTTCCAATGTGCGTGATCGTAAAACGACGAACATTTTCAAAGTACGTAATTGCAAAACGGAAAAAATTTCGTTCCCCAACAAAATAAAGTGTAATTTAAAAAAAATTGGTTATAATTTCCAAAGCCGTGCGCATGCTTGAAGCAAGACGACAATTCTCCCGGGTATAAATCTTGTGATAACGTCATAAAAGTTTTGTATTATTATATAATTTTTCAAATTAACAATCGTGGTCAATTTTTTTGAAGGACATATTTTTTTCAAAATTATTTAATCGATACTAATATTCAAAAGTGTACATCGTTGATAGGACCATACATATTATTTAGTTCGCAACATATCATTTCTTTTTAAATAACCTATGATACGAACCTATTAATTGGAAAAAAATGGAAAAAATTTGAATTTTTTTACATATATACACATACACCGTGTTTTTATACATATATACACCATGGTACGAAGTTTTTTTACTACACAAAATTGTAAATAATTTTAAAAAATTGATCAAATTTCATATGTTTATTCATCGTTTTAATCCATCATGAATCTCGTAATAATTTTTAACTATCGTATAACACCATATAAACACGTAGATAATTTTGAAAAGTATAAAAGCGTGTATAATATAAATAATAAACAACCCCCAAAACATTTGACACCAACTAATTTATACATGAAAGGGCATTACTTTTTTTTTTTATCAAAAACTGTACAAAAGAATGGAAAGAAAAAAAAAAGGCAATAACATACCGCAATTATTAAATATATAGTAAACATAAGGTACACTATAAAGCAAGCACTTCTTTAGTTCATTTGCAGTTCATAATACTGTCACAAAAGCATGATAAATTAAGTACCATTACATTTTTATTCAACCTTAAATAAACGAAGGTCAGGCCATTAAAAAATTTCTGGAAAAAAATTTAAATTTTTCAAAAAATACCCCAAAACAAACAACATATTTACACACTAAAAAAAAAATAATTCACATTTGATAAACCCATCCGAAAGAAGCAAAACCTTTCAAGTATGGTATATCCCATATAAAAATACAAATAATCCCATAATGAAAAACGATCAAGAGCACTGATTAATGGAAAGTAGGAGAGTGAAAATGAGAAACCAAGAGAGAAGAAACCGTAAGTCCAAATTCATATATTTTATAAATAATAAAAATAAACTTAGTAAATCATCCTTCCTATTCAGTTATCATAATCATATTTCAATTAGAAAAATGCATGAAACACATCAAAATACATAAAAATAATGAAATCAAACATAGACTACGTGTTGTAATATATCTTTAATATTTGAGATGAGTTGCTTCTTCATCACCAAATTCATGGAATTTTTACTATGATTTATACCAATGTAGACCACATGGTCTCTTGATTATTTCATTAAACAGTTCCTCTGCATCGTGTAGATTGCAATACATGAAGACAATCAAAGTGAGAAATACGAACAATCTGTGAAGAGCAAATAAAAGTGATAATTTTTTTAAGAAGCATTTCTCATAATCAATACAATAGTACCACATCAATTAACATCCTTTGAGAGTCTCGGTATTATATAGTAGTCTATTATACAATAGTACCACATCATATACTCTCTTCTGCTATCACCACCAACTAAAGCAGCCACTGATCCCACAAAAGCAGCATTCATGTAGGTAGTTGTTTCCAAGTGAAGAGTAATCTGATCTAACATCGTTGAACTGGTCATTGGAATTGGGCCCCTCAACAATTGCACCCACGTGAGTGTTTGGATTTGGTTTGCTGGAAGAGTACCTTGCAGAATATCCCTCATTGTAACCTACCATAGTTGGGTGAATCTGCATGGAAGGAATCGATGCACCTCTGTGGTGTAACTGCAATGGCAATTTTCTCCTAAAGCCTACCATGTATGACATTTTCATGGGGTTGTTTCATAGTATGTAGTCCACCTGTGATTTTGCAAAGGCTTTGATTTGAGAGCTGGGGAAATTCACATAACCACATTGCACCTTTAATATGATCTGCATTTAAGATCTTGGAGTAGATTAGGAATACCATGGATGCACTTGTAATGTACTGTAAGTTAGTGCTATCTCTAGTGTATAGAACCCACCAGGGGTTGTTTGAATCTGCACAAAGCTACTTCCCGACATCAATGTGCATAAATGATTCAGAAATTTTGTAGTATTGTTTGAGCCCCGAAAAATTTGTTATCCCAACTGAACTCCAACACATCATGAATCCTAAATCATGTGTAAAACAAAAGTCACATAGTGTGTGTCTAAGAGAGAGAGAGAGAGAGATTACCTCTTTTTCGGCAACAACTTTAAACCCCCAAATGTCTATTGCAATAAGAAAAACACAAATCAATCTGCTGTAATAAAAAAAGACCTCACAAATCAAACTACATATTAAGGAGAAAACCAATCTACAGTAGTTGGAAGAATTAGAAGAAGGGGAATTATTTATGTACAATTAGATGATTAAGGCCAAACAGCACCAAGATGATGATCCAAAACCTCAGCTGATAATTCAAAGACAGATTAAGGAGCACTTCTAAAAATTCATAACTAAGAAATCAATTCCAAAGATGTTTTAATAATTTACAATTGTTCCATTTCCCCGAGAGTTATTGATATCCCTCCTTATGATCAGAACCATAATGCAGATAATTTTCTATGCCCCTGATGGAGATGTCGAGGAAAAGACAACAATTCCTTACATAGAAGAACTGCAACTTTTTGCACACAGTATTGAAAAGAGGATAAATTTTGATAAGGAGAAGAAAATTGCAACCCTCTGAGGAAAGGAGTCTCATCGGATCTTAAAGAACCTATGCCTACCCAAAATCTGCTAATACAATTCCTTATTAGAAGGATACCATGAAATATTAGACATAAGTTTAAATACCTTATACCAGAAAACATATTGCTCATTGTCTCACTAACATGCTGCATTGTAAAACCTCAAATAATAAAACCCAAAAGATGACCTTAACATAGCAGGGAAATGACATTTATTTGCATGAAACTTGCAAAAATGAAACTCAAAACCACTTATTGCAATCTGTTTGTATCATAAATTGTTGCGTATCAACTGGAAACCATAATATCAAAACAATATGCAAGTGACCAAAAAAGAAAAATCAATTAATGGAACCCCCATATTGCTATATAGCCATACCTTGTTTGTGTCCTTGAAAGAGTTAACACCCGAAAATTTGTCTTCATCGAGGACAAAAGCAATCTTTAGATGAATAGGCCTCATTTTCTATTTTAGTAGCTTGCAATCTTGGGGCATCCTTCTTCACTAAAAACCTGTACAGATGGCAGAAACATAGGCCTTATTTAGATAAGAGTCTCACACATCATATAACTGATCTGGCAAGCACAAAATGAAGTTTTTTGTGAGGAATAGTGGTAACTATAGGTTAGGAGGGAGGGGGATCAAGAAATGGTATGGTTAAACAGAGGGAGGGGGATCAAGCTTTCTTTTCAAACATACCTCTTTTTCACTGATTGTGAAGACAAATAATTGACTTCTCAAATTTAGTAGACCTGTCAATGGGTCGTTTCGAGTCGTGTTCGTGTCGTTTTTTATCGTGTTCGGGTCTTATTGGGTTCGTGTCTAAACGGGTGACTTTTTTATCGTGTGAAAAAATCATACCCAAACCCGACCCGTTATGTTATCGTTTCGTGTCGTGTTCACTTATTAATATCCATTAAGATAATGAATTACTTTTAATTGTATACAAGTTGACATATTATCTCATATTTGAACCCAAATAGATCTATTAATTCATTGACATTACTAAATCTCTCATTTAGTAAAATTCATTATGATTAAATTAACATTATGCTACATAAATTATCTATAAGTTCCAAAAAAATATCTCATTTACTTAAATTATCGGGTATTAACGGGTTTTATCGGGTATTAACGGGTGAAGGGGGTCAACCCTAACCCGACCCGTTAACTATCGTGTCTTATTGGGTTGGCACCGATATGACCCGAACCCATTAACGGTCAACCCATTAACTTATAACTTCGTGTCGGTTTGTGTCGTATTATCGTGTCGTGCCTGATTTTGCCAGGTCTAAAATTTAGTGTACACCTGAAACTTATAGTACTTGAGTATAATTACTCATGCCTATAATGCTATCCAAAATTGCATCAATGTATACTTTAGGCATATCCCCCATGCCTCTTGTCAACTATATAAACTATATATCAATTAAAGCATGAAATACTATGAAACAATTGTAAATTAAATAAATTGAACTACAAATAAATTGCCTTTATGTATAAATGTTGAAAAGAAAAATACCCAACAACATGAAGATGTCGACGTCCAATGCAGAAAAAAGAAACATAAATAAAAATTGAGCCACAAACTCAACCTATATGTACAAATATTGAAAATTTTAAGAAATATTTAGGGTCACACATTGAATAAGTGAACATTTATGTACCTATATGCATCTATCGTGGGATAGCTTGGCGTGGGATAGCTTGGCGTAATCTAAAATCATGCTATCAATGGATATTCAATAAGGACTATAAAAAATCAATAAAACGATGATACCACGACCGCCTAGTATCTACACAGTGCAACTGCAAGGACAAAGCCCTGTATATCAATCTTCAGAATCATTCTTCTTCTTGCATTTGTAAAAAAATTCTAAAATCTCGAGATTTGTCACTTGGATTTCTTCAGGGCATAGATAGACAATATTATTCTCATAATCGACAGGGTCGTTTTTAGTTTTTATTTGCCTCCTTTTTGACTTTCTTCGGCTGCTTCACTCGAACCAAATTCATCTCCAAGTTCCCTAAAACTGCACTTGAATTGAGCTACTCCTCAAGTAGCATAGTTCTTCCTCACTCAAATCAGGAGCAACCTGTGCAGATTGGGCTTTCGCAACAACTCTCTCCAACGCTTTCAATCTGTTACCATCCATGTGAGCATTTTGTTATTTTGAGATTTGCATTACTTCGATAGAGATGCCTAGCTATAGCCTTTATTAACATGAGTAATATTGGATCCTAAACCATTTACATTATGCATAAACACCATTGAACCTTTTTGTGGAGAAAAAGAATCATATGCTACGTATAAATATCATTTTTTTTCTTTCAAAATTTGGTTCAGTAGGTTAGTAGTAAGTACCTTCATTCAGCGGAGAAACTTCAAAAATTGGTTCAGTAAGTTAGCCGTTCTAGTAAGCTTGAGTCTCCTTTGACAGTTCCTTTGACTGTTATAATGCAGAGTGATGTTTTGAACAGTCCTGTTACAAACGAAACTGTCAAAATCAAGAACGTCCAATCCAAAAATAAGAATCAAAATACTTTATACTGAAATGGGTAATTGATATGAACATGAAGAAACCAAGTTAATAACCAAATCACGAAAATAAAATATCCAAAGAGAATTATTAATGAATTACACTTTTGCCATTCTAAAGAGTGCTACAAAGTTAATATAAGTCTTTAGAAGAAATTAGATCCAAACATGACACGACGCGATGACAGTCCAAAATTACTGATCCGAACACGAAAACTCATATCAATTTCGTTTCGTTTTGTGTTTTCGTTTCATTTTCAAAATTATCACCCCAAAAATCACCTTGTAAGTGTCCTTCATTTTCTGTCTTCAAATCAAACTCTCTTTTTAGATAGATTACCGACATGATTTTCTGTCTTGAAACCTTGTCCCCCACAGGCTTCACGACATTCCTGAAGAGTTCGCATGTTATGCCATGTTAATGTTATCCCAAACACTTATTTTCAAAATGATAAGTAGATTCCGACTTGAACTAATCTTGATAAAGCAATATGTTGGAAATCATAATTGAAAACATCAATGATACAAAATGGTGATAAACTTATGATTTTTTAATTAGAGCAATTATAATTTTGTAGTCATGACTTATGATGAACAATTAAAGAAACCTATTAACATAATAGAGCACTAAAAAGACAAACTATAAATTGAGACACATAATAAACAAATATACTAACGAGCCAAGAAATGGAACTGGGAAAAAAATGAAAGGAAATTTAACTTTTTGTGTAGTAAATTGAATTACTGGTTTGCTACAGAAGAACTCCAAGCCAAAGTTTATCTGGTACTCTTTTGCCTAGCAGGTGTAAACATGCAGGCTACTTCAAGCCAAAGTGTTTTTTTAGATTTAAAAAATAAGTCTAAAAAAAGGGATGAGTAGAAAAGAACCTGAAAGCGGCAACGGCGATCAAGAGAGGTAGGATCGTGGACCATTTGGAGAATGAAAGGCCTTCTGGTACCCCTATTGACCTCGTGAACATTGAAATGGAAACCTAGAAAGGCTTCCATTGGGCTGTTCACCCAGTTGGTTTCAAATCTACAAACATAATTCAAACCTTTTAGTGTGAATATAGTAAGGAACCAAAGCATAACTTGCATGTTGTGAACCTAATTTCAAATAACCCAATGAGTGATATTTATCCATTTCAAGCAAGAAAAGAGATAATAACACCTTAAGTCAGCCACCAATGCAGAATCCAAAATCATCCAATTCATGCATGTTTAAACCAAAATCAAACCTTTGTTGAACCGAGTTAGAAATGAAAAAAATGAACCAAAATAGGTCACATGCCACTGCCAAACAAAAAAATTGATTAGATATGGTATACCATTCAACCAAAAAAACAAAAAACCCAAACATTCAACCAATAAATCTTTTTAAATATGAGATTACCTCTTTCTAGCAGCAACTTGAAACTCCCAATCTACTTAAATCTGAGATTACCATACTACAAAATGTAACTACAATATACTATACCATATACCATATGAGATCAAAATGTAACTACATAATTAAAACTGTATCAGATTTGAAAATACCTATGTAGTGGCCACAATTCACAGTCTTGGTCTGCTCCTATAGTAGCAGCCTCTATTTTTTCCATTCAGTTGTTGTTTTTGCTCCTATAGTAGCAGCTTCTATAGGAGTCCACGTGATCTTTTCTACAACAGAACTTACAGTATGAGGGATACACCCCCAAATAAAAAGAGGGTTCGGTTTAAAACAACGAATCACCAAACGTGGAGGCACGTTTAGGACACAACCAAAATATCCATGTCCATGAATGAATAAGAACAAAATATCCAAAATTATGACTCAAGAAATTTTTCACACCTAAACATCAGGTTTCGAATATTGTGACCGTAAGACTTCATAGTTTTCCAGAAAAACATGTGGTCACCCTCGGCATACAATCCAATATCAATTAAAACACACGATGGCTGATATGTATATACATTCAAAGGGCCATTTAAACATGATAGTTGATATAATACTTTCAATGAGGACATAGATACGTTCAAAGTTATCATTTCACCAATACTTTCAATGAGGACATAGATGTGTTTTTCTCACACGATCAAAGTTATCATTTCAGCAATTTGTCGAACGCAACATATACAACATCTCAAACCTTAAATTCTAAATGAAAACCAAATGGTAGTTATCGAGAAATTTTTTTTATCAAATAACAAAAGGCATAAAATTAACTATGTCAACTAAAACAGAGCACAATAATATGATTGGAATTACACAAATGGATGAGAGACACGATTTAGACACCCTGAGATATAAATCCAAAACCAAAATCCCAAAAGAGAGATGTGTGTACCCCATTTCGAACACTGCTCTTCACTTCTTCCGACCTCAGACTTCTTCCAACCTGAGAAACCAAAACAAACACAATGATAAACCTTTGAAATACCAAAAATCCAAACCCTTGAAATGCCAAAACAAACACAATGATAAACCCTAGAGGATGAAAAATGGGTATGTATAACATTCAAACCATAGATTGCATTTCCAAAACAAACTTTATATTAGTCAAACTGATCTTAGCTCCAAACATCACTATCCCTACACCTTTTTCCGAAACACAATCTTCACAAACTATGATTCAACACACTAACCTTGAAACATATATAGGATTCGCAAAATAAAAACTTACCCAGTGCTTTTTCTCGAAACATAATCCACACAAACAAAAATGTGATTCTTTTACACCTTCAGCACTTCAATAGGCGATACCATTTGCACTGCAGTGCAGTGTAATATCCAACCCAAATAACTCCACATCCTTCTGCCCGAAAACAAAATACAAAAGATTCCAATCAACATTAAAATAAAACATCCAATCCAATATGAATTTATAAGAATAGTGATTTTCGTAGAGAGAATAAGTCCATAATAACTTCAGCTAAAATATATAACAACTATTGTAAATCTAAATCTCATACCGAAATGCCCTAATCATGGACCCAAACCTCCATTTTGAAGCCCCAAAAATCGAATAGGGCAGACCCAATGTGAGATATCTGAAACCAAACACAAAACTCATTAAAATAAAGGAAAAAACAAAGCCACTATGGGAGGATTTAGTGTAAACGGGATCATACCATATTTTCAATTAGATGTTGGCGACGGCTGTATGGGTGGATCTCTGCAATGATGGCTAGAGGAACGAAGCTTGGCAGCGGTGGAATGAGGGAGGGCGGATGGGGAGGGTTTTTTGGTGATGTGAGAATGGGAAAAGAGTGTGTGTGCGCGATATGAGAGTGTGTGCAAACAAACTGATTTTACCAAAATACTCCCTTTTTGAATTGAAAGTTAAATTTTATGAGTAAAAAACAGAGGAAAACCAAATATTTGAGGGGTAGATTTGTAAAAAAGAAAAGTATGTGATCTCAACCATTAAAATGTAAAAATATGTAAGGAGGTGGCATCGATCTAGACCGTTAAAAATGTTTACATTTTCAAAAACTTCCCTAACTTATTATATAGATATATCCACTAGGTTTAGTTCTTAACCTCAGTGCGAACCTTTAGGCTATTTAACGATCACGTCACACCTAATGCTATATTAAAAATCTAGACATCTAGACTAAATTGGAGATAAGATTACATTTAAGAGTTTGTACTCACAGACTATGCGATTATGATACACATTCCTATTATAGTATATAAATAAATTGATAGCAAAACACGGTAATGAAATTTATCTCATATACAGACTGCCACGTGGACAATGGTAATTAAGAATATATTATTTAACTAATGAAATTTGCCTCTTTATTAAAATATTCATCCGTATATAAATAAATATTAACTAAATAGAGTGTTCATGTACAACTAATCTGGATTTCCATGAAAAGTCAATCGCAAATCCATTGTATATATAAAAAACCATTCAGCTTCCATCTATGTTTTTATGTACACCCAATCCGGATGGCTGTGTAAGAAGCCATTCAACCTCTTCCCCCGATTTGAGATTTAAATGTGGATTTACCCAATGGGGAAAATATCCTACACAGTTGTATCTTTATGGCATCTTATACCAAATAAGAAACCCATTCATCTTCTACCCAATACGAATCAAATCTTCCTCAAACCCCAAAAATTTAGTCTATAGTTGTTCAACTTCCTCTTATTATTAACATCTTAGAGCTGACATCTAATTGCATCTTCATTAATGGAAAAATACACAAGGATACAACTTAATATCAGTCATGATACAAACGTTACATTGTAACAACCTGCGTAATTTTGGGCTATTTTAATTAATTTATGGAAAAAGGAGGAAAATAAAGTTTTTGATAAAATTATTTTTATTGCTCAAATATGTTGAATATTATTTTTAAAGGCGAGAATTTCAAACGGTTTCGAAATCGGAGTTAAAACCGATTTTAATTTTTTTTTTGTTTTTAACTCTTGGAATTCTAAGTCGGCGAACATTAAGTAATTTTCAAGAGTTGTTTTGACTTCAAACTCTTCATTTCTTTGCCTTATTTAAAGGAGTCTTTTGGCTTCCAACTCTTCATTTCTTTGCATTATAAAAGGAAGTCGTGGGCAACCCTTTTTAACCTACTTTTGGCACAAATTTTGGCAGCAAATATATTTTATATTCCTCTTCTTTTTATATACACATTGGCCCTTAAGATTTGTGAGTTCCAACCTTAGATTAGAGGTGTTCTTGGGGCTATGTTTGAGGAGGTTCTTGGAGGAGATTTTGTAGATCTTTTGTGTTGATCTTGAGGATGTGATCATTGGTTTCTCATCATGGTTTGAGGTATGGGATTTTACACAATATGCTCCTTAAATCTCGCGAGTGTCATTCTCTTTGAATTCTTGTTAATTGAACTCATATTTGAATTGATAAATTCATTGAAATCTGGAAAATAATTGTTGAAATTATTTTGATTCATGTGGTATCATTATATTGTTAATGACCACGTTGTCATGAGATTTTAATATGGCACAGATGTTGGGCACCCGCCAAAATTTCTGTTTCCTGGGCTATGGCTTGATAAAGCATATACGGATGTGGTGAGGCCTGGTGACCCGGTTAAAGTGTTGTTGAGAAATTATATTGATAAATGCTATTGGGATTCGCATTTGATTTGAATATTCGTACTCGTGTTATTACGCTTTATTCACCGTTAATCCGTATTTGTTGAGCATAATTCCTGTCGTATTGTGTACTTCCCCATATTTTCTTTTAATGGCAAGTTAGCGCGGATTTTGGGGCGCTATGGAGATTGATTTTAGCGAGGATTGTTTGGGAAAGATTTGTATTATTTTAATGTATAGAGCTTTGGAGATTTGTATTTTATTTTCGAGTTAGTTGTTGTATTTTTTATTCGAGATACTTGTTGTAATTGAAGTGATTGAGATTAGTGGATTTATATTTTTATGGGTTTTTAGATGCTCTATACCTTGTCACTTGTGGATTTGGATTTATTTTATCGCATTAGCGCTCCGTTTGCTCTCCCCGGGCGGGCGGGGTGTTACATACATATCCTTCCCTCTACCAAAATAATGGTCTCCAACAAGTATATATATATTGATTGTCAACATACACAAATCATCATCCAATAGCAAATATACTTCTGGTATACAATGTTATGAATATCTATTTTATTTATACATATCTGTTAAAACTTTGGAGCTTCTAAAATGGAGTATTGACCACCGTTATTCTTAACTTATTTGCACTTGGTACAAAAAATTGTTGAGAGAAAAATCTTCTACTGAGGTATGATATAATTAAGTAACTACTGAAAATGAGTGTGAATGGATGTTCACTTTTGCACATATTTGTATTTTTTTTATGTAAATGGTATGTGTTGTTAGTGTTTGTTATACATATATTTAATTCAATTGTTGAAGAAAAAGTAATTTTTTAGACATATATTTAATCAAGAAGTATATATATATATATATATATATATATATATATATATATGTAAATGTACTTTTATAACATATATGTAAATTTGGAATCATACATTTGTTTATTATTCTTACTTGAGAAAAGATAGGAAATCATATTTGTGTCTAAATAATACAAACATAAATTTTGCAATTGTTTATTTGTAATGTATAGTCCTAAAAGATAAGTTATTGATATAAAAGTAATATAATTGAAAAAACAATCCGTGCTAATATTCAACCTTCGCCGATTATCGTAATCAGGACTTCTAAACAAATGTTCAATTTATATACGCAAAACATAATATATATTTTTAAAATTTTTAAAATTATATATTTCGTATTCGTTTAATATCAACTAGGTCAATTGTATTGTAATGCAAGAGAGCCATATATTACTCGACATATGTTTTTCCCATAACTTGGACCCCCCCCCCCCCCCCAAATTGAAATGTAAGTAGCGTATTTTTAATAATAAGGAAAAAATATTCCACCACCCATAATTTTTTTTACTATTATTTATACTTACTAAAATATCCTCAAATATGTCATTTACATATTTCCTTGTGTCATTTGAACTATTTGGTTAATGAACAAAAAAAAATTATTTTACGAAAATAATAATATAAAACCAAGTGGATTTGAATTTATACTACTAAGGGTGTTTCTTAAGGAGACAAAATAACGAAAAAAAATAAAAAGCTTTGTCAAAAAAAATAAATTATTTATAAAATATAGTACTTTTTGATATTTCATACGAGATGTGAGTCTCGAGAATAATTTTAATAATGATAAAAATACAAATACAAAGCAAAGGGTGGTAATCTGTATGTGAAAATCATTTATCACAAATTCAATATTTCAAGTGCCCAAAGAACTAAACCATATGATGTTGGGAGGGAAAAGGAAAAAAAATAGAAGTAAAAATAATAATAGAAAAACAGGTGCTTTTGAATTTATACTTTTAAGGTTGTTTAATACGGAGACAAAATAACAAAAAAAATAAAAAGCTTTATCCAACCCATGGTGGGTTGGGTTAATTTAGACAGTTGCTGGATTATTGTTTCCTCATCCTTAACAATTGCAGTTGTTGTAATGCTTCGTCCAACCCGCGGTGGGTTGGGCATTGTTGGAATAGGCTCCAACGTTTTCAATGCCATGCAGCTAGGCACGGCATTATGCAAAAGCTAAAGAGACTAATTTCAGGACCAATAATTATATATACTAAACCGATGTGGGATTTTGGGATGTATAAGAGTGATAAAATAATACCACCGAGTTCAGTTAAAACAAAGCCTTGTTGGTTACCCACCTAAAGGTCAAAAGAAAAAAATGTTGCATGCTGTTGACGTGGTAGGAGTGCAAAGGTATGAGAAATAGAATGTAAATGGCAGGTGAGGTGGTTTAAGGTATGACTGGATGGTTTAGGCTTGGAGGTATGGATAATTTTGGGGTAGTCTAAATATATTTTTTATTTGAGTTATTTGGGTTTTGGTACCAACTAGTTATACTTGTTTCGGTTTTAGTCTCAAATTAAAAACTACTGTATGTTTGACCCCCATTTTTCGCTTTTAGCAACATTGTTTAGAAAAAAAGTTTTGCTAAAAATATCGAAAAAATTCAAAAATCGAAGATAAAAAAAATGGGGACAAACATATAATAGTTTTTAATTAGGGGTCCAAAACTCAAACGAGTATAACTAGTGGGGGACAAAACCTAAATAACTTTTTTTTTCTTATTTTAGCAAGATAAAAGTTGAACATGTCTATGTAGATGCTAATAATAATAATATTAAGGGATTTCTGACTTTGCCCACAATGTAATTGCCATCATTTCACTTTAATTACTCATTTATTTCTCTTTAGACTTTACCCCTCCAATTTCAGTATTAGCGATAGAAAACTGTGGCAAAAAATATAAAGTAGCGCCAGTAAAAGTGAATATATTAGGTAAAGTCTAAAAACCTACAATCAAATAATGATAGCTTTAGGAGGTAAATTAAAAATAGGGTTATTTGGATTTTGGCCCCCATTACTTTTGTCTGTTTGGGGAATAACCCCCAATTGATAATTATTGTAGGACTAATCAAAATTTCACTTTTAGCGACACTTTTTCAACATATTGATATTTTTAGCAACACGTTTTTTTTATAAAAATGTAGCTAAAAATGAAAAGTGGGGGTTAATCGTATAATAGTTTTTAATTGTGGGTTAATCTCCAAATGGACAAAACAAATGAGTGCCAAAATCCAAATATCCCTATAATTTATAACACCAACTAAGACAATGTATAGCCAACTAGTTTTGCTTATGTCTGACCAAAATGTAATTCTTCAGGAACTCATTCAGGGATTTTTCTTGCGACCTTTAAATATAAATAATTAATGTTAATTAAATAGGATTTTCCATAGTTGTTGTCTCACAATGATCTCAGGGACTATATCGCCTACTTAGTTGTGGGTTGGAAAGTGCAATATATTTCTAGAGTTGTCCAAGATCCCCTTTTTCAATTCCATAGGTTAATTTTTTTTCATGCATGTCATATATATATGGGTTGGAAAATGAGTTGTAAATTTATAATATATTGGATGATGGATTGTTTGGACACTGTCAACATTTAAAGGAGTTGAAGGAGTTGAAGAAGCTAGTTGAAACCGGAAAGTGTGTTGAGAAGTAACTTTTTAAATTGGTAATTGTATGTTATATTAAAAATGGGAATTTACAGCATTACAATTACAACCTCACATCAAGTCCCCTTTGTAGTACTTTTTTGGTTAAATTAACGTTTAATCTCTAAGAGCTAAGTACATTTTACACTTAGTCCGTCTTATTTTTTTAAATTTTTAAAAGTGCCTTATCTTTATTTTTGACAATAATATCTTAGGATTTAAGATACGAGAGGAATGAGTTTTTGTGAAAGTTTTATATGGTGAGAGACTTTTTGGAACAAAAGAAAACGTCTTCGACTAAACGTTAATTGAAAAATTGCCGAGGGACTTTTATCGAATTACCCTATTTTTTAAAATATTACTAATTTATTTAATTAGGCCAAGGTAGCTATTGATAATTTCAGAATTACACAAATCTATAATTAAACCTCATTCCAAAATTTTAATCATAATACTAAATTAATTTAAACATTAAGGTTTATAATAATAATGAGATAATTCTAGGAGGACATGTAGATAAACTTAAAAATTTATCAAAATAGAAATAAAGTAGCACATTAGTGAGATTGATCTAACCTCGTTCAAAGATAGGGGTGGCAATTCGAGACTGTGTTGATTTTTATTTGAGTACAAGTTTTGAGTACTCTTAAATCTATACAAGTTAATAGTGTTATCTTCGGGTCATATCGGATTAAAACCATAAAGGGTTATCGTATAAAAAAATGTCAGCCCTATTCAAAGATTTACTTCAAATATTAAATTTTATTGAAACTTTTATGTTTGTCATAATGAAGAGATAATTCTAGGAGGATATATGTCTCAACATAATTTTAAAGTACCAAAATTATCCAAGGGAAACCTCCCGCACAAATGTTGTTTTAGACATCCCACATCGCATATGTTCACCAAAATTCTGTTTAATTCGATCCGTTCATTTGTGTCCCTAATTTTGCGCGTAGTTGCATGGCATTTGAAATATTGGATGTTGATCCAATTACACCCAACCCATCAAGGGTTGAAAGTAGCAATAGTAATGAATTGATGAAACTTGAATTAAAATCTCAAATAGGTTAACTGATCTTTTTGTTTTTTTCCATTTGATTTTTTTTTGTTTGACAATATTAAGTCCTTACAAACTTTCTGTATTTATGTTTTGACTGACTTAGTTATCAAACGTCATGCCAAGTTGCACGTCATTTGAAATGTTGGATGTTGATCCAATTACACCGAACTCACCAAGGGTTGAAATTAGCAATACCAATAAATTGATGAAACTTAAATTAAAATCTAAAATAGGTTAACCGAACCCATCACGTGTTGGTTAGTTTTCTCTTTTTTATTTTTTTCCATTTGATTTTTTCGCATTTTACAATATTTAGTCCTTGGAAACTTTCTCTATTTGCGTTATTATTAATTTAATTTTCAAATTCCATGCCTAGTTGCATGGCATTTGAAATGTTCGATGTTGATCCGATAACACCCAACCCAACCCATTAAGGTTTGAATGTAGCAATACTAATGAATTGTTAAAACTTGAATTAAAATCTCATATAGGTTGACCGAACCCACCAGGGGTCAGTTAGGTTTTATCTTTTCATTTATTTATTTGTTTCATTTTATGTTTTTTGGTTTTACTATATTTATTTCTTAAAAACTCTCTCTATTTAAGTTCACTGACTAAATTATCAAATCGAAAATACATTATATTTTACTGCTAAATGACTACGGGAATGCTACATGACCAACATTAAACAATGTTTTACTACTTAGAATATATTTTAATTCATATTTGTAAGATTTTATTTTATTTACCAAAATAAGAATTGAAAGGATTGATCCCAGTCATAACTAAAATTAAAGTTGTACTTTGAGAAACAAATAGGGGAGTTTTCTATTTTAGTCCTTCGAAAATATTTATTTGTTTGGACCTAGTCCATTTACATATTTTTTAGAACTAAGGTCCCTCACCTCTTATTCTATATCTTATGAGTTTGCGTATATACAAACATGACAGGTGTATATTACAAAAGTTCGTACATAAATTATAATGATTCACCTAAAATTTCCCTCGAAAAAATCATGTGTCTTTAAAAAATTTATCGTATATAGTACTAAAAATGGGTATACATTAAAAGACAGGGACCTTATTGTCCAAATAATATGTTAGTGAACTAGAGCCAAAAAAATACCGATGAAAGAGTTGAATTATAAAAAAAAATAATGAGGTCTTGTTCCCTGCTTGAATGCAGAGCTATTAGCACATATGATTAGACTCGCTTGATCTTGTTGCATTTGAGGTGTTGAATGCAACATTTAACGTCATATTCGTTGATTCCATATTCATACAAGTCTAATTTCATATGCATTAAATTAATCTAATCATCCAATATAAAATATCCCAATAAGTTGTCTAAAACTAATATTCCAATTCTTTAATAATTAATCAATTTATTTCATAAAATGTTTTGAACATGTGCAAAAAAAAATTTAACAACATATTATAATATCTATCCCATAGTACTTATCTGTAATTTCATAAAATGTTGATAATGATTATTCAAAACATACATATATGATGTTTAGACAATACTTAAATAAATAATATTTAATGAAAAAATGGAGATATTCTTGCCTTAAAAAAAGTGTTTCGATAATCTAAAAATTACAGTTTGTTCTTCTCACAAAAAACAACTTTTGTACGTTGTCCTTCTTCAACATCTTTGTGCAAAGCCTACAACGTTAAGGTTGAAAATTGGTTTAATAGTGTTTGTGCGTTAAACTGGAGGGCTTGTAGGTTTTGTTTGAACCAAAATAAGGCAATAATACAAAATTATTAGTCAAAAGAGTTACTTAATAAAAATCACTGAACCACCATAAAGAGTGCTAAAGAAAAACAAATCCTTGCTAAAATAGAACACTCCCTCCAAGGGGGATGCCTCCATAGCGGTCTAAAGTGGCTATAACGACTCTGAACCCTGCTACAGTAGGCCTAGCCACCATCCCCACTGATATATCTTATTTTATTTGTTTCAGAACGATTCAGCTCCTAACCTTATTTGCAAACTAACTACTATAAACTCAATAACAAAAAACATGATGTGACGACCCATATAGTTTAATACTTAGGTTGATTAAGTCCAATTATTAAATTATTAATATTGTCAATTCAATTAAATCTCATATTTAACCTGAGAGGAAAACATCAGATTAGGATATACAAATGGAGTGCGATAAGATGAGTGATAAATACATCGTGATATTAATAAATCACTACCACTAAGATTTTAATAAAACATCATTTGTATCAACAATAAATCCCATCCATGAAATCACAAGGGAAACACCGTTCATACAAACCACAATAAATTGTCAATAATGCGATCCACAAACTTAAACTGAGTGCATGCCCTAAGAACGTAAAATACAAATCTCTCATCTCTCATGATAAAAAGTAAATAAAAATGACATAAATTAAGGGAGACCTACAACTTCGAACTATTCGTGAGACTAAAATAAGGACTTGGTGCTCTGAAATAGGAATGTTAGATGAGACAATCACGAGCACTTGAAATTTGAGTTCAACGACGATGGTGAGGCCACCGCTAGTTAACAAAGTTATGCAACCCCAAAATATTTGAAAATAAATAATAAATCTAAAGATTATTATCTTACACAACTGCCATCGTATGAGCGTTCCTCATTGTTCATTAATTAACAATTAGAATTTCTCTTATTAAATAAACTTCATTATTAACAAGGACCATTGTCATGTTTATTCCCAATCCCCATCGATGTCACTATTCCAACGACATGCACATACAAGAATACCTAATTCAAATAAATGGATACTCATCATCACAATGTCCAACCTCCACCATATACACCTCAAACACATCATCACAACCCACAAGAATCGCGAGGTGATAAATCCTCAAGATTGGAACACCAATTTACCTCATCCACCTTCTCCAACTCATTCAAAAAAGAACTCACAAGGTTTACTTAATGATCATAACGAGCATTTTCAAGCTCAAATGAGTTAACCAAGCATGCTTAGAGAGGGTCTACCCAATATGTATCATCAAAGTGTTCTTGAACAATATCCTCAATGAGATCTACCTAAAGAATATCGTCTTCATCACCCATTTGTTTGCAATGTTAAAAATGTTAAGCTCCAATGCCATGTTTTCGCTGAGATTCATTTGCCCATTTTTAGCATTAATTAGGGCATTTGAGGTAGCTAAAATAGGTTGAACAAGGATAATTGGGATGTGGTTGCGATTTCGAGCTACAAGTTGAGTATTCAAAACCACAAACTCCACTAGGAAGTAGAATTTGTCAACTTGAATTATGACATCTTCCACCACCTTCTAGAGACAGTAATGGAATGGTCCTCTAGTTGCAGAGTGATTTTGATCATCTTTATCTCACTTATACCTCGTTGTTCATACACGAAGTATGGTAGAAATTGACACCCACATCTAAATCAATGAAAGCTCCAAGTTAATAGCATTACATGTCTGCTATTAGGGAGACACAAGACTTTAATGATAGGGTGAAGCAATGGGTTATTTTACAACTAGATTTGGCTCTATTCATGTCTCCTCACTACTCTCTTCGAGATAGGCATATTTGACATCTATGGGGTTAGGTCAGACTTTCGAAGATTTTGAAAGTGGGGTGGGATCGTCATATCAAGAACTTCCACACTACGTAGAGTAGTGATGGATTTTGCTTCATTATGCGAAAATTTTGGTCTCATAATAATAACATTGTGTTGACCTTGAGGATTTTGCTGAGGTTGCTATCGAAATATTCCATTTTCTAGGATACTTAATGAAGTGGTCAATTTTGATAGTGAAGATTTAATTTCTATAAACATTTGTGCATTTTGAGCATTATCATTCATTTGAGTTTGCATAAAAACTTGAAAAGTATCTTCAACGCTCTTCTTATATGGGGGCACATTTGGAAGAGGGGGAAAAGGACCTTGAATTTGAAATAGTGATGATCCTTGTTGGCATGAAGGATAATAATTTTAAGGTAGGAGATTTTGGGCTTATTGGGGTTGGCCCCTGCAGACCCCCCATCTTAGAGACCTCTTAAGCACTTCCTTAGGTCCCTAACACTCATCCACTCACTATAAACCCTAGGTCAAACACCGAGTAATGATACGGAGGCCATCGAAAGATCCTGGTTCACATTTGACTCAAGTCTACATCCTAACCTAAGTTAAACCTTAAAGGGACCGGAGTCCCCTTTACAACGGTTCGTCCCGTTCACGAATCAGCCGCATGGTTCAAACGAATGATCCGTTTTATTCAGAGTATTGATTTGGAGGCCAACAAGTGCTCTCGGGCCACGTTTAAACTCGATAAAATCCCTACCCTGAATGAATCTCAATGAAACCATTTAGGGATCTGAATCCCCATTCTAATGATCTGTGTCGTGCGCAAATCGGTCTCACGTTACACACGAATGACACGTTTTACTCTAAAGGTCCATCGAATGCTTTTGGACACTGTTTGCCCCCGGTCAACTCTCCAAACTAAGCGAATCTCAATGAAATCTTGAAAGGATCAAAATTCATTTTCGAACAATTCATGCCATGAGCGAATCGGACTTACGGTTCGGACGAACAATTCATTTTCCTTCGTAACCCCTGATCCATAGATCATCAGGCTCTTCCGATTCCCATTTGACTTTGGTCATCTCCTGTACCTGAGAATGGCTCAACGAATTCTTGAAGGCTCTAAATTTCCTTTCTAGCGGTCCCAACCGTGCAGGATTTGGACTTACGATTTGTATTTTATGTCCATTTTTCAAAAACAGTTCGTTCTAGACTGCCTATAGGGACTCCAGACCCCCTGCCTATCGGCAGAGTGTACTTTCCTTTCCCAGTAAGGTAGAACCTGTGTCGATAGACAGGCCAAAGGCCATGTCGATCGGCACCCCAACCCTAAATGGCACTATATAAAGGGTCCATGACCTCACGCATGGAGCAGGTCCTTTTCAAGATTTAACACAGATTCTCTTGAAATTAGAGCTTTCTCATTACCAAAATGAAAAGTCAGTTTTTCAACATTCCCTCACCTCACTTTCTTACCACAATTAGTCGTCCACCTCAACCCATCACATTACCTTCATACCACTAGAAAAACCAGCTTACATGCATTCTAAATTCGGTAAAAAAGTTCTACAAGGATGTCCCTTCCTCACCCCTTTTTTACTTTAATCATTTAATTATTATTATTATTATTATTATTATTATTATTATTATTATTATTATTATTATTCACTTTATTCTCATTTTGTGATATCTTCTAGTTTTGTTTCATTATCTCACATTAAATAATCTTTATTTTTATTATTATTATTGCCCACAACTAATTTTCATAAAAGTCCAAAAAAGACAAAAAGAGGGTTCATTCATAAATTCCACTGTTCTAAAAAACCCGCCTAGGCTCTGCCTAGGCGCGCCTAGGCTTAAGGCTTGGGAGAAATGTCTCGCCTTACGCTTTTCACGCCTTATTCATGGTAAAACCCTTAAGGCGCACTTTTTTCTAAAAACAACAATGATTTAGTGAAACGATGTCGCCTTTTAAAGAATTTGTTTACAAACCGAACCATTATCTCATCCAAAATAATTAAATAGTATTTTAATTTGCATATATTCAGACATATTTTTATGATATGTGTAATTTTTGTATTTTAATAGCCTTGATATGGTTAAAAAATATTGAAATATATTAAGAAGGCCTAAACGCCTTTTCACGCCTTTTTACGCATAGGCCCGCCTAGGCTTCTAAGGCTTAAGGCTTGGCCTCCACGCCTCAATCACGCCTCGCATGTTTTAGAACCTTGATAAATTCCAAATGTTAGACTTCCGTATCTTCACACACTCTCACATTTGAACACATTTCTTTTTAAAAACACTCAAATAGGAGTCATACATATGGATTTATGGTTTAAACCCTATCGCTATGCTATTTTTGAATTAGGTGGACTTTGATTACTCTTGGGATATGTAGTCGCCTAGGGCCAATCCGAAGATTCGAATCATCCTTTTTCATTTTATGGGTTCCTAACACCTTTCCCTTCCATAACTTATTCCTAGGACCTTCGAATCATTTGGTTTAGTATGCATCAGTATGACCTTGATTCCATTCTATCAAGGAGATGACATTCTTTTTCCTTTTTTGAGCAAAACAAGTTGGTGACTCGATCTCTTCCTGTTATTCCCACTTGACGACGACCAATTTTATATCTGAGCCAGACTACAAAGATGATGACATGAGTGACAGAAAGAGACCTCCATATCCTCAAATCACCCACACTTACATGTGAAAAAAAGGGATAGAGGGGGGGGGGGGACCATTTCTTTTCCTCCTCCCCTCGTCCTAACATCGGGGCTAGGCCCATGCCTAACGAATCAGAACCGAGCGTCCAAAGCGGCGACTCCTCTGGGGACTCTTAAGAGGACTAGACACTATTTTGTACATGGATATTACTTCTTTTCTCTCCTTCTTTTCTACATGTGTACATATACCTCCATTTTTTTGTTCTCCATATTCCTATGCTTATTTCTCGTATATTTATGTCATGATTGTCTCCACCATTGTCTCTTGTCATGCATTTATCACTCCTCACTTACGTGTACATGCTTATAATGCTTCACCTTACGCCCACTTGGATTTCTTCCATGAACTACCAAAGTAGGTAGTTATTGATAGATATAGGTTTAAGTTTTCCATCATATATGTACTTGTGAACCATCCTGCTTTATGTGAATATTGTGGTTGTGTTGGTCATACTATTTCACTTTGTAAGAGAGTTGAAACTCATGTCAAACTCCATTGAATAACAAAGGTGGTTGCGAAAAAGTCAAGCCCAAGTTAAACCATTGATGAGGACTTGGTATCTGGGAGCAAGAAGATGATTGAAACGGCAACTAAAGTTGGCACCATCTCCATAAGTCAAATTCATTCTCGGCCAGATAATCATGTTATAGAGTTTTGTTCAAAAAACACTTTGGAGGATGTCTCTTACCACCAAAATACTCAAAAAGATGTGTAGAACATGGGAAAAAATGAGAAGGATTCGCACCTGAAAAGTAACAAATTTTCAGTCCTTGATAATGAGCACACTTTTAACATTTATAAGTTTTATGGAGAGGACTACATTCAGCCTATTGTGGTCAACATGTGCCAATTGGAAAGCCCAAATTCTTTGCAATAAAAAATTTCTTTCACTGTCAATTAGAACACGCATGGGGGATCTTTGTCTCCTGCCTTTTTGGCACATGGTGGTCAGATTATACCTACTTGTAGCATTGGGAAGATGGAAAAGAAGGACATCCCCCTTTCCCGCTTTCTCCCTTATCTGATGACTCTACGCAAGAGCATGTTGGAGGTATTTTTAATTCTAGAGATGTGGTCAAAGTGGTCTTGGAGCCTCAACTTTATGTTGACCTGAGTTGTGAGTTAAGGGAGATCAGCTTACTCTTTTGGGCCAAGCTAATACTTCTTTTCACAATCAATTTGACTAATAAAAAATTGGCCTGCCTGCCTAAGTGTTGAAGAGACAATCTCTAGTAGCACCCCATCTAATGATAGTATTGCTTTACGCTCCCAATATCATGAGCACGAGTTGGACAATTAAGTGGATTATTCCACTACGTCTCACTCTTGTAGCTCAAATTTGTCTAAAGCCTAAAAAATGACCATTAAAAAGGAAGAACGACAAAACCAACTTGAGCAAGATGGAGTATAGAAAAAATTGACGGATATGGAAATTTTCGAAGTTATGACTGATGAAGAAAGTACAATTGATGAGGGTCATTAGAAAATCCATGAAGAAAATGGAAATTCTTTTGATACGAAGGCTACGATATTTGTAAATGCTCAAGACAATGTCAAATGGAAATATTAAAACTATTGTAATTTTTCGTAATACAAATGTTTCATATGGTCGTAGTCACCGACGGACTACTGTTGGCCGAGTGAGAGCCTTAGCCCCCACAAATTTTAAAAAAAATCACATATAAGAATTTTAATAAATATAGGTGTAAAAAAGTAATTACACCTAAAAATGCCTTGTTTCTCTCCCCCCCCCCCCTCCCCTCTCTCTCTCTCTCTCTCTCTCTCATAACCCAAAAAGTTAAACCAACAATAATACTAAAATTAACTCAAACAATATAACCCTATATATATATATATATAGGGTTATATTGTTTGAGTTAATTTTAGTATTATTGTTTGTTTAAGTTTTTGGGTTAATTTTATGATTAACTTTAGGATTATTGCTGGTTTAAGCTTGAGCCTGAAATGTAGAAATATGTGTTGTTTCCCTCCCTCTCTATTGATATTGATGCAAAATTTGGGGTTAGTTTTAATGTTAATGTTCGTAAGGGTTAATTTTAGGGTTGATGTTAGGACTAATTTTATGGATTATTGGTTAAAATTAAAAAATAATTTTTTTATTTGTGCTTCCTTTTCTTACGGTCCGAAAATTACCATTAAATTAGCCCACACTCATGTTAAATCGTCGGTCCATCCCTGGTCAAAGTTAAATTATTTGTCGAATATAATACTTTCAGATATTTCATACGTTATGTGAGTCTTGAGAATGAGTTTAATAATGATAAAAATAATAAAACAAAGCAAAGGGTGGTAGTCTGTATGTGAAAATCATTTATCACAAATTCAATATTTCAAGTGGCCAATGAACTAAACCATCTGATGTTGGGAGGGAAAAGGAAAAAATAGAAGTAAAAATAATAATATAAAACCAAGTGGATTTGAATTTATACTACTAAGGGTGTTTCTTAAGGAGACAAAATAACGAAAAAAAATAAAAAGCTTTGTCAAAAAAAATAAATTATTTATAAAATATAGTACTTTTTGATATTTCATACGAGATGTGAGTCTCGAGAATAAGTTTAATAATGATAAAAATACAAATACAAAGCAAAGGGTGGTAATCTGTATGTGAAAATCATTTATCACAAATTCAATATTTCAAGTGCCCAAAGAACTAAACCATATGATGTTGGGAGGGAAAAGGAAAAAAATAGAAGTAAAAATAATAATAGAAAAACATGTGCTTTTGAATTTATACTTTTAAGGTTGTTTATTACGGAGACAAAATAACAAAAAAAATAAAAAGCTTTATCCAACCCATGGGGGAATATTGTTTCCTCATCCTCATCAATTGCAGTTGTTGTAATGCTTAGTCCATGGTGGGTTGGGCATTGTTGGAATAGGCTCCAACGTTTTCAATGCCATGCAGCTAGGCACGGCATTATGCAAAAGCTAAAGAGACTAATTTCAGGACCAATAATTATATATACTAAACCGATGTGGGATTTTGGGATGTATAAGAGTGATAAAATAATACCACCGAGTTCAGTTAAAACAAAGCCATGTTGGTTACCCACCTAAAGGTCAAAAGAAAAAAATGTTGCATGCTGTTGACGTGGTAGGAGTGCAAAGGTATGAGAAATAGAATGTAAATGGCAGGTGAGGTGGTTTAAGGTATGACTAGATGGTTTAGGCTTGGAGGTATTGATAATTTTGGGGTAGTCTAAATATATTTTTTATTTGAGTTATTTGGGTTCTGGTACCAACTAGTTATACTTGTTTCGGTTTTAGCCTCAAATTAAAAACTACTGTATGTTTGACCCCCATTTTTCGCTTTTAGCAACATTGTTTAGAAAAAAAGTTTTGCTAAAAATATCGAAAAAATTCAAAAAGCGAAGATAAAAAGAATGGGGAGAAACATATAATAGTTTTTAATTAGGGGTCAAAACTCAAACGAGTGTAACTAGTGGGGGACAAAACCTAAATAACCTTTTTTTTTATTTTAGCAAGATAAAAGTTGAACATGTCTATGTATAAGCTAATAATAATAATATTAAGGGATTTTTTTTTTTTTGATAAGTAAATGAATCATTAAACCAAACCCGCCTAAGGGGGCGGAAACCCGTATACAGGAAGTATACAAACAAAAAGGCGCAAGGCCGAGCCTCAGAAAAAACAACACAGACCCCTAAAACTCCTCCAAAAACTCGAGGAAGATAGATAAAGACGAATCATTTCCTCCCTTCAACCAAGTACGAAGAAGGTTCAGAAAGTAGAACCGAATACGAGAAGGGCTAAGATCAACTCCCTCAAAGCATCTTCTGTTCCTCTCCTGCCAGATGGTCCAAAAAATACAATGAGGAACCATCCTCCAGAGCAAACGCGAACCCATCCAACCCCTAGGCCTTCTCCAAGCCGCCATCACCTCGCACACCGTACGAGGCATAACCCATACCATCTGGCTTAAAGAGAAAAATAAGTCCCAGAGACCCTTAGTGATTTGACAATGAAGAAGAAGGTGATTGGTAGTCTCCTCCTCCTTCCTACATAACCAACATCTACTGGCCATCCTCCTGCCTCGATGCTGAAGCCCCTCAATAGTCAAGATGGCCTGCCTGGCAGCGGTCCATACAAAGAAGCAAACCTTGGGAGGTGCACGACTCTTCCAAATTACCTTCCACGGAAAAGAGGCACCCCCACGACCCCTCAGCACAATATAGTAACTCTTAACTGAGAACAGGCCATCCCGAGAGCACGACCACCTCAACCCATCTACACCCAAAGTCGGAGTCGGGGCCAATCTCAACCAGGAAAAGAACTCCGCCGCCTCCTCTAGCTCCGAATCCCTGAGATCCCTCCTAAGCTTCGGATCCCACTCCCCCCGAGCCCCATCCCCCCGCCTATGATGCACAACTAACCCCTCTTTGTCAACCCCAAGATGATACATCCCCGGGAAAAGATCCTCCAGAGAGCCCCGCGCGCCCCATTTATCCTTCCAGAATCTGATACGGTTCCCGTTCCCAAGCTGGAAGGAAATAAGCAAAGAAAACCTCCCCCACCCAAGAGCAATAAATCTCCACCATCCCACCCCATGAGCCAAGCGCCCAGTAACAGGGCCCCACTCAAACGGATGCACCCTGTGTCTAGCGACCACCACTTTCCTCCATAATCTGCCTTCTTCCCGATGAAAACGCCACAGCCACTTACCCAGTAAAGCCATGTTGAATTGGGCTAAGTGCCTCACCCCAGCCCCACCCTCACTCAGAGGCCTGCACACCTCATCCCAACTCACCAAGCAATAGTGAAAGTGATCATCATTCCCTCTCCACAGAAAATCTCTCATCAGCTTATCGAGCCTAATGCCAACGCTCCTAGGTAAAGGAAGAACAGACATGAAGTAAGTCGGCAGGCTAGATAAAACGCTTTTGATCAACGTCAACCGACCCCCTTTGGACAGGTAACTATGCTTCCACCCAGCCAACCTCCGTTGCACCCTCTCGAGAACCGGATCCCAAATCGAAGAAGACTTAAACTTAGCCCCTAAGGGGAGTCCCAGATAAGTAGATGGGAGAGAACCGACACGACAACCAAGCACACCTGCAAGAAGCCCCAAATTCCCAACCTCTCCCACAACAATCATCTCACTCTTCCTGACGTTGATACGTAACCCCGAAACAGCCTCAAAACACACCATAAGTAACCACAGTGACCTCACCTCCCCCACCGACGCCCCACAAAAAATAATAGTATCATCCGCAAAAAGAAGGTGAGACACCTCCACAGAATGGGTAACCGATCTCCCGATAGAAAAACCCGAAATAAGGCCGCCCTCCATCATCCTACTCATCATCCTAGAAAATGCCTCCATAACCAGGATAAAGAGAAAAGGGGATAAAGAATCACCCTGCCTAAGTCCACGCGAACTCGAAAAGAACCCTTCCGGCACCCCATTAACAAGAACAGAGAAGTTAACAGTAGAAAAGCACCTCTTCATCCACCTACACCACCGTTCCCCAAACCCCATCCTCCTAAGCAAATAAATGAGGAACTCCCAACTCACATGATCATACGCCTTCTCAATATCAAGTTTGCATAGAACACCCGGAACCCCACCTCTAAGTCTTGATTCGATGCACTCATTCGCAATCAGTGCGGCATCCAGAATCTGACGTCCCCCCACAAACGCACTCTGGGCCTCCGAGATGAGAGGATCAATCACATATCTAAGTCTGACCGACAAGACCTTAGAAATGAGCTTATACACGCTGCTAACCAGACTAATAGGCCTGAAATCTCTAACATCCGTAGCCCCCCCCCCTTCTTCGGGACCAAAGTAATGAACGTGGCATTTAGACTCCTCAAAAAATACCCCCTATCATAAAACTCGATGAAAACCGCCATCACATCCATCCTAACCACCTCCCAACAATGCTGGTAAAAAGCCATGGGGAATCCGTCCGGACCAGGCGCCTTATCACCGCACATCGACCTCAAAACCTGGACAACCTCCTCCTCTGTGAACATCCTCTCTAGCCAAATCACCTCATCCCCAGCGAGGCCTGCCACTGGGAGCCCATTCATCGTCGGACGCCAAGACTCCTCCTCGGTGTACAACCTCTCGTAGAACTGACTGATCTCCCTACGAACCTCACTCTCCTCAGTGAACTCCACTCCCCCTACGACCACCTTCTCGATATGGTTAAAGCGGCGATGGGAATTAGCCGTTTTATGAAAAAACTTAGTGTTGTAGTCTCCTTCCCTAAGCCAAAGAGCTCTAGACTTTTCCCTCCAACTCATCTCCTCCTGAACCAGACGCTTCCCCACCTCCCTTTTCTTCTCGACCCTCGCCACCCTCTCTGCCCCCGAAAGACCATCTACCCCTTCTTTTTCGTCAAAGTGACGGATATCCTCTAAAAGCTGCTCAATCGGACCCCGCACATTACCAAACACATCACGGTTCCACCGAATGATATCCCCCTTAAGAAGAGATAATTTAGTCAGAAGTCTGAAGCTCGCATTCCCCTCCACCTCATACCCCTGCCACCACTCCCGAACCCTCCCCACAAAATCCTCCTCTTTTAACCACATATTCTCAAATCTAAATGGGGTCCTCCCCCCAATCCTCCCTCCACACTCCAGTAAAATAGGTGAGTGGTCCGAAGTCACTCGAGGCAAGCAAGACTGAGTTGCCCCCAAAAAATGATCATCCCAATCATTAGAAAGTAAATATCGATCCAGCCGAGAAAGAGAAGGCTCGTCCCTATTACTGGACCAGGTGAACAGCCCTCCCACCAAAGGGAGATCAATCAGCTCCAACTCATCAATGAAGTCCGAGAAATCCCGCATATACGAGTACGACCTCCCCCCACCACTTCTCTCAGATGGGAAACGAACGATGTTGTAATTGCCCCCTGAGCACCACGGAACACCCCAAACATTCCTGACCCCTGCCAATTCCTCCCACAACTCCCAACGAAATGAGTCTTCCACAGGCCCATAAACCCCCGAAAAGCTCCATGAGAACTGATCCTCCACAGACCTGAATAAGCACGAAAGCGACCACCGACCTACTAAAAAATCAATTTTTTCCACCACTCTACTATCCCACATAATAATAATCCCTCCTGAAGCCCCATCGGAATCCAGGCAGCACCACTCAACCCATCGACCTCCCCAAATCGAACGCGCCACCTCCCAATCCACTGACCCCAACTTTGTCTCTTGAAGGCATAAAATGTCCGGCCTCCACTGCGAAATCGCTCCACTAACCACCCTTCGTTTTGCGGGGTCATTCAACCCCCGCACGTTCCAAGAGATAAGACGTAGCTTCATTATAATCCATTGGTTCCCCTGCTCACCCCCCTCTCTACATCCTGGACTCTTTCCCTCCGCCTCTCCTCTATGTGTTGGAACACCCTCAGTGCCTCCTCCTCATTTCCTACAAAATCGATCCCTAGAAATGTACTGAATCCTCCTATAACATTGGAAACCCATTCCTCCGCATCTGGATCCGGAATTTTCTCGCCAATCCTAATCCCGGACGCCTCCCCTTCCCGCTCCACAGCCCCTAGCTCCACCCACAGTCTAGGGGACAAGTTCCCCAAGTTACTAACAAAATCTTGCCCACTCGACGGATCCCCAGCAACGCCACCCGACCAATGCGCAAGGGCCCCACCCTCCACATCACCCTCACCCCCCTCGACAATAGTGCAAAGGGAATCCCCCTTCACAAGCAACGAAGCCGGAGATAAAGAGGGACCGAGCCCCTCGGCTGAGCAAGGACTCGTGGCCGCCCCCTTACCTCTGAAAACACCTCCGGATATGCCCAACGAATCCTTAACAACCGCACCTTTACCCTTAAAAACCCCTCTAACCTTGCCTCTAATATTGAGGGCTTTAGTTTTATCTCTTTTTTTTCCAAGAACCCCATGTTTCAATACTTTACCGGAATTAAGACAAGGTCCGACTAAACTATAATGCGCGCACTGTTTACTATTCTTAGTAGGCAGGGACTCCATACATTAGAAGCACGCCTGGTACCATCATTTAACACATTGTTACCCAAAGCATTACCAGCCAACAAAACCTTTTGCCCATTCTTATTATTACAAAAATAATTTTGCAACGTCACATCATCCTTCTTGTCCGCCCCTGAACCAACATTAAACCCATGAGGCTGCTCTACAATACCCACTTTCTTGCCAGACCCATCACCCTCAAGTTGACTCGCCAACAAATCACTATCACCCACTGTAGCACACAGGGTCTTGTCCGCCACCCTACTGTACACCAACCCCATACCTCGTACGCTATGTTGCTCAGTCCCCAAGGCTACACTAGTCTGCACACCTATGCAGGAAACATGCTGAGCGGAGCTTCCCGCCCCGTCACCGGAACACACAAAGCTGGAACTGGAGACCTGCCGACCAGGGGTAGCCACACCGTCGTCGGAACCACCAACGCTGCTCACTTCACAGCCACTCCGGACCCCCAAGCACAACTTACCGCCGAAACTGGGCGTCACCGACCTGGACAGCGTAGACGGAGCCAAATGACGAGACCCAACCTGAACTTTGCCATAACGTTTGAGTATACCAGCCTTAGTAGTGACTTTCGGTAGAGGCGGACAATGACTCATGGCGTGAGCCATGGTGCTCCTGTGCTTGGGAGATGACACAGATGCAGGACAAGCATCCATCGTCGAGCCCACCACCAAAGCCTCATCACCACCAATAATACCACACCCAGAACTAGGAGGGGCGTGAGTCACCAAAGCAGGACTCGAAGTCTGCCCAAACCGACCTACAACTGCAGCACGAGTTAGAGCCTTCACCCTTAGACGGCCCATCTCTTCAGATACACCATTACCTACATAGGAACACGAAGGTAGCACCTCAACGAAGACGGGAAGAACGAAGGCCCAACCACCCGCTTTAATAGTGACCTTCTCCGGGATAGTCATGTTCCCTCTAACCAAAATCCTTGCCCACCTCAGCTCAACCCCTGACTGAGTAGCTTCGTCAATATTGAGAAAGCCTCCACACTGATTACCAACAGCCTGAAATACTTCCAAGCCCCATAAGTGAAGAGGGAGGCCCTCAATCCTAATCCAGCGACAATATGGGCGACCACCACTTTTGGAACAGCAACCCAGTGGATGCCACTTATCAAGAAATAGATGAGCCCCATGCACAACCCATTGTTTCTTCTTGAGGAACCTAAACGCTTCATGTTCAGAGGAAAAAATGAAACAAAACAAAGAGGAGCTGAGATACCTCACTATCACCCCACCAACAGCACTCCAATGTAAGTTGACCCATAACTGCAACTTCTCTAATGAAGGAGGCAATCCTGGAGCACTACCAACGCTCTCTTGAAAAATTCAGTCCTGGACCTAAAAGATTCATCCACAACGGAGAACACATGCTTCAAGTGACGATCTTCATGCACTTCCAATGGTGATAAAGGCCACGGCTCAAGCAGCGCCGCTTGGAGATACGATTTCACCATGGGAAACTACTTCTTCCAGCTTCTTACTAATAATAGTAATTGGAAAAAGCTGATTACTTAAAAAATATGAAATCATACAACAGATCAACTCATCTCTCCCCCTTCCATTCCTGACGGCCCTCCACTCTTTCACTTTTCCAACCTCCTTAATTAAAGTGAAATGATGGCAATTACATTGTGGGCAAAGTCAAAAAAAGGGATTTTTGACTTTGCCCACAATGTAATTGCCATCATTTCACTTTAATTACTCATTTATTTCTCTTTAGACTTTACCCCTCCAATTTCAGTATTAGCGATAGAAAACTGTGGCAAAAAGAATAAAGTAGCGCCACTAAAAGTGAATATATTAGGTAAAGTCTAAAAAACTACAATCAAATAATGATAGCTTTAGGAGGTAAATTAAAAATAGGGTTATTTCGATTTTGGCCCCCATTACTTTTGTCTGTTTGGGGAATAACCCCCAATTGATAATTATAGTAGGACTAATCCAAATTTTTCACTTCTAGCGACAGTTTTTCAACATATTTATATTTTTAGCAACACGTTTTTTATAAAAATGTAGCTAGAAATGAAAAGTGGGGGTTAATCGTATAATAGTTTTTAATTGTGGGTTAATCTCCAAATGGACAAAACAAATGAGTGCCAAAATCCAAATAACCCTATAATTTATAACACCAACTAAGACAATGTATAGCCAACTAGTTTTGCTTATGTATGACCAAAATGTAATTCTTCAGGAACTCATTCAAGGATTTTTTTTGCGACCTTTAAATATAAATATTTAATGTTAATTAATTAGGATTTTCCATAGTTGTTGTCTCACAATGATCTCAGGGACTATATCTCCTACTTAGTTGTGGGTTGGAAAGTGCAATATATATCTAGAGTTGTCCAAGATCCCCTTTTTCAATTCCATAGGTTAATTTTTTTTCCTGCATGTCATATATGTATATGGGTTGGAAAATGAGTTGTAAATTTATAATATATTTGATGATGGATTGTTTGGACACTGTCAACATTTAAAGGAGTTGAAGGAGCTAGTTGAAACCGGAAAGTGTGTTGAGAAGTAACTTTTTAAATTGGTAATTGTATGTTATATTAAAAATGGGAATTTACAGCATTACAATTACAACCTTACATCAAGTCCCCTTTGTAGTACTTTTTTGGTTAAATTAACGTTTAATCTCTAAGAGCTAAGTAAATTTTACACTTAGTCCGTCTTACTTTTTTTATATTTTTAAAAGTGCCTTACCTTTGTTTTTGACAATATTTTCTTAGGATTTAAGATACGAGAAGAATGAGTTTTTGTGAAAGTTTTAAATGGTGAGAGACTTTATGGAACAAAAGAAAACGTCTTGGACTAAACGTTAATTGAAAAATTGTCGAGGGACTTTTATCGAATTACCATATTTTTTAAAAATATTATTAATTTATGTAATTAGGCCAAGCTATCTATTGATAATTTCAGAATTACGCAAATCTATAATTAAACCTCATTCCAAAATTTTAATCATAATACTAAATTATATTTAAACATTAAGGTCTATAATAATAATGAGATAATTCTAGGAGGACATGTAGACAAACTTACAAATTTATCAAAATAGAAATAAAGTAGCACATTAGTGAGATTGATCTAACATCGTTCAAAGATAGGGGTGCCAATTCGGGACTGTGTTGATTTTTATTTGAGTACAAGTTTTGAGTACTCTTAAATCTATACAAGTTAATAGTGTTATCTTCGGGTCATATCGGATTATTACCATAAATGGGTTATCGTATAAAAAAATGTCAGCCCTATTCAAAGATTTACTTCAAATATTAAATTTTATTGAAACTTTTATGTTTGTCATAATGAAGAGATAATTCTAGGAGGATATATGTCTCAACATAATTTTAAAGTACCAAAATTATCCAAGGGAAACCTCCCGCAGAAATGTTGTTTTAGACATCCCACATCGCATATGTTCACCAAAATTCTTTTGTTTAATTCGATCCATTCATTTTGTCCCTACTTTCGTGCGTAGTTGCATGACATTTGAAATATTGGATGTTGATCCAATTACACTCAACCCATGAAGGGTTGAAAGTAGCAATAGTAATGAATTGATGAAACTTGAATTAAAATCTCAAATAGGTTAACTGATCTTTTTGTTTTTTTTCATTTGATTTTTTTTGTTTGACAATATTAAGTTCTTACAAACTTTCTATATTTAAGTTTTGACTGACTTAGTTATCAAACGTCATGCCAAGTTGCACGTCATTTGAAATGTTGGATGTTGATCCAATTACACCGAACTCACCAAGGGTTGAAATTAGCAATACCAATAAATTGATGAAACTTAAATTAAAATCTCAAATAGGTTAACCGAACCCATCACGTGTTGGTTAGTTTTCTCTTTTTTATTTTTTTCCATTTGATTTTTCCGCATTTTGCAATATTTAGTCCTTGGAAACTTTCTCTATTTGCGTTATTATTAATTTAATTTTCAAATTCCATGCCTAGTTGCATGGCATTTGAAATGTTGGATGTTGATCCAATAACACCCAACCCAACCCATTAAGGTTTCAATGTAGCAATACTAATGAATTGTTAAAACCTGAATTAAAATCTCATATAGGTTGACCGAACCCACCAGTGGTCGGTTAGGTATTATCTTTTGATTTTTTTTTTCATTTTATGTTTTTTGGTTTTACTATATTTATTTCTTAAAAATTCTCTCTATTTAAGTTGACTGACTAAATTATCAAATCGAAAATACGTTATATTTTACTGCAAAATGACTACGGGAATGCTACATGACCAACATTAAACAATGTTTTACTACTTAGAATATATTTTAATTCATATTTGTAAGATTTTATTTTATTAATCAAAATAAGAATTGAAAGGATTGATCCCAGTCATAACTAAAATTAAAGATGTACTTTGAGAAACAAATAAGGGAGTTTTCTATTTTTGTCCTTCGAAAATATTTATTTGTTTGGACCTAGTCCATTTACATATTTTTTAGAACTAAGGTCCTTCGCCTCTTATTCTATATCTTATGAGTTTGCGTATATACAAACATGACACGTGTATATTATAAAAGTTCGTACATAAATTATAATAATTCACCTAAAATTCCCTCGAAAAAATCATGTGTCTTTAAAAAATTTATTGTATATAGTACTAAAAATGGGTATACATTAAAAGACAGGGACCTTATTGTCCAAATAATATGTTAGTGAACTTGAGCCAAAAAAATACCGACGAAAGAGTTGAATTATAAAAAAAAATAATGAGGTCTTGTTCCCTGCTTGAATGCAGAGCTATTAGCACATACGATTAGACTCGCTTGACCTTGTTGCATTTGAGGTGTTGAATGCAACATTTAACGTCATATTCGTTGATTCCATATTCATACAAGTCTAATTTCATATGCATTAAATTAATCTAATCGTGCAATATAAAATATCCCAATAAGTTGTCTAAAACTAATATTCCAATTCTTTAATAATTAATCAATTTATTTCATAAAATGTTTTAAACATGTGCAAAAAAAAATTTAACAACATATTATAATATCTATCCCATAATACTTATCTGTAATTTCATAAAATGTTGATAATGATTATTCAAAACATACATATATAATGTGTAGGCAATTCTTAAATAAATAATATTTAATGAAAAATGGAGATATTCTTGCCTTAAAAAAAGTGTTTCGATAATCTAAAAATTACAGTTTGTTCTTCTCACAAAAAATAACTTTTGTACGTTGTCCTTCTTCAACATCTTTGTGCAAAGCCTACAACGTTAAGGTTGAAAATTGGTTTAATAGTTTTTGTGCGTTAAACTGGAGGGCTTGTAGGTTTTGTTTGAACCAAAATAATGCAATCATACAAAATTATTAGTCAAAAGAGTTACTTATTAAAAATCACTGAACCACCTTAAAGAGTGCTAAAGAAAAACAAATCCTTGCTAAAATAGAACACTCCCTCCAAGGGGGATGCCTCCATAGCGGTCTAAAGTGGCTATAACGACTCTGAACCCTGCTACACTTGGCCTAGCCCCCATCCCCACTGATATATCTTATTTTATTTTTTTTAGAACGATTCAGCTCCTAACCTTATTTGCAAATTAACTACTATAAACTCAATAACATAAAACATGATGTGACGGCCCATATAGTTTAATACTTAGGTTGATTAAGTCCAATAATTAAATTATTAATATTGTCAATTCAATTAAATCTCATATTTAACTTGAGAAGAAAACATTAGATTAGGATATACAAATGGAGTGCGATAAGATAAGTGATAAATACATCGTGATATTAATAAATCACTACCACTAAGATTTTAATAAAACATCATTTGTATCAACAATAAATCCTATCCATGAAACCACAAGGTAAACCACCATTCATACAAACCACAATAAATTGTAAATAACGCGATCCACAAACTTAAACTGAGTGCAAGACCTAAGAACGTAAAATACAAATCTCGCATCTCTCATGATAAAAAGTAAATATAAATGACATAAAGTAAGGGAGACCTACAACCTTGAACTGTTCGTGAGATTAAAATAAGGACTTGGTGCTCTGAAATAGGAATGTTAGATGAGACAATCACGAGGACTTGAAATTTGAGTTCAACGACGATGGTGAGGCCACCTGTAGTTAACAAAGTTATGCAACTCCAAAATATTTGTAAATAAATAATAAATCTAAAGATTATTATCTTACACAACTGCCATCGTATGAGCGTTCCTCACTGTTCATTAATTAACAATTAGAATTTCTCTTATTAAATAAACTTCATTATTAATAAAGACCATGATCATGTTTATCCCCAATCCCCATCGATGTCACTATTCCAACGACATGCACATACAAGAATACCTAATTCAATTAAATGGATACTCATCATCACAATGTCCAACCTCCACCATATACACCTCAAACACATCTTCACAACCCACAAGAATCGCGAGGTGATAAATCCTCAAGATTGGAACACCAATTTACCTTATCCACCTTCTCCAACTCATTAAAAAAGAACTCACAAGGTTTACTTAATGATCATAACGAGCATTTTCAAGCTACAATGAGTTAACCAAGCATTCTTCGAGAGGGTCTACCCAATATGTATCATCAAAGTGTTCTTGAACAATCTCCTCAATGAGATCTACCTCAAGAACATCGTCTTCATCAACCATTTGTTTGCAATTTTAAAAATGTTAAGCTCCCATGTCATGTTTTCGGTGATATTCATTTGCCCATTTTTAGCATTAATTAGGGCATTTGAGGTAGCTAGAATAGGTTGAACTAGGATAATTGGGATGTGGTTGCGATTTCGAGACACAAGTTGAGTATTCGAAACCACAAAGTCGACTAGGAAGTAGAATTTGTCGACTTGAATTATGACATCTTCCACCACCCTCTAGAGACTTTAATGGAATGGTCCTCTAATAGGAGAGTGATTTTGGTCATCTTTATCTCACTTATACCAAGTTATTCATACACGGAGTATGGTAGAAATTGACACCCGCACCTAAATCAATGAAAGCTCCAAG
Source organism: Sambucus nigra (assembly GCA_949130495.1). Taxonomy (NCBI): domain Eukaryota; kingdom Viridiplantae; phylum Streptophyta; class Magnoliopsida; order Dipsacales; family Adoxaceae; genus Sambucus; species Sambucus nigra. The sequence continues at coordinate 405,648,030 of OX422220.1, forward strand.
ATGATAACATTACGTGTCTCCTTTTAGGGAGACAGAAGCATTTAATGATAGGGTCCAACAGTGGGGTATTTTACAACTAGATCTGGCTCGATTCGTGTCTCCTCACTACTCTATTTGAGATATGAATATTTGACATCTGTGGGGTTAGGTGAGACTTTCGGAGAATTTGAAAGTGGGGTGGGATCTTCATATAAAGAACTTCCACACTCCGTAGAGTAGTGATGGATTTTGCTTCATTATGCGAAGATTTTGGACTCATAATAATAAAATTGTGTTGCCCTTGAGGATTTTGCTGAGGTTGGTATGGAAATACTTCATTTTCTTGAATACTTAATGAAGTGGTCAATTTTGATAGTGAAGATTTAATTTCCATAAACGTTTTTGCATCTGTAGCATTGACATTCATTTGAGTATGCATAAAAGCTTGAAAAGAATCTTCAACGCTCTTTTTATATGGGGGAACATATGGAGGGGGGGGGGGGGGGGAAACGGACCTTGAATTTGAAATAGTGGTGGTCCTTGTTGGTAACAAGGATAAAATTTTTAAGGTAGTAGATTTTAAGGTTATTGGGGTTGGCCCCTGTAAACACCCCATCTTAGAGCCCTCTTAAGCACTTCCTTAGGTACCTAACACTCATCCACTCACTATAAAACCTAGGTCGTACATCGAGTACTGATACGGAGGCCATCAGAACCTCCTGATTCATATTTGACTCCAGTATACTCCCCAAACTGAGTGAAACCTGAAAGGGATCAAAATCCCCTTTATAAAGGTTCGTCGCATCCACCAATCAGCCGCATGGTCCATACGAATGATTCATTTTATTCCGAGTATTGATTTGGAGGCCAACAAGTGATCTCGGGCCACGTTTAACCTCGATAAAATCCCTACCCTCAATTAATCTCAATGAAACCATTTAGGGATATGAATCCCCATTCTAATGATCTGTGTCGTGCGCAAATCGGCCTCACTTTACACACGAATGACACGTTTTACTCTAAAGGGCCATCGAAAGCTTTTGGACACTGTTTGGCCCCGGTCAACTCTCCAAACTGAGCGAATCTCAATGAAATCTTGAAAGGATTAAAATTCATTTTCGAACAACTCATGCCATGAGCGAATCGGCCTTACGGTTCGGACGAACAATCCGTTTTCCTTCATAACCCCTGATCCATAGATCTTCAGGCTCTTCCGATTCTCGTTTGACTTTGGTCATCTCCTGTACCCGAGAATGACTCAACGAATTCTTGAAGGCTCTAAATTTCCTTTCTATCGGTCCCAACCGTGCAAGATTTGGACTTACGGTTTGTATTTTATGTCCATTTTTCAAAAACAGTTCGTTCTAGACTGCCTATAGGGACTCCAGACCCCCTGCCTATCGGCAGAGTGTACTTTCCTTTCCCAGTAAGGTAGAACATGTGCCGATGGACAGGCCAGAGGCCATGTCGATCGGCAACCCAACCCTAAATGGCACTATATAAAGGGTCCATGACCTCACGCATGGAGGAGGTCCCTTTCAAGAGTTAACACAAATTCTCTTGAAATTAGAGCTTTCTCATTACCAAAACGAAAAGTCAGTTTTTCAACATTCCCTCACCTCACTTTCTTACCACAATTAGTCATCCACCTCAACCCATCACATTACCTTCATACGACTAGAAAAACCAGCTTACATGCATTCTAAATTCGGTAAAAAAGTTCTACATGGATGTCCCTTCCTCACCCCTTTTTTTACTTTAATCATTCAATTATTATTATTCACTTTATTCTCATTTTGTGATATCTTCTAGTTTTGTTCCATTATCTCAAATTTAAATAATCTTTATTTTTATTAATATTATTGCCCACATCTAATTTTCATAAAAGTCCAAAAAAGACAAAAAGCGGGTTCACTCATAAATTCCAAATGTGTGAATTCCGTATTTTCACACACTCTCACATTTGAACACATTTCTTTCTAAAAACACTCAAATAGGAGTCATGCATTTGGATTTATGGTTTAAACCCTATCGCTATGCTATTTTTGAATTACGTGGACTTTGATTACTCTTGGGATATGTAGTCGCCTAGGGCCAATCCGAAGATTCGAATCATCCTTTTTCATTTTGTGGGTTCCTAACACCTTTTCGTTCCATAAGTTATTCCTAGGACATTCGAATCATTTGGTTTTGTATGCATCAGTATGACCTTGATTCCATTCTCTCAAGGAGATGACATTCTTTTTCCTTTTTTGAGCAAAACAAGTTGGTGACTCGATCTCTTCCTGCTATTCCCACTTGACGACGACCAATTTTATATCTGAGGCAGACTACGAAGATGATGACATGAGTGACAGAAAGAGACCTCCATATCCTCAAATCACCCACACGTACATTGGAAAAAAGGGAGAGAGGGGGGGGGGGACCATTTCTTTTCCTCCTCCCCTCGTCCTAACTTCGGGGCTAGGCCCATGCTTGACGAATCAGAACCGAGCGTCCAAAGCGGCGACTTCACTGGGGACTCTTAAGAGGACTAGACACTATTTTCTACATGGGTATTACTTCTTTTCTCTCCTTCTTTTCTACATGTGTGCATATACCTCCAATTTTTTGTTCTCCTTATTCCTATGCTTATTTCTCGTATATTTATGCCATGATTGTCTCCACCATTGTCTCTTGTCATGCATATATCACTCCTCACTTACGTGTACATGCTTATAATGCTTCACCTTACGCCCACTTGGATTTCTCCTATGAACTACCAAAGGAGGTAGTTATTGATGGATATAGGTTTAAGCTGTCCATTATATATGTAGTTGTGAACCATCCTGCTTTATGTGAATATTGTGGTTGTCTTGGGCATACTATTTCACTTTGTAAGAGAGTTGAAACTCATGTCAAACTCCATTGAATAACAAAGGTGGTTGGGAAAAAGTCAAGCCCGAGTTAAACCATTGATGAGGACTTGGTATCTGGGAGGACGAAGATGATTGAAACGGCAACTAAAGTTGGCACCATCTCCATAAGTCAAATTCATTCTCGGCCAGATAATCATGTTATAGAGTTTTGTTCAAAAAACACTTTGGAGGATGTCGCTTACCACCAAAATACTAAAAAAGATGTGTAGAACATGGGAATAAATGAGAAGGATTCGCACCTGAAAAGTAACAAATTTGCAGTCCTTGATAATGAGCACACTTTTAACATTTATAAGTTTTAGGGAGAGGACTACATTCAGCCTATTGTGGTCAACATGTGCCAATTGGAAAGCCCAAATTCTTTGCAATAAAAAATTTCTTTCACTGTCAATCACAACACGCATGGGGGATCTTTGTCTCCTGCCTTTTTGGAACATGGTGGTCAGATTATACCTACTTGTAGCATTGGGAAGATGGAAAAGAAGGACATCCCCCTTTCCCCCTTTCTCCCTTATCTGATGACTATACGCAAGATCATGTTGGAGGTATTTTTAATTCTAGAGATGTGGTCAAAGTGGTCTTGGAGCCTCAACTTTATGTTGACCTGAGTTGTGAGTTAAGGGAGATCAGCTTACTCTTTTGGGCCAAGCTAATACTTCTTCTCACAATCATTTTGACTAATAAAAAATTGGCATGCCTGCCTAAGTGGTGAAGATACAATCTCTAGTAGCACCCCATCTAATGATAGTATTGCTTTACGCTCCCAATATCATGAGCACGAGTTGGATAATTAAGTGGATTATTCCACTATGTCTCACTCTTGTAGCTCAAATTTTTCTAAAGCCTAAAAAATGACCATTAAAAAGGAAGAACGACAAAACCAACTTGAGCAAGATGAAGTCTACAAAAAATTGGCGGATATGGAAATTTTCAAAGTTATGACTGATGAAGAAAGTACAATTGATGAGGGTCATTAGAAAATCCATGAAGAAAATGGAAATTCTTTTGATACGAAGGCTGCGATATTAGTAAATGCTCAAGACAATGTCAAATGGAAATATTAAAACTATTGTAATTTTTCATAATACAAAAGTTTCATATGGTCGTAGTCACCAACGGACTATGTTGGCCGAGTGAGAGCCTTAGCCCCCACAAATTTAAAAAAAATCACATATAAGTATTTTAATAAATATAGGTGTGAAAAAGTAATTACACCTAAAATGTCATGTTTCTCTCTCTCTCTCTCCAATATAATTATATATATATAGGGTTATATTGTTAATGTTTGTTTGATTTAATTTTAGTATTATTGTTGGTTTAAGTTTTTGGGTTAATTTTATGATTAACTTTAGGATTATTGTTGGTTTAAGCTTGAGCCTGAAATGTAGAAATATATGTTTTGTTTCCCTCCCTCTCTATTGATATTGATGCAAAATTTGGGGTTAGTTTTAATGTTAATGTTCGTAAGGGTTAATTTTAGGGTTGATGTTAGGACTAATTTTATGGATTATTGGTTTAAATTTTAAAATAATTTTTTTATTTGTGCTTCCTTTTCTTACGGTCCGAAAATCAGCATTAAATTAGCCCACACTCATATTAAATCCTCGATCCATCCCTTGTCAATGTTAAATTATTTGTCGAATATAATACTTTCAGATATTTCATACGTTATGTGACTCTTGCGAATGAGTTTAATAATGATAAAAATAATAAAACAACGCAAAGGGTGGTAGTCTGTACGTGAAAATCATTTATCACAAATTCAATATTTCAAGTGGCCAATGAACTAAACCATCTGATGTTGGGAGGGAAAAGGAAAAAATAGAAGTAAAAATAATAATATAAAACCAAGTGGTTTTGAATTTATACTACTAAGGGTGTTTCTTAAGGGGACAAAATAACGAAAAAAATAAAAAGCTTTGCCAAAAAAAATAAATTATTTATAAAATATAGTACTTTTTGATATTTCATACGAGATGTGAGTCTCGAGAATAATTTTAATAATGATAAAAATACAAATACAAAGCAAAGGGTGGTAATCTGTATGTTAAAATCATTTATCACAAATTCAATATTTCAAGTGCCCAAAGAACTAAACCATATGATGTTGGGAGGGAAAAGGAAAAAAAATAGAAGTAAAATTAATAATAGAAAAACAGGTGCTTTTGAATTTATACTTTTAAGGTTGTTTATTACGGAGACAAAATAACAAAAAAAATAAAAAGTTTTATCCAACCCATGGTGGGTTGGGTTAATTTAGACAGTTGCTGGAATATTGTTTCCTCATCCTCATCAATTGCATTTGTTGTAATGCTTAGTCCAACCCGTAGTGGGTTGGGCATTGTTGGAATAGGCTCCAACGTTTTCAATGGCATGCAGCTAGGCACGGCATTATGCAAAAGCTAAAGAGACTAATTTCAGGACCAATAATTATATATACTAAACCGATGTGGGATTTTGGGATGTATAAGAGTGATAAAATAATACCACCGAGTTCAGTTAAAAGAAAGCCTTGTTGGTTACCCACCTAAAGGTCAAAAGAAAAAATGTTGCATGCTGTTGACGTGGTAGGAGTGCAAAGGTATGAGAAATAGAATGTAAATGGCAGGTGAGGTGGTTTAAGGTATGACTGGATGGTTTAGGCTTGGAGGTATGGATAATTTTGGGGTAGTCTAAATATATTTTTTATTTGAGTTATTTGGGTTTTGGTACCAACTAGTTATACTTGTTTCGGTTTTAGCCTCAAATTAAAAACTACTGTATGTTTGACCCCCATTTTTCGCTTTTAGCAACATTGTTTAGAAAAAAAGTTTTGCTAAAAATATCGAAAAAATTCAAAAAGCGAAGATAAAAAAAATGGGGACAAACATATAATAGTTTTTAATTAGGGGTCAAAACTCAAACGAGTATAACTAGTGGGGGACAAAACCTAAATAGCCTTTTTTTTTTTAGCAAGATAAAAGTTGAACATGTCTATGTATAAGCTAATAATAATAATATTAAGGGATTTTTGACTTTGCCCACAATGTAATTGCCATCATTTCACTTTAATTACTCATTTATTTCTCTTTATACTTTACCCCTCCAATTTCAGTATTAGCGATAGAAAACTGTGGCAAAAAGTATAAAGTAGCGCCACTAAAAGTGAATATATTAGGTAAAGTCTAAAAAACTACAATCAAATAATGATAGCTTTAGGAGGTAAATTAAAAATAGGGTTATTTGGATTTTGGCCCCCATTACTTTTGTCTGTGTGGGGAATAACCCCCAATTAATAATTATTGTTGGACTAATCCAATTTTTTCACTTTTAGCGACACTTTTTCAATATGTTGATATTTTTAGCAACACGTTTTTTATAAAAATGTAGCAAAAAATGAAAAGTGGGGGTTAATCCTACAATAGTTTTTAATTGTGGGTTAATCTCCAAATGGACAAAACAAATGAGTGCCAAAATCCAAATAACCCTATAATTTATAACACCAACTAAGACAATGTATAGCCAACTAGTTTTGCTTATGTCTGACCAAAATGTAATTCTTCAGGAACTCATTCAAGGATTTTTTTTGCGACCTTTAAATATAAATATTTAATGTTAATTAAATAGGATTTTCCATAGTTGTTGTCTCACAATGATCTCAGGGACTATATCGCCTACTTAGTTGTGGGTTGGAAAGTGCAATATATTTCTAGAGTTGTCCAAGATCCCCTTTTTCAATTCCATTGGTTAATTTTTTTTTTCCTGCATGTCATGTATATATATGGGTTGGAAAATGAGTTGTAAATTTATAATATATTGGATGATGGACTGTTTGGACACTGTCAACATCTAAAGGAGTTGAAGGAGCTAGTTGAAACCGGAAAGTGTGTTGAGAAATAACTTTTTAAATTGGTAATTGTATGTTATATTAAAAATGGGAATTTACAGCATTACAATTACAACCTCACATTAAGTCCCCATTGTATTACTTTTTTGGTTAAATTAACGTTTAATCTCTAAGAGCTAAGTACATTTTACACTTAGTCCGTCTTATTTTTTTATATTTTTAAAAGTGCCTTATCTATATTTTTGACAATATTTTCTTAGGATTTAAGATACGAGAAGAATGAGTGTTTGTGAAAGTTTTATATGGTGAGAGAATTTTTGGAACAAATGAAAACGTCTTGGACTAAACGTTAATTGAAAAATTGCCGAGGGACTTTTATCGAATTACCCTATTTTTTAAAAATATTATTAATTTATTTAATTAGGCCAAGGTAGCTATTGATAATTTCAGAATTACGCAAATCTATAATTAAACCTCATTCCAAAATTTTAATCATAATACTAAATTATATTTAAACATTAAGGTCTATAATAATAATGAGATAATTCTAGGAGGACATGTAGATAAACTTACAAATTTATCAAAATAGAAATAAAGTAGCACATTAGTGAGATTGATCTAACCTCGTTCAAAGATAGGGGTGGCAATTTGGGACTGTGTTGATTTTTATTTGAGTACAAGTTTTAAGTACTCTTAAATCTATACAAGTTAATAGTGTTATCTTCGGGTCATATCGAATTATTACCATAAACGGGTTATCGTGTAAAAAAATATCAGCCCTATTCAAAGATTTACTTCAAATATTAAATTTTATTGAAACTTTTATGTTTGTCATAATGAAGACATAATTCTAGGAGGATATACGTCTCAACATAATTATAAAGTTCCAAAATTATCCAAGGGAAACCTCCCGCACAAATGTTGTTTTAGACATCCCACATCGCATATGTTTACCAAAATTCTTTTGTTTAATTCGATCCGTTCATTTTGTCCCTAATTTCGTGTGTAGTTGCACAGCATTTGAAATATTGGATGTTGATCCAATTACACCCAACCCATCAAGGGTTGAAAGTAGCAATAGTAATGAATTGATGAAACTTGAATTAAAATCTTAAATAGGTTAACTGGTCTTTTGTTTATTTTTCATTTGATTTTTTTTTTTGACAATATTAAGTCCTTACAAACTTTCTGTATTTAAGTTTTGACTGACTTAGTTATCAAATGTCATGCCAAGTTGCATGTCATTTGAAATGTTGGATGTTGATCCAATTACACCCAACTCACCAAGGGTTGAAATTAGCAATATCAATAAATTGATGAAACTTAAATTAAAATCTCAAATAGGTTAATCGAACCCATCACAGGATGGTTAAGTTTTCTCTTTTTAATTTTTTCCATTTGATTTTTTTGCGTTTTACAATATTTAGTCCTTGGAAACTTTCTCCATTTGAGTTATTATTATTTTAACTTTCAAATTCCATGCCTAGTTGCATGGCATTTGAAGTGTTGGATGTTGATCCAATAACACCCAACCCATTAAGGTTCGAAAGGAGCAATACTGATGAATTGATGAAACTTGAATTAAAATCTCCAATAGGTTAACCGAACCCACTAGGGGTCGGTTAGGTTTTCTCTTTTCATTTGTTTTTTTTTTCATTTTATATTTTTTGGGGTCTTTAGATTATTTTCCTATGAATATTTTTAATAATAGAGCTAAAAAAGTTGTGAAAAGTAATAGTAGTGCAGTTGGGTTTAATGGAAGTCGGGGGGCGTAGGGGTGTAGTGGGGGTGGGGGGTAAGGCGGTCTCGTGTCACACTCGTGTCCGTTGCCGCTGACGCAGACCTATTAAAACAAAGAATCAAAATTAATAGGTTGTTATCAGTTTTTTTTCAATGTTCATTAAAATGTTCATCTTTTATGTTCACTTTTGAACCTCTCCATATATATATATATATATATATATATATATATATAGAGAGAGAGAGAGAGAGGCAGGCTCCTGCACACACTAAAGTTTGCACATCATTTTTTTTAAAATAGCAAAAAATAAATTGACCTGATTTTTTTTTTATATGAGTTCCTTGAAATGTTTAAATATCATAAAAAAATCACCTAAAAAAAGTTTTTTGGGTATTTTAAAAATATCGGTCAAACTTTCGCAGCTTTTAAGTACTTTAAAATCTATGAAAGTTTGATCGATTTATTTAAAATAGCAAAAAAATGTTTTTGAGCTGAATGTTTTTGTGTGATTTTAGCTCAAAAATATTTTTTTTGCTATTTTAAAAAAATTGATGTACAAACTTAGTATGCAAACTTTAGTGTCCATAGGATCCTGCCTCTCTCTATATATATAGAGAGAGAGATTTTTTAGATCTCTTATGTGTTGCACCGAACTGGTTTTCTCTTTACACCGTGAGGATTTCAAGCGGTGGAGATCGTGTTTGTGTTCAGCGATAGCTGAACTGGTCATGAGACAAGTAAGATCGGTAGGATACCGAGGTGTGGGAATGTGCTTGCGTTGTGTGGCTATTGAAAGGCATCCAACAATGGCTACGAAGAAGGTTATATGAAACGAGGAAGTGCATCAAGGCTTGAAGGTATCTAGTCTGAGTAAGTCTAAGTTTCTTATAAATAGACCAATATCGTTGTACGTTTTTCTCGTACATCGTTGTGTTGTGGTTTGATTATTTTATTCTTTCTTATGCTTACCTAGATGCATGTTTAGGTTAAGACTAAAATTGGCAAAACTGTTTCACGCAACACTTGTGATTTTAGAAGGTGCATAGTTTAGTTAAAATTGGTGGTGGCTTTCTTACAAACCCTAGAGTGCACTAGTTCTCTCAAATTGTATCAGAGTCGGTCACATTAGTATATTATGTCAGATCTATGTTTTGTGCTTTTTTAGGGTTTACTTGGATTTTAACCAAGTGGGTAGTCCGTTGGCTGGCCTCCATTGATTAATTGTTTGAGTCTTCGGAGGCTGACCTTTGTTGATCGCGACTATTTAGTCAGGATTTGCCTCAGTCCCTCTTTTGCTGATCAAATAGCTTAGGAACTTCTCGAACTAGACCCCAAAGGAGCATTTGCTTACGTTGAGCTTCATTTGGTAATGTATGAGGATTCTAAATGTCTCTGCTAAGTCATTCAGATGATCGGCTTTGTGTTTTTTTTTACGAGGATATTGTTAATGTACATTGATAAACACCCAAAAGTGTTTAATTTATGCACCAAATATGGGCATTTTAGTCGCTCATTTTTGAAAAAAATGACCTTATGTTCATATTTGTCTACATTTCAGGTCAATATGCAGTCCCAGTATTAAATGGCGTTAAATTGGCATAATTACGACAAAATAGCAGTCAAATGCGTTAAATGAAAAAAATCAAAGTGACCGTGAATATTGAAGTCCTGTTTGATCATGCCCGATGAATTTCGATGCCCTAAACCAAGTCCCAATCAAAGCGACCGTGTGTGTTTAGTTTGTTATTTTTAGAATTTATTTGAGTCATATATATATTTATGATTTTTTATATTTTATTTGTGTGCGTATAGGGTCCATTATTATGTGTCAAGTCTTTTTATGTAAATATTATAGACATGTTTATTTTAGTAGGCTTATTTTTATTTTACTAATTTTTGATTTTATTAGGTTCGTTTTATTATTTTATTTTGAGTCTTTTATTAATAGGTTAGAATTTTTATTTTATTTTTTTAGAACTAGTTTTATTTATTAATTAAGTTTTAATTTTATTTTTAGGTGTATATATTTTATTAGTTTTTCATTTATTTTATTTTACTTTGTTTTTTTAGTAACAAATCAAGCACACACTCACACACATCCTTACCATACCCCCCCCCCCCCCCCCCCCCCCCACACACACACACAAAGCAACCCTTCTCTCAACAATCTCCAAACCCACCAAAACCTCCATAGCCAAGAAACAAAACCCACCTACCCTTCTACCCATAGCCACTGATCCGGGCCTAACTTCTGCAACTCAAAACTAAATCGGACCTGCCTGCTGGCCCTAGTCAGACCCGTTTCTCAAACCCAATTTCTGCCATACCAGACCTCCAAATCCGACCAACCAACAACAGACCCAAAACCCGAAATCGACTAGCCTCCAACTCGGTTTTTACCCAAACCTCTATACCTGCTATACTCGATCCAAAAGAATTCCTCCAACCCCAATCCCACTAAAATCGGAGCCTTCTTCATCCACCTGCCATGCTTCTAAAGAAAAACCCACGTGCGAGAGGTTCCATTCCCTTCCAATTATCTTTGACTTAACCTAAATCATATCCCACAAAATCTTCCAAAAAGAACAAAATTGTGGGCTTATAAAATACAGAAAGAGACGACTTATTAGAGGACTCTCACTCAGAGACAAAAAAGAAGAGAGAACAGAGACTGCTTTGCAATCCAGTTTTTGTACAGCTTAGTAAAAATAAAAATAAGTTTAGGAAAATATAAAAAAAAATATTTTAGTTTAGAATAATTCATAGGTTTGATTTTTATTTTTATTTGTGTAATTAAGTGCGCATATTGTGAAGAAGTTGGACGCATTTCAGGACACATTTTATGAACGTGATTCGACAGGGCGTATCGTATTTCTTTTCCTTGTTTCATTTTATATTATTCTTGACATGTATTTGATTGTTGTATTATGTTCTAATACGAGAATGTTAGGCTAAACATCCCGTTCAAGGGGTGGGATGAAACACTTAGGATGTTGATTTAATTGATTGTTATAATTATAGGAAAATTTATTATGAATTGTCACTGATTAATTTACGTATCGAGAGATAGTAAATTAATTTTGTTTTAATATTTGATTTTGGAATCGAACTAGAGATTGATTTTCCCTAAAATTTGAACATTAACTCGAATTTTTGATTCTCGGATTCATATATTTTTTTATAAATCGATCTTAGTAGATGATTTCGTTAAATAGAGTGTAAATTCATTTTGCAGAGTAGTTGCATTTTTAAATGAGTTTTCTGAAAAAGACATTATTGAATTTATGATTGTAACGAGAATTAAATTGTAAATTTAATATTGTCTCAAAATATTTCAATTCAATAAATTAAAAAATTAGAAATAACCGAACACGCGGTGTAATCCCATCTCTTAAATCCTCTCACATTTATCACACTTGGTTACGTGTCATTTTATGTTATTTAGTCACTTTAGATTTTAGTATTATGTAGTTAATTCTCCCTTGATTTTTTTTTAAAAAATATATGTAAAAAATGGTTTTAATAATTTTTGTTTGGAATTACAAGTGTTCACGCTATAACAGTACAAGTTCAAGGGAGTGATAAATAAAGTCTTATCTTGGACGGGGATAAATATGGAATCTGGTGGTACCCTGAGTAAGAATTCAGAAAACTCATCCGTTCATGGGCTGCTGTGGTGTCGACTAACTGATCTATCTTTGCCAGAGGGAAACTGTCTTTAGGATAGACCTTATTAAGTCGGTGAAATCCATGCATAGTTTCAAGCTACCTTCACTCTTTTGTACCACCACTAGGTTTAAGAGCTATTTTGGGAATTGAACTTCTCTAATGGAACTTGCCTCCAAAAGTTTTCCCGACTCCTTTTCCACTGCCTTGGCCTTTTTTGGGGCAGTGCAGAGAGCCTTTTATGCGATCGACAAACATGTTGGGTCAACATGAAGTTGATGGTAGGTGACTTTGGGATCTATCCCAGGCATATCATACGGTCCCAATGCGAACATATCCAGGTTCTGCTTTAGAAAAGAAGTTAATTCCTTCCTTTCCGGCTCGAATAGGCCGATTAAAAATTTCCTTTCTAGTCAGCTTTCAGCAAAATCTACTTCTTCTGGTCCTTCCACGACTCTATCTGCAGGGTCAACTCTTATCTCTTCTACCACTGGCTTTCCATACTTTAGTTTTTATTTGGATAGTGTGGCTCCATCATAAGATATTTTGGGGAAGTCTTTGTTCTATTTGTTTTCTTGCTTAGGACTGAAAGCAGCAATCAAACACTTCCAACAAATAGCCCGGTAGCCCCTAATTTATATTATTCCTTACTCTTTAATGCACTTGAGTTTTTAATGATAGGTTGAGGGCACTGCGCTTATAACGTGCAACCATCCTTTCCAAATGATGGCATAGTAAGGTGAGTTAATGTCTACTACTAAAAACTCAATGATTTTAATAATGTTTCATGGACTTACTGCCATAACTACTTTCCTCAACAACATAGTCATCTTTCCAACGAAGCCGGCTAGAGGAATAATCGTTTCCTTAAGAACTGTCATTTTTAGTTTGAGCTTGCAAAAAAGATCCGAGTACATTACTTTAGAAAAGCTACCTTGATCCACGAGTAGCTTATCCACCTCCTAATTTTCAATCACAAGAGTGATTACTAATGCATCATGGTGTATAGGCCTGTAAATTGAGACGTCAAGGCTCGAAGTTCGCCCATTCGGTCCGCTATTTTCGGGCCAAGCTTTATTTGAGTTTGAGTCAAGCCGAGCTAGAGCCAAAATTTCAAACTCGAATGAATTTTGAGCCGAGCTTGAACCAAACTTTTCCAAGCCCGAATTGGGCCCGAAGCCCGAACTTCGAATTTATAAATAAATAATTTATATAATATAACATATTTATGTTAACATTGTTTAATTGGGTTTCGTTCTTTTATTTCATTTACTACTTTTTTTAAAGTTTCAGTTGTCATAATCCATTAAATTACAGGAGATTTTCATTTTTGTGGTTTTATTGTTAATCTCATTATGGGTATTTTATTTATTAATTGCTCAAGTTACAATAGACTCTTGTTAGTGATCAAATAATGCTAAATATATAAAATTTAATAGGCATTTATAGGTTTTCAATCTTATTTACCATGTTTTAATTTAATATATTTCATAAATATATATTTGATTTGATGAAATATCAATTATATTTTAGTGTGTACATTTTGTCCATGATGAAAATACAAGAAAAAAAATACTAATTCAAACTTGTTTAACAAAACAAATTGAAATCGGTCCTGCTCGAAATCGGGTCTGAAGCCTGTAACTTTTATGAGCTGAGTTCGGGCATAGGTTGGAAAAATTTATTCGGGCCGAGCTCGGGATTGAGCATGGGTAAGTGAGTTCGGGACAAGCCTGAGCAAGCCCAAGCCCGACTCACCCAACCCGATTTACAACCCTAATGGTGTGGGGTCCATACCCCTATCAAAGAGTCTTCTGTGAAGACTATGTGCTTGTTGTAGTCCACATCATTTGGTCGTCTGATTTTGCCAGCTTGGCTTTTGGCAGGGTCAATTTGGAAAGCCTCCATCACTGAAGTGACCTTCTTGAGTTCCATCTAAACTGCATTGCCCTGGATTTGCTTGGGATTTGATGCCCTGTGAAGAATATCAAACTCATACCCCAGCTCGTCGTCCAGAATGTTATCTAGTTTTGGGTTCGCATTAGTGGCAACCTGATCAACTCTCTTTTCTATATACTCATTCAAATGCCCCGCATGGGCCAACTCCTCCAGATGGGACTTAAAGGCCTTGAAATTTTTTGTCTTGTGTTCGTTCTCCTTGTGGTAGGCACATCGGAGTGCATTGTTCCTCTTTCTCGGATAACCGCCCATCTTTTTTGTCCACTCGAGGAATTTTTGATCCTTGATATTGCTTAAGATTTTATAAACTGGCTCCTTAAGAATAGTATTAACCATATGTAACATCTTGGATGAGTCTATTTTGTTCCCTTTTCTGGATCCTCCGTTATGATTTTTAATCCCCTTATTTTGGGTATTTTCCTTGTCATTTCCTTTGGTCACCTTTGCATGACCAATCTATCCTTTGATGAGGTTGACCACATATTCCACAATGGCATACTTCTACATGAAATCATCGATGGTGTCTGTAACCTTCTTGGTAAGGGGCTAATGTAACATGGAGTTGGGGGCAGGCCGATCTTGAACGATACTACAACAACTTGCTCTGAGCAATCTTCAAGCTCATTAAAGCTTTTCTAATAGTGTTTGGCATATTATCGTAATGCCCCTATGATTTCTTCTTCCTCATTTGGAGAGAATCCATCCTCTTCGAATGTGAGCTATTGGTTATAAAGCGAGCTATGAAAGCCTCTACTAGGGACTCGAAGCTTTTTATCGACCCATAGGGTAGTTTTTCAAACCACTTTTAGGCGACATCTCCTATTTTGGATGGGAATATACGACACATGAGAATGTAGTTGTGGTTCCACAGAGTCATTTCTTGACTATACTGACACAGATGATCTGTGGGGTCGGTCTTTCCATTGTATATCTTGAACCTTGAGGTTGTGAACTTCTTTGGATGCTCCTCCACCTCAACTGCCCTTAAAAAGAGGGATTGCATCTGCATGATGAGTGCCCTCCTTGCTATCTCTTTTGTGGATCTAGCACCACGATGAGATGGGTCTTGGGCCATTTCTCTTCAGACTAGGCTTCATATATCTTGCTTATTTCATTCTTTGTCTCGATTTCATCTTGTTAGACGACTCTTGTGCTCTGAATGATCCTATTCACGATCATTACTCCTTCATCGGCTGTGAGTTTTGCTCGCTTGAGGACTAGACGTCCGACCACGGTGCTTGCAGTTACCCTTATGGAGTTCTTTTTCCATCCTTTTTAGATGTCGCTGGAGACATGCGTTCTCTTTCATTTGGAGGCGTGTTGCCTCCTCTTGTTGGTGGAGTCATTCCTCATAGGTGTTGACCAACCATGAGATCTTTGTTGATATAGGTTTCTCTTTACTCTTCTCAAAAAACTAATCCTTTGGGAGAAATCTTGAATTTCCATCTCGATGAACCTTAGATCTGACTTCGAGTAAGGATAGCTCAACTCATAAGTCACCAATAATGGTTGCACTTATGGGTGAGAATTATTTTCACTCTTTGGTTTCAAGTTTGCTTTTAGAAAAGAGAATCATTCCCACATAAAGAGCCAATTGTGAGTGCAAGATATCATAATTAATAATTGTAAAAGCAAATAAATTTAAAGAATAATTAAAAATCACAACACACAAGATTTACGTGGTTCAGAAACTGCTTACATTCACAGAGGGTTTCTCAATTTTTATTAATTCTCTCAGAGGTTTATAATTACAAGCCCCATTTCTTCGAGGTGAGACTTTTATTTATAGTGATAAGAATGGTTGAGTTGTGCACAAACTCTGCTGGTTCCTTACTGGCTCATTAGCTGATCCCTGTTTATCTCCTCTGAGAATGTAGGTAACCAGGATGAATCGTCATAATTATCCACATGATGTAGTTTCATAATTATCCACATGATGCTAAATCTGATTTGGGCTATGTATATTTTATATTAAAATAAGCATGTATAAAACTATTCGTAAGTATCTTGTATGTATTGATAATATTGTTTAACATATAGATCTTAGTATATTACATAATTTAATAAAACATACATACACATAATTTGTGTACATGTATATATATAATTTTATTTATTATACTTACACATATATTAATGTATTGAATATGTATATGTATATTATATATTATGGTATAAATGCATACAAATATAGAGAATGAGCAATTCTAAGATGAAAAATAAAAATTAGAATTAGAAAGCACCATTTTGCTCTATTATGAAAAGATGATTATAGCACATAAATATCATAATTCAGTTTTTTTAAAATATATGTGCCAAACAAAAATTCTTTCCAGAATTGTACTTCTAACATAAAAAGTAAAATTATAATTCATAACCAAATAAGTCCTTACTGACTAATCGAAACTTCATGAGTCTAGTTTACAACTAGTCTAATTTTCTAAATACTTTCACCACTACACCATGAAGGAATTACCTAAGTGACTAATTATGTGAAGGAAATTGGTGTTACCTTAGGAAAAGGCTTTATTGAACCATGTTATAAGATATTATAACTCCCAGATTTTTGTGAAATAAATAAAATTGTGTTACGAGAAATTATTGGGATTACTTAAATAGATTAATTTTGTAATCCAGGTTAAAGCAAAAAAAACATAAAGGCCACGTATCGTATATGTGTGTTAATTAAGTCACGTGTTTTAAATCGGATTTTTGTAAAATAACGAGTAGGGATTTCCATAAAAAAATACATTACATGAAGTTTTTATTATTGTAAACTCGGGCTAAAATAAACTCAAAACTAACATAATAATTCTTGGTGTGAACCAACACTTATTAGTTAAAAAACTGTACCTGTCACGGGTGAAACGATTTGGCATGGAAGTCGAATCGATTCGTCACCTTTTTATTGTCTTCTTTTGATTTACCAACGTTTAAATAATTGAGGGGGGGGGGGGGGGGGAGGGGGGGGGGGTAATTGAACCATCCTCATCTGATTTTTGACATTGTTATCTGGGTTCATGCCCCATTAGACTAAGTGGAATCATTATTAATTGGTGGGCGGGTCATTAGGATAGAATTGGAAACTTTATAAAGGGAAGAATGAGTGACTTAACTCACATTGTCTCAAATTCTACTGAGTTATTTGGCAGCCCCTAAACTAAGGTTTTTATCCTTATTCCTTTTTCAATTCAGTAGTCTAAAGCCTTCTATTCTATATATACATCAAACTTGCAAGACCTTTATTACAGCCTTCAATTATCAAGGGTTAAGGAAGGTTTTAAAGGAGTTATCTTGGAGGAAAAAGCTTGAAAAGGATCTAGGATTTTATTTGGTTTTCTTTCAACCTCTTCACTAAAGGAATTAATATCTTTCAGATGTAGGGATTTTACGCTATTTTCAAATTTAAAAGAAGACATTATAGTTATATGTATACATATGTATGATTTACATGACTATTTACGCTTATTATTACTAGATACAAATATATTGATGAATATGTGATAAAAATGGTGAAAAGTTGAAGTTTGATAAGTTAAAATTTCATAATGTTTAAGGAAGCTATTCCTTATCAAAATCATGTTTAAACTAGTTATTTCATGACAAAGGATAAGTGGGGCTTGTTGAAGAACAAAGGATAAGTTGGACTTGGTGAAGAAATGTAGGATGCATATATAGGTTTATTTGGTATAAATACTTTCATCAATGAACAAAATCATTGTATTTATGGGAAATGGGTTTAATATGTTGAGAATACATTTAAACGAGCCATGGAATATGAAATAATAATGTTGAAAATATCAGTATATTAGTCACATAAAATGCTATTACTTTAATTGAAGAAAGTTTATGAAGGTTACAGTTTAATGGACTAAAAGTGAAAATAGTAAAGTACTGAGATTTAAATAGTAAATATAATCGTATTTACACAAACAATAACAAAGATACAAAGTCTAACATGAAAGGTTCTCAATTTGTAAGAATAGGTGTTGAAATGTCAAAAGTGTAGTTTTTAGGCTGATATGGTTATTTTATGGAAAATATGAATTTAGTAGAAATATTTACGAACATGAGTGTTATTTTGGAAAGTTGGTGTGAAATAAAATATGAAATGATAATGAAACATATAGAAGATGCAAGTTAATAAAATAAAAATATAATCCTTAGAATGATAAAAGGGACATTTTAGTACAAAAGTGTCATTCTATGAAATGTTGGAGTATTAAATAAAATTTGCATAGTAAAGGACTTTTAGTTAAGAGAGTTTGATTTTACACGGTAAAAACTCATATTTTATAAAGCAAAAGTAAAATGAGAATTTTTAACAAAATGTATAAAACACAAGTTTAAAACTGTGTGTGAATAGTGAGAAGTGTAATAAAGTAATGGGTACTTCAACTCAAATTTTAAGTTTCATGAGAAAGGGTAATTCTAGTTGTTTTCAAAACAAGAAATACCGAATCTAAGGCAGAATGAAAATAAACTTTTATAAAGTGTGAAACTTAGAATTCTGTAAAACTCCACTCTTCCACCACCAATATTGTCCCCACTTTAACCACCGCACTCAGCGGTATGGGGTTTTATTAGCTCTATATCCACAAACTAGTGTCTGTGGGGTTCGAACCCCAGACATGGGCGTCATTAATCGTATGCCTTATTAGTGGAGCTAAAAGGTGAGTGTTAAAAGAGTGCAAATCTACATATATGAACTATTACTTTCCCTCGCCCAGGCGATGTGGGATGTAACTCTCTGGATATCAAATCAACCATAGCCCAGTCTGTTACAATCCATCCCCCTTAGGGAGCCCAACGTCCTCGTTGGGATGAAATCAACCATCACCCAACATGTTGGCACACTTATTTTGCCTGGTTACTGGCTCTGATACCATTCTGTAACACCCCATTCTTCCACCATCAATATTGTTGGGATTTGTCTCATCCCGGGCGTTTGGCCTCATCGGTCAGTAAAAAAAATGAAGGAAAAGGGTTTAAAAGTGAATAAGAAAGAAAGAAAGAAAAAAGGGTTATAAAGATGTAACAAGTAAAAGACACTCGGAGGTAATCAGGAAATTTAAGAAGGGCCTAAACCCTAGGGTGCGGCTTAATGCTTAAATCACAAACAACTGATCAGTAACATATTCTAGCATGGTGGGAGTCGGTGAAAGGTCGTATAACACACATGGATTGGTACTGTGATTAAAAAAGTGAAAAGATGAATGTAAGCACGACTCTTATTTAATATAAATTCAAGTTTATGAAATAACTTGAGAAATATTTGGAATTACGTTGATGGCTAAATTAACAGGATATGGGTATTGTTAAAAGAAAGATCAAGTGTGAGTGGGCTTATCGTCCGAATTATATGGCCAAAACGGTAATTGCATTTCACGTTGCATTTTGCATGAGAACACTAAATGAAATGATGGACGATTTCATAACTGCTAATATATATATATTTTGTACGTATTACTTTGCCAGTATTTCTCCTACTAGACACATGCTCATACGCCACTATTTGCCCCCTGGTAATTCATAAAAAGATAAAAACAAGGAATACTTGATATGCAAGGAATGATTTGCATGCGAGTAGAGATCTGTTTACTATGCGCTTTAAATTTGTCATATATATTGAACTTTTGATTACATCATTTAGATTTATTTGGAAGCACTTTTAATTTGATTTCTAATAAGACAGGATGACATGGACATTTTTAAATGGTTATTTATTTTATGTAGTTAGCAAAACTCTTTTATTTCATTTCAAGTGTTCTTATCAACATTATAAGTTGGACATCATTTCATGAATTAAAACCAATGAATTTTACGACAAAAAATATAAACACAAGATTTAACTATAAAAGAAAGCTTTTTTTTAGGAAATCAAAATATTAAATTTCTTTTGCGCTGACCCTCAGAAATCAAGGCGTCATGATGTATAATCCTTTTATCAACTAATCTGCAAAGAAATAGAGATATAAGAGTTTCAATAGTTTATAACTCCCAATCTTGCAATACTTTGTAGATGCATTTATCATCTTCTAAATATAATGAGGTAAATTACACCAAACCTCCTGAACTGTAAAGGTTTTGCAGATATCACCCTAACTTTAAAAATCTTGATAAAGAGCCCCCTAAACTATTGAATTTTGATGCAAAAAAATATGCATAAAAATTTGACGATTTTTATGCATAAAATCATGTCTCATCGACTCCTTTTTAATGAAAATGTGTAAGGTGTTAAAATTTAATAGTTTATGGGTCTCTTTGTCAGTTTTTTAGAATAGGGGCTATCTGCAAAATCACTATAGTTTAGGGGACTTGTTGTAATTTATCCATATAATAATTCGTCCTTATAAAATTGTGTTTTTCATTGATACTCAATTATTTATTTAGTTATTATAATAATAAATAGATATTTTTTTTTTACTTCTGTTGTTTTATTCACCATACAATAAGGACTACAAAAACCTTATCAGCCAATAAAATTCCATATCTTGGTTGATGATATAACATGTTCACACTCCATTTGTCATCAGTTATACTAGAATTCCGTGGAGGAATTCACATTTGGTCCCCAAATCACATTATATTAGCGTTAGGTTATTTTTTCTACTATAAGATTACTCCCACCTGGTCGATTCCTTGTTGGTTGGGTATACTTTATCTATACGGGTTTCCACTCCCTTCAATGGGTATGTTTATATGTCACATTTACTTATGAAAAAGATAACTCCCAGATGAAAGAACTGGTATATTTGCATATAAAAACTTCACACAAAAAAATGTAAGACATTGATCTTATAATTAAACACAAAATGATAGATTAGAGAAGTAATTAATCATCAATTAATATAAATATTACTGGAATCCTAATTTGCAGTACACCATCCATCCATCCATCCATATATGTATATACTAGCGTTTGCCCGTGCCCGTGCCTGAAGGCACGACAAAAATTTTCCAATGTGCGTGATCGTAAAACGACGAACATTTTCAAAGTACGTAATTGCAAAACGGAAAAAATTTCGTTCCCCAACAAAATAAAGTGTAATTTAAAAAAAATTGGTTATAATTTCCAAAGCCGTGCGCATGCTTGAAGCAAGACGACAATTCTCCCGGGTATAAATCTTGTGATAACGTCATAAAAGTTTTGTATTATTATATAATTTTTCAAATTAACAATCGTGGTCAATTTTTTTGAAGGACATATTTTTTTCAAAATTATTTAATCGATACTAATATTCAAAAGTGTACATCGTTGATAGGACCATACATATTATTTAGTTCGCAACATATCATTTCTTTTTAAATAACCTATGATACGAACCTATTAATTGGAAAAAAATGGAAAAAATTTGAATTTTTTTACATATATACACATACACCGTGTTTTTATACATATATACACCATGGTACGAAGTTTTTTTACTACACAAAATTGTAAATAATTTTAAAAAATTGATCAAATTTCATATGTTTATTCATCGTTTTAATCCATCATGAATCTCGTAATAATTTTTAACTATCGTATAACACCATATAAACACGTAGATAATTTTGAAAAGTATAAAAGCGTGTATAATATAAATAATAAACAACCCCCAAAACATTTGACACCAACTAATTTATACATGAAAGGGCATTACTTTTTTTTTTTATCAAAAACTGTACAAAAGAATGGAAAGAAAAAAAAAGGCAATAACATACCGCAATTATTAAATATATAGTAAACATAAGGTACACTATAAAGCAAGCACTTCTTTAGTTCATTTGCAGTTCATAATACTGTCACAAAAGCATGATAAATTAAGTACCATTACATTTTTATTCAACCTTAAATAAACGAAGGTCAGGCCATTAAAAAATTTCTGGAAAAAAATTTAAATTTTTCAAAAAATACCCCAAAACAAACAACATATTTACACTAAAAAAAAATAATTCACATTTGATAAACCCATCCGAAAGAAGCAAAACCTTTCAAGTATGGTATATCCCATATAAAAATACAAATAATCCCATAATGAAAAACGATCAAGAGCACTGATTAATGGAAAGTAGGAGAGTGAAAATGAGAAACCAAGAGAGAAGAAACCGTAAGTCCAAATTCATATATTTTATAAATAATAAAAATAAACTTAGTAAATCAACCTTCCTATTCAGTTATCATAATCATATTTCAATTAGAAAAATGCATGAAACACATCAAAATACATAAAAATAATGAAATCAAACATAGACTACGTGTTGTAATATATCTTTAATATTTGAGATGAGTTGCTTCTTCATCACCAAATTCATGGAATTTTTACTATGATTTATACCAATGTAGACCACATGGTCTCTTGATTATTTCATTAAACAGTTCCTCTGCATCGTGTAGATTGCAATACATGAAGACAATCAAAGTGAGAAATACGAACAATCTGTGAAGAGCAAATAAAAGTGATAATTTTTTTAAGAAGCATTTCTCATAATCAATACAATAGTACCACATCAATTAACATCCTTTGAGAGTCTCGGTATTATATAGTAGTCTATTATACAATAGTACCACATCATATACTCTCTTCTGCTATCACCACCAACTAAAGCAGCCACTGATCCCACAAAAGCAGCATTCATGTAGGTAGTTGTTTCCAAGTGAAGAGTAATCTGATCTAACATCGTTGAACTGGTCATTGGAATTGGGCCCCTCAACAATTGCACCCACGTGAGTGTTTGGATTTGGTTTGCTGGAAGAGTACCTTGCAGAATATCCCTCATTGTAACCTACCATAGTTGGGTGAATCTGCATGGAAGGAATCGATGCACCTCTGTGGTGTAACTGCAATGGCAATTTTCTCCTAAAGCCTACCATGTATGACATTTTCATGGGGTTGTTTCATAGTATGTAGTCCACCTGTGATTTTGCAAAGGCTTTGATTTGAGAGCTGGGGAAATTCACATAACCACATTGCACCTTTAATATGATCTGCATTTAAGATCTTGGAGTAGATTAGGAATACCATGGATGCACTTGTAATGTACTGTAAGTTAGTGCTATCTCTAGTGTATAGAACCCACCAGGGGTTGTTTGAATCTGCACAAAGCTACTTCCCGACATCAATGTGCATAAATGATTCAGAAATTTTGTAGTATTGTTTGAGCCCCGAAAAATTTGTTATCCCAACTGAACTCCAACACATCATGAATCCTAAATCATGTGTAAAACAAAAGTCACATAGTGTGTGTCTAAGAGAGAGAGAGAGAGAGATTACCTCTTTTTCGGCAACAACTTTAAACCCCCAAATGTCTATTGCAATAAGAAAAACACAAATCAATCTGCTGTAATAAAAAAAGACCTCACAAATCAAACTACATATTAAGGAGAAAACCAATCTACAGTAGTTGGAAGAATTAGAAGAAGGGGAATTATTTATGTACAATTAGATGATTAAGGCCAAACAGCACCAAGATGATGATCCAAAACCTCAGCTGATAATTCAAAGACAGATTAAGGAGCACTTCTAAAAATTCATAACTAAGAAATCAATTCCAAAGATGTTTTAATAATTTACAATTGTTCCATTTCCCCGAGAGTTATTGATATCCCTCCTTATGATCAGAACCATAATGCAGATAATTTTCTATGCCCCTGATGGAGATGTCGAGGAAAAGACAACAATTCCTTACATAGAAGAACTGCAACTTTTTGCACACAGTATTGAAAAGAGGATAAATTTTGATAAGGAGAAGAAAATTGCAACCCGCTGAGGAAAGGAGTCTCATCGGATCTTAAAGAACCTATGCCTACCCAAAATCTGCTAATACAATTCCTTATTAGAAGGATACCATGAAATATTAGACATAAGTTTAAATACCTTATACCAGAAAACATATTGCTCATTGTCTCACTAACATGCTGCATTGTAAAACCTCAAATAATAAGAACCCAAAAGATGACCTTAACATAGCAGGGAAATGACATTTATTTGCATGAAACTTGCAAAAATGAAACTCAAAACCACTTATTGCGATCTGTTTGTATCATAAATTGTTGCGTATCAACTGGAAACCATAATATCAAAACAATATGCAAGTGACCAAAAAAGAAAAATCAATTAATGGAACCCCCATATTGCTATATAGCCATACCTTGTTTGTGTCCTTGAAAGAGTTAACACCCGAAAATTTGTCTTCATCGAGGACAAAAGCAATCTTTAGATGAATAGGCCTCATTTTCTATTTTAGTAGCTTGCAATCTTGGGGCATCCTTCTTCACTAAAAACCTGTACAGATGGCAGAAACATAGGCCTTATTTAGATAAGAGTCTCACACATCATATAACTGATCTGGCAAGCACAAAATGAAGTTTTTTGTGAGGAATAGTGGTAACTATAGGTTAGGAGGGAGGGGGATCAAGAAATGGTATGGTTAAACAGAGGGAGGGGGATCAAGCTTTCTTTTCAAACATACCTCTTTTTCACTGATTGTGAAGACAAATAATTGACTTCTCAAATTTAGTAGACCTGTCAATGGGTCGTTTCGAGTCGTGTTCGTGTCGTTTTTTATCGTGTTCGGGTCTTATTGGGTTCGTGTCTAAACGGGTGACTTTTTTATCGTGTGAAAAAATCATACCCAAACCCGACCCGTTATGTTTTCGTTTCGTGTCGTGTTCACTTATTAATATCCATTAAGATAATGAATTACTTTTAATTGTATACAAGTTGACATATTATCTCATATTTGAACCCAAATAGATCTATTAATTCATTGACATTACTAAATCTCTCATTTAGTAAAATTCATTATGATTAAATTAACATTATGCTACATAAATTATCTATAAGTTCCAAAAAAATATCTCATTTACTTAAATTATCGGGTATTAACGGGTTTTATCGGGTATTAACGGGTGAAGGGGGTCAACCCTAACCCGACCCGTTAACTATCGTGTCTTATTGGGTTGGCACCGATATGACCCGAACCCATTAACGGTCAACCCATTAACTTATAACTTCGTGTCGGTTTGTGTCGTATTATCGTGTCGTGCCTGATTTTGCCAGGTCTAAAATTTAGTGTACACCTGAAACTTATAGTACTTGAGTATAATTACTCATGCCTATAATGCTATCCAAAATTGCATCAATGTATACTTTAGGCATATCCCCCATGCCTCTTGTCAACTATATAAACTATATATCAATTAAAGCATGAAATACTATGAAACAATTGTAAATTAAATAAATTGAACTACAAATAAATTGCCTTTATGTATAAATGTTGAAAAGAAAAATACCCAACAACATGAAGATGTCGACGTCCAATGCAGAAAAAAGAAACATAAAACAAAATTGAGCCACAAACTCAACCTATATGTACAAATATTGAAAATTTTAAGAAATATTTAGGGTCACACATTGAATAAGTGAACATTTATGTACCTATATGCATCTATCGTGGGATAGCTTGGCGTGGGATAGCTTGGCGTAATCTAAAATCATGCTATCAATGGATATTCAATAAGGACTATAAAAAATCAATAAAACGATGATACCACGACCGCCTAGTATCTACACAGTGCAACTGCAAGGACAAAGCCCTGTATATCAATCTTCAGAATCATTCTTCTTCTTGCATTTGTAAAAAAATTCTAAAATCTCGAGATTTGTCACTTGGATTTCTTCAGGGCATAGATAGACAATATTATTCTCATAATCGACAGGGTCGTTTTTAGTTTTTATTTGCCTCCTTTTTGACTTTCTTCGGCTGCTTCACTCGAACCAAATTCATCTCCAAGTTCCCTAAAACTGCACTTGAATTGAGCTACTCCTCAAGTAGCATAGTTCTTTCCTCACTCAAATCAGGAGCAACCTGTGCAGATTGGGCTTTCGCAACAACTCTCTCCAACGCTTTCAATCTGTTACCATCCATGTGAGCATTTTGCTATTTTGAGATTTGCATTACTTCGATAGAGATGCCTAGCTATAGCCTTTATTAACATGAGTAATATTGGATCCTAAACCATTTACATTATGCATAAACACCATTGAACCTTTTTGTGGAGAAAAAGAATCATATGCTACGTATAAATATCATTTTTTTTCTTTCAAAATTTGGTTCAGTAGGTTAGTAGTAAGTACCTTCATTCAGCGGAGAAACTTCAAAAATTGGTTCAGTAAGTTAGCCATTCTAGTAAGCTTGAGTCTCCTTTGACAGTTCCTTTGACTGTTATAATGCAGAGTGATGTTTTGAACAGTCCTGTTACAAACGAAACTGTCAAAATCAAGAACGTCCAATCCAAAAATAAGAATCAAAATACTTTATACTGAAATGGGTAATTGATATGAACATGAAGAAACCAAGTTAATAACCAAATCACGAAAATAAAATATCCAAAGAGAATTATTAATGAATTACACTTTTGCCATTCTAAAGAGTGCTACAAAGTTAATATAAGTCTTTAGAAGAAATTAGATCCAAACATGACACGACGCGATGACAGTCCAAAATTACTGATCCGAACACGAAAACTCATATCAATTTCGTTTCGTTTTGTGTTTTCGTTTCATTTTCAAAATTATCACCCCAAAAATCACCTTGTAAGTTTCCTTCATTTTCTGTCTTCAAATCAAACTCTCTTTTTAGATAGATTACCGACATGATTTTCTGTCTTGAAACCTTGTCCCCCACAGGCTTCACGACATTCCTGAAGAGTTCGCATGTTATGCCATGTTAATGTTATCCCAAACACTTATTTTCAAAATGATAAGTAGATTCCGACTTGAACTAATCTTGATAAAGCAATATGTTGGAAATCATAATTGAAAACATCAATGATACAAAATGGTGATAAACTTATGATTTTTTAATTAGAGCAATTATAATTTTGTAGTCATGACTTGTGATGAACAATTAAAGAAACCTATTAACATAATAGAGCACTAAAAAGACAAACTATAAATTGAGACACATAATAAACAAATATACTAACGAGCCAAGAAATGGAACTGGGAAAAAAATGAAAGGAAATTTAACTTTTTGTGTAGTAAATTGAATTACTGGTTTGCTACAGAAGAACTCCAAGCCAAAGTTTATCTGGTACTCTTTTGCCTAGCAGGTGTAAACATGCAGGCTACTTCAAGCCAAAGTGTTTTTTTAGATTTAAAAAATAAGTCTAAAAAAAGGGATGAGTAGAAAAGAACCTGAAAGCGGCAACGGCGATCAAGAGAGGTAGGATCGTGGACCATTTGGAGAATGAAAGGCCTTCTGGTACCCCTCTTGACCTCGTGAACATTGAAATGGAAACCTAGAAAGGCTTCCATTGGGCTGTTCACCCAGTTGGTTTCAAATCTACAAACATAATTCAAACCTTTTAGTGTGAATATAGTAAGGAACCAAAGCATAACTTGCATGTTGTGAACCTAATTTCAAATAACCCAATGAGTGATATTTATCCATTTCAAGCAAGAAAAGAGATAATAACACCTTAAGTCAGCCACCAATGCAGAATCCAAAATCATCCAATTCATGCATGTTTAAACCAAAATCAAACCTTTGTTGAACCGAGTTAGAAATGAAAAAAATGAACCAAAATAGGTCACATGCCACTGCCAAACAAAAAAATTGATTAGATATGGTATACCATTCAACCAAAAAAACAAAAAACCCAAACATTCAACCAATAAATCTTTTTAAATATGAGATTACCTCTTTCTAGCAGCAACTTGAAAATCCCAATCTACTTAAATCTGAGATTACCATACTACAAAATGTAACTACAATATACTATACCATATACCATATGAGATCAAAATGTAACTACAGAATTAAAACTGTATCAGATTTGAAAATACCTATGTAGTGGCCACAATTCACAGTCTTGGTCTGCTCCTATAGTAGCAGCCTCTATTTTTTCCATTCAGTTGTTGTTTTTGCTCCTATAGTAGCAGCTTCTATAGGAGTCCACGTGATCTTTTCTACAACAGAACTTACAGTATGAGGGATACACCCCCAAATAAAAAGAGGGTTCGGTTTAAAACAACGAATCACCAAACGTGGAGGCACGTTTAGGACACAACCAAAATATCCATGTCCATGAATGAATAAGAACAAAATATCCAAAATTATGACTCAAGAAATTTTTCACACCTAAACATCAGGTTTCGAATATTGTGACCGTAAGACTTCATAGTTTTCCAGAAAAACATGTGGTCACCCTCGGCATACAATCCAATATCAATTAAAACACACGATGGCTGATATGTATATACATTCAAAAGGCCATTTAAACATGATAGTTGATATAATACTTTCAATGAGGACATAGATACGTTCAAAGTTATCATTTCACCAATACTTTCAATGAGGACATAGATGTGTTTTTCTCACACGATCAAAGTTATCATTTCAGCAATTTGTCGAACGCAACATATACAACATCTCAAACCTTAAATTCTAAATGAAAACCAAATGGTAGTTATCGAGAAATTTTTTTTATCAAATAACAAAAGGCATAAAATTAACTATGTCAACTAAAACAGAGCACAATAATATGATTGGAATTACACAAATGGATGAGAGACACGATTTAGACACCCTGAGATATAAATCCAAAACCAAAATCCCAAAAGAGAGATGTGTGTACCCCATTTCGAACACTGCTCTTCACTTCTTCCGACCTCAGACTTCTTCCAACCTGAGAAACCAAAACAAACACAATGATAAACCTTTGAAATACCAAAAATCCAAACCCTTGAAATGCCAAAACAAACACAATGATAAACCCTAGAGGATGAAAAATGGGTATGTATAACATTCAAACCATAGATTGCATTTCCAAAACAAACTTTATATTAGTCAAACTGATCTTAGCTCCAAACATCACTATCCCTACACCTTTTTCCGAAACACAATCTTCACAAACTATGATTCAACACACTAACCTTGAAACATATATAGGATTCGCAAAATAAAAACTTACCCAGTGCTTTTTCTCGAAACATAATCCACACAAACAAAAATGTGATTCTTTTACACCTTCAGCACTTCAATAGGCGATACCATTTGCACTGCAGTGCAGTGTAATATCCAACCCAAATAACTCCACATCCTTCTGCCCGAAAACAAAATACAAAAGATTCCAATCAACATTAAAATAAAACATCCAATCCAATATGAATTTATAAGAATAGTGATTTTCGTAGAGAGAATAAGTCCATAATAACTTCAGCTAAAATATATAACAACTATTGTAAATCTAAATCTCATACCCAAATGCCCTAATCATGGACCCAAACCTCCATTTTGAAGCCCCAAAAATCGAATAGGGCAGACCCAATGTGAGATATCTGAAACCAAACACAAAACTCATTAAAATAAAGGAAAAAACAAAGCCACTATGGGAGGATTTAGTGTAAACGGGATCATACCATATTTTCAATTAGATGTTGGCGACGGTTGTATGGGTGGATCTCTGCAATGATGGCTAGAGGAACGAAGCTTGGCAGCAGTGGAATGAGGGAGGGCGGATGGGGAGGGTTTTTTGGTGATGTGAGAATGGGAAAAGAGTGTGTGCGCGCGATATGAGAGTGTGTGCAAACAAACTGATTTTACCAAAATACTCCCTTTTTGAATTGAAAGTTAAATTTTATGAGTAAAAAACAGAGGAAAACCAAATATTTGAGGGGCAGATTTGTAAAAAAGAAAAGTATGTGATCTCAACCATTAAAATGTAAAAATATGTAAGGAGGTGGCATCGATCTAGACCGTTAAAAATGTTTACATTTTTAAAAACTTCCCTAACTTATTATATAGATATATCCACTAGGTTTAGTTCTTAACCTCAGCGCGAACCTTTAGGCTATTTAACGATCACGTCACACCTAATGCTATATTAAAAATCTAGACATCTAGACTAAATTGGAGATAAGATTACATTTAAGAGTTTGTACTCACAGACTATGCGATTATGATACACATTCCTATTATAGTATATAAATAAATTGATAGCGAAACACGGTAATGAAATTTATCTCATATACAGACTGCCACGTGGACAATGGTAATTAAGAATATATTATTTAACTAATGAAATTTGCCTCTTTATTAAAATATTCATCCGTATATAAATAAATATTAACTAAATAGAGTGTTCATGTACAACTAATCTGGATTTCCATGAAAAGTCAATCGCAAATCCATTGTATATATAAAAAACCATTCAGCTTCCATCTATGTTTTTATGTACACCCAATCCGGATGGCTGTGTAAGAAGCCATTCAACCTCTTCCCCCGATTTGAGATTTAAATGTGGATTTACCCAATGAGGAAAATATCCTACACAGTTGTATCTTTATGGCATCTTATACCAAATAAGAAACCCATTCATCTTCTACCCAATACGAATCAAATCTTCCTCAAACCCCAAAAATTTAGTCTATAGTTGTTCAACTTCCTCTTATTATTAACATCTTAGAGCTGACATCTAATTGCATCTTCATTAATGGAAAAATACACAAGGATACAACTTAATATCAGTCATGATACAAACGTTACATTGTAACAACCCGCGTAATTTTGGACTATTTTAATTAATTTATGGAAAAAGGAGGAAAATAAAGTTTTTGATAAAATTATTTTTATTGCTCAAATATGTTGAATATTATTTTTAAAGGCGAGAATTTCAAACGGTTTCGAAATCGGAGTTAAAACCGATTTTAATTTTTTTTTTTGTTTTTAACTCTTGGAATTCTAAGTCGGCGAACATTAAGTAATTTTCAAGAGTTGTTTTGACTTCAAACTCTTCATTTCTTTGCCTTGTTTAAAGGAGTCTTTTGGCTTCCAACTCTTCATTTCTTTGCATTATAAAAGGAAGTCGTGGGCAACCCTTTTTAACCTACTTTTGGCACAAATTTTGGCAGCAAATATATTTTATATTCCTCTTCTTTTTATATACACATTGGCCCTTAAGATTTGTGAGTTCCAACCTTAGATTAGAGGTGTTCTTGGGGCTATGTTTGAGGAGGTTCTTGGAGGAGATTTTGTAGATCTTTTGTGTTGATCTTGAGGATGTGATCATTGGTTTCTCATCATGGTTTGAGGTATGGGATTTTACACAATATGCTCCTTAAATCTCGCGAGTGTCATTCTCTTTGAATTCTTGTTAATTGAACTCATATTTGAATTGATAAATTCATTGAAATCTGGAAAATAATTGTTGAAATTATTTTGATTCATGTGGTATCATTATATTGTTAATGACCACGTTGTCATGAGATTTTAATATGGCACAGATGTTGGGCACCCGCCAAAATTTATGTTTCCTGGGCTATGGCTTGATAAAGCATATACGGATGTGGTGAGGCCTGGTGACCCGGTTAAAGTGTTGTTGAGAAATTATATTGATAAATGCTATTGGGATTCGCATTTGATTTGAATATTCGTACTCGTGTTATTACGCTTTATTCACCGTTAATCCGTATTTTTTGAGCATAATTCCTGTCGTATTGTGTACTTCCCCATATTTTCTTTTAATGGCAAGTTAGCGCGGATTTTGGGGCGCTATGGAGATTGATTTTAGCGAGGATTGTTTGAGAAAGATTTGTATTATTTTAATGTATAGAGCTTTGGAGATTTGTATTTTATTTTCGAGTTAGTTGTTGTATTTTTTATTCGAGATACTTGTTGTAATTGAAGTGATTGAGATTAGTGGATTTATATTTTTATGGGTTTTTAGATGCTCTATACCTTGTCACTTGTGGATTTGGATTTATTTTATCGCATTAGCGCTCCGTTTGCTCTCCCCGGGCGGGCGGGGTGTTACATACATATCCTTCCCTCTACCAAAATAATGGTCTCCAACAAGTATATATATATTGATTGTCAGCATACACAAATCATCATCCAATAGCAAATATACTTCTGGTATACAATGTTATGAATATCTATTTTATTTATACATATCTGTTAAAACTTTGGAGCTTCTAAAATGGAGTATTGACCACCGTTATTCTTAACTTATTTGCACTTGGTACAAAAAATTGTTGAGAAAAAAATCTTCTACTGAGGTATGATATAATTAAGTAACTACTGAAAATGAGTGTGAATGGATGTTCACTTTTGCACATATTTGTATTTTTTTTATGTAAATGGTATGTGTTGTTAGTGTTTGTTATACATATATTTAATTCAATTGTTGAAGAAAAAGTAATTTTTTAGACATATATATATATATATATATATATATATATATATATATATATATATATATATATATATATATGTAAATGTACTTTTATAACATATATGTAAATTTGGAATCATACATTTGTTTATTATTCTTACTTGAGAAAAGATAGGAAATCATATTTGTGTCTAAATAATACAAACATAAATTTTGCAATTGTTTATTTGTAATGTATAGTCCTAAAAGATAAGTTATTGATATAAAAGTAATATAATTGAAAAAACAATCCGTGCTAATATTCAACCTTCGCCGATTATCGTAATCAGGACTTCTAAACAAATGTTCAATTTATATACGCAAAACATAATATATATTTTTAAAATTTTTAAAATTATATATTTCGTATTCGTTTAATATCAACTAGGTCAATTGTATTGTAATGCAAGAGAGCCATATATTACTCGACATATGTTTTTCCCATAACTTGGACCCCCCCCCCCCCCCCAAATTGAAATGTAAGTAGCGTATTTTTAATAATAAGGAAAAAATATTCCACCACCCATAATTTTTTTTACTATTATTTATACTTACTAAAATATCCTCAAATATGTCATTTACATATTTCCTTGTGTCATTTGAACTATTTGGTTAATGAACAAAAAAAAATTATTTTACGAAAAATGGTTCTCAATGAACTTGAACGCATTCTTAAGTTGGATCGGATGTTCTCTAAAATAGAGATTGTTGACGTCGACTATCCAAGCCTCCGTGCTAAAAGGTTTTCCTCATAATATAGCAAATGCGAGCTTGAAGAAATGATTTATCAATCAATGAACAAGAGTAAGTGATCATGTCAGGAGAAGGTTGATGACGTCCTAAAGGCATTGGAGACTAGCTCCACAATACAAATTGGCACTGGTGAAGGATCGGTCATCTAATCTCCCAACACTGCGAAAACTAAGGAATCCATATGTGATTCCATTATGAAGAATCTTCACTCAAAAATTGATGTCAACGATGATGTTCTGATTCCAAACACGAAAACATTTATCAACCTCGATCCAACTTCTGATGATGAGTTTAATGAAGTTTTCCGAATAGTCTTTGAGGATAGATAAACAATAGTGGAAACCTACAGCTCCCAAAAATCATCTGACAGTATCCGCGTTTGTGATTTCAATTATTATGAGTAGACGTTTGCCAATCAATTGATGCATTTTTCGTATGAAGAAGATCCATCGGAGGACTCAACCGCATCCTCATCCGTTGCTTAGATCTATTATGAGATTCTATCAGTTGTTTTAGCTAACTTATTCAAGTGTAATGTTTTTTGCTAAGAATTTTGGAGTTTCTATGGTTTAACTGTGTTATGTCAACAATTAAGTGGCTAGTTTATCAATATAAAATTTTCATTATTTCCATCGTATCTCGTGAGATTTCCTTAATGTTGCGCTTCATTTTTAACAAGAGATCGTAACTTATATTTATGAATTAAATAACATAAGTCCCTAACATTATATATATTACATTATTAATTTATATCCTCTGATATTGTAACTAGATGAATTGAAAAAATATTTCACCTATTATATATGTGTGATGAGTACCAAAGTAAATCCATTCTGAAATATTATGTTTCTATCGTAATTGTAAGATCCTTATACATGAAAGAAATTAATTTATTGAATATAAATAACAATTTGGGGAAGAAAATTAATTGTTGTAAACATTTAATAAAAGTTTTTAGAGATAAACTATAAATGACATATAAATACCCCATAATATTGAAGACATCAGTATGACCTTGATTCCATTCTCTCAAGGAGATGACATTCTTTTTCCTTTTTTGAGCAAAACAAGTTGGTGACTCGATCTCTTCCTGCTATTCCCACTTGACGACGACCAATTTTATATCTGAGGCAGACTACGAAGATGATGACATGAGTGACAGAAAGAGACCTCCATATCCTCAAATCACCCACACGTACATTGGAAAAAAGGGAGAGA
This sequence comes from Sambucus nigra, assembly GCA_949130495.1. Classification (NCBI taxonomy): domain Eukaryota; kingdom Viridiplantae; phylum Streptophyta; class Magnoliopsida; order Dipsacales; family Adoxaceae; genus Sambucus; species Sambucus nigra. The sequence continues at coordinate 405,682,292 of OX422220.1, forward strand.
GGGGGGGGGGGGGGGGGACCATTTCTTTTCCTCCTCCCCTCGTCCTAACTTCGGGGCTAGGCCCATGCTTGACGAATCAGAACCGAGCATCCAAAGCGGCGACTTCACTGGGGACTCTTAAGAGGACTAGACACTATTTTCTACATGGGTATTACTTCTTTTCTCTCCTTCTTTTCTACATGTGTGCATATACCTCCAATTTTTTGTTCTCCTTATTCCTATGCTTATTTCTCGTATATTTATGCCATGATTGTCTCCACCATTGTCTCTTGTCATGCATATATCACTCCTCACTTACGTGTACATGCTTATAATGCTTCACCTTACGCCCACTTGGATTTCTCCTATGAACTACCAAAGGAGGTAGTTATTGATGGATATAGGTTTAAGCTGTCCATTATATATGTAGTTGTGAACCATCCTGCTTTATGTGAATATTGTGGTTGTCTTGGGCATACTATTTCACTTTGTAAGAGAGTTGAAACTCATGTCAAACTCCATTGAATAACAAAGGTGGTTGGGAAAAAGTCAAGCCCGAGTTAAACCATTGATGAGGACTTGGTATCTGGGAGGACGAAGATGATTGAAACGGCAACTAAAGTTGGCACCATCTCCATAAGTCAAATTCATTCTCGGCCAGATAATCATGTTATAGAGTTTTGTTCAAAAAACACTTTGGAGGATGTCGCTTACCACCAAAATACTAAAAAAGATGTGTAGAACATGGGAATAAATGAGAAGGATTCGCACCTGAAAAGTAACAAATTTGCAGTCCTTGATAATGAGCACACTTTTAACATTTATAAGTTTTAGGGAGAGGACTACATTCAGCCTATTGTGGTCAACATGTGCCAATTGGAAAGCCCAAATTCTTTGCAATAAAAAATTTCTTTCACTGTCAATCACAACACGCATGGGGGATCTTTGTCTCCTGCCTTTTTGGAACATGGTGGTCAGATTATACCTACTTGTAGCATTGGGAAGATGGAAAAGAAGGACATCCCCCTTTCCCCCTTTCTCCCTTATCTGATGACTCTACGCAAGATCATGTTGGAGGTATTTTTAATTCTAGAGATGTGGTCAAAGTGGTCTTGGAGCCTCAACTTTATGTTGACCTGAGTTGTGAGTTAAGGGAGATCAGCTTACTCTTTTGGGCCAAGCTAATACTTCTTCTCACAATCATTTTGACTAATAAAAAATTGGCATGCCTGCCTAAGTGGTGAAGATACAATCTCTAGTAGCACCCCATCTAATGATAGTATTGCTTTACGCTCCCAATATCATGAGCACGAGTTGGATAATTAAGTGGATTATTCCACTACGTCTCACTCTTGTAGCTCAAATTTTTCTAAAGCCTAAAAAATGACCATTAAAAAGGAAGAACGACAAAACCAACTTGAGCAAGATGAAGTCTACAAAAAATTGGCGGATATGGAAATTTTTAAAGTTATGACTGATGAAGAAAGTACAATTGATGAGGGTCATTAGAAAATCCATGAAGAAAATGGAAATTCTTTTGATACTAAGGCTGCGATATTAGTAAATGCTCAAGACAATGTCAAATGGAAATATTAAAACTATTGTAATTTTTCATAATACAAAAGTTTCATATGGTCGTAGTCACCAACGGACTATGTTGGCCGAGTGAGAGCCTTAGCCCCCACAAATTTAAAAAAAATCACATATAAGTATTTTAATAAATATAGGTGTGAAAAAGTAATTACACCTAAAATGTCATGTTTCTCTCTCTCTCTCCAATATATATATATATATATAGGGTTATATTGTTAATGTTTGTTTGATTTAATTTTAGTATTATTGTTGGTTTAAGTTTTTGGGTTAATTTTATGATTAACTTTAGGATTATTGTTGGTTTAAGCTTGAGCCTGAAATGTAGAAATATATGTTTTGTTTCCCTCCCTCTCTATTGATATTGATGCAAAATTTGGGGTTAGTTTTAATGTTAATGTTCGTAAGGGTTAATTTTAGGGTTGATGTTAGGACTAATTTTATGGATTATTGGTTTAAATTTTAAAATAATTTTTTTATTTGTGCTTCCTTTTCTTACGGTCCGAAAATCAGCATTAAATTAGCCCACACTCATATTAAATCCTCGATCCATCCCTTGTCAAAGTTAAATTATTTGTCGAATATAATACTTTCAGATATTTCATACGTTATGTGACTCTTGCGAATGAGTTTAATAATGATAAAAATAATAAAACAACGCAAAGGGTGGTAGTCTGTACGTGAAAATCATTTATCACAAATTCAATATTTCAAGTGGCCAATGAACTAAACCATCTGATGTTGGGAGGGAAAAGGAAAAAATAGAAGTAAAAATAATAATATAAAACCAAGTGGTTTTGAATTTATACTACTAAGGGTGTTTCTTAAGGGGACAAAATAACGAAAAAAATAAAAAGCTTTGCCAAAAAAAATAAATTATTTATAAAATATAGTACTTTTTGATATTTCATACGAGATGTGAGTCTCGAGAATAATTTTAATAATGATAAAAATACAAATACAAAGCAAAGGGTGGTAATCTGTATGTTAAAATCATTTATCACAAATTCAATATTTCAAGTGCCCAAAGAACTAAACCATATGATGTTGGGAGGGAAAAGGAAAAAAAATAGAAGTAAAATTAATAATAGAAAAACAGGTGCTTTTGAATTTATACTTTTAAGGTTGTTTATTACGGAGACAAAATAACAAAAAAAATAAAAAAATTTATCCAACCCATGGTGGGTTGGGTTAATTTAGACAGTTGCTGGAATATTGTTTCCTCATCCTCATCAATTGCATTTGTTGTAATGCTTAGTCCAACCCGTGGTGGGTTGGGCATTGTTGGAATAGGCTCCAACGTTTTCAATGGCATGCAGCTAGGCACGGCATTATGCAAAAGCTAAAGAGACTAATTTCAGGACCAATAATTATATATACTAAACCGATGTGGGATTTTGGGATGTATAAGAGTGATAAAATAATACCACCGAGTTCAGTTAAAAGAAAGCCTTGTTGGTTACCCACCTAAAGGTCAAAAGAAAAAATGTTGCATGCTGTTGACGTGGTAGGAGTGCAAAGGTATGAGAAATAGAATGTAAATGGCAGGTGAGGTGGTTTAAGGTATGACTGGATGGTTTAGGCTTGGAGGTATGGATAATTTTGGGGTAGTCTAAATATATTTTTTATTTGAGTTATTTGGGTTTTGGTACCAACTAGTTATACTTGTTTCGGTTTTAGCCTCAAATTAAAAACTACTGTATGTTTGACCCCCATTTTTCGCTTTTAGCAACATTGTTTAGAAAAAAAGTTTTGCTAAAAATATCGAAAAAATTCAAAAAGCGAAGATAAAAAAAATGGGGACAAACATATAATAGTTTTTAATTAGGGGTCAAAACTCAAACGAGTATAACTAGTGGGGGACAAAACCTAAATAGCCTTTTTTTTTTTAGCAAGATAAAAGTTGAACATGTCTATGTATAAGCTAATAATAATAATATTAAGGGATTTTTGACTTTGCCCACAATGTAATTGCCATCATTTCACTTTAATTACTCATTTATTTCTCTTTAGACTTTACCCCTCCAATTTCAGTATTAGCGATAGAAAACTGTGGCAAAAAGTATAAAGTAGCGCCACTAAAAGTGAATATATTAGGTAAAGTCTAAAAAACTACAATCAAATAATGATAGCTTTAGGAGGTAAATTAAAAATAGGGTTATTTGGATTTTGGCCCCCATTACTTTTGTCTGTGTGGGGAATAACCCCCAATTAATAATTATTGTTGGACTAATCCAATTTTTTCACTTTTAGCGACACTTTTTCAATATGTTGATATTTTTAGCAACACGTTTTTTATAAAAATGTAGCAAAAATGAAAAGTGGGGGTTAATCCTACAATAGTTTTTAATTGTGGGTTAATCTCCAAATGGACAAAACAAATGAGTGCCAAAATCCAAATAACCCTATAATTTATAACACCAACTAAGACAATGTATAGCCAACTAGTTTTGCTTATGTCTGACCAAAATGTAATTCTTCAGGAACTCATTCAAGGATTTTTTTTGCGACCTTTAAATATAAATATTTAATGTTAATTAAATAGGATTTTCCATAGTTGTTGTCTCACAATGATCTCAGGGACTATATCGCCTACTTAGTTGTGGGTTGGAAAGTGCAATATATTTCTAGAGTTGTCCAAGATCCCCTTTTTCAATTCCATTGGTTAATTTTTTTTTTCCTGCATGTCATGTATATATATGGGTTGGAAAATGAGTTGTAAATTTATAATATATTGGATGATGGACTGTTTGGACACTGTCAACATCTAAAGGAGTTGATGGAGCTAGTTGAAACCGGAAAGTGTGTTGAGAAATAACTTTTTAAATTGGTAATTGTATGTTATATTAAAAATGGGAATTTACAGCATTACAATTACAACCTCACATTAAGTCCCAATTGTATTACTTTTTTGGTTAAATTAACGTTTAATCTCTAAGAGCTAAGTACATTTTACACTTAGTCCGTCTTATTTTTTTATATTTTTAAAAGTGCCTTATCTATATTTTTGACAATATTTTCTTAGGATTTAAGATACGAGAAGAATGAGTGTTTGTGAAAGTTTTATATGGTGAGAGAATTTTTGGAACAAATGAAAACGTCTTGGACTAAACGTTAATTGAAAAATTGCCGAGGGACTTTTATCGAATTACCCTATTTTTTAAAAATATTATTAATTTATTTAATTAGGCCAAGGTAGCTATTGATAATTTCAGAATTACGCAAATCTATAATTAAACCTCATTCCAAAATTTTAATCATAATACTAAATTATATTTAAACATTAAGGTCTATAATAATAATGAGATAATTCTAGGAGGACATGTAGATAAACTTACAAATTTATCAAAATAGAAATAAAGTAGCACATTAGTGAGATTGATCTAACCTCGTTCAAAGATAGGGGTGGCAATTTGGGACTGTGTTGATTTTTATTTGAGTACAAGTTTTAAGTACTCTTAAATCTATACAAGTTAATAGTGTTATCTTCGGGTCATATCGAATTATTACCATAAACGGGTTATCGTGTAAAAAAATATCAGCCCTATTCAAAGATTTACTTCAAATATTAAATTTTATTGAAACTTTTATGTTTGTCATAATGAAGACATAATTCTAGGAGGATATACGTCTCAACATAATTATAAAGTTCCAAAATTATCCAAGGGAAACCTCCCGCACAAATGTTGTTTTAGACATCCCACATCGCATATGTTTACCAAAATTCTTTTGTTTAATTCGATCCGTTCATTTTGTCCCTAATTTCGTGTGTAGTTGCACAGCATTTGAAATATTGGATGTTGATCCAATTACACCCAACCCATCAAGGGTTGAAAGTAGCAATAGTAATGAATTGATGAAACTTGAATTAAAATCTTAAATAGGTTAACTGGTCTTTTGTTTATTTTTCATTTGATTTTTTTTTTTGACAATATTAAGTCCTTACAAACTTTCTGTATTTAAGTTTTGACTGACTTAGTTATCAAATGTCATGCCAAGTTGCATGTCATTTGAAATGTTGGATGTTGATCCAATTACACCCAACTCACCAAGGGTTGAAATTAGCAATATCAATAAATTGATGAAACTTAAATTAAAATCTCAAATAGGTTAATCGAACCCATCACAGGATGGTTAAGTTTTCTCTTTTTAATTTTTTCCATTTGATTTTTTTGCGTTTTACAATATTTAGTCCTTGGAAACTTTCTCCATTTGAGTTATTATTATTTTAACTTTCAAATTCCATGCCTAGTTGCATGGCATTTGAAATGTTGGATGTTGATCCAATAACACCCAACCCATTAAGGTTCGAAAGTAGCAATACTGATGAATTGATGAAACTTGAATTAAAATCTCCAATAGGTTAACCGAACCCACTAGGGGTCGGTTAGGTTTTCTCTTTTCATTTGTTTTTTTTTCATTTTATATTTTTTGGGGTCTTTAGATTATTTTCCTATGAATATTTTTAATAATAGAGCTAAAAAAGTTGTGAAACGTAATAGTAGTGCAGTTGGGTTTAATGGAAGTCGGGGGGCGTAGGGGTGTAGTGGGGGTGGGGGGTAAGGCGGTCTCGTGTCACACTCGTGTCCGTTGCCGCTGACGCAGACCTATTAAAACAAAGAATCAAAATTAATAGGTTGTTATCAGTTTTTTTTCAATGTTCATTAAAATGTTCATCTTTTATGTTCACTTTTGAACCTCTCCATATATATATATATATATATATATATATATATATATAGAGAGAGAGAGAGAGAGAGAGACAGGCTCCTGCACACACTAAAGTTTGCACATCATTTTTTTTAAAATAGCAAAAAATAAATTGACCTGATTTTTTTTTTATATGAGTTCCTTGAAATGTTTAAATATCATAAAAAAATCACCTAAAAAAAGTTTTTTGGGTATTTTAAAAATATCAGTCAAACTTTCGCAGCTTTTAAGTACTTTAAAATCTATGAAAGTTTGATCGATTTATTTAAAATAGCAAAAAAATGTTTTTGAGCTGAATGTTTTTGTGTGATTTTAGCTCAAAAATATTTTTTTTGCTATTTTAAAAAAATTGATGTACAAACTTAGTATGCAAACTTTAGTGTCCATAGGATCCTGCCTCTCTCTATATATATAGAGAGAGAGATTTTTTAGATCTCTTATGTGTTGCACCGAACTGGTTTTCTCTTTACACCGTGAGGATTTCAAGCGGTGGAGATCGTGTTTGTGTTCAGCGATAGCTGAACTGGTCATGAGACAAGTAAGATCGGTAGGATACCGAGGTGTGGGAATGTGCTTGCGTTGTGTGGCTATTGAAAGGCATCCAACAATGGCTACGAAGAAGGTTATATGAAACGAGGAAGTGCATCAAGGCTTGAAGGTATCTAGTCTGAGTAAGTCTAAGTTTCCTATAAATAGACCAATATCGTTGTACGTTTTTCTCGTACATCGTTGTGTTGTGGTTTGATTATTTTATTCTTTCTTATGCTTACCTAGATGCATGTTTAGGTTAAGACTAAAATTGGCAAAACTGTTTCACGCAACACTTGTGATTTTAGAAGGTGCATAGTTTAGTTAAAATTGGTGGTGGCTTTCTTACAAACCCTAGAGTGCACTAGTTCTCTCAAATTGTATCAGAGCCGGTCACATTAGTATATTATGTCAGATCTATGTTTTGTGCTTTTTTAGGGTTTACTTGGATTTTAACCAAGTGGGTAGTCCGTTGGCTGGCCTCCATTGATTAATTGTTTGAGTCTTCGGAGGCTGACCTTTGTTGATCGCGACTATTTAGTCAGGATTTGCCTCAGTCCCTCTTTTGCTGATCAAATAGCTTAGGAACTTCTCGAACTAGACCCCAAAGGAGCATTTGCTTACGTTGAGCTTCATTTGGTAATGTATGAGGATTCTAAATGTCTCTGCTAAGTCATTCAGATGATCGGCTTTGTGTTTTTTTTTACGAGGATATTGTTAATGTACATTGATAAACACCCAAAAGTGTTTAATTTATGCACCAAATATGGGCATTTTAGTCGCTCATTTTTGAAAAAAATGACCTTATGTTCATATTTGTCTACATTTCAGGTCAATATGCAGTCCCAGTATTAAATGGCGTTAAATTGGCATAATTACGACAAAATAGCAGTCAAATGCGTTAAATGAAAAAAATCAAAGTGACCGTGAATATTGAAGTCCTGTTTGATCATGCCCGATGAATTTCGATGCCCTAAACCAAGTCCCAATCAAAGCGACCGTGTGTGTTTAGTTTGTTATTTTTAGAATTTATTTGAGTCATATATATATTTATGATTTTTTATATTTTATTTGTGTGCGTATAGGGTCCATTATTATGTGTCAAGTCTTTTTATGTAAATATTATAGACATGTTTATTTTAGTAGGCTTATTTTTATTTTACTAATTTTTGATTTTATTAGGTTCGTTTTATTATTTTATTTTGAGTCTTTTATTAATAGGTTAGAATTTTTATTTTATTTTTTTAGAACTAGTTTTATTTATTAATTAAGTTTTAATTTTATTTTTAGGTGTATATATTTTATTAGTTTTTCATTTATTTTATTTTACTTTGTTTTTTTAGTAACAAATCAAGCACACACTCACACACATCCTTACCATACCCAACCCCCCCCCCCCCCCCCCCCCCCACACACACACAAAGCAACCCTTCTCTCAACAATCTCCAAACCCACTAAAACCTCCATAGCCAAGAAACAAAACCCACCTACCCTTCTACCCATAGCCACTGATCCGGGCCTAACTTCTGCAACTCAAAACTAAATCGGACCTGCCTGCTGGCCCTAGTCAGACCCGTTTCTCAAACCCAATTTCTGCCATACCAGACCTCCAAATCCGACCAACCAACAACAGACCCAAAACCCGAAATCGACTAGCCTCCAACTCGGTTTTTACCCAAACCTCTATACCTGCTATACTCGATCCAAAAGAATTCCTCCAACCCATTTGATTTGATGAAATATCAATTATATTTTAGTGTGTACATTTTGTCCATGATGAAAATACAAGAAAAAAAATACTAATTCAAACTTGTTTAACAAAACAAATTGAAATCGGTCCTGCTCGAAATCGGGTCTGAAGCCTGTAACTTTTATGAGCTGAGTTCGGGCATAGGTTGGAAAAATTTATTCGGGCCGAGCTCGGGATTGAGCATGGGTAAGTGAGTTCGGGACAAGCCTGAGCAAGCCCAAGCCCGACTCACCCAACCCGATTTACAACCCTAATGGTGTGGGGTCCATACCCCTATCAAAGAGTCTTCTGTGAAGACTATGTGCTTGTTGTAGTCCACATCATTTGGTCGTCTGATTTTGCCAGCTTGGCTTTTGGCAGGGTCAATTTGGAAAGCCTCCATCACTGAAGTGACCTTCTTGAGTTCCATCTAAACTGCATTGCCCTGGATTTGCTTGGGATTTGATGCCTTGTGAAGAATATCAAACTCATACCCCAGCTCGTCGTCCAGAATGTTATCTAGTTTTGGGTTCGCATTAGTGGCAACCTGATCAACTCTCTTTTCTATATACTCATTCAAATGCCCCGCATGGGCCAACTCCTCCAGATGGGACTTAAAGGCCTTGAAATTTTTTGTCTTGTGTTCGTTCTCCTTGTGGTAGGCACATCGGAGTGCATTGTTCCTCTTTCTCGGATAACCGCCCATCTTTTTTGTCCACTCGAGGAATTTTTGATCCTTGATATTGCTTAAGATTTTATAAACTGGCTCCTTAAGAATAGTATTAACCATATGTAACATCTTGGATGAGTCTATTTTGTTCCCTTTTCTGGATCCTCCGTTATGATTTTTAATCCCCTTATTTTGGGTATTTTCCTTGTCATTTCCTTTGGTCACCTTTGCATGACCAATCTATCCTTTGATGAGGTTGACCACATATTCCACAATGGCATACTTCTACATGAAATCATCGATGGTGTCTGTAACCTTCTTGGTAAGGGGCTAATGTAACATGGAGTTGGGGGCAGGCCGATCTTGAACGATACTACAACAACTTGCTCTGAGCAATCTTCAAGCTCATTAAAGCTTTTCTAATAGTGTTTGGCATATTATCGTAATGCCCCTATGATTTCTTCTTCCTCATTTGGAGAGAATCCATCCTCTTCGAATGTGAGCTATTGGTTATAAAGCGAGCTATGAAAGCCTCTACTAGGGACTCGAAGCTTTTTATCGACCCATAGGGTAGTTTTTCAAACCACTTTTAGGCGACATCTCCTATTTTGGATGGGAATATACGACACATGAGAATGTAGTTGTGGTTCCACAGAGTCATTTCTTGACTATACTGACACAGATGATCTGTGGGGTCGGTCTTTCCATTGTATATCTTGAACCTTGAGGTTGTGAACTTCTTTGGATGCTCCTCCACCTCAACTGCCCTTAAAAAGAGGGATTGCATCTGCATGATGAGTGCCCTCCTTGCTATCTCTTTTGTGGATCTAGCACCACGATGAGATGGGTCTTGGGCCATTTCTCTTCAGACTAGGCTTCATATATCTTGCTTATTTCATTCTTTGTCTCGATTTCATCTTGTTAGACGACTCTTGTGCTCTGAATGATCCTATTCACGATCATTACTCCTTCATCGGCTGTGAGTTTTGCTCGCTTGAGGACTAGACGTCCGACCACGGTGCTTGCAGTTACCCTTATGGAGTTCTTTTTCCATCCTTTTTAGATGTCGCTGGAGACATGCGTTCTCTTTCATTTGGAGGCGTGTTGCCTCCTCTTGTTGGTGGAGTCATTCCTCATAGGTGTTGACCAACCATGAGATCTTTGTTGATATAGGTTTCTCTTTACTCTTCTCAAAAAACTAATCCTTTGGGAGAAATCTTGAATTTCCATCTCGATGAACCTTAGATCTGACTTCGAGTAAGGATAGCTCAACTCATAAGTCACCAATAATGGTTGCACTTATGGGTGAGAATTATTTTCACTCTTTGGTTTCAAGTTTGCTTTTAGAAAAGAGAATCATTCCCACATAAAGAGCCAATTGTGAGTGCAAGATATCATAATTAATAATTGTAAAAGCAAATAAATTTAAAGAATAATTAAAAATCACAACACACAAGATTTACGTGGTTCAGAAACTGCTTACATTCACAGAGGGTTTCTCAATTTTTATTAATTCTCTCAGAGGTTTATAATTACAAGCCCCATTTCTTCGAGGTGAGACTTTTATTTATAGTGATAAGAATGGTTGAGTTGTGCACAAACTCTGCTGGTTCCTTACTGGCTCATTAGCTGATCCCTGTTTATCTCCTCTGAGAATGTAGGTAACCAGGATGAATCGTCATAATTATCCACATGATGTAGTTTCATAATTATCCACATGATGCTAAATCTGATTTGGGCTATGTATATTTTATATTAAAATAAGCATGTATAAAACTATTCGTAAGTATCTTGTATGTATTGATAATATTGTTTAACATATAGATCTTAGTATATTACATAATTTAATAAAACATACATACACATAATTTGTGTACATGTATATATATAATTTTATTTATTATACTTACACATATATTAATGTATTGAATATGTATATGTATATTATATATTATGGTATAAATGCATACAAATATAGAGAATGAGCAATTCTAAGATGAAAAATAAAAATTAGAATTAGAAAGCACCATTTTGCTCTATTATGAAAAGATGATTATAGCACATAAATATCATAATTCAGTTTTTTTAAAATATATGTGCCAAACAAAAATTCTTTCCAGAATTGTACTTCTAACATAAAAAGTAAAATTATAATTCATAACCAAATAAGTCCTTACTGACTAATCGAAACTTCATGAGTCTAGTTTACAACTAGTCTAATTTTCTAAATACTTTCACCACTACACCATGAAGGAATTACCTAAGTGACTAATTATGTGAAGGAAATTGGTGTTACCTTAGGAAAAGGCTTTATTGAACCATGTTATAAGATATTATAACTCCCAGATTTTTGTGAAATAAATAAAATTGTGTTACGAGAAATTATTGGGATTACTTAAATAGATTAATTTTGTAATCCAGGTTAAAGCAAAAAAAACATAAAGGCCACGTATCGTATATGTGTGTTAATTAAGTCACGTGTTTTAAATCGGATTTTTGTAAAATAACGAGTAGGGATTTCCATAAAAAAATACATTACATGAAGTTTTTATTATTGTAAACTCGGGCTAAAATAAACTCAAAACTAACATAATAATTCTTGGTGTGAACCAACACTTATTAGTTAAAAAACTGTACCTGTCACGGGTGAAACGATTTGGCATGGAAGTCGAATCGATTCGTCACCTTTTTATTGTCTTCTTTTGATTTACCAACGTTTAAATAATTGAGGGGGGGGGGGGGGGGGGAGGGGGGGGGGGGTAATTGAACCATCCTCATCTGATTTTTGACATTGTTATCTGGGTTCATGCCCCATTAGACTAAGTGGAATCATTATTAATTGGTGGGCGGGTCATTAGGATAGAATTGGAAACTTTATAAAGGGAAGAATGAGTGACTTAACTCACATTGTCTCAAATTCTACTGAGTTATTTGGCAGCCCCTAAACTAAGGTTTTTATCCTTATTCCTTTTTCAATTCAGTAGTCTAAAGCCTTCTATTCTATATATACATCAAACTTGCAAGACCTTTATTACAGCCTTCAATTATCAAGGGTTAAGGAAGGTTTTAAAGGAGTTATCTTGGAGGAAAAAGCTTGAAAAGGATCTAGGATTTTATTTGGTTTTCTTTCAACCTCTTCACTAAAGGAATTAATATCTTTCAGATGTAGGGATTTTACGCTATTTTCAAATTTAAAAGAAGACATTATAGTTATATGTATACATATGTATGATTTACATGACTATTTACGCTTATTATTACTAGATACAAATATATTGATGAATATGTGATAAAAATGGTGAAAAGTTGAAGTTTGATAAGTTAAAATTTCATAATGTTTAAGGAAGCTATTCCTTATCAAAATCATGTTTAAACTAGTTATTTCATGACAAAGGATAAGTGGGGCTTGTTGAAGAACAAAGGATAAGTTGGACTTGGTGAAGAAATGTAGGATGCATATATAGGTTTATTTGGTATAAATACTTTCATCAATGAACAAAATCATTGTATTTATGGGAAATGGGTTTAATATGTTGAGAATACATTTAAACGAGCCATGGAATATGAAATAATAATGTTGAAAATATCAGTATATTAGTCACATAAAATGCTATTACTTTAATTGAAGAAAGTTTATGAAGGTTACAGTTTAATGGACTAAAAGTGAAAATAGTAAAGTACTGAGATTTAAATAGTAAATATAATCGTATTTACACACACAATAACAAAGATACAAAGTCTAACATGAAAGGTTCTCAATTTGTAAGAATAAGTGTTGAAATGTCAAAAGTGTAGTTTTTAGGCTGATATGGTTATTTTATGGAAAATATGAATTTAGTAGAAATATTTACGAACATGAGTGTTATTTTGGAAAGTTGGTGTGAAATAAAATATGAAATGATAATGAAACATATAGAAGATGCAAGTTAATAAAATAAAAATATAATCCTTAGAATGATAAAAGGGACATTTTAGTACAAAAGTGTCATTCTATGAAATGTTGGAGTATTAAATAAAATTTGCATAGTAAAGGACTTTTAGTTAAGAGAGTTTGATTTTACACGGTAAAAACTCATATTTTATAAAGCAAAAGTAAAATGAGAATTTTTAACAAAATGTATAAAACACAAGTTTAAAACTGTGTGTGAATAGTGAGAAGTGTAATAAAGTAATGGGTACTTCAACTCAAATTTTAAGTTTCATGAGAAAGGGTAATTCTAGTTGTTTTCAAAACAAGAAATACCGAATCTAAGGCAGAATGAAAATAAACTTTTATAAAGTGTGAAACTTAGAATTCTGTAAAACTCCACTCTTCCACCACCAATATTGTCCCCACTTTAACCACCGCACTCAGCGGTATGGGGTTTTATTAGCTCTATATCCACAAACTAGTGTCTGTGGGGTTCGAACCCCAGACATGGGCGTCATTAATCGTATGCCTTATTAGTGGAGCTAAAAGGTGAGTGTTAAAAGAGTGCAAATCTACATATATGAACTATTACTTTCCCTCGCCCAGGCGATGTGGGATGTAACTCTCTGGATATCAAATCAACCATAGCCCAGTCTGTTACAATCCATCCCCCTTAGGGAGCCCAACGTCCTCGTTGGGATGAAATCAACCATCACCCAACATGTTGGCACACTTATTTTGCCTGGTTACTGGCTCTGATACCATTCTGTAACACCCCATTCTTCCACCATCAATATTGTTGGGATTTGTCTCATCCCGGGCGTTTGGCCTCATCGGTCAGTAAAAAAAATGAAGGAAAAGGGTTTAAAAGTGAATAAGAAAGAAAGAAAGAAAAAAGGGTTATAAAGATGTAACAAGTAAAAGACACTCGGAGGTAATCAGGAAATTTAAGAAGGGCCTAAACCCTAGGGTGCGGCTTAATGCTTAAATCACAAACAACTGATCAGTAACATATTCTAGCATGGTGGGAGTCGGTGAAAGGTCGTATAACACACATGGATTGGTACTGTGATTAAAAAAGTGAAAAGATGAATGTAAGCACGACTCTTATTTAATATAAATTCAAGTTTATGAAATAACTTGAGAAATATTTGGAATTACGTTGATGGCTAAATTAACAGGATATGGGTATTGTTAAAAGAAAGATCAAGTGTGAGTGGGCTTATCGTCCGAATTATATGGCCAAAACGGTAATTGCATTTCACGTTGCATTTTGCATGAGAACACTAAATGAAATGATGGACGATTTCATAACTGCTAATATATATATATTTTGTACGTATTACTTTGCCAGTATTTCTCCTACTAGACACATGCTCATACGCCACTATTTGCCCCCTGGTAATTCATAAAAAGATAAAAACAAGGAATACTTGATATGCAAGGAATGATTTGCATGCGAGTAGAGATCTGTTTACTATGCGCTTTAAATTTGTCATATATATTGAACTTTTGATTACATCATTTAGATTTATTTGGAAGCACTTTTAATTTGATTTCTAATAAGACAGGATGACATGGACATTTTTAAATGGTTATTTATTTTATGTAGTTAGCAAAACTCTTTTATTTCATTTCAAGTGTTCTTATCAACATTATAAGTTGGACATCATTTCATGAATTAAAACCAATGAATTTTACGACAAAAAATATAAACACAAGATTTAACTATAAAAGAAAGCTTTTTTTTAGGAAATCAAAATATTAAATTTCTTTTGCGCTGACCCTCAGAAATCAAGGCGTCATGATGTATAATCCTTTTATCAACTAATCTGCAAAGAAATAGAGATATAAGAGTTTCAATAGTTTATAACTCCCAATCTTGCAATACTTTGTAGATGCATTTATCATCTTCTAAATATAATGAGGTAAATTACACCAAACCTCCTGAACTGTAAAGGTTTTGCAGATATCACCCTAACTTTAAAAATCTTGATAAAGAGCCCCCTAAACTATTGAATTTTGATGCAAAAAAATATGCATAAAAATTTGACGATTTTTATGCATAAAATCATGTCTCATCGACTCCTTTTTAATGAAAATGTGTAAGGTGTTAAAATTTAATAGTTTATGGGTCTCTTTGTCAGTTTTTTAGAATAGGGGCTATCTGCAAAATCACTATAGTTTAGGGGACTTGTTGTAATTTATCCATATAATAATTCGTCCTTATAAAATTGTGTTTTTCATTGATACTCAATTATTTATTTAGTTATTATAATAATAAATAGATATTTTTTTTTTACTTCTGTTGTTTTATTCACCATACAATAAGGACTACAAAAACCTTATCAGCCAATAAAATTCCATATCTTGGTTGATGATATAACATGTTCACACTCCATTTGTCATCAGTTATACTAGAATTCCGTGGAGGAATTCACATTTGGTCCCCAAATCACATTATATTAGCGTTAGGTTATTTTTTCTACTGTAAGATTACTCCCACCTGGTCGATTCCTTGTTGGTTGGGTATACTTTATCTATACGGGTTTCCACTCCCTTCAATGGGTATGTTTATATGTCACATTTACTTATGAAAAAGATAACTCCCAGATGAAAGAACTGGTATATTTGCATATAAAAACTTCACACAAAAAATGTAAGACATTGATCTTATAATTAAACACAAAATGATAGATTAGAGAAGTAATTAATCATCAATTAATATAAATATTACTGGAATCCTAATTTGCAGTACACCATCCATCCATCCATCCATATATGTATATACTAGCGTTTGCCCGTGCCCGTGCCTGAAGGCACGACAAAAATTTTCCAATGTGCGTGATCGTAAAACGACGAACATTTTCAAAGTACGTAATTGCAAAACGGAAAAAATTTCGTTCCCCAACAAAATAAAGTGTAATTTAAAAAAAATTGGTTATAATTTCCAAAGCCGTGCGCATGCTTGAAGCAAGACGACAATTCTCCCGGGTATAAATCTTGTGATAACGTCATAAAAGTTTTGTATTATTATATAATTTTTCAAATTAACAATCGTGGTCAATTTTTTTGAAGGACATATTTTTTTCAAAATTATTTAATCGATACTAATATTCAAAAGTGTACATCGTTGATAGGACCATACATATTATTTAGTTCGCAACATATCATTTCTTTTTAAATAACCTATGATACGAACCTATTAATTGGAAAAAAATGGAAAAAATTTGAATTTTTTTACATATATACACATACACCGTGTTTTTATACATATATACACCATGGTACGAAGTTTTTTTACTACACAAAATTGTAAATAATTTTAAAAAATTGATCAAATTTCATATGTTTATTCATCGTTTTAATCCATCATGAATCTCGTAATAATTTTTAACTATCGTATAACACCATATAAACACGTAGATAATTTTGAAAAGTATAAAAGCGTGTATAATATAAATAATAAACAACCCCCAAAACATTTGACACCAACTAATTTATACATGAAAGGGCATTACTTTTTTTTTTTATCAAAAACTGTACAAAAGAATGGAAAGAAAAAAAAAGGCAATAACATACCGCAATTATTAAATATATAGTAAACATAAGGTACACTATAAAGCAAGCACTTCTTTAGTTCATTTGCAGTTCATAATACTGTCACAAAAGCATGATAAATTAAGTACCATTACATTTTTATTCAACCTTAAATAAACGAAGGTCAGGCCATTAAAAAATTTCTGGAAAAAAATTTAAATTTTTCAAAAAATACCCCAAAACAAACAACATATTTACACTAAAAAAAAATAATTCACATTTGATAAACCCATCCGAAAGAAGCAAAACCTTTCAAGTATGGTATATCCCATATAAAAATAGAAATAATCCCATAATGAAAAACGATCAAGAGCACTGATTAATGGAAAGTAGGAGAGTGAAAATGAGAAACCAAGAGAGAAGAAACCGTAAGTCCAAATTCATATATTTTATAAATAATAAAAATAAACTTAGTAAATCAACCTTCCTATTCAGTTATCATAATCATATTTCAATTAGAAAAATGCATGAAACACATCAAAATACATAAAAATAATGAAATCAAACATAGACTACGTGTTGTAATATATCTTTAATATTTGAGATGAGTTGCTTCTTCATCACCAAATTCATGGAATTTTTACTATGATTTATACCAATGTAGACCACATGGTCTCTTGATTATTTCATTAAACAGTTCCTCTGCATCGTGTAGATTGCAATACATGAAGACAATCAAAGTGAGAAATACGAACAATCTGTGAAGAGCAAATAAAAGTGATAATTTTTTTAAGAAGCATTTCTCATAATCAATACAATAGTACCACATCAATTAACATCCTTTGAGAGTCTCGGTATTATATAGTAGTCTATTATACAATAGTACCACATCATATACTCTCTTCTGCTATCACCACCAACTAAAGCAGCCACTGATCCCACAAAAGCAGCATTCATGTAGGTAGTTGTTTCCAAGTGAAGAGTAATCTGATCTAACATCGTTGAACTGGTCATTGGAATTGGGCCCCTCAACAATTGCACCCACGTGAGTGTTTGGATTTGGTTTGCTGGAAGAGTACCTTGCAGAATATCCCTCATTGTAACCTACCATAGTTGGGTGAATCTGCATGGAAGGAATCGATGCACCTCTGTGGTGTAACTGCAATGGCAATTTTCTCCTAAAGCCTACCATGTATGACATTTTCATGGGGTTGTTTCATAGTATGTAGTCCACCTGTGATTTTGCAAAGGCTTTGATTTGAGAGCTGGGGAAATTCACATAACCACATTGCACCTTTAATATGATCTGCATTTAAGATCTTGGAGTAGATTAGGAATACCATGGATGCACTTGTAATGTACTGTAAGTTAGTGCTATCTCTAGTGTATAGAACCCACCAGGGGTTGTTTGAATCTGCACAAAGCTACTTCCCGACATCAATGTGCATAAATGATTCAGAAATTTTGTAGTATTGTTTGAGCCCCGAAAAATTTGTTATCCCAACTGAACTCCAACACATCATGAATCCTAAATCATGTGTAAAACAAAAGTCACATAGTGTGTGTCTAAGAGAGAGAGAGAGAGAGATTACCTCTTTTTCGGCAACAACTTTAAACCCCCAAATGTCTATTGCAATAAGAAAAACACAAATCAATCTGCTGTAATAAAAAAAGACCTCACAAATCAAACTACATATTAAGGAGAAAACCAATCTACAGTAGTTGGAAGAATTAGAAGAAGGGGAATTATTTATGTACAATTAGATGATTAAGGCCAAACAGCACCAAGATGATGATCCAAAACCTCAGCTGATAATTCAAAGACAGATTAAGGAGCACTTCTAAAAATTCATAACTAAGAAATCAATTCCAAAGATGTTTTAATAATTTACAATTGTTCCATTTCCCCGAGAGTTATTGATATCCCTCCTTATGATCAGAACCATAATGCAGATAATTTTCTATGCCCCTGATGGAGATGTCGAGGAAAAGACAACAATTCCTTACATAGAAGAACTGCAACTTTTTGCACACAGTATTGAAAAGAGGATAAATTTTGATAAGGAGAAGAAAATTGCAACCCGCTGAGGAAAGGAGTCTCATCGGATCTTAAAGAACCTATGCCTACCCAAAATCTGCTAATACAATTCCTTATTAGAAGGATACCATGAAATATTAGACATAAGTTTAAATACCTTATACCAGAAAACATATTGCTCATTGTCTCACTAACATGCTGCATTGTAAAACCTCAAATAATAAGAACCCAAAAGATGACCTTAACATAGCAGGGAAATGACATTTATTTGCATGAAACTTGCAAAAATGAAACTCAAAACCACTTATTGCGATCTGTTTGTATCATAAATTGTTGCGTATCAACTGGAAACCATAATATCAAAACAATATGCAAGTGACCAAAAAAGAAAAATCAATTAATGGAACCCCCATATTGCTATATAGCCATACCTTGTTTGTGTCCTTGAAAGAGTTAACACCCGAAAATTTGTCTTCATCGAGGACAAAAGCAATCTTTAGATGAATAGGCCTCATTTTCTATTTTAGTAGCTTGCAATCTTGGGGCATCCTTCTTCACTAAAAACCTGTACAGATGGCAGAAACATAGGCCTTATTTAGATAAGAGTCTCACACATCATATAACTGATCTGGCAAGCACAAAATGAAGTTTTTTGTGAGGAATAGTGGTAACTATAGGTTAGGAGGGAGGGGGATCAAGAAATGGTATGGTTAAACAGAGGGAGGGGGATCAAGCTTTCTTTTCAAACATACCTCTTTTTCACTGATTGTGAAGACAAATAATTGACTTCTCAAATTTAGTAGACCTGTCAATGGGTCGTTTCGAGTCGTGTTCGTGTCGTTTTTTATCGTGTTCGGGTCTTATTGGGTTCGTGTCTAAACGGGTGACTTTTTTATCGTGTGAAAAAATCATACCCAAACCCGACCCGTTATGTTTTCGTTTCGTGTCGTGTTCACTTATTAATATCCATTAAGATAATGAATTACTTTTAATTGTATACAAGTTGACATATTATCTCATATTTGAACCCAAATAGATCTATTAATTCATTGACATTACTAAATCTCTCATTTAGTAAAATTCATTATGATTAAATTAACATTATGCTACATAAATTATCTATAAGTTCCAAAAAAATATCTCATTTACTTAAATTATCGGGTATTAACGGGTTTTATCGGGTATTAACGGGTGAAGGGGGTCAACCCTAACCCGACCCGTTAACTATCGTGTCTTATTGGGTTGGCACCGATATGACCCGAACCCATTAACGGTCAACCCATTAACTTATAACTTCGTGTCGGTTTGTGTCGTATTATCGTGTCGTGCCTGATTTTGCCAGGTCTAAAATTTAGTGTACACCTGAAACTTATAGTACTTGAGTATAATTACTCATGCCTATAATGCTATCCAAAATTGCATCAATGTATACTTTAGGCATATCCCCCATGCCTCTTGTCAACTATATAAACTATATATCAATTAAAGCATGAAATACTATGAAACAATTGTAAATTAAATAAATTGAACTACAAATAAATTGCCTTTATGTATAAATGTTGAAAAGAAAAATACCCAACAACATGAAGATGTCGACGTCCAATGCAGAAAAAAGAAACATAAAACAAAATTGAGCCACAAACTCAACCTATATGTACAAATATTGAAAATTTTAAGAAATATTTAGGGTCACACATTGAATAAGTGAACATTTATGTACCTATATGCATCTATCGTGGGATAGCTTGGCGTGGGATAGCTTGGCGTAATCTAAAATCATGCTATCAATGGATATTCAATAAGGACTATAAAAAATCAATAAAACGATGATACCACGACCGCCTAGTATCTACACAGTGCAACTGCAAGGACAAAGCCCTGTATATCAATCTTCAGAATCATTCTTCTTCTTGCATTTGTAAAAAAATTCTAAAATCTCGAGATTTGTCACTTGGATTTCTTCAGGGCATAGATAGACAATATTATTCTCATAATCGACAGGGTCGTTTTTAGTTTTTATTTGCCTCCTTTTTGACTTTCTTCGGCTGCTTCACTCGAACCAAATTCATCTCCAAGTTCCCTAAAACTGCACTTGAATTGAGCTACTCCTCAAGTAGCATAGTTCTTTCCTCACTCAAATCAGGAGCAACCTGTGCAGATTGGGCTTTCGCAACAACTCTCTCCAACGCTTTCAATCTGTTACCATCCATGTGAGCATTTTGCTATTTTGAGATTTGCATTACTTCGATAGAGATGCCTAGCTATAGCCTTTATTAACATGAGTAATATTGGATCCTAAACCATTTACATTATGCATAAACACCATTGAACCTTTTTGTGGAGAAAAAGAATCATATGCTACGTATAAATATCATTTTTTTACTTTCAAAATTTGGTTCAGTAGGTTAGTAGTAAGTACCTTCATTCAGCGGAGAAACTTCAAAAATTGGTTCAGTAAGTTAGCCGTTCTAGTAAGCTTGAGTCTCCTTTGACAGTTCCTTTGACTGTTATAATGCAGAGTGATGTTTTGAACAGTCCTGTTACAAACGAAACTGTCAAAATCAAGAACGTCCAATCCAAAAATAAGAATCAAAATACTTTATACTGAAATGGGTAATTGATATGAACATGAAGAAACCAAGTTAATAACCAAATCACGAAAATAAAATATCCAAAGAGAATTATTAATGAATTACACTTTTGCCATTCTAAAGAGTGCTACAAAGTTAATATAAGTCTTTAGAAGAAATTAGATCCAAACATGACACGACGCGATGACAGTCCAAAATTACTGATCCGAACACGAAAACTCATATCAATTTCGTTTCGTTTTGTGTTTTCGTTTCATTTTCAAAATTATCACCCCAAAAATCACCTTGTAAGTTTCCTTCATTTTCTGTCTTCAAATCAAACTCTCTTTTTAGATAGATTACCGACATGATTTTCTGTCTTGAAACCTTGTCCCCCACAGGCTTCACGACATTCCTGAAGAGTTCGCATGTTATGCCATGTTAATGTTATCCCAAACACTTATTTTCAAAATGATAAGTAGATTCCGACTTGAACTAATCTTGATAAAGCAATATGTTGGAAATCATAATTGAAAACATCAATGATACAAAATGGTGATAAACTTATGATTTTTTAATTAGAGCAATTATAATTTTGTAGTCATGACTTGTGATGAACAATTAAAGAAACCTATTAACATAATAGAGCACTAAAAAGACAAACTATAAATTGAGACACATAATAAACAAATATACTAACGAGCCAAGAAATGGAACTGGGAAAAAAATGAAAGGAAATTTAACTTTTTGTGTAGTAAATTGAATTACTGGTTTGCTACAGAAGAACTCCAAGCCAAAGTTTATCTGGTACTCTTTTGCCTAGCAGGTGTAAACATGCAGGCTACTTCAAGCCAAAGTGTTTTTTTAGATTTAAAAAATAAGTCTAAAAAAAGGGATGAGTAGAAAAGAACCTGAAAGCGGCAACGGCGATCAAGAGAGGTAGGATCGTGGACCATTTGGAGAATGAAAGGCCTTCTGGTACCCCTCTTGACCTCGTGAACATTGAAATGGAAACCTAGAAAGGCTTCCATTGGGCTGTTCACCCAGTTGGTTTCAAATCTACAAACATAATTCAAACCTTTTAGTGTGAATATAGTAAGGAACCAAAGCATAACTTGCATGTTGTGAACCTAATTTCAAATAACCCAATGAGTGATATTTATCCATTTCAAGCAAGAAAAGAGATAATAACACCTTAAGTCAGCCACCAATGCAGAATCCAAAATCATCCAATTCATGCATGTTTAAACCAAAATCAAACCTTTGTTGAACCGAGTTAGAAATGAAAAAAATGAACCAAAATAGGTCACATGCCACTGCCAAACAAAAAAATTGATTAGATATGGTATACCATTCAACCAAAAAAACAAAAAACCCAAACATTCAACCAATAAATCTTTTTAAATATGAGATTACCTCTTTCTAGCAGCAACTTGAAAATCCCAATCTACTTAAATCTGAGATTACCATACTACAAAATGTAACTACAATATACTATACCATATACCATATGAGATCAAAATGTAACTACAGAATTAAAACTGTATCAGATTTGAAAATACCTATGTAGTGGCCACAATTCACAGTCTTGGTCTGCTCCTATAGTAGCAGCCTCTATTTTTTCCATTCAGTTGTTGTTTTTGCTCCTATAGTAGCAGCTTCTATAGGAGTCCACGTGATCTTTTCTACAACAGAACTTACAGTATGAGGGATACACCCCCAAATAAAAAGAGGGTTCGGTTTAAAACAACGAATCACCAAACGTGGAGGCACGTTTAGGACACAACCAAAATATCCATGTCCATGAATGAATAAGAACAAAATATCCAAAATTATGACTCAAGAAATTTTTCACACCTAAACATCAGGTTTCGAATATTGTGACCGTAAGACTTCATAGTTTTCCAGAAAAACATGTGGTCACCCTCGGCATACAATCCAATATCAATTAAAACACACGATGGCTGATATGTATATACATTCAAAAGGCCATTTAAACATGATAGTTGATATAATACTTTCAATGAGGACATAGATACGTTCAAAGTTATCATTTCACCAATACTTTCAATGAGGACATAGATGTGTTTTTCTCACACGATCAAAGTTATCATTTCAGCAATTTGTCGAACGCAACATATACAACATCTCAAACCTTAAATTCTAAATGAAAACCAAATGGTAGTTATCGAGAAATTTTTTTTATCAAATAACAAAAGGCATAAAATTAACTATGTCAACTAAAACAGAGCACAATAATATGATTGGAATTACACAAATGGATGAGAGACACGATTTAGACACCCTGAGATATAAATCCAAAACCAAAATCCCAAAAGAGAGATGTGTGTACCCCATTTCGAACACTGCTCTTCACTTCTTCCGACCTCAGACTTCTTCCAACCTGAGAAACCAAAACAAACACAATGATAAACCTTTGAAATACCAAAAATCCAAACCCTTGAAATGCCAAAACAAACACAATGATAAACCCTAGAGGATGAAAAATGGGTATGTATAACATTCAAACCATAGATTGCATTTCCAAAACAAACTTTATATTAGTCAAACTGATCTTAGCTCCAAACATCACTATCCCTACACCTTTTTCCGAAACACAATCTTCACAAACTATGATTCAACACACTAACCTTGAAACATATATAGGATTCGCAAAATAAAAACTTACCCAGTGCTTTTTCTCGAAACATAATCCACACAAACAAAAATGTGATTCTTTTACACCTTCAGCACTTCAATAGGCGATACCATTTGCACTGCAGTGCAGTGTAATATCCAACCCAAATAACTCCACATCCTTCTGCCCGAAAACAAAATACAAAAGATTCCAATCAACATTAAAATAAAACATCCAATCCAATATGAATTTATAAGAATAGTGATTTTCGTAGAGAGAATAAGTCCATAATAACTTCAGCTAAAATATATAACAACTATTGTAAATCTAAATCTCATACCCAAATGCCCTAATCATGGACCCAAACCTCCATTTTGAAGCCCCAAAAATCGAATAGGGCAGACCCAATGTGAGATATCTGAAACCAAACACAAAACTCATTAAAATAAAGGAAAAAACAAAGCCACTATGGGAGGATTTAGTGTAAACGGGATCATACCATATTTTCAATTAGATGTTGGCGACGGCTGTATGGGTGGATCTCTGCAATGATGGCTAGAGGAACGAAGCTTGGCAGCGGTGGAATGAGGGAGGGCGGATGGGGAGGGTTTTTTGGTGATGTGAGAATGGGAAAAGAGTGTGTGCGCGCGATATGAGAGTGTGTGCAAACAAACTGATTTTTCCAAAATACTCCCTTTTTGAATTGAAAGTTAAATTTTATGAGTAAAAAACAGAGGAAAACCAAATATTTGAGGGGCAGATTTGTAAAAAAGAAAAGTATGTGATCTCAACCATTAAAATGTAAAAATATGTAAGGAGGTGGCATCGATCTAGACCGTTAAAAATGTTTACATTTTCAAAAACTTCCCTAACTTATTATATAGATATATCCACTAGGTTTAGTTCTTAACCTCAGCGCGAACCTTTAGGCTATTTAACGATCACGTCACACCTAATGCTATATTAAAAATCTAGACATCTAGACTAAATTGGAGATAAGATTACATTTAAGAGTTTGTACTCACAGACTATGCGATTATGATACACATTCCTATTATAGTATATAAATAAATTGATAGCGAAACACGGTAATGAAATTTATCTCATATACAGACTGCCACGTGGACAATGGTAATTAAGAATATATTATTTAACTAATGAAATTTGCCTCTTTATTAAAATATTCATCCGTATATAAATAAATATTAACTAAATAGAGTGTTCATGTACAACTAATCTGGATTTCCATGAAAAGTCAATCGCAAATCCATTGTATATATAAAAAAACATTCAGCTTCCATCTATGTTTTTATGTACACCCAATCCGGATGGCTGTGTAAGAAGCCATTCAACCTCTTCCCCCGATTTGAGATTTAAATGTGGATTTACCCAATGAGGAAAATATCCTACACAGTTGTATCTTTATGGCATCTTATACCAAATAAGAAACCCATTCATCTTCTACCCAATACGAATCAAATCTTCCTCAAACCCCAAAAATTTAGTCTATAGTTGTTCAACTTCCTCTTATTATTAACATCTTAGAGCTGACATCTAATTGCATCTTCATTAATGGAAAAATACACAAGGATACAACTTAATATCAGTCATGATACAAACGTTACATTGTAACAACCCGCGTAATTTTGGACTATTTTAATTAATTTATGGAAAAAGGAGGAAAATAAAGTTTTTGATAAAATTATTTTTATTGCTCAAATATGTTGAATATTATTTTTAAAGGCGAGAATTTCAAACGGTTTCGAAATCGGAGTTAAACCCGATTTTAATTTTTTTTTTTGTTTTTAACTCTTGGAATTCTAAGTCGGCGAACATTAAGTAATTTTCAAGAGTTGTTTTGACTTCAAACTCTTCATTTCTTTGCCTTGTTTAAAGGAGTCTTTTGGCTTCCAACTCTTCATTTCTTTGCATTATAAAAGGAAGTCGTGGGCAACCCTTTTTAACCTACTTTTGGCACAAATTTTGGCAGCAAATATATTTTATATTCCTCTTCTTTTTATATACACATTGGCCCTTAAGATTTGTGAGTTCCAACCTTAGATTAGAGGTGTTCTTGGGGCTATGTTTGAGGAGGTTCTTGGAGGAGATTTTGTAGATCTTTTGTGTTGATCTTGAGGATGTGATCATTGGTTTCTCATCATGGTTTGAGGTATGGGATTTTACACAATATGCTCCTTAAATCTCGCGAGTGTCATTCTCTTTGAATTCTTGTTAATTGAACTCATATTTGAATTGATAAATTCATTGAAATCTGGAAAATAATTGTTGAAATTATTTTGATTCATGTGGTATCATTATATTGTTAATGACCACGTTGTCATGAGATTTTAATATGGCACAGATGTTGGGCACCCGCCAAAATTTATGTTTCCTGGGCTATGGCTTGATAAAGCATATACGGATGTGGTGAGGCCTGGTGACCCGGTTAAAGTGTTGTTGAGAAATTATATTGATAAATGCTATTGGGATTCGCATTTGATTTGAATATTCGTACTCGTGTTATTACGCTTTATTCACCGTTAATCCGTATTTTTTGAGCATAATTCCTGTCGTATTGTGTACTTCCCCATATTTTCTTTTAATGGAAAGTTAGCGCGGATTTTGGGGCGCTATGGAGATTGATTTTAGCGAGGATTGTTTGAGAAAGATTTGTATTATTTTAATGTATAGAGCTTTGGAGATTTGTATTTTATTTTCGAGTTAGTTGTTGTATTTTTTATTCGAGATACTTGTTGTAATTGAAGTGATTGAGATTAGTGGATTTATATTTTTATGGGTTTTTAGATGCTCTATACCTTGTCACTTGTGGATTTGGATTTATTTTATCGCATTAGCGCTCCGTTTGCTCTCCCCGGGCGGGCGGGGTGTTACATACATATCCTTCCCTCTACCAAAATAATGGTCTCCAACAAGTATATATATATTGATTGTCAGCATACACAAATCATCATCCAATAGCAAATATACTTCTGGTATACAATGTTATGAATATCTATTTTATTTATACATATCTGTTAAAACTTTGGAGCTTCTAAAATGGAGTATTGACCACCGTTATTCTTAACTTATTTGCACTTGGTACAAAAAATTGTTGAGAGAAAAATCTTCTACTGAGGTATGATATAATTAAGTAACTACTGAAAATGAGTGTGAATGGATGTTCACTTTTGCACATATTTGTATTTTTTTTATGTAAATGGTATGTGTTGTTAGTGTTTGTTATACATATATTTAATTCAATTGTTGAAGAAAAAGTAATTTTTTAGACATATATTTAATCAAGAAGTATATATATATATATATATATATATATATATATATATATATATATATATATATATATATATATATATATATATATATATATATATATATATATATATATGTAAATGTACTTTTATAACATATATGTAAATTTGGAATCATACATTTGTTTATTATTCTTACTTGAGAAAAGATAGGAAATCATATTTGTGTCTAAATAATACAAACATAAATTTTGCAATTGTTTATTTGTAATGTATAGTCCTAAAAGATAAGTTATTGATATAAAAGTAATATAATTGAAAAAACAATCCGTGCTAATATTCAACCTTCGCCGATTATCGTAATCAGGACTTCTAAACAAATGTTCAATTTATATACGCAAAACATAATATATATTTTTAAAATTTTTAAAATTATATATTTCGTATTCGTTTAATATCAACTAGGTCAATTGTATTGTAATGCAAGAGAGCCATATATTACTCGACATATGTTTTTCCCATAACTTGGACCCCCCCCCCCCCAAATTGAAATGTAAGTAGCGTATTTTTAATAATAAGGAAAAAATATTCCACCACCCATAATTTTTTTTACTATTATTTATACTTACTAAAATATCCTCAAATATGTCATTTACATATTTCCTTGTGTCATTTGAACTATTTGGTTAATGAACAAAAAAAAATTATTTTACGAAAAATGGTTCTCAATGAACTTGAACGCATTCTTAAGTTCGATCGGATGTTCTCTAAAATAGAGATTGTTGACGTCGACTATCCAAGCCTCCGTGCTAAAAGGTTTTCCTCATGATATAGCAAATGCGAGCTTGAAGAAATGATTTATCAATCAATGAACAAGAGTAAGTGATCATGTCAGGAGAAGGTTGATGACGTCCTAAAGGCATTGGAGACTAGCTCCACAATACAAATTGGCACTGGTGAAGGATCGGTCATCTAATCTCCCAACACTGCGAAAACTAAGGAATCCATACGTGATTCCATTATGAAGAATCTTCACTCAAAAATTGATGTCAACGATGATGTTCTGATTCCAAACACGAAAACATTTATCAACCTCGATCCAACGTCTGATGATGAGTTTAATGAAGTTTTCCGAATAGTCTTTGAGGATAGATAAACAATAGTGGAAACCTACAGCTCCCAAAAATCATCTGACAGTATCCGCGTTTGTGATTTCAATTATTATGAGTAGACGTTTGCCAATCAATTGATGCATTTTTCGTATGAAGAAGATCCATCGGAGGACTCAACCGCATCCTCATCCGTTGCTTAGATCTATTATGAGATTCTATCAGTTGTTTTAGCTAACTTATTCAAGTGTAATGTTTTTTGCTAAGAATTTTGGAGTTTCTATGGTTTAACTGTGTTATGTCAACAATTAAGTGGCTAGTTTATCAATATAAAATTTTCATTATTTCCATCGTATCTCGTGAGATTTCCTTAATGTTGCGCTTCATTTTTAACAAGAGATCGTAACTTATATTTATGAATTAAATAACATAAGTCCCTAACATTATATATATTACATTATTAATTTATATCCTCTGATATTGTAACTAGATGAATTGAAAAAATATTTCACCTATTATATATGTGTGATGAGTACCAAAGTAAATCCATTCTGAAATATTATGTTTCTATCGTAATTGTAAGATCCTTATACATGAAAGAAATTAATTTATTGAATATAAATAACAATTTGGGGAAGAAAATTAATTGTTGTAAACATTTAATAAAAGTTTTTAGAGATAAACTATAAATGACATATAAATACCCCATAATATTGAAGATGTGAGGAAGATACAATCGTAGGTGTGAATATATAAGAGATTATAGGGAAAATTTTATAATGCCAAATCACGTAAGGTTAAAGAATGCAAACACATGTTAAAAATTCAGCTAGAGTTATGTCTTGATATTCCCTTTGATTTTCCATACTAAGAATTTGGAGGAGCATTCCAAGCATTTGAGAGGTTACTAAACAATCTGTAATCCAAGAATTTGGAAGAGCATTCCAATACTTAGGCCAATCCATCTGAGGTTAACCTCAATGAAATTTAAACCTCGCAAATAACTTGAATCCCCTAAACAAAGGTCTCTAAGATGTACCCAAGGACCACATCGTAAAAGTAAAAACCTTAGCTCAATCGGTGAGACATCATGTAGACTATTTAAGGCCCCTCATAAAACTTATAAACCACAGAGGATGTCCAGAGAAATCCACGGTAGCCATAAATATATTTAATGCTAAATGTAATGCCTTAGACAACTGTAAAGACTTTCCTGAAGGTATTTTAGTGATTGACAGGCAACACAGGCCTGGGATTAGCATCTTAATCTCTTGAAAGGGAGCTGAACTCCTCAAAAGACACCTCCGATATTCAAAAAAGTGTTAAAGAAAGTTTTTGACAACATGAAGATAGTTAGGAGACTTTAAGCGACTCCATAGGGGATAATGCACCCTTCTCCATAATTTGATATGGTTGGTGGAGATTCTGACATGGTTGGTGGCCATATGCTCTATGTTCCCACTACGAACCCCATTTGATGCAAGATACGTGTACAGAGAATTACCACCTAGAAACCTCCCACCTGGTGAACCTTAATCACACTACTACATCAAGATAGAAAATCAAGGGATTTGAGGACGATGTCAACAAATCTTATTAAGTGCCCCAAATGAAAGGAAACCAAGAGACATTCGATAAATCCTTATCGAATTACAACCTAATGTGGTCGATAGGTTTTAATGTTCACTGTAAATCTTTCTTAAGCGTTATATTCAAGATCTAAAGACTCCTACTTATAACGAAGATCTTATAGAGATACAACTTTATCATCCGTCCTATGTAAGGTCTAAATGATATTAAATAAGAGACTCTGCAATGACTTTATAATATATAACCTTAATTAGCATTAAAGAGTGTACTAAATTGAGCACATTTATAGTGTGTTAAGATGAATAATTACTGTAGCATTCATCATACCACCTGATCATACTACTACATCACGCTAGGAAATCTAGTGAGTTGAGAACGATGTCAACAAATTTTATTAAGTGCCCAAAATGAAAGAGTAACAAGAGACATTTGACAAATCCTTATTGAATGATAACCCAGTGTGTTCGATAGCTTTTAATGTACATTGTACATCTTTATTGAGCTTTATATTTAAGATTTAATGACTTTTAATTATAATGAAGATCTTATTGAGATATAAATTTACAATCCGTCCTTTATAATGTCGATATGCTATTAAATAAGAAAATCGGCAATAACTTTATAACATATAATATTGATTAGATTAAAATAACTTGCTAAGTTGATCACATTTATAGTTTGATATGGTGGATAATTAGTGTAGCATTCATCATGCCACCTGAATAATGCCACCTGATTCATAGTTGGTTGTCTCTATTATTTTCTCCATTAGATGTTTTTGTCTCAGCGTCTAAATTTGTTTTGCTTAGGTTTGTAATTGTTCTTATCAGTTAGAAATTCCCCTTATTCTATTATGTTAATAAAAAAATCTCATTTTGATAAACCAATGACATGTTTTTAAAATTGTTACCATTAATCACTTAATGAGTAGTATTGTGATTCGTTTCGTATGGTATAGTACAAGATATTGCCAATATCTGCATAATTTGAGCAGTGTAATTTCTCACATTCTATGAATGTGTTTGCCTAGGCCTGGCATTGCTCATATCAGTTGGAACTTAAACATCTTCAATGAATAGCATTTGCTCGTTTAGATACATAAATGAATTGATATCATGAATAATAAAATATAGGGGTTTGTGTGGTTTTATCAATAGCTGGACACTTCAAAATTCTGCTATCAATCCTGATCTCAGTTGATAAGTTGAAGGCATATCAATAAATTGTTATGTATCCCTAAGTAATTGGATCATTAGGATTGACACCAACGTTTTACAATGGACTATTATGTCCACTTAGATTCGTAACAAACTTCACTTATCACCTTACACCCTCGATGAGCAATAACATTGCTATCTTATAGTATTTACACAATTTTATTTGCATACTAAAAAGTCGTAATGGATTTACATCCATTCCAAAACATAAGTAATTTATCCAAATTTAATTAAAGAAAATTTGTAGATATATGTGATGTGTCCTTATGAAAACATCATAATATGTGAATATAGTTGTCATTACTTTGGTTTCTAAAGTGTTAGCCTATGTTGGTAACTTCTAAAAAATTAGCGATTAACAAAGAAATATATTATTAAACTATATTGAGGCTGGGACAGTAAGTAAACAAAAATCCATAGGTATTTGTGATAAAATTAAAAGAGTTGTAACTGCACCTATTTATTTTCTAACCCAAAGTTTTATTAATTTTTTGTGGAGGGTATAGGCATAGTATTTGAAATATCAACTTTTCTTTTAGAAGAAATTGGAAAACATGAGGTTATGAATCTAATTATTTGACTAGAATTGAGTAACCAATTTTCGTGATTGAATGGCGTTAATACGAGACGATTATCTTAAAGTTATGGCACCACTAATAGATTATAACATTTTTTAATATTAACTTTTAGGTTTTTTCAGCTATTGAAATCATCAAAACTTATATAGAAATTCTTAATATTAATAGAGTAATATTATATTACTTCTTTTAAGATCATATTTACTTATACTATATTTTATATTTAGATGGATTGCAGCGAAAGATATAGACAAGCTAGGATGCATAGAATCATGATACGTTCTTCAGGTGGTAACATATCCTTAAAAGGACAACCATCTGCTTCTACGAGAGCTAATTCACATTATCCTCAAAATAACCTAACCAAATCTTCTATAAGTATAGTAAATATGGATGACACCGTTACAACACCCATCAAGAAACGTTCTCATTCTTCTCTATGCAACCAATAAATTCATCCCTCGTGAACGAGGCAAACGAATAAATATTGTATTCACAAATAAATCCCTCATGGAAATTATTGTGGATATACATTAGAGTGAGTGAATTGTGTCGTCTCAAAGGAAAATACCCCAACATCGAAGGACAAGGGAAAAATTACTCAAACAAACTCTCCTCCCCATAAAAAAGGTATGTAGTAAAAGATATGCATAATTATTATATTCATATTCAGGATGAGAACATAACATTGGCTTTCTCTACATGTGAAATATAATGGAAAGAATAAATGTTCGATCTCTAATCTCACGAATAACAATAAAGGGGGTCGCATATCCAAAAAGGTAATGCATAGGAGCCCATAAAAAAATTGTAATTCTAGGGAAAGATTCAGGCATATGGAGTTTTGGGCCACCATCACAGTACTGCAGTATTTGTGATGCTCATATATGGTACGAATAATGTATAAGAAAAACAGGGATACCTCTGTTCCTAAATTTTCTCTTTGTTGTTAAGAAGGAAAGTTAGGCTACCTACCCGAAAGGAACCGCCATCTTTCATTTTGGATTTGTTATCGTACAACGGGGGCTCAAGGTCTAAAATTTTTTGGGTTAACATTCGTGCGTACAACTCGATGTTTGCGTTTACCTCGATGGGATGAAAAGATGACAACACTTATAATAACGGTCGAGGATCTTAGGTGTACAACGTAAGTGGGAAGAATCATCACAAAATTGGATCTTTGCTCCCTAAAGAAGGAGAATATCTGAAATCTTCCCAATTACACATATATGATAGAGAATCGGAGATCTCCAATCGTATATCATCCCTACGTTCAACAAATGAAATGAGAAACATCGACGACTCCATTGTTTATAGACTTATAAAAATGTTTGATGAAAATAATGAATTAGAAAAGGTGTTTCTAATAGCTCGTGATCGTTTAAAAGAAGATGATTTCATAAACATCCGTGTCCAGTTATTAGGTTCCTATTGGGGTGATCCCCCAATTATAATTTACCATAAGGTTCTTAGATTGCAAGTTTAATCATTGGAGATGTGTTAGATACTAATTGTATGCATGGAATCATAATCGATCATAAGTCATCTGAATTATGTCGCATTAGCGAGCTACATCCCTCATTCATGGCTATGCAATCCTCAGTCATTTTTCTATATGGCGAAGATGGTTTTCATATTGACATACGTTATGCAAGTAATAGTGGTTTTCGCCATACAAAGAGCGAATGCGTAACTATGAGGGAATTCTACTCATATAAACTTTAACAAATAAATTCAGAGACAAATACATTGCATCGCTGTGGTCGTTTATTTTAACTATATATTATTGACGCATACACATGTATCGAAGAGGAGAGGTTCGTTGGATACAGCTTAATCAACAACAACTACGTTCTGAACTTTATATAGGCTTAAAAGACGGAGTTCTAAAAGGCTACACCTCCCCTCCATCTGTTGGTAAACGGATTTTCCTACCCTCTACTTTCACCAAAGGTCAACGTTACATGGTTCAAAGTTTCCAAGATGCCATGGAAATTTGTAGATGGTTTGGTAACCCAGACCTATATATCACCTTCACAGTGAATCCTAGATGGTCTAAAATACTTGGCTTCCTCTCATTAATTCCATGATAATAACCTGATGAATGGCCAGAGATTATAGTAAGAACTTTTAAAATAAAGCTTGATCATTTCATGAAAGATTTGGATAAAGGAATACGATTCGAGACCGTTATAGTGGGTTTTTACATTTCAATAAGACATTTACATTACAATGTTGAATCAATATTGATAACTTATCATTATTTTCTTTCATCTATTTACATTGAATTTAAAAAAGGGCTTACCACATGCTCACATAATACTTTTCTTGCATCCGGATGACAAACCTCTAAGCTCCACACAAATTGATATGGTCATCTTTGCTGAACTACCAAATAAAGAAGATGATCCAATTGGATTTGCATCTATTTCACAATTTATGATGTATGGTCCATGCGAACATGCAAACCCTAATTCACCATGTATGTCCAAAGGAATTTGTTCAAAAAAATTCCAAAGCCATTTTTACAAGAAACATCTTTAGATGAAAACAGATTTCCAAATTACAGAAGAAATGATGTGACCGTCGCACGGAAAAATGGTATACAACTAGATAACAGGTCCGTCGTTCCTCATAATAGAGATTTGGTTGTAAAGTACCAAGCATATATTAATGTTGAGTTGTGTACTAAAATCTGTAGCTATTAAGTACCTATTCAAATATGTAAGCAAAAGAGACAACAAAGCAAGAGTTGTTCTAAAAGAAAATATCATTCGAAATGACAATACAGAAGGACTATGTTATACATGTCGATGAGGTTAGGTCATTCCTTGACTACAAGTACATATCGGTTTGTGGAGCTGCTTAGAGGATATTTAATTTTGACATTCAATATCGAAGCATGACAGTTGAAAGATTAGCATTCCTTCTCCCCGACGATCAGAATATAACGTTTAGAGATTTAGAGAGATTGGATAATGTCATTGACAAATTGGATGTAGGAAAGACCATTTTCACTGAATGGATGAGAATGAGTTCGGATAATGCTGATGCCCGTGAACTTACATACGTTGAGTTCCCAACAAAGTGGGTTTAAAAGCCAAAATTTAAAGAATGGAAAAAAAGAGACAACAAAGAGTGCATCAGACATATTGTATATGCATATTCAGCATCCGGAAAGCGAATCTACTTAAGAATGTTGCTTTACATTGTGTGTGGACCCCGTAGTTACGAGGAGATTAAAACTGGTAATGGCATCATATACCCGACATATAGGGCCACGTGTTATGCCTTAGGCCTTTTGGATGGAGATAAAGAATGGCATGAGACACTTTCTCAGACATCCAATTGGTCAACGGGCCAACAACTCCGTGAGTTATTTGTTACAATGCTTATTTTTTGTGAAGTTGTTGATCCAATCGTTCTTTGGGAATAAAATTAGCACATACTATATGAGGATGTTCTATATAGACAAAGAAAAATACTTCAATTCCCACGACCAATCTTAAATGATTCATAGCTTAAAAATTATGCACTTCTCGACATTGAACAAGTTATGCGTAAGAATGGTTGAAGCTTGAAAGATTCTGCTTCGATGCCTCTACTTGATGAAACTTTTATGATAGATTTCGATAATCGATTATTGAAAGAGGGAACATCCTACGATGTTCACGAAATAGCAACGCACCATCTTCAACTACAACAAGGCTTAAATGAGGATCAAATGTTGGTCTATGAAACCGTAATTGATTATGTTAGTGAGAATAAGGGTGGATTGTTTTTTGTTTATGGTGCAGGAGGAGCGGGGAAAATATATTTGTATAAGACTGTTATAACCAACCTCGGATCCGAAGGTAAACTTTTCCTTGCTCTTGCATATTTCAAAATCGTTGCATTACTGTTACTTGGGGGTAAAACTTCTTATTCGAGGTTTGCAATTCCAATTGACAAATCTGAATCTTCAACCCGTGACATAAGTGTAATACCCCTGTAATCTTTGAGCCTTAAAAATCTTTGTTAAACATTAAATTTTGAAAAATAATTTTATGGAATCTATTTAATTTTTGTATGTAAAAATTTTGGTTTTTATATATTAAAATAAGGTTTTAAGTGGAATTTAAATCGGGATTAAAATTTGGAAATTATAACTTTTTATATAAAATCGGGAGAGGTTCTGGCCTAAGGAGGATAAAAAAAAATTTGATCGTTCGATTGAGTTAAATTTTTTAGAGCAACTTCATCTCACCATCAGCTATAACATAGCAAAATTTTAGCCAATTTCAACAGTCCGGTCGTCTGTAATGAATTTTCGAGTGTTCGTGTTTGATTAGGGCTCAAATTCTTTTTTGTATATAAACATAATGGATGGTTTTAGGACTTCTAAAACATATTTTATCCTTTTAAAAAATCATTAGCCTTCCATAATTTAATTCTCTATCTTTTACAAAACCTAAACCCCATTTAAATCAATCTTCAACCCAAGATTCAAGAGCTAAACCAGATTTTCTCAAGATCATTCAAGAATATGTTTTCATTATTTTCTCGAGAGGAATGCAACCATACAATCAGATTCTTCAAACAATTTTTACAGGCATGAATATTTCGATTGTTCCCCTTTGGTATTATGCGTATTAAATGTTGCCTAAACACTAATTATTAATTTTCTTAAAATAAATTAGAAAGACTAATTAAGAAAAGTTAAACTAAATTTGGCACTATTTTTATTCAAATTTCTAATACGATTTAAGACTCAAAACCCTTGAATGCTTAGGTTAGAGGCTAGGATTCTGTTAGAAATTATGACGTTCGTATGTAGAATAAAGTCGAGGGATGTTATAAATTGATTTCGATATATAAAATCACGTTAATTTTGTGCATCTTGTAGAATAGAGATTTATTGTTATATGCTCCCGGAAATATGCATGTGAATAGAAATCCGATAAATTGACGAAAAAATGAATTTCCTAATTAATGTTAATTAAACGTACATAAATTGGATAAATATTGAACTTTGTTTTGAATTTAAAGAATTGTTTTGACAAGTTGAAAATAGGTCACACTGTGGGGACGATGGGATTATTGGTGTAGTTAGTGTTCTCACTTTATTTTAGGTTGCTTGCTAGGTATGGAACTAGTAGGTAGGCCTTAGTTGTTGGTAACACTTTCTAAATATGGTACTAGTTAGTTTAGGTTTTATGGATGCATAATTATGGGGTGCGGCTGAATTGTACGTCACTTTCATTGGATCGTTAGCCTAGGTTCGAGGCTAGGTAGTAGTTATTGGTAGGTATTATTCCTAAATGATAGGTTAGGGGATAATTGTGTTTTTGAGACCTGTAGGCACTGAACTAGTAGTGGTTTGAGGATTTATGATCGATTAAAGGGTGGGGCTAATAGAAAATAATGAGAACTTGAGAAATGGAGAAGTAATGCCTAAGATAATAGACATGTATTAAAATGAATTTGTGTCGCGAGTATGTGCAGGGCTGATGGAATACGAGACGACTGGCTATAACGGAGTGGGTGTGTGTTGGCGTCACGAATATGTGCGGGGATGATAGAATATGGGTCAACTGGCTATAGTGATGTGTCGTGCATGGAACCTCACGAGTATGTGCAGAGCTGATAGAAATCAGGTTAGTTGGCTATAGTCAGGGGAATGGGTGTGATGTGTAAAACTTTAAGCATGCCAAGAGTGTGTGCATGCTCGATAAGGGGTCGCTTGGCAATAGTGGCGTCGCATGAATAAAAATAATTGGATAATTAAATTAAGTAATAATAAGAGCTATGGTTTAGATCATAGATGAAATTAAGTAATTAGACTTGAACCGTTGGGGTGGCTTAGTTGTAGGTAGATAATGGTAGTTATTTCTACTCGCATTGTTAATATATATCCTGTTTAATTTAAAATAATCTATTGTGGTGTTTATCATGTATAATGCTATTATCTGGGTTTTTGAACCCTAATTGGGAGGAGTAGCTATTATTCATGCAGTGAGCTTTGACCCATTGCGTTGACTAATATTTCAGGTATAGTGCTGAAGTAGCTGTATAGTAGTGATTAGAGATAATTTTTGGGAATGCATCTGGAGATTTATTTTACTTTCTTTAGTACTTTAAATTTACTTTCCATTCCGTCATTTTATTTTGAGACAGTTATTTCTGAATTTTTGGTGGTTAATTCGGTTGCACAGTTGTTTATGGATTTTAGTTATAGATTTGTATTGGAATTATTTATTAGCTATTATTTTATAAAATTTGAGTTGGATTTATTTTGAAGATAGCATGGTGATGGATTTTAATATTTCGTGAATGGTTATATTTATTGAAAATTTGAGGATATCTTGTGGAAAATTTTCAAATGTCTCATATATCTGTCATATGCTAAGAATGATATTTAATTTAGTAACGTCCAACGTATTTTGGTGGCGGCCGACGCCAGAATGCGCGGGGTGTTACAATAAAGAAATGAGCCAATCTCTCTGACCTCATTCGTAAATGCTCATTAATTATATGGGATGAAGCACTTATGGATCATCGTCACACATTTGAAATGGTTGAGTGAAATCTACATGATATTCTACGTTTTGATGATGTGGATTCAAACGATAATACGATTGGGGGAAAAATTGTTCTTCTAGGAGGAGATTTTAGGCAAACCTTGCATGTTGTCCAAGGAAGGACAAAGCATGATGTCTTTAGAGCTTCTATCAACATGTCACCTATTTGGAATCATTGCAAAGTATTTGTCCTAAAAATATATGAGAATCCAAGATAACAACTTCTTCTCATATTGGGTTCTCAAAATAGGAGAAGACACTCTACCTTCAACTTCTTTTAATGAGGAGTTAGATAAGGCCTGGATTGAAAGTCCAAATTATTTACTTATTCAACCAAGATACAATCCCGTAGCTACCATCATAGATAGCACATATCCCGGTCCTAATTTATACATACAGAACGAACAATACTTGAGGTCAAGAGAAATTCTAACCCCAACTAGTGACGTCATGGATGAGATACACCACTTTGTCATGAATAAGATTCCCGAGATTGAGAGTACATACCTCAGTTCTGACTCGATTTGTAAATCATTTTCTTGAATAAATGATGAAGACAAGCAACTTTCGATAGAGTTTCTAAACAATTTAAATTTTAATGGGTTACCAAGTCACAAGCTGTGTTTAAAAGTTGGGGCACCTGTTATCCTTTTGCATGACATTAACCAAAGTGTTGGCTTACGTAATAGTACTCGATTGATCATTACTCAGCTAACCAAATGTATAATTGAAGTTAGGGCTATTACTGGGACTCACATTGGTACAAAGGTTTTCATTCCAAGGATTGTTATGACATCTACCGATAAAAAATGGCTTTTTGTGCTAAAATGTCACCAATTACCATTGAGATTGTGTTATGCAATGGCAATAAACAAGAGTCAGGGAAAAACTTTATCGAACATTGATGTCTACTTGCCCTAACCTGTCTTTTGCCATGGGTAACTTTACGTTGCGGTTTTAAGAGTAACATCTAGAGCTGGGTTGAAAATCCTTATAAAAAATGGAGATGACATTGGTCATAATTACACTAAAAATATAGTATTAAGTGAGATTTTCTCTCAATTAGAATCAAGTACACTAATTTAAATATTTATACAAACATTACATTCAGGATTATTATTTTAATGTTTAGGTCTACACATTACTATTATGTAAAACATTTTGAATCATTATCTTCTATACAACAATTGTCTACTGATTGCTGATCAAGTATGACTCATGCATATGTACCGTAAAAGATCTCACCCCTACCTCAAAATATTATACAATCAAAGCTCGTGTAACAAGGAAATGGGAGGTTAGGAATTTAAAAAAGAACACTGAGCTGCTATTTGTTGATTATGTTCTCCTCGATGAAAAGGTACTTGATTTAATTCTCATTTGTAATGAACTTTATCTCCAATTTACAATTATATATTTTCTCAAACTACATAGCCTATAATTATAAAGTTTAAATATACATACATGAAAAATTTCTTTTACATAACATTAGTATGCAAACACCATAGATAACTACCATAAAATTATAACTATATCATAACCACAACAATAAATGACATAATAATAACGCGGAGTTTGCTCCCAATAAATACGTCATAGGCTACTTAAAAATACTCCAATGAATACGATATGTGCTATTTAATGTATATAAATTCCCAGTGAATTAGTGAGGCTCTTTTTTTTTGCTGGGAGTATAAAAAAAAGTAAATACCCTAACTCCTTAAATCAGTAGCAATGTATGTATAAACTAAATAAATTAAGTGTATGCATTTTTTAAGCCAACAATTAAGGGTAGAAATTTTGGAAAAATTTAATTTCTTGACATATCATCGGTATCCCAATAATTGTTTAGCAGACTTGATAGACAGTTAGGCTTTTTCCTTTCTTAAACCCATTGTCATGTTCGAGATTTATTAATTCAGCATCTCTAATAGTCAGGACTTGGATTAAATATATATGCTATAAATTATGATGATTCTTTTATAAACTAATGAGGTTTGGAGTTTAGTTGAATAATATCATCTCAACCCCTCTCATTTTACCATGTTCGACATCATTTCTCAAACACTGCTGCCACACATTCTATCCTCAATTAATTTAGAAGTGAGTCACGATTACTCTTTTTCAATTCATCAAAAATTAGAGATTACGTTCAACTGATACGAAAAAACAGACAATTATATGTATTCGTAGTTGGATTTTCCCTTCCATTATGTCTTACGAAGTAGGAAGACCACGTTATAGAGCTGTATTTGACCATATCATTAATTATGGCTCAATTATGATCAATATTCTAATATACTTCAATCCCTGATTCTCATTTGTCGTTAAAAAATTCATATTACATCGGTAACCAGTTCCATTACTATTCGTAGAAACCTTACTCTTCACTCTGTATAATAATTATCTGCACTTCCAATCATAGAAGAACATGCCATAAACATATATTTGTTAATTATTCGATCTCTTATTCAATTGTATTCAAATTTGATACATAATTCACTTCAATATACTGAACTATATTCAACGTTCGACTTCCCAACATTTGTACTTCTATATCATGTTGTTTTCGATCATTAAAGGATTTCTAGACATCTAAAATCAGAACAAATTTTTAAGAGATAAGAGAAATATGTGACTCCTACTCAAAACGTTGTTCGTATTTCTTATATCATCGTCTACTAAAAAAATATTAGAATGGATTCAAAATTACGTTTGATGCTGAATGGACTGACCATCTGATCATACTCTTTTGTAATATGGAATACGATTGATGTTGAAGGGAAGCTTTATTGTTGTTTATATCGTGTATGCATTAATGAACATCGATCGATATCAGTTAAAGCTTTTAAAAATATCTATAATCTTGACATATTTTTAAGAGCCCAACCAAATATGTTCATCCTATTCGAAATGTTGTTCGTACTCGTTATATCATTGTCTTCTGAACAAAATACTAGAATCGATTCAAAAATACTATTGATACTGAATGGACTGTTAATGAGGTCATTGAGAGATAACAAGTGGACAACAATATGCCAGCAGAGGCTAAGAGAGTGGCGTTTCAGGCGGACGGGAAGGATTTTTTCTTAGTGAAGGAATGTTTTGACAACAGATACCAGTTTATCCTTTCACAGATGAATGATGGGAAGTAATTTGGAGTGATTCTCGCTAGAGGAGAAGTATGCTGGCTGGGGACTTGTTTAAGGGAAGCTTCTTGGGACGC
Organism: Sambucus nigra; assembly: GCA_949130495.1. NCBI lineage: Eukaryota > Viridiplantae > Streptophyta > Magnoliopsida > Dipsacales > Adoxaceae > Sambucus > Sambucus nigra. Next base: position 405,723,743 of record OX422220.1, read on the forward strand.
CAGAGGTTACTTCAAAATGCGTAGGAGTCGAGACAGAAGAGTGATTGTTTATACGTGCTTCAGAAGGCGTAGATACTGGTTCAATATGGTAGTCATAAAGGAGATGAGTAGAGTGTGCTTTCAATGGTGGGAGGAAACTGACCACAAAGGGTGGAGAAGTATTGGAAGAGCGGTTCGGAGTATGGAGCAAGTGGTTCCCTGTATCAAGGCGGTTACGAGGCCAACGTCACCGGCGTATGCATTGGACGGGCGTACTTATCTCCAAGCTGCCAAGGTTGAGTCTTGGCCTTTATCTAAAATCATTATCAAGGAGGACAAATCTGGAGGGATTGACCTTTTGGTTGAGGAAGAGTCTTGCTTCCCTAGAGTGCAGTTTTTCCAAAGAGCTGTGATGGGTCAGATTGGTGGAATGGACTCGTCTCCTCCATCATTAGAGAAGATGAAGATTTGGGCCAGAGAGAAATGGAAAGCTATTGGTAATACTGAGATAAGGTAACTCCCCTCGTCCACGTTCTTGTTCGTCTTTGCTTCCGTAAAAGAGGCGAAGAGAGTTCTGATGAAGAAGACATGGATGTTCTTTCAAGACGAACTGCAGGTGCAAAGGTGGCACCCTCTAGCAGGTTTTTATAACGGTAATAATTCGTCCGACCTTCTTTGGATTCGTGTGATGGGCATTTTAATCCATCTGTGGGGGATTGAAGTGTTCCATGCTATAGGAGAGAAGTGTGGTGGCTTTGTGAAAACTGACGCTGACACAGTGATGGGGATAGAATTACAATGGGCGAGAATTCTGGTTAAGCGTAACGAGCCTCTACCAGACCGTCTGAAGATCAGTGTAGGGGGTTGGGTATTTGAAGTGTGCGTTTGGGAAGAAATTCAAACCTGTGTATACCAAGGTTGCAACAAAGAAGTCGACACAGAGGGGAAACACAACGGGACTGTTAAACTGGCTGACATGCATGCTTCTCACAAGCTGGGAAATCAGTTATCTAAAAGGCCTCTTAAAAGTAGCGATGAAAAGGTAGCTACTCCGGGAGCAACGACTACTGTTAACGGACAAAAGGCGATAGGGAGAGACGAGCGCACGATGGCTGTAGAAGTGAGCAACACAGGGGCAAAGCAGACGTCGGCAGGTGGTGGCATGACGGACATGGAGTTGCAGTCAGCACAGACCAGGGATGGGGCTGATTTTTTGGCGCTGTTACCAGTCCCAGCCATTCCTGGTGGCGAGATAATTACACTGCTGTTGTCATCGGAGTCAGTCTACAATGACACGGCGGGGACGTCAGACTTCGTACGTGGGTGGACTAAGTTAAACGCATCGGTTTGTCTAGTGGATCCGGTTGCTGTGTCTAAGACGAGGATAGGTGCAGGTCTCAAGCTGGCCAAAAAGTTAGAAGGGACGTGCTCAGAGGAGGCTAGTATTGAAAAGAACGTGCCTAGAGACAAGACTGGTATAAAAAAAGTTAGTGCTGGTAATGTTGTGACAAGTGGTCTCAACAGTTGTGTGTTTAAGGAATTCAAAAAGAAAGTTGGTAGTGCGTCAAAACTGAGTTACAAGGACAACAAGGTGATGGGCGGCGTAGACCCCTTGCCTCTATCAGCTAAGGAATGATTGGGAATAGAGATAGTGGGACATTTGGTTGAAAAGAAAAGTCAGTTGGAAAATTTAGTTATATACGGCTATACGGGTGTATGTTCTTTTCCTTTGTTAATAAAGAGGGATTGTAATTATGAAACACCTCATAGTGGGACTAGTTCATAGCCAAATGGGATAGATGTGATAAGGAACGTGGGAAAAGGCGATATGATGGATTCACTGTCTGTACACGAGACTCAAAACAACATGCAGAAAGTGTCAGAAAATTTGGTGGAGTCACAAAGGTGGGTTGAGAATAAAATTAAAAAAGCGGGGTCGGAAGGTGGTAAAGAAATTCTGAAAGGAAGAAAAAATGGCTATCCAAAGTACGCTATGTTAGGACTCAAAAAGTTCAAAAAATTCGGCAACTCGGCAAAAAACATCAAAAAGAATAATAATATTAGGAATAAAAAAGTGGGTGTGGGGAAGGTGAGTGGAGGGAATTCGTTAATCCTACGGGGAATCATCTAGAGGGGAAAAAAAAATCAACCGAGAGGGGTTACTTTGTCAAGAGGCAAGTCGGTAGTGGTGGTGAGTGAGAAGGTCATTAGGAAGGATAGTGGGGTTGGGGAATGTGGTGCTCGATGGGATGAATTAAAAGATTCTAGGTTGTGGGTAGACCTAGAGATCTCGAGACAAGAGGAGAATATTGGGGAGTCCCTGGGGGGAGGGTGGGAAGAGGATCCGAATGGATAGAGGGAGGATTTGCTAGGAGCCTTTAGTACAGATGTTGGGGTTAATTTTGAAGGGGCTGAAAACGAGGCCTGGGAGATGTTCGAGAAAATTGGAGGGAAAATTAGGGACATGGAGGGGGGGGGGGGGGAGAAAGTGAGGTATTAAGTTCCGTTTAAGTCCACAATGAAGTTACGCATTATATCATGGAATGTGAGGGGGTTAAATGATACAGGAAAAAGGGGTATCATCGGGGGGGTTATTTCTAGGTGGAAACCTGATGTTCTATGTTTACAGGAGACCAAGATGAGTGAGATGGACGTGGGGTGAATCGGGTCTATTTGGGGTGGGCGGGGGATCAATTGGGTTAGTCTAGATGCAGTGGGTGCCTCGGGAGGGGTATTGATCTTATGGAAGTCAGCGGTAGTAGATCTGATTGAAAGTCTTGAAGGCAGCTGGTCGTTATCTTGTGTATTTAAAAATGTGGAGAATGGCTTCATATGGAGCTTCTCTGGTATCTATGGGCCAGTGGAAGATGCATGCAGGTGGGAGCTGTAGGAGGAATTGGCAGGGGTAAGTAGGGTTTGGGGCGTCCCTGGTTGCATGGGACAAGATTTTAATGTGGTGAGATTTGGTGCTGAGAGGAGTAGCGGGGGTAGAGTTAGCAGATATATGAACGAGTTCTCTGATTTTATTGATGAAGTAGAGCTAATCGATTTGCCTCTAGAAGGGGGTTTGTTTTCTTGGTCCAGTCTTAGGGACTTGCCTTTGATGTCTCGTTTGGATTTCTTTCTCATTTCACAGGCATGGGAGGAGAACTTCCCCGGGGTGATTCAATCTACATTACCTAGGGTGACCTCTGATCATTGCCCAATTATGTTAGAATGCAGAGGGTGGAGTGAGGGCAGGACCCCTTTCAGATTTGAGAACATGTGGCTCAAGGAGCAGGATTTCACGGAAAGGGTAAGCAATTGGTGGGCTGGGTATGAGGTGGAGGGGAATGCCAGTTATCGTTTGGCAACAAAGCTAGGTTTGATCAAAGAAGATATCAAGAGGTGGAACAGAGAGGTATTCGACCAGGTGCGCCTGGTCACGGCTAGATATATGGATGAGGTGAGGAGGCTGGATGAGAAAGAGGGGAGAGTCAGGCTCTCTGAGGAGGAAAGGAGATGGAGTGCTTTAAATAAAGAGGAACTGGGGAAGAGTCTTATTCAAGAAGAAATTAGTTGGAGACACAAATCGAGGGTGTTATGGCTGATGGAAGGTGACTCGAATACGAAGTTTTTCCACTCAGTGGCTAAGTCGCACAGGCGGGGAAACCACATTGGGAAAATTTCGGTGGGGGGTGAGGTGTTTGAAGAAGAGAGAGGGGTGAGAGAGTCCATTGCCCAGTATTATGAGGATTTGTTCAGGGAAGAAGAGGAATGGAGGCCATCTCTTGATGGGGCGGAGTTCGAGTGCATTTCGGCTTCTGAGGCTGTAGCTATTGAGGCTCCCTTATCTGAAGAAGAAGTTGTGCAGGTGTTAAAGTCTATGAGAGGGGACAAGGCGCCGGGGCCGGACGACTTCACGATGGCTTTCTTTCAGCATTTGTGGACGATTATCAGGATTGATGTGATGGCTTTCTTTGAGGAGTTTCATGATAGGGGGTATTTTTTACAGAGGTTAAATGCGACATTCATCACCCTTATTTCAAAAAAGGGGGAGTCAATTGATATTAAAGATTACAGACCGATAAGCATGATTGGGAGTGTCTACAAGCTCCTAGCCAAAGTTTTGTCGGTTAGGCTCAGGAAGGTGATTAACCCTCTGATCTCTGAGTCTCAGAATGCCTTCGTCGGGGGGAGGCAGATTCTTGACTCTATTCTGGTGGCAAATGAGCGTGTGGAGGATAGGAGTAAAAGTGGGACTCCAGGTATTGCTTGCAAGATCGATATTGAGAAGGCGTATGACCATGTGAATTGGAAGTTTCTTCTTTATCTATTGAAAAGGATGGGTTTTGGTGAAAGGTGGTGCCGTTGGATAAAGAGGTGTGTCTCCACGACTAGATTCTCGGTATTGATTAATGGGGTGCCTAAGGGCTTCTTCCCTAGTTCGCGTGGTCTGAGCCAAGGAGATCCGTTATCTCCCTTCCTATTCATTCTGGTCATGGAGGCCTTTAGTAGGATGATGGGAAGGGTGGTGGCGTCTGGGTGGATCAGGGGATTCGAATTTGGGGCTTCGGGTAATGTCATGGTGACCGTTACTCACCTCTTATTTGCTGATGACGCGATTATATTTTGTGATTCAGACCGTAGGCAAGTCCGGGCGCTGAGGTTACTTCTTATTTTCTTTGAGGCGGTTTCGGGGCTTAGGATTAATGCGGGAAAATGCGAGTTGATCCCTATTGGGGGATCGAGAGACGTGGATGAGCTTGTGGGTATTTTGGGGGGGAAAAAAAGGGTCCTTCCCAAATACTTATCTTGGTTTGCCTCTTGGAGCTAAGTATAAGTCCAAGGCAATTTGGGACCCGGTCTTGGAAAGAATGAGGAAGAGGCTGGCAGGATGGAAGAACGGGTTTTTATCGAAAGGGGGTAGTCTTACGTTGATCAAGAGCTGCCTGTCCAGTTTGCCTACTTACTACATGTCTATCTTACCTCTACCCGTGGTCGTGCGTAGAAATTTGGAGAAGCTCATGAGAGATTTCTTGTGGAAAGGTACGGAAGACGGTTTCAAGCACAACCTTGTCAGTTGGGATGAGGTTTGCAAGCCTATCAAGGATGGTGGGGCAGGTGTGAGGAATTTGAGCCTTTTCAATAAGGCTCTTCTGGGGAAGTGGCTATGGCGTTTCCCTAGGGAGGAACATAGTATGTGGAGAAGGGTAGTTGGAGCTAGGTGGGGTTCTTAGCAAATGGGGTGGAGACCGGTTGTGGGGCTTTTAGCCCACGGAGTGGGTCTATGGAAGCATATTGCGAGGGAGTGGGAGGATTATACTAGAAATACTGAATTTATTTTAGGAAAAGGGGACAGGATTAGATTCTGGACAGATAAATGGGGGGGAAATGGGTCGATTAAGGAGCTCTTTCCTAGTATCTATAATATAGGGGCAAATCAAGATGGGACGGTGATAAAGCATGTAAATGTCAGCGGAAACGTGGTCACGTGGAACCCTCAGCTTAGGAGAAGACTTTGGGACTGGGAACTTGAAGAGGCAGATTTGTTTTTTGATTGGTTGAGATCGGCCCCCCGTACGTCAACGAGGGAGGATTCTTTGAGGTGGATAGGGGGTGGAACTGGGGTTTTCACAGTTAAGGGGTACTATGTTATATTAAGTGGTAGGGATACCCCCAGGGTTCGTTTTCCTTGGAAGAAGATTTGGAAGGTTAAGGTGCCTCCTAAGGTTAGATTCTTCGTTTGGACGGTGGTGAGACAGGCTATTTTGACGATGGAAGGTCTGCAGAAGAGAAGATATCGCCTGGCTAGCCGGTGTTGGTTATGCAAGGAAGAAGAGGAAAAGACCGACCATTTGCTGTTGCACTGCAGGGTAACGAGAGGTTTGTGGGACATTTTTTTGGCTATATCTAGGACCCATTGGGTCATGCCGGGGTCTGTTAGGGCTCTTTTAGAGGCCTGGAATCCTCCATGGGGGCGGGGGGGGGGGGTGACAAAAGGGTTTGGCGCATGGCTCCTCACTGCATCTGGTGGACGATATGGATGGAGAGAAACGCGCGCTGCTTCGAAGATATTGAGATGGTGCCATCGAGACTTGGTTATATATTTTTAAGCACCCTTCTCAGTTGGTCAAAGATGAAGATTTACGCCACGTCCCATGATTTGGTTACCTTTATAGGCGAAATTCTCTCAGTATTGTAATTTGGGATGTTGTTTGGCGGGCGTATGTGTATGTTTATTTTCTTCTTTTTCTTCTCTTTGCTTTGTATACTCCCTGTATACGGGTTCGCTCCCTTAGCGGTTGGCTTTATAGATACATTTAATTATAAAAAAAAAAATGAGGTCATACTCCTCTGCAATATGGAACAAGATTGACGCCGAAAGAAAAACTTTGGTGTTGTACATATCGTATATTCGTTAATGGACACCAATCGATATCATATATTACGCTTCTCAAATTCATTCACGCATAATCACTGTCAGTACCTGCTCCTGATTGAAAACTGTGACATCAATTTTTTTTACTTTTCCATTCCAAGGATCACTTTAGCGACAGAACGCTACACCTATAATAATTCATCTTCCATTTTACTAAATTAATTGTATTAATTAAATTAAATTTGTTACTATAAATGCAATAATGTATAGATTAATCGTATACACATTAATATTGTTATGATTACTGCATCGAGTGTCTTTATTTATAGACTACCCTTTTTACTTTACACGATATTCAGAAAATAAATAGAGTAGTTCAGCCTCATATAACAATTAAATTTTAGAAATGTAATTGCTCCTTACTATCATATATGACATTTACGAAATTGGGATGTTTAACAGACTAAGGGCTGCCCAATCTGTAGAAAATAACAGTCTTCAAAGTAGTAGCACTATAGTCTCTTCGTACTTATTTTCCCGTCTACTATCTCAATATTTAATATTGTCAAAAATTTGTTCTCCTTTACATTACAACATATTTAATACCAATCACATTACGTTGCATTAATGTTATCTTTATTTTCATTTATTTCCTTTCCCATCCGCCTTTTTGCTTTACAAGATATTCATCACCTAAATAGATTTGTTCTTCCTCATATGACACTTAAGTTTACAAATTTAATTGCTCCTGACTGCCTTTATTCTACTTCTTATTTTCTATTATCATTTCTACATTCTTTTTGCTATAATTCTATTACATAAATAAATTCACAAATTTCCTTTTTAGTCACTACATATTGGTTATTTAGAATCCAAATGAAACTTATTAGCAATGTTTGATTTCATATATATGACATATAAGGATTTCTGATGTTTTCCAGACTAGGGGCTTTCCGAACTGCTTAAAATAACATTTCTCAATGTGGCAACACTGTAGTGTTAGGAATACTTACAATTTCACTCAACATTCACATTACACTCTAACATATCTTCAACCTCTGCCTTAATATTGCTGAGTAACCTTTAACAATTGACACATCTAATCATGTAACCTTTCTTAGAAATTCTGATAAACTACCATGAGGAAAATTCATGAAATAAATTAATTGTAGATTAATTTCAAAAAGGATAAACTTTTAACTTTACAAATTCAGATATGTCGTGGATCCGAACCATAGGATAATGGGGGGAGATCAGGCCTAAAATTTGATTGCAGTGGCCATTTTTTTAGAATATGTCTTTCATGTACCTTTACGTTTGCCAACTTAATAGATACACGTTATCGCATGCCACTATCATACATTACTTATCTCCTTCAAACTATTATGCTACACATAATAATGATATGGTTTTGATTTTCTGTTGTTCTACCTTTGGACACAGTCATCATGGTATTGTGGCATTACGTCCACGAGATTAAGATACCTTATTACACCAAACACGTTACCACTGTACTTGAAAACTAAATTTTCTATTTATTTACTTTATGCTTCTGACTTCTAATATGCATTTGACAAATCTTTCTACCCTTTCTAGAACAACCATATACATGGTATTATTTGGAAGAAAGATATCGATCAGCATGCGAGAAATCTTAAAGAAGGAAATATTTATACAATCTCAAAATTTAAAGTTACTGAAAACAAAAGACCCTACAAACCTGTTACGCATACACGCGTCATAACTTTCGTCTCTGAAACAAATATTATGAAAGTTGAGGGAGATGTAGCAGACATTTTGATGCAAAACTTCAAATTTGTTGATTACCAAAATTTGCAGGATAGCGTTCTTGAAAAGGATAAACTCATAGATAATCTCATTCATACATCTACATTGAGTTTCAATAATATATTATGTTATCATATTATATTATATATGTTTACTAACTATTCATTAACTAACATGTGTTTTTGAACTACTAATCGATAGTAGCTATGTCGACATCATGAATATCAACGGATAAGAAGTGAAGAAATTTCTTATTATTTACTAATTAATTTTTTGGTTTCCAATATCTACAAATCCTAAGATCAGTAATTATATATCTCGTTAACTATTTTAGGAACTCAACACTCAACATCACTCTATGGGGAAATTGTGCTACAAAACTATACGAATCTCGAGTCTATTCATCATTTTCCAATTCCAATTGTGGTCACATCTCTTAATGTCAAATTATATAAAGGTAAGATATTAAATGGGGCTTTAACGGTCTAGTCCTTGGACTAGCAATTTTGGACAAAAAAACCAAGCCCAACAAATTTTAAACGATTAGGTCCAACATATAAATACCCCGAAATTAAAACAAACACGCACTATTCAGAAAACGAAGCGCCAGAAACATTGTAGAACAAACACGCACTATTCAGAAAACGAAGCGCCAAAAACATTGTATTCTCTCTTGTATCAATCGTACCGTCTCTTCGATCAAAACCACAAGACGATTCTATTTCTCAATCAAATTTTGGTCAACAACAACATATAAATACTCCTGATCGAAGATCTAGAAACTCTGTTCAATCAAAACCCTAACTCTCTTCAATCAAAACCCTAGCTCTCTTCTTTCAAACATTCTAAATCAAATTCTTCCAAACAGCACTAACAAGTATGTATACATTCTCTTATCACCTTTTTGTCCTTGTGTATTTTGTGTTCTCATATGTATAAATTTGTAGACATATGGACTGATGAAATCACATTCTTCTTATTCATGCGTATTATTCATCATATATTTAGAATGTATTCATCATATGGACTGATGAAATCAAACATTGTATTCATCATATGGATTGGAATATGTACATGTACAAGCCCTGTGTTGCGTGTACTTTTATGTTTTATACGTGTACTCTATAGAATATCTACATGTACAAGCCCTGTGTTGCGTGTACTATGTGTATTTTGCGTGTACTTTTATAAAGTACGCGCAAAATACAGAAAGTACACGCACATTGAAATTGTATTTCTCAATTCATTATGCGTGTACTTTTATGTTTTATACGTGTACTCTATAGAATATCTACATGTACAAGCACTGTGTTGCGTGTACTATGTGTATTTTGCGTGTACTTTTATAAAGTACACGCAAAATACAGAAAGTACATGCACATTGAAATTGTATTTCTCAATTCATTATGCGTGTACTTTTATGTTTTATACGTGTACTCTATAGAATATTAATTTCAAATCCATATTTCATCAATCCTATGTTATTTTGGTCCGCGCCAGCGGCATTTGATTTATTTTCAATGTGTTTTTAAGAAGTATTATTATTTTGTTATTAGTTAAGAGTGTTTTTTGTACAATAGCCAGCTGCATTTGAATCCAATGTCCATGTACACGAACATTGAAATTCAATTTGTTCAATCCAATGTCCATGTACTAATGTGTATTATGAGTGTACTATTTTGTATTGTTGTGTTATTGTTTAGGAATCGTACGATCAAGCATGTTCAACTACAAAACTGTTGCTTGCACGTTCGAAGATCTTAACAATACAAAACCTTTCACATTGACAGTGAATAGTACTAATGAGGACGAAATTCGTTTCCTTCTTCGCATTAACAATAGAGCTAAAAGGTTACTTGGTTTCTACTACTACTATGAAGACATTTACTGCACTTTTGATGTGGAACAGCTTCAAGTAACTGAATCGAAAGCGAAGGATTTAGCTAAACGAATTGAGCAGTATTGCTTAAGGGGTTTTGATAATGTTGGAGCTTTTAGCATTCAACTATTGTATCACTTCTTTACTGAATATGTTAGGAGTAGAGAATCTTGGTTTTTCACTTGTCGAACAACCAAGGTTAGGTATTACCATGAAACTGACGATATATATTATCGCCATTAGCATGTATTTTGATGAGACTTGTATAAATTGTTTGTGAGAATATTGCATGTACTTTTGTTAAATACGCTTGTATTTTATTGTTTTAGTCTATTTTTTATTCTAATTCGCATGTATTTTATTTTTTGTACATATAATTATAGGTTAGTAATTTAAATTTTGTTTATAGATCAATATAATGGGGATGAAGATGAAGGCAAGAAGAGGAAAGAAACAAAAAAAGAGCAGTTCTGATGATAGTTCTTCATCCAGTTCCAGTTCTAGTTCTAAGGTGGCATTGAAAGCTAAACGTCCTCCAAAGAAGAATGACCAATATCGGTCAAATATTGTTATCTTTCTCCATGATTTGCATCAGATTAAAGATAAAATAAACAATAGCCATATTGAACTTCTTAAGAAGACTCCATTTTGGGAGTTTTTCAATGCCTACTACAGTGAGAAAGTAGTAGAAGTGGACCACAAGAAGACGGATAAAAATATTTTATCAATTATCGAGCTGTACAATACGGAAACCAAAAGTTTCCGTATGAAGAGCAGTATTCGAATAATGCCAATAGATATAAGTGAAATATTTGGCATACCCCTGGTGGAGGGTTTAAAATCAATAGAACTGAAAAAGGACCCGAATACTGCTAAAAAATCTGGATTACAAGCACGATACTTCTTAAAAAGAATAGGAAAGTCAGAAATTTTGAATGGTTTGAAGAAATCAGTTGAATTGGAGACAGATGAAGGAATTGCTGATTTTGTTAAAATTGTGTGTCTCTACTTCTTGAACACGTTATTTTTCTCCAACTCAAACTTCACCCTTGGAGAATTTTGGTTGAAATACATTGAAAATATTGAGGAAATGAATAAATATGATTGGGCATCTGCTGTGCATGAGTTTCTGATACATTCACTTGACAAATCAGCAAGTTCAAAACCTAGCACAGTTACTGGATGTGTCATTTTCCTACTGGTGAGCAAAAAAACATTTTGATATTTCAAAATTTACACAGCAATACTCACGTGTAGTTTCAAAATACACGTGAATTTTTCACGTGTATTTTGAAAATACACGTGAAAATAAACGTGTACTTTTCAAATACACATGAAAATAAACGTGTATTATAAATACACGTGAAAAATTCACGTGTATTTTGAAAGTACACGTTTATTTTAACGTGTATTTTCAAAATACACGTGAATTTTTCACGTGTATTTTGATAATACACGTTTATTTTCACGTGTATTTTGAAAGTACACTTGATATTCCTGATATTTCAAAATTTACATACCAATACTTACGTGTACTTTGAAAATATTACGTGTATTTTCAAAATACATGTGATATTTTCTCTTCTTCTTTCAAAATACAATTGATATTTAATGTGTATTTTGAAAATACAAGTCTTATATCACGTTTATTTTGAAAATACACGCTAAATATCAATTGTATTTTGAAAATACACGTCTTATATCATGTGAAAGGATACTTGTATTTTACAAAGTACACGTGTACTATGTTTTGTAAATATAACCAGTGTACTCTCAAAATACTCTTGTTATATCTTCTGTCAAGTACACGTATTAAATTCATTTTTTTTTCTGTATGATCTCAGTATTGGGCATGTGAGAAATTTGAAATCATTTCTCCTGTTGAAGAATATAAAGAAAATACTCCAAAATTCCTGAAGTGGAAGTTGTCGTCTTTGAAACAATGGTTTGTGAAGAATGACATCGCAACAGCAACTTTGAAGCAGGCTACAAGTAAACCAACTTCTAAGGACTGTCATGTACAAAAGGAATCTCAGTTTGAAGGGCCAAGTTACTCTTTGAACATATCTACAGAAAGTCCTATACATGCTGCTTCATCATCAAACAATGTTGCTGAAGATATTGATGACAATGAGTTTTCACATGGTTGGAATATTCCCCTTAAAAACATTGTGAGTCCAAAGAAAAAGAAGGGAAAAGATCAATCAAAGGTTAATTTGGAGGAACAAATTGTTGTTTTGAAAAGGGAGTTGTTGGAAAAAAATAACAATCTATCTAAAGCAACTGTAGACATTAATGTTGCACTTGATAAGGTGACCTCTTTGGAGGTGGAGAGTGCCATTTTGAATGTACAGTTGCAGGTAGATCATGATTCACTTATTGAAGCCCATGAGGAAGTGAAGAACTTAAAGGTGGAGAATTCCAACCTTTTGAAGGAAAAATAGTTATTAAATAAGTTGGAGGTAGAAAATGCCCAACTAGTTGAGTTAAACAATTCTTTAAAAGAAAATCTTGATCAAGTCACTTTGAGTGACTCAGATAGAATTAAAGAATTGGATGAATCAACACGAATTTTGGAACAAAAGAATGGATATCTGTCTCTGACTAATGAAGATCTAAAAAGAAAGTATGATGATACATTGCAACACTGGAAAGATACTGACTTAGAAAAGATGACTTTGAGGCAGAATCTTGAGGAGTCAGAGTCGAAAAAAACTCAACGGGTACTTTTGAATGCAGAGTACACGCAGTTTTCCTAAAGTACACGTTCAAAGTACACGCAGGTTTCTCAAAGTACACGCAGTTTTCTCAAAGTACACGCAGTTTTCTCAAAGTACACGCAGTTTTATTTCATAATATTTTAATGCAGTTTTATTTGATATTAGATATAATGAAGACTACATGCATTAACTTATTAAAAATAATGCATTGTTTAAAATGTAACATTTTTTTGTATTACAGGAAAACAATAATAAAATCCTTAATGACGAAATTTCGGAGTTGAAGAAAATGCTTGAAGAATCAGAATTGAAAAAAGCTGACCAGGTATCTATAAAATACAATAGATATTTATTACACGCTACACTTTCTTAATTTTATTATAAATTTTAGCTATATTATAAATTTTATAAAGTACACGTATTTTATAATACACGCGTGTACTTTATAAAATACACGCACTTTTATATAATACACGCGTGTATTATATAAAATACACGTAAGTGAAAATCAATCATTTTTTCAAAAAATGCTAACAATCCAACATTCCTTGTTAAATATATCAGGAAAACATTAATAAACAACTCCTTGACGAAATTTCGAGTTTAAAGATTGAATTAGCCTCAAAGAAAGTTGAGGGCAGCCCCAAAATATCCAAAAGCAAAGGACCTCTTACTAGAGGTCAGACGAAAAGAAAAGCTGACGGCGAAACAGAAAAGCTACCAATGAAGAAACTAAAAGAGTCAAAGCTTAGAAAAGGCCCTACAACAATAGCTGAAAAAATGAAGGAAACTCGCGTCAAGCTTGAAACAATCGAAGCATATAAATATCTCGATGAAGCTTCGAAGAAAAAGATTGAAGAGTTTATTAAATTTGCTGAGCCAGGGGTAAAGTTTATTGTTTTATGATTTATCACTTCGCTAATTTATATTTTTTTTGGTGCAAAAGAATAAGGTTAATATTATTATACTATTGTTTTATTTATTATATAAAATGCATGGAGTTTATTTTCAAAGGGATGGTTTCGTATGTCCCATGGGAAGATTTACTTGAAGTCCTCAAAAATCAAGAAATTTCAAGCCAAGTATGTTGTCCAAATATTAGACATCCATTAAATTTCAACATTATTATTTCCTCACCATTTTATATTGTGTGAAACAGATAATACTTGCCTTTTGCGAAGTATTGAGATTAAAATTGTCAGAGGAAGGGCTCTCCTAGTCACACACTTTTTCTGATTATTGTTGGGTAAGTACAAATAAAATGAAAGTTTTGATAAACAATATTTCAGTTTTTCTTATTAACACTTGTCTATAATTTTTATTCAGATAGAAGCTTGTAAAACAAACGGAGTCAATAAGAATGGGGAATTATACAAGGATTTATTTGAATACTTAGGCAGTTGTAATAATTTGTTCATTGTACTTAGACACAGTATAGGACATTTCACATTATTTGTGATATACACTAAAGAAAATAAAGTGGTCCACATGGATCCCCTCTGACCGAATGACATGGAAAAGAACACAACATTCTTTGATGATGCAAAAAAATTGGTTAGTGCCTAAACTTAATTAGTAATGTTGCTCGTGCTTATATTATACACTTGTACACGTGCATTATATAATGCGTGTACTTTGTATTAGTTGTACATAATTAAATAGATTATCAAAGTACACGCATCATATTTTAAAATACACGTGTAATGAACCAAAACAAGTTACGTGTACTTTAATATTATGCGTGTACTTTTAACTCATTAGGCAAAGTACACGCATCATATATAATAAAATACACGTGATATTTTAAAATAAAATATGCGTGTACTTTAATAGTATGCGTGTACTTTTAACACATTAGGCAAAGTACACCCATCATATTTTAAAATACACGTGATATGAAAAAATAAAATATGCGTGTACTTTTATATTATGGGTGTACTTTTCACTCTTTCATCTTCATATACTCTTTTATTTGTATACACTAAATATTTGTCTTCTTAACAGTTTTCTGTCTTCCAAAAATCACTGTCCGAATTGAAGACTGAAGCAGAAACAATGAAAAACAATGGTTACAAAATTCAGAGGAAATTTGAGGAAGGCACCCCAAATGAGTTTACAATGGATGATGATCCATTGACAGAGCAAGAAAGAAGGACTGTAGATTTCTTGTTGCAAAGTGATCTCAAATTTGAACTAATAAGAGATCACGAATGCCCTAAACAATATAATGGGTAAGAAAAACTTCATTTCTAAAAATTACTAATTTGTATCCTTTCAAAAAATTTCATCACATCATTCTAATTTTTATATTTGTTTTATTGTAATTTCAGGGTTGACTGTGGGGTGTTCTGCATGTACTATATTGAGCAAATAAGCAAAAACAAAGAAATGCAAAAATTCTTTCAAGACCCTGACATGCTTAAACAAAGAGCATATGTACTCAGGGAAATTCTTCTGTCAAAATATTTCTTCCCCCGAAATAGGAAAAAACATCTATAAATTGTGATTCAAATTCAAAACATATATTTGTAATTTTTTTTTGTGTTATATTGGTTATTGTTTACAATATTTATTACACCAAAATGGTTTTTTCCAACTCAAACTTCACCCTTGGAGAATTTTGGTTGAAATACATTGAAAATATTGAGGAAATGAATAAATATGATTGGGCATCTGCTGTGCATGAGTTTCTGATACATTCACTTGACAAATCAGCAACTTCAAAACCTAGCACAGTTACAGGATGTGTCATTTTGATATTTCAAAATTTACATAGCAATACTCACGTGTACTTTCAAAATACACGTTTATTTTCACGTGTATTTTGAAAATACACGTGAAAATAAACGTGTATTTTCAAAATACACTTTAAAATAAACATGTATTATAAAAATACACGTGAAAAATATCACGTGTATTTTGAAAGTACACGTTTATTTTAACGTGTATTTTCAAAATACACGTGTATTTTGAAAGTACACTTGGTATTCTTGATATTTCAAAATTTACCTACCAATACTTACCTGTACTTTGAAAATATTACGTGTATTTTCAAAATACATGTGATATTTTGGTATGTAAATACATGTGTATTTACATACCAAAATGTTTTTTTCCCGCTGGAGCGGACCACAATCCACGTAAGGTTTAGACAAACAATGCATCTGATTGTTATGAAACAATGTAAAATTAGTTTTCACGAAAAATACAAGTCATAATTACTAAGTACAATTAATTATCCAAAGTACACGCATTTTCACTAAAGTACACGCAGTGGTTAATATAATGATTATTTATTATATTAATTGAAAACTACTTTGAAGAATTCATCAAGGACACAATAACCAAAATCAATTTATTAAGCTTAACTACTCACTTCCCAACTACTTCTGGTCAAGAAATAAATAACTTTCACTTTTTCCTATAAAAGAGTAATATTTGTTCCTTTCTTAACCATTACAGCTAGGGTAAAGATTACATAATGGCTATTCCAGCAGAAAACTTGCGAGAAACTCTTGAGAGAGATGAAAGAAACAAAAAAGAAATAAGGCAAATTGAGGAAAATATTTCCTCATATGAAACTGCCTTTGAGCAGTTTCAAACATATGTGAGGGAAGGCTATTCTGGACTTCCACCCAATCCCATAGATTTATTTGATGTGGATGAGGACCCTCCTCAAACACATGAAGAACTCATTTATTTCTATACAAAGGAAGTTCCCCTGAAAATCGCAAAGCTGAAGGAGAAAAAGGCTCTCCATGAAGGCCTTGTAGCTGTCATAGAAGAAGAAATTCGACACTGGTCGAATTTCATTGACTCTCTCCCTGACACCCTTGATGCCTTTGACAAACATCCCTTCTAGAAGCCCTGTTTAGTTTTTTCAGTTTTCTTTATTTGAAAAATTGTACTTTATTTTTTTGTTTTTAATAAAAATTTTATTTCTTTCATGAATGTGTTCTGAGTTATTTCATAATCCAATATAGTAAAGTACACGTGAACCCTTATAAACATGATCACGTGTTTTGTATTTTAACATTTATAACATTTCATAAAAAAAAATTATATAAATGCGTGTACTCTATATATTACATGTGTACAATACAAAGTACACGTGTAATATATAAAGTACACGCCTATTGAAATAAATATAAATGCGTGTACTCTATATATTACACGTGTACTTTATAAAGTACATGCATAGTTTATAAAGTACATGCAGATTGAAATCTCTATACTCTAAAATGCAAAACATGACATTTATTATGTTTTGCAATTAGCCTATCCACGTGGCACATCATTTATTGGGTAATTATTACTCAACTATCTTAAATGTGTCTCTATTTGTGAATCTGTCTCTTTGATTTCCAACGAGCTCAGTTACGATTTTCAAGTATTTGACTTCCTCAAAAGTGACAACTCTTCATTTCCAACGTACTTCTCTCTCCCTCTTTTCATCCCTCTTTGTAATGAAAAATAAAGTGGAATGGTTCCACGTCTCACTACCCTATGGCCATTGATATAATCACAATAAACATTAAGAAGAATTTTATTACAATTAACATTGATGTTGGTCCAATTTACAACAATACAATTAACATGAAAAATAATATGGTTTTTAACATTGATATTTAAAAAAATATCATTTCGAAAAACCATTACAACAATATAATGCACTATGTAGTACATATGTTTCTAATGCTCGATGATTAAATAACTACAAGTTGTATTTTTAATTAAAACCTCGCTCTTCAATGCAAATGTAAATAAGAAGGAAATTTTTGTTACAAATTTTTTAGATGTATTTTTTCTTATGTTTCGTACATTGCGCCTCTCTCGCGCATCGCGCGGGCTTACAACTAGTACTTGTATAATAATGACGCTGGCGCGGACCATAATACCCATAGGAGTTTAAGAATATGAGTGACCCAAATATCTTTTATAAAGTACAAGCAGATTGTAATGTCAAAAACCAATTTCGAAATAGTACATGCATTTATATACGAATACTTGATAAAATTACATGCAGAATACATAAAATACACATATATTGAATTAGATTTTTGTCATATCAATATGCGTGTAGTTTTCTAAAACATGCATGTACAATTATATTTAAATGCGTGTACTTTAATTATCAATGCGTGTACTTCATAAAGTACACACACATTTCATCAAGTACACGCACATTATATTTATATTATGCGTGTATCTCATGCATGTACAATAAGTAAAGTACACGCATGCTTTTATAAAGTACACGCATATTGAACTGACCATCCACAACTGCTAAATGGGACCAATTATGAATAAAAAAGTCAAATGGGATTAGGACAAACAAAACATTCACAAATGGGACTATTGCTAAAATACCTATAATTTCTTTGGACATCAAAATGCGCGTGTACTTTACATAACATGCGTATACAAAGGCAAAGTACACGTGAACACAAGGAATAATGATCATGTATGTTTTATGAAAAATTGAGTACAACAACACACAAAAAAAACTGATATATGAGACTTAAAAATAAATTACATTCATTTATGTGAAACAAATGGTTTATTAATTAATTTATTCAATCAAATGGTTAAAATGAATGGATTCAACAATTTTAAAAATAGTCAAATGGGTTCCTTACAAGTAGACCTGTAATGACCCGTTTTACTACACCTCGAGCAAGTAACTTCCCTTACTGTGATCTCACCAGAAGACTTTATTCTCTTATTTCTTGGCCTGCCTGTCGGTCTCTTAGTCATTGGTGGAAGGATAGATGGATTTTCAGGAATAGGAATATTTAAGGAAATCAAATCAGGAAGAGGAACTATAGGTATCGAGTATGATTTTCTGTAGAAAGATACCTTATAGTACTCCTCAATATAATCATAAATACTGGTCCCTTTCCTCCGCACAACACAAACAGCATGAGAACATGGAAAACATCTAATCTGCCAACTCTTACAAGAACAAGTCCTTTCTCCTAAGTCAACTGTTGCTCGCACTTCTAAATGAACTTCAAATACATTTTGACTTGAGCGACTAATAGTCCAATGTCGGCTTTTATTCCAATTTTCATTCAGTAACTTTTGAAAAAAAGGACATAGCTCATTTGCCCAAGTGTCAGACTCAACAAGTTTGTTTGCATTGAAATTCATAATCTTCACTCTCAATTTATCAAGCATATTCATTACTGGTAAATGCCTTTCCTCCAATATCCATGAATTGAATGACTCCGCAACACTAGATGCCATGTCACCATACCGTTTACCAGGGAAATATGCACAGGACCAATTCTCGGGAGGCAAACTATCAATGAAATCGGCAATAGCAGCTCCTCCTTCCTTCTTCAATGCTTCAATATTCTTGTGAAATACATCAACTGAGACAGCATATGCACAAGACAAAAAATCTTTAACAATTTTCTTTCGAAATCGAGCACAATTCCCACGAATTTTCTTTTTTATATTCCCTTGTAAATGATGTATACAGTAGGAATGTGCAGACAACGGGAAGGCCCTCGAAACAGCTTCAAGTAATCCATTGTTTCGATCTGATATAAATGTTATGTTTCGATATTGCTCAACTACTGCACTATGCAAATTGACTAGAAACCACATCCAGTTATCTTCGGTTTCGGAATCAACAACAGCATATGCAACAGGAAAAAGTCATGAAATTTAAAAAATATATTAAAATTAAAATAAATAACATATCCATGTACAATACTTTGTATATTGATGCTGCTGGCGCAGACCCTAAAAAACATGGGAAATATATTGTGTTTAATTTAAATTGTTTGTAAATAACAAGACAAAGCATAAAAATGTACCGTACACATGATAAAATGCACGTTTACTCATCAATCTTTTGCTTGGCTTTATTATTAACAAGACCAACATCAACATACACGCATAAAAATGTAAAGTACAGGTGAACTAAACAAAAACATTCAAAGGTACTTTACATTTTTAACATTTATTTTGCTTTATTATTTCTAAATAACAACACCTATCATCAAAGTACACGCATAAAAATGAAAAGTACACGTGAAATAAAGAAAAACATTCACGTGTACTTGACATGTAAAATGCGTGTACTTTAGTTTGTATTCAACATAACATCATCATCAAAGTACACGCATAAAAATGAAAAGTACACGTGAAATTAAGAAAAACATTCACGTGTAGTTGACATGTAAAATGCGTGTACTTTACTTATTACTACACATAAAGTCATCATTATCAAAGTACACGCATAAAAATGAAAAGTACACGTGACATTAACAAAAACATTCACGTGTACTTTACATGCACTATGCGTGTACTTTACTTAGTATTACACAAAATAAGACATATCATGACAGTACACGTAGAAAAATGAAAAGTACACGTGAACTAAAACAAAGACCTTCAAAGGTATTTTATATTTTTATGCTTGTATTTTGATGTTATGGAATGGAACAAACAAAATTTCAATGCAATACACAAAATAAAATATTTAAAATTCATTTACCATTGTTCCCATTCCTTGCAGTAGCTGATAGTATTGTTCCACGATAACGGCTCTTCAAAAAGGCACCATCAAGAAATAAAACAGGTCTGCAGTATTGAAATCCATAAATACTTCCTCTAAACATTACAAATATTCTCTTGAATTTTTTACTCTCATGTTCCACGTCAAGGATGCAATGCGACCCAGGATTATACTGCAATAGAAGGTCACGATAATTATTCATTAATGCATAAGAAACCTTTTCATCACCATGTATATCAACAACAGCCATCTCTTTCGCACGCCATGCATGTTGATAAGCTATATCAAGACCATAATTCTACTTCATATCTCTAACTACATCAATTGGTCTCAATAGCGGGTTATCTCTAAGATCATCAGCTACCAATGTTGAAACCAACTTGGAGGCTATCATTTTGGCTGACGGACTACGAAAGACACCTCTACATGTATGCTCATTATTCATTGAACGTATGTAAAAGTATCCATTTATTGTAGATAATGAAGCATGAATTCTCTATATGCAATTCTCAGTAGTCTTTTTAGAGCATTCAGCCGTCACTCGAGTTTTATCATTCTTCAAATACACATACTTGAACCCAACCTCAACGGCATACTTTCGCAATTTATCCCGAAATTCCACTACACCTCCTTCAAAACACTGCTGCTCATGACTTATATAAGTCTTCCAATCATTCGAAAGATAGACTTTCGACTTACTTGACTCCACACCTCCAAGATAAAATTCATTTTCAATGCAACTATTAAAATCATTTTTAGTGCCTGATGATAAAGACTCTAACCTCTGTGTATTTGTATCACCACTGTCAACCCTCTCAGACCTTGTATTACTGCAGTCAACCCCTTTAAAAATTCGATTAGAGCAGTCAACCCGTTCATCTCTTGTATTACATGGAAATGGTAATGAATCAATGACATATATCCAAATGAAATTAGCTTTCACGATCAATTGGGACCACAACATACAACAAACATCGTTGTCACAAACCAACATGAACCGACATTCATCACTAAATGAATACCTCAATGAAAAACTCCCACTTCTCAAATTAGTAAACCTAATACACAACTCATTGCATATGAAATCTAATGAGCTATTTTCAAATATTTCAATACAAGCCATATTATCCAAATAACAACACCTTGCTATTACACTACTTACCATAATGTCCTGCAGTAAAACAGAGACGAAAAACATTTACTTCAAGGTCAACAATTCTAAAAATGTGTGCAATAATTTAATGCATGAAATATAAAAATATTTATTTATAATTAATATAAACTTACAGGCACTTTTTAAAAACCTATACAGGAAGCAATAAAATAAAACATATTATCAAATATCAATCACGTGTACTTTATAAACATTGCGTGTAGTTTGAGAAAACTGATATCAAACTGGTTGTTTTCGCTGGCGCGGACCTATATCAATAAGTGATTCAATACCAAATGAAAATCAAGGACTCTTAAAATTAGAATGAAACATCAATAATATTCATTCAGCACATTCAACTAAATATTACAAATATTGATAAATATAACTTATTTATGAAGAATCCAAACATAAATGCATAAAAAACACAAATTAAAAACATATACATATATAACGTATAAAAAGCTATTCAATCACATGAATGAATATTACAATGAGTCTCTTAAATTAAAACAAAGGACATATACTTATTGTAATCGATCGAAAATAGAAAAATCAACTGCTGATAAAGATAAACTTACAAATGATAGAGCCAAGTGATACAGGTAGAATCGAATAAGAACACTGTAATCGATTATAGGACAGACGATCAAAGCATAAGATTGATGTTATTTTCGATTTCGAAGAATAGTCGTTAGTTGCAGAGAAAACTCCAATAGCCGATTAGGTTTATGATTTTTTTAAATTGGGGGTATTTATATGTTGGACCTAATCATTTAAAATTTAGTTCACCGGTTTTTTTGTCTAAAATTGTTAGTCCAAGGACTAGACCGTAAAAACCTAATATTAAATCTCCTTCTCAAAATGAGAAATTACCCCTCGCTTCTGATACACATTAACTACATTTGGGGTTATTAATCACTTTCAGGTATTTAACATGTCACTCCATTTGCTTGCTTCAACATTTTTCTGCGGAATTTGGATGATTTTATTCATTACATTTTTATTGTGTAAGGATTATATTTTTCTACCGTGAATTAACTATTCGGATATTCTTATATATAAAATTATCTTCTTAACCATATTTCACATTGTGCTTTATTATTATGTCTTGCGTGCATGCTAGTTAGAAAATTTATTGAGATCTTATCTAAACATGATTTGTGGTACCTTGTACGTTAATTTTCATTTTTATGCTACGAAAAAAAGAAAATTAATGCAAACTACCACTAAATCCTTATACTACACCAGCAGACTAAATGCCTTAGTCAAGAAAATTAGTGTTACCTTAGAAAAAGATTTTCGACAGTGTTAGCAATGACGTCATTATGGATCGTTTCCAAAAAATGAGATCTCATAGGGGGCAATTATAAATTGTAATTTAGGAGTTTATTTTTTGTGGAACGAGATCATTAGTTAAATATCTTTTTTTTTAGTGAAATGACATGTGTTAAATATTTATATATTTTAATAGTTAATATTGCTGGAAAAAAATGTTTGTCCCACCCCCAAAAAATTCCTGGCTCCGCCTCTGGTTACAAGATTGGATGTATAATCCTTTTATCAATCAAACTGGAAAGAGCACCTTTGCAATTGAGTAAAGAAGCACGAATGGCTTTAAAACTTCTATAATTATGTGTATTTAAAGCTCTTTTTTATAGGAACTCTAGAACATAATTTGTATGTGGAAGGATAATTTTTGCAGATGAATACCAAATCAACACATATGTTATTCTCAATTATGATATCTAATGAGGGATTCCTGAGAGAAATCTAATCTTTGAACCCAAAATTAGTTTGGGGACTTCACAATCGAAACATGTAACGCTAAATTAAAGAAAGTAATTAATCATCAAGTAATGGAAAATGTTGCCGTAATCTTAAAATGCAACCATTAAAAGGATCATCATCAACTTTGAATAACTAAACTGATGATTGTAAGTAAAAAAACAAATAAAATATATAAATGTATAATTACAAGAGTTCTTCATAATTAAAATATACACCAGTGAACAAAATCAGCAGAAATGTGGTAGTTGGTCCTCTGGCTGGGATAACTCTCGTGGATGGGGTGGCTACTCCGGAACAACCTTTCTTTTAATCCGGCAAAGGGCATAGTCATCCCTAATATTTGGCAAAACGAACTCAGTCATTTGCCACTTTTGATCGTGTTGGGAGCCTTGGTTGTGGTATGCGAGTTTTCGTTTCACTCCATCATTTTTCTTTTGTTCATGTTGGGCTATCCAGGTACCCTTGCCCACTGTACGTTCCACGTTTGTTCTCTTTTCAGTAACCATCTTCAAGTGGGTGAAGAAATACATGCTGTCCTTAGTGTTCACGTGGTTCCACCCGTCAAATATGGCTTGGAGTTCATCTTCATCGTAGAGGTTTGTGTCCCTCACAACATGGTGTTCGATACGATGATGTGATTCTTGGGTAGGACTAGGACACATCTTTTGGGAAAGCATATCATATATTTCGTCATCACTGGGGTGATACCGGAACCCCAGCGAAGGTTTAAAAGTCACAGCCATGGACGATGAGGAAGAAGAATGAAGGTTGTTCATTCTGCCATTCATCATATTTCTTCAATCTCAATGAATGTATGAGAGAAACAAATGAATAAACAGGGATTTGATTGTGGCTGGGATGAGACAGAAGAAAATGATTGAGAGGGTGTTTGTGGGTTTGATTA
This sequence comes from Sambucus nigra, assembly GCA_949130495.1. Taxonomy (NCBI): domain Eukaryota; kingdom Viridiplantae; phylum Streptophyta; class Magnoliopsida; order Dipsacales; family Adoxaceae; genus Sambucus; species Sambucus nigra. The sequence goes on from OX422220.1 coordinate 405,747,849, forward strand.
GTGAAATGTTGTGAAGTAATTGTTAGTATGTTTATAGAGTTTGATTTGTTAACAGATAAATACGAGGAACGACACGGCACTCGAAGTAAAGTGTGTTCACGACTCTAATTAAATCAAGAATTCAGATATCTCGTCAAATTAAAAAAGGACACTTTTCGTGCAAGTAACCAGTCTAATTAACATGTTTTATATCGATATTGCATAAGCCTACATGTGTTGTAGCCAATCACAGGAAAAGAATAAGTGTGCAGTGTTTTGGATCATATTTAGCGCCTCGTTAATTTGGATTCTTTATAATAATTTAAGGATATACATTATTATTAACAACTCATGTTTTTTTTATACCAGCATGCAACTTGTGCATTACGCGGACTTATGATAATAAATTTTAAAATTATATATTTCGAAATCATAATAATATGAATAAAAATATAATTATGAAACGAATTTACAGACTATAACTTCTTAAAGAATTGCCAACAAGTTGTAATTATAAGTAGGAATGAGGGCATAAGTGGTTCCAAGTTGTTTATAAAGTAAAAAAAAAGTATGAAATAATATATTATCTACTATTCATGTGTTGTTAAATATCTTCAAATAATATCAAAGGAAATGTGTATTTGATTTTACAACCCACAAGATACATGAGCATTAAGAGGTAAATAAATCAATACTAAGCATGGAGAGGGTACTTGCCTTTTAATAATTAATGTTAAAGTTTGACCTTTTTTCACATGAAAAGGTAAAAAAATCAAATATTACCTCTTAACGTTAAATGAAACTTAATTCAGCAATACATGTGTTTGATAAACTTTTTTTGACATGAGATGTCAAAAATGTGCCAAATGATATTTTTATTCACTTCTATGGGTGTTTCATAGCCAATATTTTTCATGATAATTTTTTAACATGCAACATGCCACTTGCATGCTTTTACATTTTTTTGCAAGATTTTGCCTCCTCATACCAAAAGAAGTTTTTGCCCCCTAAACTTTTCCATTTCCATTTTTATTAAAATAAAGTTTTTTTATTCTGTCAAGATCAAATGATTGCTTTTATATCATATTTTTTTTATTTTGTTAATACATAGTTTTTATAACACTTTTTTTAAAATATAGTTTTTATAAAATCCAGTCAAATTAACAATAAAAATGTTAAATATAGTTACAAACATACATCTACAAAACGTTTTGAAACAATTTAAAAACTGATTTTTTCATTTTTTGTTAATAAGTATAAAGTTTTTTAATAAGAAAATTTCCTTAAAACTATTTTAAAATAATAAAAAATAAAATTTCAAAAGAGCATCAAAACAGTTAAAAAATGCATTATTTAAGTCCAAAGAAAAAAATATAAGAAATAGTTTAAGTCCCATTTGTTGTAAAAATAAGAAATAGTTTAAGTCCAAAAAACATATTGAGGTATGTAAAAATATGTACAAATAGTTTACATAATTAGAAATAGTTTAATTTTTTTCTTTGGAATTTTTTATATAAGAAAATAGTTAAAAAATTGAGGTATATTTTTAAAATTTCATAGCATAAAATTAAAAAAATAGATAATTATATTTAAGTCCCATTTGTTGGGCAACATTCATATAAGTCCTATTCAGTTTTCAACAATCCTATAGGTCATATTCCAACATTTTAGGGAATTTTTTCACAGTTTTACCATTTTTTAACTAATCATCCGTAACTTCCTTTAGGAAGTTACATAAGTGGTTAGACTTTTCTTTTTAATCTTTAAATGATCATAACTTTTGATTCACAAATCCATTTTTCGCAAAATTACTATTTTTTAAATCTGTTCAACGAGATCTATCAAACAAGATCGATGAAGGCTATAAAATTCCAAAGAAAAAAATTTACACAAACAGTAAACTTTACTGTACGCACTAGAATATGAAATAGTTTTATATATGTGACATTTTCACAAACAGGCAGTAACATTTACTGTTGTAATATTACACAGTATATATATATATATATATATATATATATATATATATATATATATATATATATATATCCGGTGGATCCAAACCCTCTTTTTTCAAAATTACCTTATATTTAAAGGTTCGCGCTAGCGGCATCCAATCCTTACCACCATTGTTGGAGCTTCAACGACCTTCGTCAGAGCTCCGATTTGGGGTGGGTAAGGGTGGCATGTGGTGCCGCTGGCGCGGACCTTTGAAAATAAGAGACTTTTGAATAAATGGGTTTTGGATCGACCGGAGTGTCATGGGGTGCCGCTGGCGCGGACCGTTGAAAATAAGATTGGATAAATGGGATCTAGATCCTCTTGAGCACCGATTTGAGGTGAGTAGGGGTGGCATTAGGTGCCGGTGGCACATAGCTTTTAAAAATAGGAGCATATTATATATATATATATATATATATATATATATATATATATATATATATAAACGGTAGATCCAAACCTTTTTTTTTTATCAAAATTACCCTATTTTTAAAGGTTTACGCTAGTGACATTCAATTCCCACCACTAACCACCCCCATTGTTGAAGCTTCAACGACTTTCATCAGAGCTATGATTTGGGTGGGTAGTAGTGGCATAGGGTGCCGCTAGCGCGGACCTCTGAAATTAAGAGAATATTAGATAAATGTGGTTTGGATCCACCGGAGCTCCGATTTGGGGTGAGTAGGGGTGGCATTGGGTTAGGTTTATATCTATAACATTTTAACAAACATTAACATTTAATGTATTCATATAACAGAATATATATATATATATATATATATATATATATCCAAACTTCTTTTTTCTGATATTATCTTGTTTTTAACGGTCCGCGCCAGTGGCATCCAATCCCCACCACCACCCACACCCTTTGTCGGAGCTCCAACAACCTTCATCAGAGCTCTGATTTGGGATGGCATGGGATGCCGATGTAACATTTTCACAAACAGTAACATTTATTATTTGTGAAATTATTACAGATAGAAACCTAACCCAATGCTACCCCTACTTACCTCAAACTGGAGCTCCGGTGGATCCAAACCCCATTTATCCAATATTCTCTTATTTCCTAAGGTCTGCGCCAGCGGCACTGTAATACCTCGTAATTTTAATGACTTTTAAAAACATGTTATATTTTAAATTAATCGATTAATTGGATTTTATTATAAATTAATTCATTTGGATTTTATCTGAAATATGGATATTAAAATGAATGATTCTGAATATTACTTAAAGATATTTAGGTAATATATGAATATGATATTATTGATATTGTTGTGAGATATTAATTCAATAATTTAAATTTTTAGTCGGACACGGTATGGGACGTGTCGGGATAAATTTGTTAAATTAAAAAGGAAACTTATTTTTACATCAACCTTATAGTCATTTCGACCGCGTCGTTGCATCCGGAAGGGTTGAAATAGTCAGAAAAGTCTATTTGCATGTTGGTTTTGGGTCTCAGGTCATATGGAAATGAAAAGACAACAAAAAGGGCATTTTGGTCATTTTTACAAGGGGTGAATAGTGATTTCAGATTTTAGCTTATTATAAGTATTTGGAGATTAATTGTACGCGGATTCATTCATCTCTTCTACACAAAATTGAGAAGTCATCTTTTAGAGAGAGTGAAAGGGTGCTTGGGAAGAGAAGCTTGCTTGGAAAGGAGGAGAACTAAGTCCAAAGGTCACCACCATCAACCACCACCGGAAGTTGGCCGGAGAAAGGGAGAACCACCTGTGTTATTCAACTCCAAAGGATAAGATCTTCATTAGAGGCAAGTATTTGATAATTGCGTTCTAGTTAGTATATTGTCCATATTAGGATAGTTATGAAAAAAATGAGATTTTTCATATTTGGAAGATAAAGATAGAGTTGTTGATTGATTTCTAGAAAATGAAAATATATATGAATCAAACTCATGTTGTAGGTAGATAGTAATCCATGAAATAATCATTAAGATGTTGAAGAAATTCTGAGAATCATTGGTTTGTTCTTGAAGATATTATGTTTATAATTTTTTGGTAAAATGGGATAAATATATGCTTTTAATTCAAACTCTTGATGATTCTAGGATGTTTAGAGCATTAGAAATCATTTATATATGTTGATATATCATGTAGTAAGGATTATAAGGAATTTGGGTTGTTAATATGAAGGTTTGGATGATCAAAAGTTATGAAACTCGTAGTATAAGAATTGCAGAAATCTGGGATGATATATGGGCGATCGATCGATCGACCCCCTACCTTCGATCGATCGACCTCCCCAGAATTTATGATGTTGTTTCTTTTTAATTCTTGATCTTATCCCGAATCTTTTGTAAATCTTTGGTGATTATTAATTGGATATAATGGGACTTAGGGAAGATCAGTAAGCCCTAGATAAGAATCGAATTAATGTGATTGGGATTTAATTGATGAGAATTATGATAATTAAATTTGGAAGAAATTTCGATTGCAAGATTCATGTGCTGGATTCTAATTTGTATGCATGAGGATTAAGGATAGGTCTAGTAGGGGAAATTTAATAAATCACCTGGGCAGCCTTAGGTTTACAAGAAGGTTTAATCCTATGTGATAGAAGAGGTGTTTATAAGAGATTTGAAACGATCGGCTATAACCTTAATTAAAGGAGAGTTTAATTTGTAGTAATTCGGGAGATAAAATGATATGGACCAGTAGGATATTAGTGATGTCTTATTGAATAAATATATTGGGGAAAAACCTATTTAAAATGCAACCAATAAAAGGATCATCATCAACTTTGAATAACTAAACTGATGATTGCAAGTAAAAAACAAATAAAATATATAAATCTATAATTACAAGAGTTCTTCATAATTAAAATATACACGAGCGAACAAAATCAGCAGAAATGTGGTAGTTGGTCCTCTGGATGGGATAACTCTCGCGGATGGGGTGTCTACTCCGGAACAACCTTTCTTTTGATCCGGCAAAGGGCATAGTCATCCCTAATATTTGGCAAAATGAACTCAGTCATTTGCCACTTTTTATCATGTTCGGAGCCCTGGTTATGGTATGCGAGTTTTCGTTTCACTCCATCATTTTTCTTTTGTTCGTGTTGGGCTATTCAGGTACCCTTGCCCACTATACGTTCCACGTTTGTTCTCTTTTTAGTAACCATCTTCAAGTGGGTGAAGAAATACATGTTGTCCTTAGTGTTCACGTCGTTCCACCCGTCAAATATGGCTTGGAGTTCATCTTCATCGTTGAGGTTTGTGTCCCTCACAAGATGGTGGTAGACACGATGTGATTCTTGGGTAGGACTAGGACACATCTTTTGGGAAAGCATATCATATATTTTCTCATCACTGGGGTGAAATCGGAACCCTAGCGGAGGTTTAAAAGTCACAGCCATGGATGATGAGGAAGAAGAATGAAGGTTGTTCATGCTTCCATTCATCATATTTCTTCAATCTCAATGAACGTATGAGAGAAACAAATGAATAAACAGGGATTTGATTGTGGTTGGTATGAGACGGAAGAAAATAATTGAGAGGGTGTTTGTGGGTTTGATCAAGTGAAGTGATGTCAACCAGTTGTTAGTATATTTATACAGAACGGAGGAGTTGGAGATAAATATGATGAACGGCAGGAAGGTTACAAAGAAAGTTCACTCGATATACCTAATAACTAGAGTATGTTCAGGACTCCAATTAAATCAAACTCTACCAGATCACACCATCTTATGTTGACATCAAGATTTCAGATAGCTCATCAAATTAAAAAAGGACACTTCTTGCGCTAGTAGCTCCGGTCCAATCCCATTAGAGTACCAGTGAAACATGTTTTGGATCATATTTAGCACCTCGTTGATTTGGATTATTTAGAAAAATTTAAGGATATACATTATTGTTATCAACTCACCTTTTTTATATTAATTTGTAATTGAAAAGAAGTAGAAAATATTATTGTATTAAAATAACAAGTTAAACATTGTTTTTTTACAAGTAATATCAAATAAAAAGTATAACATTTTCAATAAAAAAATAGTGAAGTTTTAAAAATAAAGAGGACCAAAATTCGGAACTCTGTTTAATTATTTAACATAGGCAATTAAATCCCTGACAAATAGGCTTTTTCATGCTCTCAAACTGCGACATTTTCTCAATAAATATTCGCCACATTTGTACGTTTTGATTAATATATTGTTTGTAAAGGGATTAATATTTTTTTTCTCTGTTGATCTCATCGGGTATAATTTTACATAACAGACTTGAGATTCCCCACACTTTATTCAATTTGATTAGTACATTTGTTACGTAGAGGGCTTAACTGAAACTTACTTTTTTAGAAGAAAAAAAATCGTTTTCTCTAGCCCTCTCTTCGGTTACGTATATTTTTTCAGTTTTGTAATTTTCTTATGTTGGATTTGTACAGAGATAACATTATTTTAGTTCTGTAATTTTCTTTTTATTAATTTGCACCTATAAGTATATTTTTTCAATTTTGTAATTCTTTGTGGTAGATTTGTACATAAACTATCAGTCGGTGCGCAACAAAAAGTGAGATAAAAGATCAATAAACATATATTAAATGAAATTTCATATGGTAAGAATTTCAATTCCAGTTGAGTTGATTTTAATATTAAAACACGATAACTTTCAATAATAAACAAAAGAAACTCTGTCGAAATATTTTAAAAGTAACAAGTGTTTGAAAAATAGTTAATGCGATGATATGAGTCTCGAGAACTTTACAAATACAGAATTGCATTATAAATTTATTGGTGCTGAAATTGGTAGAAGGGGTTTTTGGATTGTATAGTTGTGGTTATTGTAGTTGTTGTTGAATTGATTTTAATGTTTAAAAAAGTTGGATTTTAAGAATAAACAGAGAAAAATTTGCATAAATATTTTAAAAATAAGAAGTGTCTTAAAAATGGTTAATGCGATGATAAGAAAGATTTAATATTGTTAAGGTTGACCTTTTAAGTCAATTTATATTAATTATAATATATATTCATTTTCTTTGTAGAATGAGGTAATTGAATTGAAACAAGGCTCGGAGGATTCAAATGAGGCTTATATTTGTGAAAAAAGTACTAGAAAAAAGGTCGAAGTATTTGAAAGGTCTTGGTACTAGGCCCCGACCTATTACATGCACAAAATTTCGATATGGATAACAAAAATCTCAAAGGAGATATGGTAATGATTTCCTAAACATTTAACCATTCGGTTAGATGGCCTATATCAGTTGTTCTTTTTCTTTTGCTTGTTTTTTAGAGAAATTTTCATTTTTACCCCCAAGCCTTTTTAAGGGCCTGTTTAGAATATGAATTTTTTACATCTTATTTTGGTGGTGTCTTTTTTAACCGCTTTGTGTTATGGGGGAGATTTGTAAGGACATAATTTTATAAATGTCCGTGGTAGAATCTAGAAATTTTCTGTTTACTCCTAGATCACAGTTTGTATGTCTGATACCGCAACATTCGGCATGTTAACACGATCAGCCTCGACGGCCTTTATCCGAATTCAATGCATCCATTATCTTTAGGCGCATCATGCTACATGCGACGTGCTACTCAGCTCATTCCCACTACTCCACTACGCTTTATCGGTAAAATGTTTTATTGGAGCTTTAAATATTTGCATAAATATTTGGGAAATTTTTTGAAAATTATTTTTGAAGTCTGGATTATTTTTCATCAAAAGCATAATTTTTTCTAAGTGTAGAAGCAAAGTTCCTTGAACGACGAGCTCGCTCAAACGCCTTTGAATGTCGTTCGCACGAGATAGGCATGTCGCGCGATCTCGTTCGAATGACTTCTGTCCTTCGTTCAAGCGACATGGATATCTCGTTCGAACGAGCCACCGCCTTGAAATTTGTATAAATATCCGTTCTCCTTCTACACGTTTTTCAAGTCTTTTTGCAATCTCAAAATTCTGTGAAAACAGCCCAAAATAAGACTTAATCTTTTTAAGATTTTCTAAACCTTTTTGATTCACAAAACCGTTCTCATATATGTGTGTGAATCTTTAAACCTTTAAGAGGATCATTTACTCATCTAGAGTAATTTGTGAGGAAGCCGTTCTCTTTTTCATTACTGCCCTACTGAAAAGGGATAGTTTCAGCCGCCGACAATAGAACCGACACCCGAGGGTATTTCTGTGCCACTGTATTTTTACTATAATCCGTGTAAGCCGTTTTCTTACAAAACTATAGTGAAAATAAATGGTTTTGCCCCTGTGGGGGATTTTTCCTCATTAGTGTGTGTTTGATTATTCTTGCTTGATTTTATCATCATCAATCACACCTAGATGCATGTTTAGGACTTAATTGATAAAAATTGTGTTTAATTAAATAACTTTTGTATTTGAACGCAAGCGCACTCCTCTACAAATTGGTATCAGAGCGGGTTACCCTAATTTATCGCGTGATCCTGATTTTTCAAGGATTTATTTTTTTTATACAATTTGACTTCTCACGTCGTCAAATTGGTATCAGAGCGGGTTGCGCTAATTTATTGCGTATTCCTATTTTTCGCAAAATTTGTGTGATATTGATTTTTTTTTAAATCAGTTTTGTGAAAAATCGCAATTATTCAATGGAACGCCCATTTAATGAGGAGCCTATTTTTGAAAAAATTCACGACCATACTGATAAATTAAAAGGTTTGAATTTGAAACTTTGCAAAAGAATTGAAGTTTTGGAAAAAGAAAATTCTCTCTTTAAAAGTAAGATTGAATATTTGCAAGCGTTTCATACTCAAAGTGATATTTGTCGTGAGCACTTTGGTAATTTGTGTATTGGTTTTGATTCTTTGAAAATTGCCAAAGAGAAAAGTGATGAGAAAGTCCTAGTTTTAGAGAAGGAATTAAAGGACTTAAAAAATTCTAGGGTTCCCGTTTGTGCCGTAGAGGATAAAAAATTAATCGATAATTTTACGGCATGTGAAAAAACTCTTAGGAATAAGTATGTTTTAATTAAGGGGGAGCGTGATAAACTGTTAAGTTTAATTGAAAATTTGAAAAAGAAATCCCTGTCTTTGGAAGAGTCTAATTCTTTGCTTGAGTCAAAATTTTTGAAGTTAAAAAATGATTTGACAGACTCAAGTAGGTTTGATAGTGATGGCAATGGCTCATCGTGTTCTCATGCTTCTAATGCTAAAGCCAAACCCATTATTTGTTTTAGAGGGTCAACTAATTCCAAGGATGTTAGAAAAGATCACATTTTAGGTGTCGTTCCACCCGTTTACACATATTCATATTGTGGTAGGAAAGGTCACCTTAGGAGATTTTGTTTTGATCTTGGAAGAGGTCCTAGGAATTCGAAGTCTAGTATTTTGTTGGTTCCCAAAACCCCGTGTCTACTTGTTACATCCGTTTGGGTTAGGAAATCACTTTTGGATACACTAGATTTTATTATAGTTGATTCTCATTTGCTTGCACATGATTCTTCTCTTGCCATATCATATAGATGATTGTGTTCGCATGTTTGTCATACACTAGTTGTGGTTTCATGATATATATTTTCTAGTATAATGACATGTACTTTTTGTATCGATTTTTTGTTTTGAAAATTTTTGAAAAATACAAAAAGATTTTATTTTGATAAAATTTTTAAAAAAATCCAAAAAGAGTTTTGTATTTTGTTTGCACCATTTATGGATGGAAACTTAGGATGACCGAGTCATAACATCATTCCATTTTTTTCGTGTGACTATTTGATAGTGTTTTGAGACAATAGGTCAATTCATCCTTGTGCTTTATAATGTTTGGAGTCATTAAGATGTAATTAAGTGTTACTTCCTACATGTTTGACTCATGTTTCCTTTATTACACACATGCACGAATTTGTTTGATTATTGTGCTTGTCTTATCACATGTTGGTTGGGTGTTTTCACTTCAATCCTATCCTTAAAACGTACTAAGCGCGATAAAATTTTGATAAGGAAATTGTGCATATAAGAACCGTTTTGTGAGTTTGTGTGCTTTGTTTGAAAACAGGGAAGGGCTGCGAAAGGTTCATTTTGCCTTTGCGAATAATAAGCCATCGTTAAATTGGACCTAAAAAATGGAGGCATTTTATTATCCGGGGTCCAAAGAAGTTTAAAAGAGCCCGAAAAAATTTAAAGGCAATAAAAAGAAATTCATGCCAATTATGGGCCATTTAGGTTTTTTCACCAATTCTCCAAAGTTTGAGAATTTAGTTTATTCACCTCTAAAAGAAAATATATATGAGGGTGTTTGGTTGGAGATTTTAAACAGGTTTGCACGTCCTTGAAAATCTTGAAAAAGCGTTAAATAGTTTTGAACGTTATTGGTGTGGAAATCGTTTAGACTTTGATTTGTTGATTTGCATAAGACGATGTCATTTAAATTCAACAAATTTTTACACCTAAGGATACTTTTGATGTTCATTCGTTAGGGGTACACATATGCATCGTGCACACATGATTGATTGAGTTTATTTACCTATCGAATGTGTTCACACCCATTCATTCCATTTCCATGACTTGGTTGTTTTAGTTTAAATCCATGGTGTGATTTTTTTTGTATCTCATTTTTGTATGAAAAATTAAAAATTCAAAAATAGTTTGTGAAATTTGTGAGATACTCCTTTGCATGCATGTAGTTTGATTCTAGTTTGCTATGCATCATGACACTCCATGTTTTTTTATTGTTTCTTCTTATCTGTCTATTTGGGGACATCATAAAAAGGAGGAGAAAGAATTATCATGTTATGGGGGAGTTTTTTGCATTATGAGGGAGATTTGATTTATTAATGCTTTATTCTTATATCATTTCAAACTCGATCCGTCACGAAGGTTTTTTCTTTTTCCCATGTGTGTAGGTACAACATGGTTCAGTGTTGGATGCACACCCTGATGAGAAAATCTTTGGAAGTTTTTGAAGAGATGAAGATTTGAAAGACATGTCATTTAGTATTCTTAGTTTGAGGGTTTAATGGGGATACTATCTTGTGTATGTCATTTGAAAGCATAATTTGGATTTTTATGTATGTACCGACATAGACATAGGGGGAGATTTGTAAGGACATAACTTTACAAATGTCCGGGGTAGAATCTAGGAATTTTCTATTTACTCCTAGATCACAGTTTGTATGTCTGATACCCCTACATTCGGCACGTCAACACAATCAGCCTCGACGGCCTTTATCCGAATTCAATACATCCATTATCTTCACGTGCATCATGCTACATGCGACGTGCTGCTCAGCTCATTCCCACTACTCCACTACGCTTTATCGGTAAAATGTTTTATTGGAGCTTTAAATATTTGCATAAATATTTGGGAAATTTTTTTGAAAATTATTTTTGAAGTCTGGATTATTTTTTATCAAAAGCAAAAAATTTTCTAAGTGTAGAAGTGAAGTTCCTTAAACGACGAGCTCGCTCAAACGACTTTGAATGTCGTTCGCGCGAGATAGGCATGTCACGCGATCTCGTTCGAACGACTTATGTCCTTCGTTCGAGCGACATGGCTATCTCATTCGAACGAGCCACCGCCTCGAAATTTGTATAAATATATGTTCTCCTTCTACACGTTTTTCAAGTCTTTCTGCAATCTCAAAATTCTGCGAAAACAACCCGGAATAAGACTTCATCTTTTTAAGGTTTTCTAAACCTTTTTGATTCACAAAACCGTTCCCATATATGTGTGTGAATCTTTAAACCTTCAAGAGGATCATTTACTCATCTCGAGTAATTTGTGAGGAAGCCGTTCTCTTCTTCATTACTGCCCTACTGGAAAGGGATAGTTCCAGCCGCCGACAACAGAACCGACACCCGAGGGTATTTCTGTGTCACTGTATTTTTACTGTAATCCGTGTAAGTCGTTTTCTTACAAAATTATAGTGAAAATAAATGGTTTTGCCCCTGTGGGGGATTTTTCCTCATTAGTGTGTGTTTGAGTGTTCTTACTTGATTTTATCATCATCAATCACACCTAGATGCATGTTTAGGACTTAATGGATAAAAACTGTGTTTAATTAAATAACTTTCGTATTTGAACGCAAGCGCACTCCTCTACAGTCATGAGTGGAGAAGGGATCAATCCTTGATTTAGAATCGGTGTGTCCATACATTATACTAATACTTGATGATATTCATATGTTTTATTGTGTGTGGTGTAAGGTACAAATTTACAAGTTAATGAACCAACGTTCAAATGAAGCACACCAGTTCAAATATTACCGACGATTAGACTCTATAAATGAAGACGGTCTAAATCAGTTTAAATCAATAGTGGCATATGTGAAAAAATAATATAAGTTTTGAAATCAGTGTCTCACTATGTGCGTGATGAAACATGATTTGTATAAACTATCTAATGTAATGTCATGAAAGGATACTATTTTCTAGAGGATATTAATGTAACCCATAAATGTGATAAAATATCATTGATAAAAGACACTTCATATAAACTATATTATCTAATCCCATGAACGAATAATATTTCCTCGAGGATATCAAATGTAATCTATCAATGCCTTAAAATCATATACATCCATAATATTTTAAAGCAGTTTTCACGATGAAAATTGGTGAATGGATGAATAAAAGGTAACATCTTGAAATCATTTATGTATTGGGAAAAGGGTGAACTTCAAGAGTTGTTGCTTTTTCTATTAATCGTATTTCATTTTCTATAGAATGTTATCTCCTTTTTTAGAATTTCTCGTTTTCCTTTTTTTGTATGTTTTTTTCATTTTATTTTCCTGTTCATTTTCTCTTCTTTTCTTCCTTTTATTTACCTTATTATTTTCATTTTTTTCTTCCTGTCCAAGACCCTTTTTCAACTTGCAACTTTGATGTTGTTGAAATGGGTGAATTGGTGAACATGAATTTTTGAGAATATATAAATTACACGTGTCATAGTAATTTAATTAATTTGAGAAATAAAGTGAATTTAAATATTTATTAATTAACAAGAAATGTACTAATAATGATGTGATATTATATTTACTTGTGTGATAAGTAAATGAAATGGTATTATTTTATATTATGTCGTAAGTGAGTAAAAGTGATGGATCAACAAGATCTTATTCGGGAATCGTGTGTGGTTATGTTGGGAATAAGGTAGTAAATTGATGATAAGTGACTCATATGGGGATTTCGAGTGCACAAATGATTCGGGATGGGTCTAAATAGTCTGAATTATGTACTCGGTGGTTGTAATTGGGTATCCAAATTACGTACTCGGTGGTCGAAATAGGGCGAACTACAATAGTTGTTACTCTCTTTTGTACAGATTTTTATCTTCTAAACTCTTAGTATTTTTAAATCTGTTTTATACAGATTTTTTTTATATTAAAAATAGTTTGACACAAATTTAATTAATTTTAAAATAGTAAAAAATAGTGTTTGCTATTTTAAATTAAATTTTGTATATATTATTCAGAATTCTTATCAAAACTCATTTAGTCTTAATTATATTTGAGAAAATTGGTGTACAAAATTTTGTATTCTGTTTTGATAAATTCATTAAAAATGAATAATATCGTTAATAAAAATTATGTTTTTGTAATGGAAATGGTATCACAAAGTATGAACACAGTCCCACCAACCGTGAGTGTGACACATGCGACTATTGTTGTCCCCGTGAATATGCCACATGGGGAGAAATCGAAAAAAAATCAGAGATGATCTCAAGCAATGGCAAGGACAAACGTACTTTTCTCTCACAACCTTTCCAGTTAGCAAGGATCCTTTATAAGGATTGTCCCCATTTGCAAGAGGGAGATGAAACTAAGAAAGTTTCTTCCGTGGAAGCATGGAAACATTCTGACTTTTTGTGCCGAAACTACATCTTAACATACTTGGACAAGACGTTGTATCATGTGTATAACACCATGACAACCGCTAAGGAATTATGAAATTCTTTGGAGAAGAAGTACAAAACTAAGGATGCGGGTATGAAGAAATTCATCGTAGGTCATTTTCTAGACTTCAAAATGATTGACTCCAAGACGGTTATTGCATAAGTTCAAGAACTTCAAGTTATTCTTCATGGCATTCATGCTGAAGGAATGTAGCATGTGACACTTTTCAAGTGGCGATAATAATTGAAAAATTAAATCCATCTTTGATCATGAGGAAGAAGATTGAAGGTTGTTCATGTTGCCATTCATCATATTTCTTGAATCTCAACGAACGTATGAGAGAAACAAATAAATAAAGAGGGATTTGATTGTGGTTGGGATGAGACGAAAGAAAATGATTGAGAGGGTGTTTGTGGGTTTGATCAAGTGAAGTTATGTCAACTAGTTGTTATTATATTTATACATAACGGAGGAGTTGGAGATAAATATGATGAACGGCAAGAAGGTTACAAAGAAGGTTCACTCGATATACCTACTAAGTAGAGTATGTTCAGGGCTCTAATTAAATCAAACTCTACCAGATCACACCATCTTATGTTACATCAAGATTTCATATAACTCATCAAATTAAAAAAGGACACTTCTGTAACAACCCGTCCTTTTTGGAGACAATTAGATTCCATAATTAAGTATAAATTGGCAATTTGGAGAATTTCTCAAAATACTGATTTTTGGGATTTTCAAGGATTTAATGATTTTCGATGAGTGTTGTAATTATTTTTGGGATTAAATAGGTCGAAGTATTTTAATTATATGTCGTCGTGGAGTAAAGCGATAAAAAGGTCAGATTTTGATTAGAAAGCCCGCATTAAGTATTATGGGTTAGAATAGTGATTTGCGGTCAAGTACCTCAGATGGGAATTTCGACTGTGCCGTGAGTCTCGGAATGTTCGAGATAGTCGGAAAAGAGTGTCCGATTGTCGAAATTGAGTTTCGGGGAATTTTAGAGTTAAACGGGTTCGTAATTGAGTAAACGAGTCGTTTTTGGGTTTTAAGAGGTTAAACCCTTTTTCTTTCATATAAAGAGGGAGAGAGGGAGAAAATAGAAAGAAAAGAGAAAGAAAAGAGAAAGAAGAGAGAAAAGAGAGAGAGAGGGGGAGACAAAAGAGAAGAAACGGGGAGATTCCGGCCAACCTCCGCGGAATTCAACTCGGGATCGTCGGATTATATCCACGAGGCAAGTGTTTACTTGCTTTATTTACTTTTCTCATAAATCTCATACCGTAGTTTGGTATTAACAAACCCTAAATACTTTGGGTTGGGTTTTCGTGGATAAAACGGGTTTTCGAGAGTTCAAACGAATAAACCCCTATAATTTCATAATTGGAGAAACTTAGAAATTAATCGAAATAAATTGGTGGTTTAGGGTTCTAGGATGTTTAGAACCCTTAATATATGTGTATTTGTAGTTGGTTAAGGTTGTAGGACGTTGGGTGAGGCGACAAAAGCTTGGGAGAAGCTTTAATGACCGAAACCGTCTCGGAGAAGATGATGAATAGTGACCTGCGTCTTTCCGAATCGATTCGGCCTTGATGCGAATCGATTCGGCTCCTGGTCAAAAAAAAATTTTTAGTTCTTTTCGATGCGGTCGCGTGGGCACCGACCGCGTAATTTTATGATTTTTTTTGGATTTATAGTGATTTTTCTACGAAAGGTTGTTCGATATCGAAATCATTAGTTAGAACTTATTGGAGATAAATATTAGTGGTTCTCAACTAGAGTGTTAGGACCTTTAAAGAACTTGAGGAGATATGAAAACTTTGGGTTTGTAGGAATAAATCCAAGTTATGAATTAAATAGAGATCAGATTGAGTTTTGGGTATTTTGGAGATTGAAAAAAATTGCCCAAATTGTGACCCTCGAACAGGCCGAATCGATTCGCCTAAGGGGATCTGTGATTCTGAAGTGGGCCGAATCGATTCGGATTTAGACCGAATCGATTTTCAATTACGGACCTGTTTGTAGAACACTTTCTGGATCGTTTCGGATTGGGGGCCGAATCGATTCGCCCACCCGAATCGATTCGCAAATGGGGCGAATCGATTCCCTTTGGTCAGAATTGCTAGTCTCTTCCCTTAAGAGTTTGGGGAGTTAAAATACAATTTGGGGTCTTGTATGAGGGATCCTAGTTATGATATCGGGACTCCTAAATGATGGTTTTGAGGGTAAATAAACCTTTAGATGAAAGAGAATGCCTTGGATTGGTGTAGGGCATAACCTGGGGAACGGACATAGTTTATGTTCGGGAAAGAATACTCCCTAGAATATTTTCGTGAGCATTTAGGCCTATATAATTATGCGTATAAAAAGCATAGCTAAATTGATTATTGTTGGGCAAATCCTATGAGGTGATTAGGATGAAATTGAGAATATAAATATATATTCAATTAGTGTCAAATGGTATAATTGGAGATATCCTATCAATCCGTAGAGGGGATTGAGGTATTTATTACTTATCAAAGTGAGGAAATACTTGGGTTTAGTATCATTTGTATATGAATGCATGATTATGATTTTTCGAGAGAATCTTTGGGATTAATGGTCATCGCTAGATGTAATTGGCAATTTTGGCCACGTATGTATATTCGGGGAGGAATATATGGTGTGTATATATATATATATACTATGTGATAAAGTATATATATGATATGATGTAAATGACTATTGAAAATGTAAAAATAAATGTTTTCAAATGGTAAAGAAATGATTTTCATAAATGATAATTTATGGATACACACCTCTCTAAATCGCTATCATAAGAGAAGTTGCGGGCATATGGTGAAGCCCCCTGGCTAATGAATGCAGGGTGGATATAATCCTATAGGCCATATGGGCGATTATATATTTTCTGCGCTGATTAGGTGATTCTGGGTGTGGTCATGACTATTCCGCATAGACGCTTCCCGATGATTTGTTATGTTCCCAGGTTGTCTTGTTTGATAGGCCCTGGAAGATGATAGCCAGTTAGGGGCGCGTCCAGTGGGGAAACCCGGAGGGGCAGACTTAGATATGTTAAAGAAATTTATGATAATAAATTGGCTTTAAATACATTTCTCGGATGGAAGAAGGGAAATGGGATAAATGAATTGTCTTCGAAAACACTTCCCGGATGGAAGAAGGGAAGTGGAAGCATATGAAATGATAAAAGCATTCTTATGATAATAAAAATGGCTTTTAGTTACATTTTTCTAGTTGGAAGAAGGGAAATGGGATGTTTTTAAAACATAAAAGCATTTTTATGATAATAAAACTGTCTTTTAAAAAGTTAAAAGATATGTTAAAGCAATTCATGCTAATGAGTTGGCTTTTAAATACATTTCCTGGATATAAGAAAGGAAATGGAAAGTTTTAAGATGAAAATGAAAAGTATCGATAAATACTTTGTAAATTTGAATTGGTAAACCTTAGTCCGGGACATATTATCCGGATGTATATTGTCCGGAGATATTATCCGGATGTATATATATATATATATATATATATATATATATAATGGATCTCTACCATTAACCCTGCCAAGTAGTAGTGTATCGGGGGGGGGGGGGGGTCCTTGTTTGGATTTCGCTTCGCGAGGACACCGCACGCATGAACTTAGTGCAGTGTTGAGAATGGAGGGAAGTTTAGCCCTTAGTACTCGGGATGTATAGGTTTCTAGTAGACGGCTAAATTAGAATAGTTAGGCGGGATAGCTTGACTAGGGTATGTTTTTAGGGTGCGTTAGGCGTGCACTAATAGAAGAGAGGTGAGGGTTATCTCATGGGAGTGCGATACCAAACTTAAATATGAGATAAAACCTTTTTCTAAAAATAAGGCATTTATGCACTTGCTAAATATTTTTCAAACTCGGGCTCTGACCCGTTTATTTACTTTTCCTTTATTGTTATATATATATATATATATTATATAGGTGTCCAGACACAGGAACGCCTGGATGACACTTCCTTCGAGTCAGACGTCTGCTGCAGCAATTGTGGATGCGTGCAGGTTCTCGATAGACGCTTTCATTATTGTACTCCTGATAGGAGGTACTGTATAAATATTCGGGCCAATGGTCCAATTGAATTTATTTATTCTTTTAGAGCATCCTTCGATATGGTTGTATATTTTGACCGAGTGTTCGGTTATTTTATATCATTTTAGTTTCATTTATGCAAACTGTGTGGATGTCTTATTTGAAATTGTTTAAAAAGAGTAGTTGAGTAAAAGTTTTTGACGCCAGCCTAATAGGTTATTAGTAATTAAATGGATTTTTGACAGTGATGCTAAGAATGATCCATATGAGACTTCTGTTAAAATTTGATATAGGAGTGATCGCCCGGTATCTTATTAGGCGGGTTGTCACAACTTCTTTGGATCATATTTAACACCTTGTTTTGGATTATTTATAACAATTTAAGGATATACGTTATTATTAACAACTCATGTTTTTTTATATTAATTTATAATAAAAAGGAAGTGGAAAATATTATTGTTTTAAAATAACAAGTTAAACATTGTTTTTGACATGTAATTTCAAATAAAAAGTTTAACAATTTCAATAAAAAAATATTGGAGTTCTAAAAATAAAGAGGACCGAAATTCGGAACCGTGTTTAATTATTTAACATAGGCAATTCAATTATATGAAAAATAGGCTTTGTCATGCTCACGAACCGCGACATTTTGTCAGTAACATGTTTAAATAAATATTCATGACGTATGTTTGTTTTGATTAATATATTTTGCTATGTAAAGGGACTAAGATGTTTTTCTCCATTGATCTCATATGGTATAATTTTACATGACAGACTTGCGATTTTACATAATTTATTCAATTTGACTAATATATTTGTTATGTACAGGGCTTAGATGAAACTTACTTTTTTAGATTTTTTTTTCATTTTCTCTAGCCCTCTCTTCGGTTATGTATATTTTTTCAGTTTTTTAATTTTCTTATATTTGATTTGTACAAAGATGAATATTATTGCAGTTTTGTATTTTTTTGTAATCTGTACATATATGTATATTTTGTTAGTTTCGTAATTTTTTATGTTAGATTTGTACACATACTAGCAGTCGGTGCGCAACAAAAAGTGAAATAAAAGACTAATAAACATATATTAGATGAAATTTCAATTCCAGATGAGTTGATTTTAACATTAAAACATGATAACTCTCAATAATAAACAAAAAAACTCTGCCGATGTATTTTAAAAGTAAGAAGCATTTGAAAAATAGTTAACTCAATGATTTGAGTCGAGAGAACTTTAAAAATATAAAATTGCAATATAAATTTATTTGTGCTGAAATTGGTAGAAGGGAATCTTTGATGGTATAGTTGTGATTATTGGAGTTGTTGTTGAGTTGATTTTAATGTTAAAACAAGTTGGATTTTAAGAATATATACAAAATTTTTTGCATAAATTTAAAAAAATAACAAGTGTCTGAAAAATGGTTAATGCGATGATAAGAAATACTTAATATTGTTACGGTTAACCTTTTAAGTTAATCTACGTTAACTATAATATATAGTCTTTTTCTTTGTAAAATGAGATTCTTCAATTGAAATAAGGTTCGAAGTATTCAAATGAGGCTTCAATTTGAGAAAAAGTACTAGAAAAGAGGTCAGAATACGTGAAGGGTCTTGGTACTGGCCCCCGACCTATTACGCGCACACAATTTCAATATGGATAACAAAAAAACTCAAAGGAGATCAGGTAATGATTTCCTAGACCTTTAACCATTCGGTTAAATGACCTATATCAGTTGATCTTTGTCTTTTGCTTGGTTTTTAGAGAAATTTTTATTTTTGCCCCCAAGCCTTTAAAGTGGTGTCTTTTTTCTACCCCTTTGGGTTATAGGGGCATGAGTGGAGAAGGGATAAATCATTGATCAATAATTGGGGTCACCATGCATTAGACTAATACTTGATGATATTCATATGTTTTATTATGTGTGGTGTGACGTGCAAATTTACAGGTTAGTGAACCAACGTTCAAATGAAGAACACCAGTTCGAATATTACCGACGATTAGACTTTAAAATTGAAGACGACCTAAATCAGTTTAAATCAATAGTGGCATATGTGAAAAATTAATATATGTAATTAAAACCAAAGTATCTCTATATGGGTGATGAAACATGCTTTATATAAACTATCTAATGTAATGTCATGAAAGGATACTATTTTCTACCGGATATTAATATAACCCATAAATTTGTTAAAATATCATTGATGAAAGACACTTGATATAAACTATCTTATGCTATCCCATGAATGGATACTATTTCCTTGAGGATATCAAATGTAATCTATCAATGCATTAAAATCATATAAATCCCTAATATTTGAAAGCAGTTTTCATGATGAAAATTGGTAAATGGATGAATAAAAGGTAACATCTTGAAATCATTTATGTATTGGGAAAAGGGTGAACTTCAAGAGTTGTTACTTTTTCTATTAATCGTATTTCATTTTCTACATAATTTTATCTCCCTTTTTTGAATTTCTCGTTTTCCTTTTCCTTTTTCCTTTTTTTTGAATCTTTTTTTCATTCTATTTTCCTTTTTATTTTCTCTTCTTTTCTTCCTTTTATTTCCCTTATTATTTTCATTTTTTTCTTCCTGTCCAAGACCCTTTTTCATGTTGCAACTTTGATGTTGTTGAAATGGGTGAATTGGTGAATATGAATTTATGAGAATATATAAATTACACGTGTCAGAGTAGTTTAATTAATTTGAGAAATAAAGTGAATTTAAATATTTATTAATTAACAAGAAATGTACTAATAAATATGTGATATTATATTATTTGTGTGATAAGTAAATGAAATGGTATTATTTATATTAAGTCGTAAGTGGGTAAAAGTGATGGATCAACAAGATCTTATTTGGGACGCGCGTGTGGAGTCGTACCGGGAATACGGTAATAAATTTATGATAAGTGACCCATATGGGTATTTCGAGTGAAGGGATGATCCGGGATGGGTCGAAATAGTGAGAATTTGGTACCCGACGGTAGTAATTGGGTATCATTTTTTTTAGACTAGGAGGGCCCCGAGTAAGGGCATACGAGTCATTTACACTTAGGATTTTGTAATACCCCTTACTTTTTGAGTAATTATTTTTATATTAATTTCTATGTGTGTTATTTATATAAAATAAAAGAAGTTGAAGTAAATATTACTTTAAGTGATGTAAGAGATAATATTTAGTGAGTTTTGCATATTTACCATTAAGCGAATGTAAATAGTGTAACATTATGGTTTGTTGCGTCGTTGTGCTTTGAGCGACGGTTATGATTTATATTCAAATCGGGTTAGTATTAAAGAGTTAATATGACGTTGGCACATGAAATAATGTACGATATCCAGGATGATAGTTTGGAGGGCACGATTAGTCCGAAAATGGTTCAGATATTCAATATAAGTGCCATGTGTGTTTTTGGGTTTCGGGGTACTTTTGACTAGTTGTAACTTAAATATGATGTTACGAGTCATTTTAAGTATGTAGTAACATTTATTTTGGATTTAATGTATTTTGTATGCTTTGGGTATTTTCTTCTTACAAGAGCATTTAAGCTCATTTGTGTTTCTAAACCTAGAAAGATGGGGGGGGGGGGGGGGGGGGGGGGGGGGGAGGGGGAGAGAGAGAGAGAGAGAGCGCTTGGGAGAAAGAGGAGATTTGCTATTTTGGGCTTGGAATCGTTTCAATGAGAAGATAATTCGAGACTACAATCTGGAGGCAAGTTTCTAACTTGCATATATGTATGATTGAGTGTGAATAATTTGTATTTATGGTTTGTGGTCTTGAGTTTGAACCATTAATGGAATTTGATAATTTTGTTGGTTAAATCCAATATTATAAGATCTAGACTTATTTTAAATGGTCTTTCTAGTTAATTAACTTGGATAAATGATTTGGAGATGATATGAGTTGATGATGTTGGAATTAGATGGAAGAAATGGATTTGGGGAATTTAGGGTTCATATTAACCTGTAGCCAAAACTGGGCCTTTCGATCCAAGCGAATCGATTCGCCCTTCTCAGCGAATCGATTCGCTAAAATGGTGGCTATAGTTCTGAGGAACCAAATCGATTCAGGTTAATGCGAAACAGATTCGGGCTTAGACAGAAGGTTTGTTTTCTCTGGGGCGAATCGATTCGGTCCCTAGGCGAATCGATTCAAAATCTTGCTGTTTTATAAGAATTTTCCAATTTGGTTTCTAGTCTTTTTGTTTTAGATTAGAGACTTATGAACCTTCTAATAGGAAGTAATAAAGAGTATTATAGTCCTATATAAGGGGAACTAATACCCTAGGTTAGTAGGGGGTATTCGGGATTATTTTGGGGACTATTTAGTTGAACTAAATGCCTTATTTTATGTAATAAGCGAGTCTAGGACTAAGGGAGAGTTGAGTAGTATTGTTTTGGACTTTAGGGGGCTAGTATGAGGGTATACTTGATGGAATATATTGTTAAGCACATATGGATTCGTGAATTTAAAAAGGTGATGTTTTAAATGGGCATATCTTGTGATTGTGGCATGCATATACATACCTCTCTAAATATTATCATAAGGGAAGTTTTGCGAATGAGGTAAACCCCATGGATAGTGAACGCATGGGAGAATATAGTCCTCGACCATAGGACCGATGGTAATATATCTATGATTGTTTTGTTTGAAGTGAGGTAATTACGGGTATGGTTATGACTCACTGTCGAAGGTATATGGCCGCTTCCAACGTGACGCGTTTTAGGATGCCCAGGTGGTCTTGATTATAGGTCCTAGAAGATGATAGCATTTAAGGGCGCATCTAGTGGGGTGACTCCCGAAAGGATGATCTTATAATCATTGTATTATGGTTGTAACTGTTCTCATAAAAATGGTATTTCATTTGAATGGGTCAATGAATCTATAAATCAACTTTATGGCATATGATCCCCGATGACTAATTAACTTGTGAAGATATATTTTATGAATTTTCTAATTAAGCATGTTAAATGGAATTAGGTTGTTCCTCTTAATTAAATGGGTAGTGTAACTTATAATGATCTAGTATGGCGCTAGGATGTGAATTTAGATGAGAGATGAGGATGATTATGATTATGATATTGAAGAGAGAACTTAACCTGTTTATCATGTTAGTATTCATAACTGTTATGCATTTTATTCACACATATATCATATCAAACCAGACCCTGACCCATTATTATTTCTATTTCTTGTGTGTTTCTTATTTATGCGTAGGTTCTCCACTGCAAGGGTGCCCTCTTTGATATTTCCTTTCCAGTGTCAAGGAGCTACAACATTTTTCGGATGTTGTAAGACTTTTATAGTAGACGCATCATTCTTTGGATAATCTAGTTATGTCCCGTCTGTATATTCGGGCGTGTTGCCCCAATTATTATTTATACTTGCTGTAATACTCGGTGTAACCTTTTGTATTAGTCTGTTAACCGACAGCTTATTCAGTTATGTTTTGTAGAATGGTTATATAACCGCTACATGTCTTTATATATATCCACCTTCTGTTATAAATTGGATTGTCAAAAATTATTTTTATTAAACTTGCAAATTCCTATGACATCCGTTTTCTAAAATACTTGGTGGTTGTCTCATACTATTATTATACTCCAGTGATGCTAATAATGGACCATTTATGATTCCTGTTTTTATTGGAGTAAAGGGCTGGCCACCTCTTATTTTAATAAGAGGGGTGTCATAGATGCTATCAGAGAATCAGGTTATAGAGTCCTTAGGATCTATGCATACTTATCACGTTCTACTGTAGCGTTCTTTGATATAAATCCCTTTTGTCAGGAATATTTTCTTTACCTGCGTTTATGATTTTCCTGTGAGGATAAATTGTTTTAACTGTACATTAATTCAGTTGCTTTTTGTCTCAGATTTCGCCTAGACGAGGTCACCCAGCAAGGGTAAATCGAGTGGTAGAGGACGTAGATCCTCCACCACCATAAGACACGATGAATGCGACGGAGGTGGCTAATATTGTTGCTCAGGTAGTTAACACTTTAATGACCGCTATGGAAAAACATCTTCCACAAGCCCAATAACTGGCCGCATATGTGGTTCAAGCCCATACGGGACCCTCCGCATGGGAAAGAGTTAGAGAATCCTTCCTGAAAGGTCACCCTCCAGAATTTCAGGGTGGCGCTAATGTGATTGTAGCAAATCAATGGAAGAAATATACTCAACGCCATCTTCGAATGGTGGAATGTAGTGGGAATGAAAATAAATTCTCGCCACTTTTAAACTCGTAGGAGCATCCCTACAATGGTGGGAGTTGGTGACAACTCCGGAACAAAGGGATACCATGACTATCTCGGAATTATAGGTTCTGTTTGATCGAAAGTATTTTCCACCGGCAATCCAGAAGGAGATGATGAGGAAGATACAGGATGTTGTTCAAGGGGAGCCATCAGTGGCGGAATATGAAGAGTAATCTACTCGTTTAGCAAACTTTGTGCCGGATGAAGTAATTCCAAAATAAAGGAGGATTTTAAAATTTCTCGGGGGATTGAACTGGAGGATAAGGAAGAACGTGTTGGGGAACCCAACTTTGCAAACATTTGGCGATGTGATGAATGCAACTTTACTTCATTGATAGGATCACCGCCTTCACTTGAAGGGGAGTAAGAAGATTTGTGATTCTGGTCAATCTAGTAAACAAGGAGGAAATGGTGCCGATGGAGCACCACCACCACCATAACAGTCTGGGAATAAGCAAAAAGAGCGGGACCCCCAGCAAGGGGATTCATCTAAGAAACAATGCTTTTGGGGTTAAAACTTTGGTGGAGGTGGTTTTAGGCACGGTAAGGGTACTTAAATAGAAGCAGCAGCAGCAACATTTGGGCCAACAAGGCCAAGCGGGCAGAGGTATTAACGGAGGTCGTGGCCATCAGGGCCAAGGTGCGGGGAAATTTCGAAACAACAATCGGGTCCGACATCTAGAAATGTTTATGGGCCGTTATTTTCAGTTTGGTGAACAGGGTCACATGAGGAGAGCTTGTCCACAGTTAAATGGGAGATAATTGCCTAGAGGCCCTCAGAATCCGCAGGCACATCCACAACCTCCAGCACCTATTCGAGTCTTCCCTCTACAACAGGGACAACTTTAGTATGGTTGTGCATAATATTCAGGATGATTTGTTTCCTCCAGCACTGCATGCATTGCCAGCTATTGAGGGTAAGTTTCCCATTCATGGGTATGTGGGTCGAGTATTATTTGACACGGGCGCAATGCACTCATTTATCGCTAGGCACTTTGCTCATTCGATGGGATTATTTAAATCTGTCGAAAGTACTTTTACTAATGTTGAGTCTTCCATGGGTGATGGTTCACTTATACTTTTTATTTGTAAAGGGGTAGGAATAGACCTTGGTAGATTGCGCTTTACAGACGACTTGCTCGTTCTAGATATGGTCGGGTATGATGTTATTTTGGGTATGGACTGGTTAGTAAAATACCGAGCCAAAGTAAATTATTACGGAAGGAGCATATTCTTCGCCATTCCAGGGCAAGAAATGTTTTTAGTGGCTATGCCTCTTTCGGAGGGAGGTTCAAGTACGCACTTGTATTATATTGAGGAGAAGACTTTAAGAGAAATAGTTGTTTCCCTAGACTCAATTATGGTTGTTAGATAATTTAAAGATGTCTTTCAGGAAATTCTGAGATTACCCCCAAGCCACGATATTGAGTTTGTAATTGATTGAACACCGGGAACCCAACCGATTGTGAACACTCCATACCGTATGGATCCTTTGGAAATGAGGGAGTTAAGGGATCAGATTCAGCAATTGCTGGGGTAAGGGTTCATTCGGCGCAATACGTTGCAATGGGGTGCTCCTGTGTTATTTGTGAAGAAGAGAGATGGTTCCCTTCGGTTATTTATCGATAACCGTGAATTGAATAAGGTAACCATCTGTAATAAATACCCTTTACCTTGAATCGACGATTTGTTTGATCAATTAAGGGGAGCATCGTACTTCTCTAAAATATATCAGAGGACCGGATATCATCAACTACAAATTCGAGAGCAGGATGTATCGAAAACCACATTATTGATTAGGTATGGGTCTTATGAGTTTTTAGTTATACCTTTTGGGCTAACCAGCGCTCCCATCGTATTTATGGACCTTATGAATCGAGTATTTCGGGACTCCCTCGACCAGTTTTTCATAATGTTCATTGACAACATTCTAGTCTATTCTCGAACTGAAGCTGTTCACGCCAAACACTTGCGATTAGTCCTGCAGACACTACGGGATCATCAACTTTATGCCAAGTTTGAGAAATGTGGCTTTTGGTTAGAGGAGGTGCAATTTTGGGGGCATATTGTCACGGCTGATGGTATTTCCATGGACCCAAGAAATGTTACCGCGGTGAGGGAATGGGGTCAGCCCATGATGCCAACTGAGATCCGTAGCTTTCTGTGTTTGGCGGGATATTATCCCCGTTTCATTAAGGGTTTCTCAAAAATCATTGGTCCTTTAACGAATTTGACTCGAAAAGGAGTATGATTTCTTTGGGCCATTGCATGTGTCTCGCAACAGGAACATAGGGCCATTGCATGTGTCTCGCAAGCTTAATCCCCACAAGAAGAATTATCTTGTGCATGATATGGAGCTTGCCGCGGTATAGTTCACCTTAAATATATGGAGGCATTACCTATATAGGAGGGTAGTGAGACTGGGGTCTATGAATAACTGGAAAGGGTGAGGCGTGACCCACTCCAATGGACGCTGTCTGCAAGGTTCTCAAGAACTTCTGAAGCAGCTTCTGAAGAGACCTTCTCCTTTTGGTAAAAATGGAGCTCAAGCTGGAACTCCCTCCCTGCAAGAAGATGAACTTCCACAACAAAGATAGAAATTTTCTCAAGGGAAACACCTGAGAGTGATGGCTGTCAGTGGGGAGTGAAGGAACAAGGCACTCAGCACTATGAGAATGAGCAGGGAGAGAATACTTAGGTAGGTCTGGTGATATTTTAGCAGAGTAACAGTGCAATTTCTATTGTCCATCTCTTGACCTTGCCCAGAGATCTATTTATACTAGGGCGTTAGGGGTGAGTTGGCATTTTTGGGCGCCAAAACTGAGAGAGTTGGTGGGGAACAATGTCTGAAGTGTACCATTTATCCCTACCTGTAGGCAGCCTGCCTGTCCCCCCGCAGGCGCCACCTGGCGCCGACCAAAAGTCAAAAAGCACATATGTCCCCTAATGGAGACAAAATACCAGATTTGATAGTTATCTTTTGAAACGGTAACTTGTGATGCAAATTTGTAAATCTTGAGAGAGGAGACCCTAAGGACTCCTTTCCTCTAAAAATGTTGTTTTTCTTGAGAGGGACCTTGAGGGCCCCCTCTTCTGGAAAAGTCATTTTTCTTGTAAAGAGTTTATTTCTTGTGAGTAGCCAGCTCTTTGGCTGCTCGCTTCACTTTGTGATGAAGTGTGAGGTGTGTGTAGTTTTTGGGTCTTCCTACTAGTATTCTTTCAATCCTATAGTGCTAAATGGTTGAGCTTACTCAACATACCTTGTCCCTCAGCCGCCAATCCAAAACTTCCAGGAGGTCCCAACGCGCCTGTTCGAGCCCTGCTTGCTCGATTAGGCAACCTGTACCAGAAAGTAAAGTGTTAATGCTGTTGTTCATTTGAAGACTGATGTTTCATGATGAGGAGTTGCTCATGATAGATACTCTCTTATCTTGACCACTCTAGGTGGCATCCTGACCACTCAATATGAGTTACTGCCGAAGAAACCCATGTAGCAGCACTTCTCGAATAACATTTCTGCAGTGACCCTTGTACTAGGAGCGCTGGACCTTGCAGCGGCGCTAACACTTGAAGTGGCGCTAACACTTGAAGCGGCACTGATACTTGAGGTGGGGCCGATTCTCGCAGTGGCGCTGACACTCGAAGCGGCGCCGACACTTGCCGTGGCGCCGACCCTTGCAGTGACACTGGCACTTGAAGCGGCGCTGGTACTTAAAGCGGCGCTGACACTTGAAGCGACGCTGATACTTGAGGTGGCGCCGACCCTTGTCGCGGCGCCTACACTTGAAGCGGCACTGACGCTTGAAGTGGCGCTGATACTTGAAGTGGCACTTACGCTTGAAGCAGCATTGATACCTGAAATGACGCTGACGCTTGCAATGGCGTCGACACTTGAAGTGGCGCTGATACTTGAAGCGGCTCTTACGCTTCAAGCGGCATTGATACTTGAAATAGCGCTGACGCTTGCAATGGCGTCGACACTTGAAGTGGCATTGACGCTTGAAGCGGCGCTGATACTTGAGGTGGCGTCGACCCTCGTCGCGATGCCGACGCTTGAAGTGGCGCCAACACTTGAAGCGGTGCAGAAGCTTAAAGTGGCGCTGACACTTGAAGGGAGCTGATACTTGAGGTGGCGTCAACCCTCATCGCGGCGCCGACTCTTGAAGCAGCGCTGACGCTTGAAGCGGCGCTGACGCTTGAAGCGGCGCTGATACTTGAAATGGTGCCGACCCTCGTCGCGGCACCGACACTTGAAGCGGCGCCGACACCTGAAGCGGCGCTGACGCTTGAAGTGACGCTGATACTTAAAGCGGCGCTGATACTTGAAATGGCGCTGACGCTTGCAATGGCGTCGACACTTGAAGTGGCGTTGACGCTTGAAGCGACGCTGATACTTGAGGTGGCATCGACCCTCATCGCGGCGCTGACGCTTGAGGTGGCGTCGACACTTAAAGTGGCGTTGACGCTAGAAGGGCGCTGATACTTGAGGTGGCGTCGACCCTCGTCGCGGCGCCGACGCTTGAAATGGCACAGACGCTTGCAAGGGCGTCGACACTTGAAGTGGCGTTGATGCTCGAAGCGGCGCTGATACTTGACAATGGCTTTTGGGCTTCCTGGTGACCCTCGCGGGTACCTCTCGGATGTAATTAATAAAAGAAATCATTTTTTAATTTTATTTGCTTTTTTATTGATGAACACCCTTCTACATTAGCCCCTTGTGCAAAGTTTTTTTGGTTGGGTAAACTAAAAAAACTTTGTAGGCCATAGATCTAATTTCCACAATTATATATATATATATATATATATATATATATATATATATATATATATATTTTTTTTTTTTTTTTTTTTTTTTCTGAGAGACTCTAGGATCATTAATTGCGGTGTCCCTTTATCCAAGGTTTTTAATTTTTTTGAGAACCCACGCGTCAGTGTGGGAACTGTCATCTCATCATTTGGGAAAAAAAGGTCATCACCTTTTTGCCTTCCTGCACGTTTTCCCATTTTGATGAAAAAAACATAAGCCCCCCTTTTTTTGGTCTCTTTCTTCTTTTTCAAAAAACATAAGGCCCCTTTGGATTTGTAGTGAGAGAAAGTGAGAGGAAGGGATCTTCTTAAAACACCATAGCTTCCCATCCTCTTTTTGTTTTAGCCTTTTTTTTAATACCGTAGCCTCTCATTCATGGATTCTAATCAAAACAATACTCCTTAAAATGTAGGCACCTCCAAAGCACCCATGGTTTTAGGCTCTACGCCTTCTTCATCGTCCCTCCCCACTGCTCCGACCGCCCCTATTACCGTCGTGGACGCCTCTTCTGCGCTACCTGCGTTATTTTCCTTAGGTGGCGGTTCGAGAACCCCGATGGGTTCCTCGCGATTTCATTCTGCGGACGAGGTATACCTTTTCGGTATCTCGACTAGTGGTGTTCCCTTGGAAATGGACGGTGTCTCGCCCGTCCCCCTGCTGTCAGCGAGGAGTATCTCGCCCAATCCATATGTGACTTTGGGTCTTGATGTGGCTGTTGGCGAGGACCCAAAGCGAGCGAACCTCTTATCCGATGGTCTCTCGTCAGTCACCTTGAGTTCGGCATCAAAAAATAGTTTGCTTTGGGCGGGGGGTGTCTCGACCGATTGCAGTTTGCACAGGGAGCACGGTATCTCGCTCGATCGGGGCGCAAATTTGAATTTTTTGGTTAAGGCAGGTTCCGACAAGGGTTCTTCGCTAGCAGATCCTCCCTCCGAGGATCTCTTACCCCGTTCAAGACCTCGCGACGTTAGTGGTTTCAGCGAGGCATGTCTCGCTCCATTCTAGACCTCTCGCGCTCCGGGTCCCCGCGCCAGTGTTCTTTGCCTGCTAGTTCTGCCTATGAGGGTCTCTCACCCGTGATGAGTTTTTGTATAGGTTCCTCGTGTGATGATGTTTCTTCTATGGGTATCTCGACGCGTCACAGCGTTGGCAGCGGCTCCTCGTGCACTAGCGTAAATCTGGAGAATATTCTCCCGAGTCAGTCTATGGTTGGGGGTATGTTGACGGTTGCGAGTTCTACTAGCAATTACTTGTGTCCCGTAGTCGAGGGTTCCTTGCCCATTCCATTGTTTCCGTCTGGTGGAGTCTTGACCTTGGGGGTCTCGGCATACGTCAGCTCTGTCAGTGGGGGTATCTTGACCTTGGATGTCTCGACGCCCGTATTTTTTTCTGAAGAAGGGGTCTCGATCTATGGCGGTATAGTGACCTCTCATCAGCAGTTGGGGGTCTCGCGACCTAGCCTCGCGTCTACAGGTCCCTCGTCGCTACCCGGGGGTGTCTCGACATGTGTTGGCGCTGACGGGGGTATCTCGACTTCATGTGTCTCGACGCCCATAATTGTTACGGGGGCTCTTACTTCCACTTCTTCCTTTGCGAAAGGGGACACCTATGGTCCCTCGCTCGGAGTCCCCCTAGGACGAGTTCTTTTCTTGATCCAATGGCTCTTGGTGGTTCATCAGCTATGCCATCTTCTTCTCAGGCATGGAAGGACTATATGCACATTCGCCAAGGGCGAGACTTTGGTATTTATCGTCACGCTCCTTTTTTCAGTCCTGCTGACACTTTTATGATTTCACTTTCTGAATTTGGGGAAAAATTTTCTTCTGCTGTTCTTGAGCGTTCTCACGTGGGGTTAAGTGAGTCTGCTGACCTCCCTACTATTTCTCCAGATTCCATTCTCCGAGTTCGAGTCGATCGCGGTGACTTTCCTTATTCTAATGTTGAAGTTAAAGCCCCGGGGGGACCCACAGAAGAGTGGGCTAGTTGGGTCGATTATGTTCTGAGCATTCCTGACTATGTGGCTATTCTTAGGGAGGTGGGACTCTTTACCGCCGTCAGCAGCCTAAAGTCCTGCACCATTTTTAAGCACAGTTCTTCGCTCAATCTTTTATTGTCTCGGTGGATCATGGAGTCTCACACCTTTGTCACAGGCTGGGGAGAATTTACCCTCATCCTAGAAGATGTATGTGAATTATACGTCCTTGTTTTCTTTGGGCAACAGGTCTTTTCTGATGACTGCGAGGATTCTCTAGAGCAGGAGATGGTGGAGGAGCTATGCTCAGCTCTCGAGGAGTGCTCAAAGTATGTGGCTATAAATATAACTGGTCATTCCAAGCACTCCTTCGCCAAATGGCAAAGATACTGGTTCAGAGATTTTGAGCAGTTGCAGAAGGGGGAGACTTCACGTGCAGCCCTCAGATCCCAGGATGGTCCTAAGCTTCATTCTCCTGCACATTTAGCCGCTTTTTTTGTTACATTTCTGACTCGGTTTCTTCTTCCCGGTAAGCCCGAAGACTGTCCTCGCGAACTTCTTTTTAGATTGGTTGTACGATTATCTCGTGGTAGGTCGATACCCCTGGCTGCCTTCACCTTCCTTAGGTTCCCTTTACACTTGGATGGAACGAGCACACATAGATGTAGAGAGGTCTTGCGCCCAGTATGATGTTTCTAATCATGCGAACGCCCCTCTCTTAATGGCCTTTTTGTTTGAGCATTTTCCCCACTTTACTTCAGGGGCTTACGCTTGTCATAGCAATGCTGCGAGACTAATGCGGTGGCATAAGAAAATTCCCAAGAAAGTTCTGGGAATGTTATTTGATGATATTGAGGAGTTTTAGTTTCGGCCTTATACCAAGCGCCCTGGGGGGACTTTCAGCTGGCTTTCTTTCCCTGGCGACGGTGGGACTTTCTATTGCCCTTCAGCAGTGGGGTCGATTTCCATGTGTCCTCATATTAATGTGGTGACGATGCTCTTACCCTTCCACCTCCCTTCTTGGACCGAGTTAGGTCCGCGTTCTGAATCCTATCATTCCGAGAGGGAAAGACGGCAGTTCGGCTATGACCAGGGTGTTCACACTCCTCCTCTTCCTACCTACAGCAGTCATTTTGAGGCATTCTCAGAGGCATGTGCTAGCTTTACTCTTCAGGGATTATTCCACAGAGTTAGTGGTTTGGGTGGTCTCTATGTGCCTCCCTGCGATTATCATCCTTCATTCACTTCATCTTGGTTCCTTCTTTGGCAGCAGCAGGTTCGGCTTATTCAAGAATGTGTAGTTGGCCCCCTCATGAGACTAACCCCATTAAATACACCAGAGCTCAGTTTTTGGTCAGGCGGACGCAGAAGGATCATTGGTTTCTCAGCACCACCTCTACGCCACTCTTGGAGCAGGCCATTCCTATTTTAGTGAAACCTCTCATTGACGAGTCACTTCCGCCTCCGCCGACTGAGCTTCCCCCTGTGAAGTCTAGAAGCCAACAAAAAATCAAAGGGAAAGCGGTCACCTCTACTACGAGTAAAAGGAAACACCCTGACACCAATGTATCCAATTTTGTTCCTGCTACTACTGCTTCTCCTCGTTCTTCTCCTGTGAGGACCCGGGCTGCGAAGAAAAAGAAAGGAGACGGCGGTGGCATAGCTGCTTCCTCTACGGTGGATCAAGAGTCCAATACTGGCAATCTTGGAGTAGGGGGGACTTCCCAAGTAGCGAAAGGGAAAGGTTACTCCTCATCGAGCCTTGCTTCCCAGGAGGCGCGGGTCATGTCTATTCCCATTGCAGAAGGTAATATATCACAACATTCTTTACTTAGTGGAACTAGTTCTCATGGAGTTTCTTCATCTCCCTCCCTTTCATTGGAAGAGGAACTAGTTGATTACAGAAGCACCCCTTCCTATGACGACCATAGTTCTTCTTCGGGTGATATGGGAGGCAGAGGTTTCCATAGCAAAGGCACTACTGACACTTATGCTTTGTTATCAGTCTCGAGAGAGTCTTCTAGCGATGATGAGGCATCCCATTCTCCTGGGGGGGTTAGCCCCACCCATATCCGTTACAGCCAGACTACGCACCCTGCTACTGTAAGAATTCCCCCTTTACTTGTCTATATTTTTCTTGCATATGATTTTCTTTCTTCCCTTTCATTATTTTTTATTTGTTAATTAAAGCATTATGTCATGTTTTTGCAGGTCATTTCCATAGAGGCAAGTAGTTCTCCTCTCCCCCCACTACGACTGACGCCCTTTCAGCGGGAGAGGAACTCCATGCTCATTTCTTCCCGAGGTCTTTTTAGAGAGGTTTGCTGTCACCCTAATTCTTTTACCATCTATTATAATTTTTTAGTCTTCCAATTACATTTTGTTGTCATTTCCCTGCAGCTTTCATCTGTGCACCCTACCGTTACCCGGACCACTCTTATGGCTTCTCCTTTTCCTCAGGTATGCCTCGCTATTCTCGAAACTTTCATTGTGCCATTTTCTCCTTACTCCTTCCTTTTATTTACCCATTTACCCTGCGTAGAGGGTTGTGTCTTCTAGCATTGCCACATCATCTTCTTTTGTCTCGGCGGTGGGCACTTCTGCAGTTGAGCCCCTGGGCTCCTCTTCGTCTGAGGTACTTATTTTTACTATTGAATATTTGTTTCCTCTTAATAGGAGTCCTAATGGCTTTTGGATTTTCTTCTCGGGGGGGGGGGGGGGGGGGGGGGGCTCCTCCCTTACCTAGCGCTATCGTCCCAGGTCCATCCTCTTCGGGGAGGATTTCTATCCCTAGGGTCCGCGTATCTATGGACGGTAGACCTTTGGTTCAGGCGATTTCTCGTGGCCCCATATTTACTGTGGCCTCAACCAGTGATCCCACACTTCAGGTCAGTCCTTTCTATTGAAGCATATGATCTCCTTTTCCTCGAACATGCAATGAATAACATATTTTCCATTCCTTGCAAGTTATCAGTAAAGCCCCTACTACGCCGACCGTCCTTTTCCGCTCTTCCCCTTTGGATGGGGCTCAGGTACTCCTTTTTTTATTTTTATTTTCTTAGTTATATATTTCTTCTCTATCCGGTGTGTATTTATCGTAGCCCCTTTGTTTACTTTGTGGTAGTTATCCCTCGGCGCTGTTTCGAGTGTGGCTCCTGCTACCGTCGCTTCACTAGCCCCTATACATGGGCTAGTTTGTCCTGTTGTAGCCATCTCTACGGTGCCCTTTTGAGGAATTTCCCTCTCCCTCTTTTTTAATTAAGGTATTTATCATACACGAGGTAAGTGATTTATTACCTCTTGCCCTTTCTTGTTACTTGCAGCCTCACCTACCCCTTGCACCCTTCGTCGCTGAGGTTGTTCCTTAAGAGGTGCCTGAGGTTGAGGTAGCTTCTTCGGAAGCACTGGTCACTGAGACAGCCCCTTCTGGAGCATCGACCACTGTTGCCGCCCCTATGGAAGCCCCTGCTCCTCCTTCTCCGACCATTACGGAGGACGTCATTCAGGTACGACGTATAAGGGTATCTACTTTCCTCACATCAATCTTATGTCTTTATTGTCTTGCTTAGATTGCGCCAGCATTCCTATCTTCACCTTTGTTGCATTGTCTCCAAGCAAGCAAGGTCGCTCCGATGACTATGGAGCCTGATGACGTCGCTCCTCTACTCGTGAAGTCAGAGAATGGGATAGCTGCGAGAGAGGTATTAAACTACTATACTCCCTCTTTTTACTATTTCTCTTCTTTTCTTCTTGGTATACTATGCAAGCATTCTCATTTCACCTTTGTCTTACTTTTTCCAGGTGCCTGAAAGTGCTTCGATGACCGTGGAGTCCGGCAGTGGGGTATCTGCGAGGGAGGTATTAAACTGGCATTCCCCCTCTTTTAACTATTCCCCTATTTTTTCTTCTTGCGTATACTGTGCAAGCATTCTCATTTAACCCTTGTCTCATTGTTTTCCAGGTGCATGAGAGTACTCCGATGACTGTGGAGTCTGGCAGTGGGGCATCTGTAAGAGAGGTATTAAATTAGCCTACCCCCTCTTTTTACTGTTCCCCTATTTTTCTTCTTGCGTATACTGTGCAAGTATTCTCATTTCACCCTTGTCTCATTATTTCCAGGTGCATGAGAGTACTCCGATGACTGTGGAGTCAGGCAGTGGGGCATCTGCAAATGAGGTATTAAATTATCCTACCCCCTCTTTTTACTGTTCCCCTATTTTTCTTCTTGCGTATACTGTGCAAGCATTCTCATTTCACCCTTGTCTCATTGTTTCCAGGTGTATGAGAGTACTCTGATGATTGTGGAGTCTGGCAGTGGGGCATCTGCAAAAGAGGTATTAAGTTAGCCTACCCCCTCTTTTTACTGTTCCCTTTATTTTTCTTCTTGCGTATACTGTGCAAGCATTCTCATTTTACCCTTGTCTCATTGTTTCCAAGTGTATGAGAGTACTCCAACGACTGTTGAGACTGGAAGTAGGGCTTGTATAGAGATGGATCATAGTTCTGAGTTCACTCCTTTGGTCGGTGGCCCTGATTCTAGTGGGGAGTCTTCTTTCCTTCCTTCCGAGGCGGGGTCTCGTCACTCCGATGGCGATGATGGCGTAGAGGATGCTGTGACTATTGCAAGTAGGCTATGGCATGAGGAGTTACCTGGCCGATTCAGGGTACATGAGCATCAGCTCTTGGATCTCATCTTGGAGCACCATCCCGAGACATTCACTTCTCAGAGTATACTTCAGGTTGACAGTCTTACAGCCTTCAACCTGAGGGCTCTCGCCAGTCATGTTCATGAGTTCTTGGCTACCCCCTGCTAAGCTGGCTAGCTCTTACATTTTGCTATTCTTGGATGCTCTCTGCGACTTGCAGCAGTTCTATCATTTTTGTTTGGATTGGCTTGATGCGGGGGTTCGCCCTTTTCTAAGTGTTCCCTTCCGCAAGATAGTGAGATTTCACGCTTCTCGACAGTCTAGAGTTGAGCAGCGGCAGGCTGAGGATACGAGGATCCGAAATCAGATCGCCCTACTGCAGGTGAAGCTTACCAGACTTGAGTCTAGAGATGAGGAGGATGAGGCTAAATTCATCAGGTTGGAGGAAGAGTTTCTATGGGAGGCTGGTCCGTCATATGCCGGCGCCATCGCTCGAGATGATTTGTTCTTTGTAGTTTCTGGTAGATAGGCTACTTCTTGCTTTGTATTGCTCAGAACCCTATGTGTACATCACTTATCATTCCTGAATGAGACACTTTTGTTTCTTCTGTACTTTCCTTTTTTTGTTCTCCGTTTATACTATGGGTGTTTATGACTTGCTCTAATTTCTGTGAGCATTTAGTCTACTGGTGGCTACCCCGTACACTGCGGGGTATTTGCATTAATATGAAAAGTTATGTATTAACATATTGTATATATTTTTGAAAAATGCACCTCTTGTAGCTGTGAGGTATTTGGCATGTGACTTTCTTGGATTGCCCCTCCTGTCTGTGGGGGTATTCCTGCATGTTACTACTTATAGTCATAGAGGCTAGGTTGGAGAGGGGGGTGAACCCTGCACCTCTCCGGAAAGCCTGTTTTTTTTAATAAAAAAAACAAAAAAACTATTTAAATTAGCTAGCCCCTAGTCTTTGGGGTCCTTGCTCTATATCCTCTCTTAAGAGTTTCATTGTTCTTTGTAATATTAAGGAGGAGGAATTTAATCTTCCCTCTATATTTTCTATTAATGTATGTCTGGGGGACTTTACTCAGTATACTTTTCTCTTAGGATGGACTTACCTCCCAAGTGTAGTGAGCAAAGTTCCTGATTTTTTTTGTACTCTCTTCTAATCTTCATAGGGAGTGTATATATATATGTATAAATGAGTAAGCCAAGCAAGCGTCAACAATGATCAAAAGTGTTTCTGTTTCATTTCTTTACTTTTGTGTGATGTTTTCAATGTAGTATTGCTCTTTAAAAAAAAATTACAAAAAACTTTTCTGGTATGGGAGCAATCCTCAAAATCCATTACAGACATGCAAAACACAAACAAAACTTGTTAGCTATTATTAGGCATAGTACCTCTTCAGCCACTTGCAGTTGATGGACTGGAGGCAATCACTCTCTGGTTCTGATATCTGGCAGTAGGCTGACTTCCCCACTCCTCTAACGACAAAAGGGCCTTCCCAGTTAGGTTTGAATTTTGATGCCGACATGCTACGGAGATCGTGAGTTGATGCTCGTAGGACTAAATCTCTCACTTGGAATTCTCTAGGCTTGACTAAGTTTTCGTTGGCCCTGGACAGTTGTTGAGTGTAGACTTTGAAATTCTCTCTTGCTTTGTCCCAATGCTCGTCCAGCGCCTCCAGTTGCACATGCCTTGGGTCTGGGATGAGCCCATTGCTAAGAGAAATTCTGGCTGAAGGTACCGCCAGTTCCACTGGTAGGACAACTTCGGTCCCGTATACTAGAGAGAAGGGGGTTAACCCTGTTGGCTTTCTTTTTGAGGTACGGTAGGCCCATAATACCATAGGCAACTTCTCATCCCTTGTTCCCGGCATGTCTTACAGCATTTTCTTCAAAATATTTATCAGGGTCTTATTGGTAGCCTCTGCTTGGCCATTACCCTTGGGGTAGGATATGGTTGATCTATTATGCACAATCTTATATTTGTCTGTGAGAAGGGCCATCTCTTTGCATACAAACTGCTTCCCATTATCCGTTAGGATCACTTTGGGTATACCGAACCTACATATGATATACTCCTTTATAAACTGGGTTACCACTTGGGCGGTGACCCTCCTCAAAGGAATGGCCTCCGCCCACTTGGGGTACAATTCTGTAGCCACAATGATAAAAGCCTTGTCGTGAGATGCTGGGGCGATCTTTCCCACCAGGTTGAACGCCCATGTATGGAAGGGATAAGGAGATGCCAAGCTTTGTAGACTGACGGAGGGAGCGTGCACCATGTTCCCGTGCACTTGACATGCTCTGCACTTTTTCACATACCCAATGGAGTCAGCCTCCATGGTCGGCCAGTAGTATCCCAGCGTCATCAGTTGGTCATACAACTTGGCGCCACCCATGTGGGAGGGCTCATGAGCTTCTTTCACCACCCTTTCCACTTCCTCTTTGGCTACGCACCTTAGCGCCTTCTCATTGTATCCTTTCCTATATATCTCTCCTTCGACTAAGTATAAACGGGCTATCCTTTTTCTAAGGTAAATTTCATTCGCTCTCTCGGCAGGCAGTTCCCCATCTTTTAGATATGCTAGGTACGGTTGTCTCCAATCTTCGAATGCTTCCACAAAGTTAGCCTCCATCGTCTGGTCAAAACTAGCTTGGCATTTTAAACAATTTTGTTGTAAGCGGGCCGTTTCTGCGCTCATTGCAGGCCAATAATACCCGCTTCGCTGTAATCGTCTGTAAAGGGGAATATCTGTGTCCCCACAGTGCTTCTGGTGCATCTCTACTAACCTTTCCTTGGCTTCTTGCTCCCCTACGCACCATGCCATAAACACTCCAGGACTCTTGAAGTAGAGAGTTCCCTGCAGCACATGATAGTTGGCTAACTCTAATATTTTCATCGCTCCTTCCCTGGTTTCATGTTGCTTTTCCATCAGACGCCTCCAATCTTCTGGCTCATTACTTGGGAATAAGGACTTTACAGTAGTGGGTACCGTTCTCCGCCTCACTGTGATAGTCGCTTCTGACTCCTCTATGTCCAACTTTTGAGCTATAGTAGCGAGCGCGTCTGGGTTCCTGTTCATCGTTCGCGCCTGCCTCTCCACAGTTACCTCTAAGAACTGTCCCAACAGCCTTTGGATGATGTGTCTGTACGGCGCTAAGTTGGCATGTTTAAGAGAAAACTCTCCATTGACATGTCTTACTACCAGATTGGAGTCCCCTCGTATACACAATACCCTAACCCCCTTCTAAGTGCTTCCAACATCCCTAGAATGAGGGCTTCATACTCGACTTCATTATTTGAGCATTCAAAATCTAACTTGAAAGAGAGGGTGATCTTCTCCTTCCCTTCTGATAGTACGACGCCAGATCCCCCTGTTCCTTGAGCACTGGAGCCATCAAACTCCATGAACCACTTCTTCACCTCCTCCGCCATGAATGCATGGAAACTTTCTCCGGGTAGCGCTTCACTAGGCGGTTCGAAAACTCCACTTGGGAAGTGGGCAAGCAAATATGCTACTGCTTGGCTTTTAATGGCTTTAGGCACTACGCATTTTAGATCGTATTCTGACAGGATCAAAAACCACCTTGTTGCTCGTCCCACGAGTATAGTCCGCGCAAGGAGGTACTTGATAGGATCACACTTGGTGACTATGTGAGTTGTGAAGGCTAGAAGATAGTGCCTTAACTTCTGGGCCACAAAGACCAATGCCAGGCAGTGTCTCTCAACGCTGGTGTACCTCGCTTCTGTTCCAGAGATTACTCTTGACAGGTAGTAGACCGGATTTTCCACTCCTTCTTTCTCTTGCACCAAGAGGGCCCCTATTGATCTTTCCATATAAGTAAGGTAGAGCAGCAGCGGCGCTCCGACTTCGGGGGGAATCATCGTGGAAGGAGAGGCTAGGCTTTCTTTAATTTCTTCGAATGCTTTCTCCTACCTCTCCCCCCAAACCCACTTGGCTTTGTCTTTTAACAGAGGCGCGAACGGATGAGTTACTTCCGCCAGCGCAGGTATAAACCTCCGGAGGTAGGATACCTTTCCCAGGAAGCTTTTAAGCTGTCTCTGACTCTTGGGCGGTGGCATCATTATAATGGCTTTCGTCTTCTCTGCATCCACTTGAACCCCTTGTCTATTTACCACAAAGCCTAAGAATTTCCCTACAGTAACCCTAAAGGCACACTTTGAGGGGTTCATTCTCACCTTATACCGACGGCACCTTTCGAATACTCTCCTGAGATCCTAAATATGCTTGCTTTCTCCTTAAACTTCACCACCAGATCATCCACATAGAATTCTAGTATATCATGAAATAATTCATGAAAAATTTCCATCATGGTCCGCTGGTATGTGGCCCCAGCGTTCTTCAATCCGAAGGGCATGACTATATAGTGAAAGTTCCCTAAGGGTGTGTGGAAGGCGGTCTTCTCCGCATCAGTGGGGTCCATTTTAATCTGGTTGTAGCCAACATACCCATCCATGAAGCTATACATCTCATGTCCCGCGGTGGCATCCACCAAGCTGTCTATATTGGGTAGTGGAAATTCATCCTTATGACACGCCCTGTTCAAATCACGAAAGTCTACACAGATTCTGATTTGGCTCTTGTCTTTCTTCGCCACTGGCACTATGCTGGACAACCATATAGGGTACTGAATAGGCTTGATGAACCCTGCCACTAACAACTTTTCTACCTCAGCTTTTATCTTCAAATCAAGGTCTGCTTTATATGTGCGTGTGGCTTGCCTTACCGAGAGGGCATTGGGAAGGATGTTCAACCTATGAGAGATCACTTCTGCATCTATTCCTGGAATCTCCGTGTACTTCAAAGAAAATACATCAGTGAACTCCTTAAGTAGCTCAATGAGCTCTTCCTTCTACCTCGGTTCCAGGCACTTGAAGATCAGAATGGGTCTACTCTCGCCCTCTTCTGACCCTAACTTAATTTCCTCTAATTCCTGTAGCTGCTCTCTGGGCCCGTCTTGCATGCACTCTGGAGCTTCTCCTGGTTCTTCAACATGTTCAACGATATGGGATTCATCGATGATAAAACATTCGGGCGTCGGGTCGATGCTCTCATCCCAGAACACCGCCCGCGCAGACCGTTATAAACGGTAAATGATCTTTCCATTGGGACAAACTACCTTCTTACAAGTTCGAGGGGGTTTAGCTACCTCCTCTACTTTCCTCTTGCCTTTTGCCATGTGGGTAATTACCCTCTCCCCTAGACGGTCATGAACGGACTTCTTCAGCGGGACCCTTCCCTCAGCTCCCTTGATTCCTTCTAGTTTTCTTCCAGAAACCTTTCTTTCCTCATCTAACTCGGTGTAGAAGGAAGCATCTACCAGGTGGGCCTCCTCAACGGCGAAGGGTCTCTGCGTGGCCTTGATCACTATCTCTGTACCTCTAATGTTTGCCTTCACGCATTGATGGTAGGTGGAAGCCACTACGCCATGAGTGTACATCCATACCCTTCCAATGAGTAATTGGTAGCTGGTTTTAGCATTAATAACATGAAATTTGATGTGAGAAGTGAAACTTCCCAACTTAATTCCCACATTCACGTATCAAATAGACT
Source organism: Sambucus nigra (assembly GCA_949130495.1). Classification (NCBI taxonomy): domain Eukaryota; kingdom Viridiplantae; phylum Streptophyta; class Magnoliopsida; order Dipsacales; family Adoxaceae; genus Sambucus; species Sambucus nigra. The sequence continues at coordinate 405,788,977 of OX422220.1, forward strand.
GCATTCCGGCGTTGCCGAATCCGGAAATTACTAGCGGTACCGAAACCACCTTCTCCTGGTCAATTCCTGTTTCGTATAATGTACTGATGGGCATGATGTTAATGGACGCTCCTCCGTCCATCAACGCCCTGGGAAATGAGACTCCATTAACTATGGCTGTGACATACAACGGGCGGTTGTGGAAGTAGGGCACCGCCCTATCTTCTTCCGAAAACACCACTTCAGAAGTATACTTCTTAATCATCCTTCCGATTGGCCCCTGCCAATTTAGCTAAGGGTCTCCCCTACGCTGCACTGCCTCCAATACTTTCCTCGTGATGGCCACCCTTGTGTCATACTTCACCTCTATCTGATCGAAAAACCATTTGAACTTGGGGCTCCTTGCTATAGCTTCACATTCAGAATCTAAGTCTACCTCGTACGTCTGGGCACTGCACACATACTCCGCATCAGAGGTCCCTCCCTCATCCAGAGCGAGAATGACATCTACCTTACCCTCCGAGAGAGTCACTTCCTCAACTTTCCCACTTCCATTTTCTTGTTCCGGAGTGAAGAACCACTCCTCTCGCTTTCTTTCTAGCTCAAGTCTTCTTAGTAATAGATCTTCTAACTCTTCTCCTAACTGCTCGCCACTCTCCCCCTTCGTAAGACTCCCTGTAGCTTCTTCGTCATAGGCAACTACCATGTTAGCGGTGCCAAATTGATGCATAGGCAGTGGGTTCTCATTAACGTCCACAGGGGGTATTTTCAAGGTACCGTTGGCCATCTGCTCACCAATGATCCTTCGCAAGTAGTAACAATCGTTGGTAGAGTGCTGCACTCGTTGGTGCAATTCGCAGTACTTTGGGTTGGCCTTGTCAGCTGCAGTGGGGGTTTCTCCTTTTAGGTAGGGAGGTCCTGCTACACCTTCTCGCACTAAGGTGCGATAACAATCCATAGCCTCAGCTACGTTGCACGGAAGTGGCGGCGGGGCATCTTCTCCAAATCTTCTCTTGTTGCCGGGACTGTCAGTCTTGGCCCCAGAGCCTCCCTTCTTCCATTTGTGACTTTCGTCCACATAGTTAACCGCCTGCCTCCGCGAAACTTGAAATCTCCCGGGAGTCAGTGGAACTTGCATCCTCTAACCCGGGGCTCTTGGTTTGATTATCATAGCTATGTTGCTAGCAACCTTGGTGAATTCTCTAAAAGTTCCATCTCTAGTTTCGTTAATCAAATGCAGCTTGTATTCTTCTAAGAGTCCTTCCACACATATCTGTAGTAACCTGGCCTCCGCCACATCCTCGTGGACATCTAAGGCCCTCTCACGAAATCTCTTGATGTAGTGCATCAACTCTTCTCCTGGCTTCTGGACCTCTTGCACCAGGTGTCTCAACGTAAATTCGTCCTCCGCTACAAAGAACTTTTGGAGGAACTTCCTGTGCATCTCTTCCCAAGTAGGGACGCTGTTAGGCGCCAAGTGGGAATACCATGTATAAGCCTTCCCAGTGAGAGTCTTAGAGAACTCCCTCAACCTCAGGTTCTTGTCGCCAGCATGTACTCCTAGGTACTCGACAAACCTCTTCACGTGTTCTCTAGGGTTCTCCCCCTTCCGCCAAATTTAATAAATTTTGGCGAAATATACCCCTCAGGGTATGGCTTCTCACTTACTTCCTGTGGATAGGGGTTTTGTAACTCCTCGTACATGTGGGAACCCTCCCTCTGAGAGGAGGAGAGGAGCTTCCTCACTTCTTGCATAGTAACATCCTTAGAGGGTGACTCCTCCAAACATGTACTTTTGGCAGCTGGAGACCCTGTTGGCGCCAGGACGTGCTCCGGCGCCGCCTTCCGAGACGGAATCGTCTCTGTCGGAATCGTAATAGGAGTGGCTACCCCTCCAGAAGGGGCAGCAACAGGTGTCACACAACCTTGACCCAAGCTTGATAGATCCACGTTATTTTGTTTCAAGAAGTCAAAAAACATTGCCATAAGATTCATACCTACCATTGGAGCCACTGCCGGAGAACTGGTCTGCCCTCCCTGAGGTGCAGGCGCCTTGGCTCCGATCACCACTACTTCTTCCTGAGTAGTCTGGTCACTATGAGCTCCATTACCAGACGGAATGTCCTCAAAAACCAATTTCTTAGAGACATTGAAACCTTCTTTGTCCATGGAAGTGAGGATACATCCCCAGCAGAGTCGCCAAATGTAGGAGGGTAGTGAGACTGGGGTCTATGAATAACTGGAAAGGGTGAGGCGTGACCCACTCCAATGGACGCTATCTGCAAGGTTCTCAAGAACTTCTGAAGCAGCTTCTGAAGAGACCTTCTCGTTTTGGTAAAAATAGAGCTCAAGATGGAACTCCCTCCCTGCAAGAAGATGAACTTCCACAACAAATATAGAAATTTTCTCAAGGGAAACACCTGAGAGTGATGGCTATCAGTGGGGAGTGAAGGAACAAGGCACTCAGCACTATGAGAATGAGCAGGGAGAGAATACTTAGGTAGGTCTGGTGATATTTTAGCAGAGTAACAGTGAAATTTCTATTGTCCATCTCTTGACCTTGCCCAGAGATCTATTTATACTAGGGCGTTAGGGGTGAGTTGGCATTTTTGGGCGCCAAAACTGAGAGAGTTGGTGGGGAACAATGTCTAAAGTGTACCATTTGTCCCTACCTGTAGGCAGCCTGCCTGTCCCCCCGCAGGCGCCACCTGGCGCTGACCAAAAGTCAAAAAGCACATATGTCCCCTAATGGAGACAAAATACCATATTTGATAGTTATCTTTTGAAACGGTAACTTGTGATGCAAATTTGTAAATCTTGAGAGAGGAGACCCTAAGGACTCCTTTCCTCTAAAAATGTTGTTTTTCTTGAAAAGGACCTTGAGGGCCCCCTCTTCTGGGAAAGTCATTTTTCTTGTAAAGATTTTATTTCTTGTGAGTAGCCAGCTCTTTTGGCTGCTCGCTTCACTTTGTGATGAAGTGTGAGGTGTGTGTAGTTTTTAAGTCTTCCTACTAGTATTCTCTTAATCCTATAGTGCTAAGTGGTTGAGCTTACTCAACATACCTTGTCCCTCAGCCGCCAATCCAAAACTCCTAGGAGGTCCCAACGCGCCTGTTCGAGCCCTGCTTGCTCGATTAGGCAACCTGTACCAGAAAGTAAAGTGTTAATGTTGTTGTTCATTTGAAGACTGATCTTTCATGATGAGGAGTTGCTCATGATAGCTACTCTCTTATCCTGACCACTCTAGGTGGCATCCTGACCACTCAATATGAGTTGCTGCCGAAGAAACCCTTGTAGCAGCACTTCTCGAATAACATTTCTGCAGTGACCCTTGTAGTAGGAGCGCTGGCCCTTGCAGCGGCGCTAACACTTGAAGTGGCGCTAAGACTTGAAGCGGCACTGATACTTGAGGTGGCGCTAATTCTCCAAGTGGCACTGACACTCGAAGCGGCATCGACACTTGCCGCAGTACCGACCCTTGCAGCGACGCTGGCACTTGAAGCGGCGCTGGCACTTAAAGCGGCGCTGACACTTGAAGCGGCACTGATACTTGAGGCGGTGCCGACCCTTGTAGTGGCGCCGAAACTTGAAGCGGCGCCGACACCTGAAGCGGCGCTGACGCTTGAAGTGGCGCTGATACTTGAAGCGGTGCTTACGCTTGAAGCGGTGTTGATACTTGAAATGATGCTGACGCTTGCAATGGCGTCGACACTTGAAGTGGCGCTGATACTTGAAGCGGTGCTTACGCTTCAAGCGGCGTTGATACTTGAAATGGCGCTGATGCTTGCAATGGCGTCGACACTTGAAGTGGCGTTAATGCTTGAAGCAGCGCTGATACTTGAGGTGGCATCGACCCTCATCGTGGCGCCGACGCTTGAAGTGGCGCCGACACTTGAAGTGGCGCTGACGCTTGAAGTGGCGCTAACACTTGAAGGGAGCTGATACTTGAGGTGGCGTCAACCCTCATCGCGGTGCCGACGCTTGGAGCGGTGTCGACACTTAAAGCGGCGCTGACGCTTGAAGCGGCGCTGATACTTGAGGCGGCGCCGACCCTCGTCGCGGCGCCGACACTTGAAGCGGCGCCGACACCTGAAGCGGCGCTGACGCTTGAAGTGGCGCTGATACTTGAAGCGGCGCTTACGCTTGAAGCGGCGCTTACGCTTGAAGCGGCGCTGATACTCGAAATGGCGCTGACGCTTGCAATGGCATCGACACTTGAAATGGCATTGACACTTGAAGCGACGCTGATACTTGAGGTGGCGTCGATCCTCGTCGCGGCGCCGACGCTTGAGGTTGCGTCGACACTTGAAGTGGGGTTTGACGCTTGAAGGGCGCTGATACTTGAGGTGGCGTCGACCCTCGTCGCGGCGCTAACGCTTGAAGTGGCGCTGAGACTTGAAATGGCGCAGACACTTGAAAGGGCATCGACACTTGAAGAGGCGTTGACGCTCGAAGCGGCGCTGATACATGACAATGGCTTTTGGGCTTCTTGGTGACCCTCGCGGGTACCTCTCGGATGTCATTAATAAAAGAAATCATTTTTTTATTTTATTTGCTTTTTTTATTGATGAACACCCTTCTACAACCTCCTGGGTGAGAAATTTAGTCTTTTTACAGACCACAAATCGTTACAGTATCTATTCTCGCAAAAATATCTGTATATGCGACAATGTCGGTGGTTGGAATTCGTAAAGGACTATCAATTCGATATTCACTACCACCCAGGCAAGGAAAATGTAGTAGCAGATGCGTTGAGTCATAAACCCATGGGGAAACTAGCGAAGGTGCGGAAATCCAAGGGGAAGGAACTTAGCCAGGGTGATGCTATAGTAAGAGCATGCATGTCGGTGTTGACTGTTATGCCCACCATTGTGATGCGAGTAATAAAAGTGCAAGGAGGGGATAAAGATTGTCATGATCGGGTACGCCAATTGTTGACCGAGGGGCAAAATCCTACTCCATTAGTTCGGAGGGTGGGTTACGTTTCCACAGAAGACTTATAGTCCCGGATGAGGGATACTTGAGACGTGATTTCATGACGGAATTCCATGGTTCAAGATTTATAGTACACCCAGGTGGGGACAAAATATACCAAGATATGCTCCGTCTGTATTGGTGGGCAGGTATGAAAAGGGACATTTCTGAATTTGTTTCCCAATGCGCCACTTGTCAATTGGTGAAGTTGGACCACCAGCGATCGACTGGATTATTGCAACCGTTATAAATACCAGTGTGGAAATGGGAGAGTATCTCAATGGATTTTATCACTGGACTGCCGACGTCGCAAAGCGGCCATGATTATATTTGGGTTATTGTCGATCGTTTGACAAAATCGGCACACTTCTTTCCAGTACGGACTGATTACAACACGGCACATTATGCCCGACTCTTTATCACAAAAATTGTGAAGCTCCATGGGGTGCCTATCAAATATTGTTGTACCGAGACAAAATTTTTGTATCCTATTTTTGGCAAAGTTTCCAAGAGGCAATGGGGACCAAATTGTGGTTGAGTACATCATACCATCCACAAAATGATGGGCAGACGGAGAGAGTCAACCATATAATGGAGGATATGCTTCGAATGTGCGTACTTGACTTTAAAGGAGGATGGAAACAATACCTTCCATTAGTCGAATTCGAATACAATAATTCATACCAATTCACGATAGGTATGGCACCGTACGAGGCATTGTATGGCTGACCGTGTCAATTACCTGCTTGTTGGTTGGAAGTAGGAGATAATAAGCTCCTTGGAACTAAAATGATCCAAGATACCTGTTCGAAGATTGAGCTTATTCAAAATCGCATACGAATTTCACAAGATTGCCAGAAGAGCTATGCTGACGCGAATCAGAGATATATGGAATTGGAAGGGGGTCAATTTTTAGTGCGGGTATCCTCGATGAAGGTTGTAATGCGATTCGGGAAGAAATGCAAACTTATACCGCGTTATGTAGGCCCTTTTCCCATTATTGCAAAGGTAGGCCCCGTAGCATATCAACTTGTTGTCGGAACGCCTACAACAAATTCATGACGCGTTTCATGTTTCCTCTTTGAAGAAGTATAAAAGATGCGAGGGAACTCATTGGCACATTTTGTTGGATGATATCGAGTTACAACCCAATTTGATATGATGAACAACTGGTTGCTATTTTAGACCATGGAGAGCGTAGACTAAGATCGAAAGTGGTTCCCTTGGTCCGAGTCTAGTGGGAACATCACAATGTCGAGGAATTAACTTGGGAACGAGATGAAGATATTCGAGAGAAGTACCCACACCTCTTTTTACAAGGTATGCCTAAATTTTGAGGACAAACTTCCCTTCTAAGGAGGGGGGGAGGGGGGTATGTAATACCCCTTACTTTTGAGTAATTATTTTTATATTAATTTCCAGGTGGGTTAATTATATAAAATAAAATAAGTTGAAGTAAATATTAATTTAAGTGATGTAAGAGATAATATTTACTGAGTTTTTCATATTTACAATTAAGTGAATGTAAATAGTGTAACATTATGTTTTGTTGCATCGTTGTGCTTTATGTGACGGTTATGATTTGTACTCAAATCGGGTTAGTATTAAAGAGTTAATATGACGTTGGAACATGAAATAATGTACGATATCCTAAATGCCAATTTGGAGGGCATGGTTAGTCCGGAAATGGTTGAGATAGTCAAAATAAGTGCTATGTGTGTTTTTGGGTTTCAGAGAACTTTTGACTAGTTGTAACTTAGCTATGATGTTACGAGTCATTTCAAGTATGTAGTAACATTTAATGTTGGATTTAATGTATTTTGGGTGCTTTGGGTATTTTAGTCTTGGAAGAGTATTTAAGTTCATTTTTGTTTCTAAACCTAGAAAGTTAGAGATAGAGAGAGAGCTTGGGAGAAAGAGGAGAGAAAGAGGAGATTTGCTATTTTGGGTTTGGAATCGTTTCAACAAGAAGATAGTCCGAGACTACAATCTTGAGGCAAGTTTATAACTTGCATATATGTATTATTGAGTGTAAATAATTTTTATTTTTGGTTTATGTTCTTGAGTTTGAATCATTAATGGAATTTGGTGATTTTGTTGGTTAAATCCAATATTATAAGATCTAAACTTGTTTAAAATGGTATTTCTAGTTAGTTAACTTGGATAGATGATTTGGAGATGATGTGAGTTGATGATGTTGGAATTAGAGGGAAGAAATGGATTTGGGGAATTTAGGGTTCATATTAACCCATAGCCAAAACTGGGCCTTTCGATCCAGGCGAATCGATTCGCCCTTCTCAGCGAATCAATTCGCTAAAATGATGGCTACAGGTCTGAGGAACCGAATCGATTAGGTTTAAGGCCTAATCGATTTGGGCTTAGACAGAAGGTTGATTTTGTTATCCAAATCAATTGACTTTTAGAGAGAATCAATTCGCTTTCAGGGGCGAATCTATTCGGACCTTAGGCGAATCGATTCGAAATCTTGCTATTTTATAAGAATTTTCCAATTTGGTTTCTATTCTTTTTCTTTAAGATTAGAGGCTTAGGAGCCTTCTAATATGAAGTAATAAAGAGTATTAGAGTCTTATATAAGTTGAACTAATACCCTAGGTTAGCAAGGGGGTATTCAGACTTATTTTGGGGACTATTTAGTAGAACTTAATGTCTTATTTGATCTAATAATCAAGTCTAGGACTAAGGCAGAGTTGAGTAGTATTGTTTTGGACTTTTGGGGGCTAGTATGAGGGTAATTATACTTGATGGAATATATTGTTAAGCACATATGGATTCGTGAATTTAAAAAGGGGATGTTTTAAATGGGCATATCTTGTGATTGTGGCATGCATATACATACCTCTCTAAATATTATCATAAGGGAAGTTATGCGAATGAGGTAAACCCCATGGATAGTGAACGCATGGGAGAATATAGTCCTCGACCATAGGAACGATGGTAATATATCTATGATTGTTTTGTTCGAAGTGAGGTAATTCCGGGTATGGTTAAAACTCACTGTCGAAGGTATATGGCCGCTTCCCACGCGACGCAATTTAGGATGCCCAGGTGGTCTTGATTATAGGTCCTGGAAGATGATAGCATTTAAGGGCGCATCTAGTGGGGTGACTCCCGGAAGGATGGTCTTAGAATCGTTGTATTATGGTTGTAACTATTCTCACAAAAATGGGATTTCATTTGAATGACTAAATGAATCTATTAATCAACTGTATAGCGTATGATCCCCGATGACTAATTGACTTGTGAAGATATATTTTATGAATTTTCAAATTAAGCATGTTAAATGGAATTAGGTTAATCCTCTTAATTAGATGGGTAGTGTAACTTATAATGATCTAGTATGGCGCTAGGATGGGCATTTAGATGAGAGGTGAGGATGATTATGTTATTGAAGAGCGAACTTAACTTGTTTATGATGTTATTATTTATAAATGTTATGAATTTTATTCGCATGTATATCATATCAAATCAGGCCCTTACCCGTTATTATTTATCTTTCTTGTGTGGTTCTTATTTATGCTCAGGTGCTCCGCTGCAAGGGCGCCCGCTTTGATTTTTCCTTTCCAGTGTCAAGGAGGTACAACATTTTACGGATGTTGTAGGACTTTTGTAGTAGACGCATCATTCTTTTGGATAATATAGTTATGACCCGCCTTTATGTTCGGGCGTGTTGCCCCAATTATTATTTATACTTGCTGTAATACTTGGTGTAACCTTTTGTATTAGTCTGTTAACCGACATCTTATTCGGTTATGTTTTGTAGTATGGTCATATAATTTCAACATGTCTTTATATATATACATCTTTTTTTATGAATTTTATTGTCAAAAATTGTTTTTATTAAACTTGCAAAATCATATGACATCCGTTTTCGAAAATGCTTGGTGGTTGTCCCGTAATATTATTATACGACTTTGATGCTAAGAATGGACCATTTATGATTCCTATTTTTGTTAGAGTAATGGGCTGGCCACCTCTTATTTTAATAAGAGGGGTGTCACAAATTTTACCTAATTTTGGGATTTGGGTTTAGGTTAAGGAGGAAGCCATAACACACTACAAACCTAAAGGGAGGACATTTGTCAGAAAAGAGGGAGATAGAACACCCAAGAGATCCAAAGGCTTGATTTGGAGAAAGACGTGGAGCATAATTCTTGTCTTCTTTAACCCGACGCATAGAGGGTCAAAATCACACAGATGATTTAAGGAAAGTGTATAAACTTGGTGTCTTGAAATTGTGTAGTGTAATATTCATATAAAAAATGGTAGAGAATGATATAATTTTGGGATGGGACTTATCATGTAAAAATGGTGTTTGGTGAAGATGAATCCCTACAATATAACTGATGGAAGAAATCGTAAATTGTAGAAGATAGATTTCGTTATATTCTGAATTTTGTGATGTAAATTTAGAATGGTATTTTACTAAAGAAGGACCCTAATGTTGAAATCTGAAAAATTATGACTTTTCATATGAAGATTGAATGATTCGATGGATTTGAACGGTTGAGATGTTAATTATGGATTTAGGGTTGAAATCTAGGTATAATTCTTGTAGAGAAACGTTAGATGATTAATCATAATGATTAGGTTTATGTGGATATTGAATTTGTTGATTTGGTAGAGGCAAATCCTGTCATAATCAAACAAGATCTGGGCTCCTGCCTAGAATTTAATTAATTCTACATTTCTGGCGAATCGATTCGGAGGGAAAATCGATTCGACTATGGACCCGAATCGATTCTAATCTTCTATGAGGGACAACTTAGTCTCTTATTGTGAATAAAGGGTGTATTAAGAATTTGGGCAAATTGACTGAGGTCACATAAATAATTTTAATGCCTTTTAGAGTAGTGATTATCCCGGGGTAATTTGGGTAGACAAATGTTTCATCGAATTATATACGTAGGGTATTTAGCAGATACGATACTTGGGACGTAGGATGTGTAACATGATAGAGTGATTGTCGATTATGAATTTAGGGATAGTTGGGAAAGTCCGGTACAGTTCAGTAATGAAAAGTAAGGTTAACTATTTAATAACGTATAGAATTAAATGAATAAGAGTCGGGGTTAGACTCATGATGCTTAGTCTAGTGCTTGGGTTACATGAACAGAATAGATGAACTACGTGAATATTACGTGAAAGATTTAATACGATACAGGGTTAGACTCGGGAAATTAGACTAATGTCTCGGGCGATAGGCACATATTAGTTGGATAATATGTGTGTGTATATATATATATATATATATATATATATATATGCGGATATGGACAATATATATGTGTGTATTATAATATCAATGAACTCGATATTGTATTTGAAACATACCCATCCTAGCGAATATGCTATCGGTGGAGGTTACACGCCGTGGGAGGTCACTCTGGAAAATCTCAGCAGAGGGGGTACCATTCTTCAGGGTCATAGGTTTGTGCATGCCTATGGTGTATCAGGATGGAGTACCATCGAATAACGTGATATGGTTATATCCCACGAAACTAAGGTCATGACCACCTTTGGTATTCGTTTTATTTTGGGTTCGATGGTGAGATTCTGACTCGGTTGGCCAGAATGTGGTGGACATTCATGAAGCTTGATAGCATGAAAGTGATTTCGCATCCAACAAATAAAGACTCGGAGGGACAGTGACCTACGTATATATATTGTTTCAAATAAAAAGTTTAACATTTTCAATAAAAAAAAATATTGGGGTTTTATAACTAAAAGAGGACCAAAATTCGGAGTTGTGTTTATTCTTTAAGATAGGCAATTCAATTCTATGACAAATAGGCTTGTCCATGCACACATGTCGCGGCATTTTGTCAATAACATGTTTATAAAAATATTCATCACGTTTGTACATTTTGATTAATATATTTGTCATGAACATGGATTGAGATTTTTTTCTCTATTGATCTCATCAGGTACAATTTTACATAACGAAGTTGAGATTCCACATACATTATTCAATTTGACTAATATATTAGTTATGTACATGCTTAGATGAAACTTACGATTTTAGAATTGTTTTTTTTTCGTTTTCTCTAGCCCTCTCTTCGGTTATGTATATTTTTTCAGTTTTGTAATTTTATTATGTTAGATTTGTACAAAGATGAATATTATATTAGTTTTGTAATTTTTTCATTTTTCCATATATGTATACTTTTTAGTTTTGTAAGTTTTTGTGTTACATTTGTAAATATTCTAGCAGTCGGTGCGCAACATAAAGTGAATTAAAATATTAATAAACATGTATGAGAAGAAACTTCATATGGTAAGAATTCCAATTCTAGTTGAGTTGATTTTAATATTAGAACATGACGACTTTGAATAATAAACAAAGGAAACTCTGTCGAAATATTTTAAAAGTAAAAAGTGTTTTAAAATAGTTAACGTGATGATATGAGTCCAGAGAACTTTAAAAATAATGAATTGCAATATAAATTTATTTGTGCTAAAATCTGCAGAAGTGGGTCTTTGATGGTATAGTAGTGGCTATTGTAGTTGTTGTAGAGTTGATTTTAATGTTAAAACAAGTTGGATTTTAAGAATAAACAGAGAAATTTTGCATAAATTTTTAAAAAATAACAAGTGTCTTAAAAATGGTTAACGCGATGATAAGAAAGATATAATATTTTTAAGATAGACCTTTTAAGTTAATCTATATTAACTATAATATATATTCTTTTTCTTTGTAGAATGAGATTCTTGAATTGAAATAAGGTTCGGAGGATTCAAACGAGGCTTCAATTTGTGAAAAAAGTACTAGAAACGAGGTCGGAATACGTGAAGAGTTTTGGTACTGGCCCCTGACCTATTACGCACACACAATTTCGATATGGATAACAAAAAACTCACAGGAGATCTGGTAATTATTTCCTAGACCTTTAACCATTCGGTTAAATAACCTTTATCAGTTGATCTTTGTCTTTTCTTATTTTTAGAGAAATTATCATTTTTGCCCCTAAGACTTTTTAAGGGCCTCTTTTAGAATATAAATGTTTTACATCTTATTTTGGTGGTGCCTTTTTTCTACCCCTTCACGTTATAGGCGCATGAGTTGATAAGGGATCAATCTTTGATTTATAATTGGGGTGTCCATACATTAGACTAATACTTGATGATATTCATACGTTTTATTGTGTGTGGTGTGAGGTACGAATTTATAGGTTCATGAACCAGCGTTCAAATGAAGCACACCAGTTCAAATATTACCGGTGATTAGAGTTTAAAAATGAAGATGGCCTTAAATCAGTTTAAATCAATAGTGGCATATGTGAGAAAATAATATATGTAATTGAAACCAAAGTCTCGCAATGTGGGTGATGAAACATTCTTTGTATAAACTATCTAATGTAATGTCATGGAAGGATACTATTTTCTACCGGATATCAATGTAACCCAAAAATGTGCTAAAATATCATTGATGAAAGATACTTTATATAAACTATCTTATGTAATACCATGAATGGATACTATTTCCTTGAGGATATCAAATGTAATCAGTCAATGCATTAAAATCATATAGGTCCTTAATATTTTAAAGCAGTTTTCACGATGAAAATTGGTCAATCGATGAATAAAAGGTAACGCCTTGAAATGATTTATGTATTGGAAAAAGGTTGAACTACAAGAGTTGTTACTTTTTCTATTGATAGTATTTCTTTTTCTATGGAATTTTATCTCCCTTTTTTGAATTTCTCAGTTTCCTGTTCCTTTTTCGTTTCTTTTCTTCATTCTATTTGCCTTTTTTATTTTCTCTTCTTCTCTTCATTTTATTTCCCTTATTATTTTCTCCTTTTTTCTTCATGTTCAAGACCCTTTTTGAACTTGCAACTTTTGAATAAATTTTCAAGGTGTTGGTGAAATGGGTGAATTGGTGAATATGAATTTCTGAGAATATATAAATTACACGCGTTATAGTAATTTAATTAATTTGAGAAATAAAGTGAATTTAAATATTTATTAATTAAAAATAAATGTACTAATAATTATGTGATATTATATTTACTTGTGTGATAAGTAAATGAAATGGTATTATTTTGTATTATGTCGTAAGTGGGTAAAAGTGATGGATTAGCAAGATCTTATTTGGGACACGTGTGTCAGGTCGTATCGGGAATAAGGTAATAAATTGATGATAAGTGACTCATATGGGGATTTTGAGGCCACGGACGATCCGGGATGGGTCAAAATATTTAGAATTAGGTACCCTGTGGTTGTAATTGCGTATCATGCTTTTTTTAGACTAGTCAGTCCCCAAGTAAGGGCATACGAGTCATTTACACTAAGGATTTTACCTAGTTTAGGGATTTGGGTTTAATATACGAGAGTTAAGGTTAGGGAGGCAACCATAAGACACTAAAAACCTAAAGGGTGGACATTTATGAGAAAAAAGGGAGATAAATCACCTAAGAGATCAAAAGGCTTGATTGAGAGAAGTACATGGAGGAGAATTCTTGTCTTCTTCAACCCGACGCATAGAGGGTCAAAATCACACCGATGATTTAAGGGAACTGTATAAACTTGGTATCTTGAAATTGTGGAGTGTAAAGATAGGGTTTTGGGGAGAAGAATCTCGGCAATATAACTGATGGAAGAAATCTTAAATTGTAGAAGATAAAAATCATTATATTCTGAGTTTTGGGATGTAAATTTGGAATGGTATTAAAAAAAACCTGAATGTTGAAATCTGAAAAGTATGACTTTTTGTATTAAGATTGAATGATTCGATAAATTTTAACAATTGAGATGTTAATTATGGATTTAGGCTTGAAATCTAAGTAGAATCCTTGTATAGAAATGTTTCATGATTAATCATAATGATTAGGTTTATGTAAATATTGAATTTGGTGATTTAGTTGAGGGAAATCACGTCATAATCAAACAAGTTATGGGCTCCTGCTCAGAATCGAATCGAATCGGCCTTACTGGAAAATAGATTCAGAGGGGAATTTGATTCAGCTTTGGACTCGAATCAATTCGAACCTGCTATGAGGGACAAATTGGTCTCTTATTTTGGATAAATGGTAGATTAAGAATTTGGGAAAGTTGGTTGACGTTACATAAATAATTTTAATCCCTTATGGAGATGTGATCAGCAGGGTTAATTCGGATAGACAATTTACTCGAATCCTATACGTAGGGTATTTAGGTGATATAATACTCAGGACGTAGGATGTGTAAGAAGATATAATGATTGTCGATTATGAATTTAGGGCTAGTTGGGAAAGTCCGATAGAGTTCTGTGATGAGAAGTAATGTTAAGTATTTAATTACGTGAAGAATGAAATGAATACGAGTCGGGGTTAGGCTCAGGATGTCTTCAGGTTTCAGGGACGAATTAGCTGAATTATGTGAATATCACGTGAAAGGTTTAATGAATGCGATATAGGGTTAGACTCGAGCAATTAGACTAGTGTCTCAGGCAATAGGCACGGATTAGTCGGATAATATATATATATATATATATATATATATATATATATATATCAATGTGTGTGTGTGTGTGTATTATAATATCAATGTGTATGATATTGTATTTGAAATACACTCATCCTAGCAAATATGCTATCGCTGGAGGTTGCACGTCCTGGGATGTCACACTGGAGAGAATCTAAGCAGAGGTGGTACCGTTCTCCAGGGTTATAGGTCTGTTCATTCCCACACCGTGTAGGGTTGGAGTCGCATCGAATAATGTGATATGGACGTATCCCATGAACTTAAGGCCATGACTGCCTTCGGTATTCATTTTATTTTAGATTCGGTGGCGAGATTCCAACTCGGTTGCCCAAAATGTGGTGGACATTCCTGGAGCTTGATAGCATGCCAATGATTTCGTATCCAACGATAAAGATTTGGATGGATAGTGAACTATATGTGTGTATGCGCATGTGTTTGTGTGTGTGTGCGCGTATGTGTGTGTGTGTGTGTATTTGTGTGTGTGTGCGTATGTGTGTGTGTGTGTGTGTATATATATGGTTACCTTTGTGTGGAATAATTACGTATATAAAGATGAGAAAAATTAAGGTACAAGTTAATAGTTGTGGATGAATTACGCATATAAAGATGAGAATAATCATATATGGGTGTAGATAAATAAATGTGATTGTGAAAATAAATAATTACAGTAAATTTATATCTTAAGTTGTGATGATTTCATAAGATATTAATTAAGAAGTTGTGAAAGCTAATTAATGAACCAATGATAGATATTATACTCGGGCTAGGGTAGTATAGTATTGATTTTAGTGGCAATGCTAGTTAGGTGGGGTAGCGTAACTACGCGGGTTGAAATGCATACGTTAGGTGTGAACATTGGATAAGGGATGACTCAAGAGAGTGTGCTATCGATTTATGAATATGAAAATTTACTCGATACTTTTCATTTATGCATTTTATACACTTGTTAAATATTTTTTAAAGTTTTCTGACTCTGACTCTGACTCTGACCCGTATCAAATCTATTTTTATAACTTTTAGGTATCCATCCACATGGACGCCAAGGATGATTCATCTTCTAGGGATTTCGTAGTTGCAGCTAATGTGGTGGCTTGCAGGGTTTCCATGTAGCCGACTCTATCATTGACATTCTAAACTAGATTCTCTATTCTAGTATTGTTGGGTGTGTTTCCCCTCTTCATTTAGACTTATTTATTACAAATTATTTTGGTCTGTTGGTTTGGATGTATTAGATTTTTTACCCGATGGTTTATTCGGGAACTTTATTTATTTATCTTTGCTTCAGACTTTACATTGTGGTTTTATTTACATTGGTTACTATGTATGATATTATAATGGATTGGTTAATATTGTTGTATGTTAATGAAAGATAAAAAATTTGGGACTCACTTATTTAATTAATATGTGGTTAGAAAATGGTTTCGATAGTGATGATAAGAATGAACTAGATAATATTCCTGTTTCAGTTTAGTAGAGGACTAATAACGCATTATTGAAATAGGCGGGTCATCACAAATGGTATTAGAGAATCATCTTCTAGTGTCCTTAGAATTTGTGCTGATTTTTACGTTTTCAGCGTTGCTTTATCTTTTATGTAGAGTCCTATGCTTAGGACTCTTAATTCATATTGCAATTTACGTTCTTCTGCTATTACGTATGGTTAAAGAGAATCATATATGAGTTCGGTTTGGATTCATTTATCAAACGATATAGGATGACTAATGAGGACCATTAGCAGGTCTGTAGGAGGAGATGCTTAGTCGAAGACATAGAGTATTCAGGAGATGGTGATCGCAACAGAGGTTATCACTTTTGTTGTTCAGGAACTTAAATGCTACAATGATCGCTAGGGCATAATTGTTTCCCCAAGTACCACCACATAAGTCGATTGTGTCAATTTAGACTCACAATGTACAATCGGTAAGGGAGATAATTGGGGGGATTTTTGTAAGGTCCATCCCCAAGAGTTTGGGGAAAATAAAAAAGTATGATTGGCCAATGGTAGGAGAATATCTGAAGGCGATTGCGTATGGTGGAGTGCAGGACACTCGGGATTTAATATTGGGATTTTTTTTGCTCATAAGAGCAGTGTTATAGTGATGGAAGTAAATCACAACTTTTGAGGAGAGATACCATGAATATCGAGGAGCTTGGGGTGAGGTTTGATCGTAAATTCTTTCATTCGCTATTTAAATAGATATGCGAAGGAAATTTCAGTACTGATTATAGGAGGACTGGATAATGGGCGAACATGAAGGAGAATTTGCTTGTTTAACGAGGTTCATACCTGACGAGGTGGATACGAAAGATAAAAAGGATCCTTCAGTTGATGATGGACTCATGGGTAGGATATGGCAGCATCGAGGGGGATATCTAGCTTGGATAATTTATGTTGATATCGTCAATATTTTACTTTTACATGATCAATATCAATGCTTCCATGCGAAGGGAGTTAAAATAATTATAGAGTCTAGATAGTAGAGCAAGACTATGCGTATTAGCGTTAGTGGGACACCATATAGGGAATAACCAGTGTAGGGACCTGTTTAAGATATTCATATAAAGGGAATTTTGACTGAATGAATATAGATTTCCACAGGGCCATCAGGGTTATACCTATGCTCCATAGGGCCCACAGAGCCATGTTGGAGCAAAAGTCCAAGGGTCTATTGAAAACGTGTATAGATCGAACTAAAAAAAACTACACATATGTGAAATCCTACAAGGCAGATTTAGGATTTAATTGCAAGATCTCTTTGATTTGATCTCATTTGATCACGAACAGAATGTGATGGCTCGATTCCCCTCGTGATCTTCTACTGTATTCTCGACATGAACAGCCACGAGTATAGTGTGGGCTCCGAATTTGTGACCACCTTCTTATCTCCTCTTTTTTCTCCATTGTCTCTCTTTCTCATAAGTATGAACGTGAGTCTTTTTAATATCCAAGAGTGACGTCTAGGTTAAGAAAGAATGAGATTTAGGTGCATATATATAGGCTACAGTAGGGACCCTAAGGAGAGATAAGGATGTGGCTCATAACAGACTTGAGAAAACCTTCCCGGATCCTAATCGCAATCCCTTAATTATAACTAATACCACTAAATAATTATAATTGCAATTCCACTCCTTAACTCAAAATTATATTTTGAGGTCCTCATTATTAATTACTTGATTTCCTGTTAATAAAAAAATTACTGATAATTTATTTGATTAACTTCCTTTAGTCCTTGAGTGGTCCAACTTAATTTATTTCTAATGTCAAATTAACATAATCCACCTGTAGGGTTGAACACATACAAAACTTATAAGTATCTCAAGGGGGTATTACCAGTCTCTATATAGAGACATAGATTCTGATGATGCTAAGATTTAGCACCACCGGATAAGTGATAGTGAGCTCAAACAGTAACAGCCATGGCAGCCATAGAGATGTATAAGTGTATAAGTATGTAGAAGGGGATGAGTATAAGAGGAAATAAGACAATGATGTATAGTGGTTCAGCCAAATTGGCCTACATCCACTGTGTGTGATCCGCTAAGTATGGGCACTAATGGCCTTGGATACAATGCACATAACCCTCTCTCTCTCTCCACTGTGTGTGTACAAGCAGAGTTTTAGCTAGGGCTACTGTTCATGGATCGATCCCCTGTAGGGTTGGGGGTGACAAGTATATATAGGTCTTGGGGGGTGTAGTGTACACCCCAAGTAAGCATGGTGCATGTGAATGGTGATCTAACCAATCCCCTGTTGACACCTGTAGATGCCAAATGATGATATAATATTCCCTCACGTGAGGGTGTGATTTGGTTATAACGGTCTGTCACGTGCCATGTGAGCCTCACGCGCACTGTTCCACGCGTATCCCAAACCACGCGCTGCGATGATGTCACCCTCGGCCTATGAGACGAGGCCGAGGGCAAAGTTCCTTCCGGTAGTGAGTCTGGTTTGATTCTGGCCTCGTACTGTCGTACCCTCGTAGGGTCGTCCGGTGCCTGGTGGAAAGGTCGTACCCTCGTAGTGTCGTCTGGAGCCTAGTGGAGGGTCGGCCCCTCGTAGGATCGTCTGGGCCTGGTGGAGGGGTCGGCCCCTCGTAGGGTCGTCTGGGCCTGATGGAGGCCAGCTGGAGCTTGGGGAAGGGTCGGCCCCTCGTAGGGTCGTCCGTTTTGGAGATAATCCTCATCCAGGCTGAGGGTATAAACGGGTATATCAATCACCCCCCAGCCCTTAGTCATAGGTGTCATTGAGATGGCTGAGGGATATTTGCTGAATTCGAGACACGTGTGATGAGTTAGGTGAGTGACACATGGGCAGGTACTCATTGCTATTTAAGTTTCCAAGGCAGGGCGGCTGCACACTTGCCTGGGGCTTTGTGCCCTGACTATTCCCTTCTTGGCAAATGTGCCCATTTATTGCCAATGTATATAAGCAATTTTTGAACTCTCTCCACCACTTCTTCTTCTTCTTCGTGCCTAAGTTCTTTCTCTCTCTAGAACCAGTCGCTACCGCCATTACCAGCCTTTGAACCTTCAGTTCGTGGTAGTGTTCTTGCCCTTCTTCTCATCAGGTAACCTTTTTTCTCCTCTCGCCTTCTTTTGTCTTCATTTCTGTTTGTTTTTTAGGGTCGTAGGTCATCTGGTTCTTAGAGTTCCCCCATAGCTTTTTCTGGTTTAGTTCTTGGGCGTTCTTGACGAAAAACGTTTTGGTTCCTTGGTTTGATCCACAAGTCAAACCTGGTCAATCCCCCAAGTGTTTGAAGTTGAATTAGCCAAGTCTAGTGTAATTTCTCCAAGTGTAGGGTCTTCCCCTTAATGCTTAGGAGGCTCTACAGCTTAGTGTCTGCATTCCCTTCCTTGAGAGAGAAACTATTTACCGAGATCAGACGAATAGAGGAAGAGGAAGAGAGGAGATGAGGGGCCGACCCTAAGTGGGTACGACCCATCTTTCCCGTTCCTCTCGCCACCATAAGACCATCTGAACCCTTTGAGTCTTGTGGGTCGTCTCCTCGTCCGGACGATACTCCCAAACCCAGTGAAATGGACGAGAGAGCCTCCTCTCCAACTGGTGCTGGAACCTCTGGTAGAAGGGACACATCCGACCGTAGCCCAGACCGTGAGGCCGACGGTACAGTCCCCTCCGATGCCGTTCCTGTGACAACCCTATACCCCAATGCCTTCCAAGGGGCCTTTCCTCAGGGTCTTCTTGCAGGTGATGAGGGGGAAGGAGATGAGGACGCAGACGACGATACAGATGACGAGGTTGATACCTCCCATGCCTCGTCTTTCATCTCCTCCGTTAGGGATAGGGATCTTCTGGTGTGGAGGCATATCTACGGAGTGCCCTCTGGGGTAACTATGAGGGCTCCCTCTGATACTGAGAGGGTTTTTGAGGGAGAAGAGGGAGAGGTTGCAGTCTACGAGCAAATGTTCAAAGTAGGTGTTAGACTTCCCTTCCATCCTGCTATTGTAGATATTCTGTCGGCTCTTGGCGTCTCCCCCTCGCAACTTCCACCCAACTCTTGGAGGACGATACTGGGGTACATCTCTTTGTGGAAAAACGCTTTCATTGATGAACCCTCGTCCGACGTGTTCTTGGCTTGCTATAATATCACCTCTTCATCTAAACAGCCCGGATACTATCATCTAGGGGCGAGAAGGTCTGAGAAGAAGCTGCTCCACGTAGCTCAAACTTCCAATCATGATTGGAAAAAAAGGTTATTCTTCATATCTGGGGCATGGGAGAGCTCCACCGAGGCGTCCCCTTCTGCCGATGCTCCGAGGGTTCCTAACAGATGGTCTAATCCCTCCATGAAGGCTAGGTCAGACCCCGGACTTAGCCTGGAGGAAAGTGATATTGTTGAGTATCTGAGGGGACGAGGGAGAGAGGGTGAGATCCCAAAATTCGAAGATTTGATGACCCCTCGATTCCTTAAAGAAGCTGGTCTGAGGGTCGGCCCTCTGACAGATCTATGTGAGTTACACTGAACATTTTCCCTTCTCTACTTATTTTTGAAGTGTTCTCTCTTTATCTCTGAAATTTTTCTGACATGTCGTCCTCTTATCAGATCATCCTGCAGGTACATCAGACTACCTCTGGGAAATGACTGCTCCAAGCCTACTTGCTGGTTTGTCTAAAAAGAAGGGGAAGGAGCCTCAACAAGCTACCAAGAAGACGAAGGCCTCAGGGCCGACAGTTGTTGAGCCGACAGCTGCTAGCCACAAAAGGAAGGAGCCTGAGGCTCCAGTCGAGCCTCTTCCTGACCCTAAGACGAGGGCCAGGGCCGAGGCCTCTGAGGGGGCAACCTCTTCATCAAGCACGGGGGCCTTCTGGTCTCAAAATCTGTCCCATCTGAGGTCCGATCCCTCATCTCTTATTACCAACTTGAGGGCAGCAAAGGCCTCGATGTTCTCTGCACCGTCGGCCTCCGACTTCGAGTTCTTGGCGAAGATGCCTCCAGCCAATGTGTATGACTACGGTCTGCACTCCCTTGCTCAGGTATTGGCCCTGACCTTTAATTTCATTCATTCATTAACTGTTCCCTCGGCCCCTCTTGACATTTTTTCATTTTTTCTTGCAGTCCGTCTGTGCCCTCACCTCAGCCACCAAGTGGATGGCTGAGAACCAACAAAAATTCCACGAAGCTGAGAGGGCCATTCAACAAGAGGCTGACCTACGGACAGAGCTGCACACTGCAAGGGTCGAGCTAAAGAGCATAAGAACTGAGCATGCTAGAGTCCTTTATGAGCTGACGAGGCAGCATGATGCCGATATGCAGGCTAAGGACTTGCTAATCAAGGACAGGGACTTGTTGATCAAGGGCAAGGACGAGGCCCTGGCCACTATGGAAGCCAAGCACAAGACCGACCTTGAGGCAGCTGTCCGAAAAGCCGGGGCTGATGCTGTTGAGGCTTACAAGGCCTCAGACGAATTCCAAGGCTTCGGTCTTGAGTATCTTGAGAGGGGAATTAGGACGGCCTGTCGGTGGGTCGTCCTAAAGTTTGATGATACAGTGTCATCCATCCGCCCTTCTCTTGAGGTGGTTCAGCTGGATGACCCCTTGATTGCCGAGGCCCTGTCGCAAGTGGAGTCCCAGGTTCAGGTTGAAGGGGTCGGCACATCTGAGGATCAGCCGGTCGTGATAGTTGAAGAGACCCCCTTAGTTGATGTTGAGACTCTTCCTTTTGATGTCGTCCCTTAGGGTGGCTGTCTATAGCCCATACCCTCATTTTTGTATTTTTGTTTAATGGCCTTGTAAAACACTTATGTTTTATTAATACCAGTCTCTTCCTTTCCATACTTGTTGTCTTTAGTTCTATTATGGCTTGCTTCCTTGTTGATGATGATGATACTAACCCTTCCCTCGTCTTTTTGAGGACCAATGTGGGGTCGTCCCCTCATCAGGCCTCATTATAGCCGAGGGTTCAAATAATCAATATAATGATTTTTAACGAAGTCTACCCTCGTCTTTCCTGAGGACAGTGGAGGGGTCATCCCCTCCACTGGTCCTCATTATAGCCGAGGGTTCAACTAACCAATTTAATGGTATATATGAAGTCTACCCTCGTCTTTCTTGAGGGCAGTGGAGGGGTCGTCCCCTCCACTGGTCCTCATTATAGCCGAGGGTTTAACCAACCAATTTAATGGTTTTTAATTAAAGTCTACCCTCGTCTTTCTTGAGGACCGTGGTGGGGTCGTCCCCTCCACTGGTCCCCATTATAGCCGAGGGTTCAACTTACCAAATTAATGGTATATATGAAGTCTACCCTCGTCTTTCTTGAGGGCAGTGGAGGGTTCGTCCCCTCCACTGGTCCTCATTATAGCCGAGGGTTTAACCAACCAATTTAATGATTTTTAATTAAAGTCTACCCTCGTCTTTCTTGAGGACAGTGGTGGGGTCGTCCCCTCCACTGGTCCTCATTATAGCCGAGGGTTCAACTTACCAAATTAATGGTATATACGAAGTCTACCCTCGTCTTTCTTGAGGTCAGTGGAGGGGTCGTCCCCTCCACTGGTCCTCATTATAGCCGAGGGTTCAACTAACCAATTTAATGGTATATATGAAGTCTACCCTTATCTTTCTTGAGGGCAGTGGAGGGGTCGTCCCCTCCACTGGTCCTCATTATAGCCGAGGGTTTAACCAACCAATTTAATGATTTTTAATTAAAGTCTACCCTCGTCTTTCTTGAGGACAGTGGTGGGGTCGTCCCCTCCACTGGTCCCCATTATAGCCGAGGGTTCAACTTACCAAATTAATGGATTTTAACAAAGTCTACCCTCGTCTTTCTTGGGGACAGTGGTGGGGTCGTCCCCTCCACTGGTCCTCATTATTGCCGAGGGTTCAACTTACCAAATTAATGGATTTTAACAAAGTCTACCCTCGTCTTTCTTGGGGACAGTGGTGGGGTCGTCCCCTCCACTGGTCCTCATTATTGCCGAGGGTTCAACTTCTTTGCATGTATACTAGAACTGATAACCACTGGATGAGGGAAACACTGATACTTCTCATTAATCTTCAATGTGTTCTGTCGAAACAATGCTTATTACAACTATGGCTTATCAAGACCTTACAACACTACTGGTAGTATTTTTTCAAATGATCTGCATTCCAGGGGTTTGAGAAAGGTTCCCCCTCCAGGTTTTCTAGCCTGTAGGTCCCAGGGACAACTTCGTCGGTGACCCTATAGGGGCCGTGCCAATTAGGATGGAGTTTATTGGGCTTCTGCCAAGTCTTCTTGAGGACCAAGTCTCCTACTGCGATAGGCCTCTGTTTCACCCTCTGATTGTAAAATCTTGCGGTCCTATGCTGGTAGGAAGCCTGCCTTATCTCAGCGTCCTCCCTTCTTTCCTCAATCAAGTCCAGGTCAAGTCTCCTCTCTTCCGTATTTCCCTGGGGGTCATATACTTGGACCCTATGAGTGGAAAACTCGACTTCGGTGGGGATGACTGCTTCTGATCCATAAGCTAACATGAATGGGGTCTCCCCAGTAGAGGTCCTTACTGTCGTCCTGTATGCCCACAACACTGCATATAACTTCTCGACCCATCTTCCTTTTGCCTCCTCAAGCCTCTTCTTAATCCCATCTAGGATTGTCCTATTCGTAACTTCGGTTTGCCCATTGGCCTGAGGTCGGCCTGGGGTGGAGAAAAATTGTTTGATACTTACCCTCTCACAATACTTCCGTAAAGAGGCATTCTTGAACTGGGTCTCGTTATCCGAGATGAGGGTGTTGGGTAGACCATATCTGCATATCACATTCTTCCAGATGAACTGGAAGGTCTTCTCCTCCGTGATCGTGACCATCGGTTCGGCCTCTACCCACTTTGAAAAGTAGTCAATTGCTACGATGAGGAACCGATAGTTATTGACTGCTCTCGGTAAGGGTCCTACCAGATCAATCCCCCATACTGCGAACGACCATGGGGATGTAATGGAGGTGAGAGGCTGATGAGGTTGGTGAGGGATGGTAGCAAATCTTTGGCATTTATCACACTTTTTAACATATGCGGCAGCATCTTTCCCCAAGGTCGGCCACCAGTAGCCTTGGGTGATCACCCTCTTTGCCAAGGATCTACCCCCAATATGGCTTGAGCACGACCCTTCATGCACGTCTTGCAAAATGGAAGGGACCTCTGAGGGATGCACACACCTAAGTAAGGGGAGCAGAAACCCCTTTTTGTACAGCGTGTCTCCGATGACAGCGAACTTTGCAGCCCTGTATCTCAGCTTCTTCCTCTCTTGGCTCGCTTCTGGCATCTCTCCCCCTCTAATGTATCTGATCAGGGGGTCCATCCATGAAGGTTCTTGAGAAACATTCATGCAAACACCAAGTGTTCCCTCGACGTCTTCGATAGTTGGTCGAAGCAAGATTTCTACCGGGACTGTCCTCCTTATGTCTGTCCTAGTAGCTGAGGCCAACCTTGCAAGGGCGTCAGCACGACCATTGTCGAGCCTAGGTATCCTCTTGAATTTCACTTCTTTGAAGTTTTCCAGCAATGACCTCACCTTATCAAGATACCTAGCCATCCTCTCGTCTTTGGCCTCATAGGCTCCTAGTATCTGATTCACCACCAGCCTTGAATCACTGTGAACCAAAACTTGGCCGACACTAAGGGATTTGGCCAAGGAGAGGCCGGCTATCAAGGCCTCACACTCAGCCTCATTATTGGAGGCTTTGAAATTGAACCTCAGGGCATACTCAACGTCTGTGCCATCGGGTGATGATAGTATCAGTCCAGCACCACTTCCGCTATCACAGGTGGACCCGTCAACGAAGAGGCTCCACAGAGTCTTTCCTTCAGAAAAATTTCCCTCAGAGAGGGACCCCTGTCTAAAGATGTATCTTCCCTCTTCGTTTTCAGTCACTTTCCTTCTAGCGGTGCTCGTCTCAGCCGTATCTGCGGGTGTGTCTGCGGGTCTATCTTCTGTATCTGCCTTCCCGAGGGTCTCACCCTCGGCCTCATCACCTTCCCAGGTGAACTCAGCCACGAAGTCTGCCAAGGCCTGCCCCTTAATGGCTGTCTTAGGCTGATACACAATGTCAAACTCCCCCAGCTCTATAGCCCAGGTCATTAGCCTTCCTGATTTTTCAGGTTTGTGTAGGACCTGCCTAAGAGGAGAGTCAGTGAGGATGACCATAGTATGGGACTGGAAGTACGGTTTCATCTTCCTTGAGGCATGGATCAAGGCATAGGCTAACTTCTCCATCCTCGGGTATCTCTGCTCTGCCCCATGGAGTGCCTTGCTATTGAAATATACGGGCTTCTGTATCCCATCTTCGTCTCTTACGATTGCTGCACTGATAGCGGACTCTGAGACAGCAAGGTACACGTAAAGTCGTTCACCCTGCACGGGTCGTGACAGCAGCAAGGGAGACCCTAAGTATGATTTTAGCTCCTTGAAAGCCTCATCACACTCTTCGCTCCATTCGAAGGCTTTCCTGAGGATCTTGAAGAATGGTAGACACCTGTCTGTAGCCCTTGACACAAATCTGTTCAAGGCAGCCACTCTCCCTGTGAACCTCTGAACGTCTTTAATGGACTTGGGGGTCTTCATCTCAATAAGGGCCTTTATCTTTTCAGGATTGTCCTCGATGCCTCTTTGATTGACAATGAACCCCAAGAATTTCCCCGCTCTGACCCCGAAGACACACTTGGCCGGATTGAGCTTCATTTTGTATTTGTCCATTGTATTAAAGGTCCTTTCCAGGTCTGCCACATGGTCCTCTGCTTTCAAAATATTGGTCAGCATGTCATCCACGTAGACCTCCATAGACTTCCCAATTTGGTCTTCGAACATTTTATTTACGAGGCGCTGGTACATTGCCCCCGCATTTTTTAGACCAAAGGGCATGACCCTATAGCAGTATGTCCCCTTGTCAGTGATGAAGGCAGTCCTCTCCGAGTCATAAGGGTTCATGAAGATTTGGTTATACCCTGAGTAGGCATCCATAAAACTCATGAGCTCATGGCCTGCGGTAGCATCTACCATCTGGTCAATGCGAGGGAGAGGGAAGCTGTCTTTGGGACAGTGCTTGTTGAGGTCTGTGAAGTCCACACACATCCGCCACTTCCCGTTGGCTTTTGGGACAATGACTGCGTTGGACAGCCATTCAGGGTAGATGACCTCTCTGACAAACTTAGCGTCTTGTAATTTTTTAACCTCATCCCTGATGACCTCGTACTTCTCTCTAGAGTAAATCCTCCTCTTCTGCTTTACCGGCTTTACTCCCTCTACCACATTGAGTTTGTGGCACATGATTTCAGGGTCGATCCCTGGCATATCTACATGACTCCACGCGAAGACGCTTTGCCTTCTCCTCAACAGTCGGATGAGGTCTTCCTTGCTACTGGGCTTCAGAGACTTGCCAACTTGGACGGTTTTTCCCGGGTCATCCTCATCGAGGATGATGGGTTCTACCTCCTCAGCGGCCTCTCCTTTTTTGAGCTTCGTCTCGTCCCTGGGGTCTAGGGTATCAATGTTGTAAGTGGCTGTAGCCCTCTTGTGTGCCTCCCTTTCTTCAGCGGAGTTGTAATAGCACTCTCTCGCTGTCGTCTGGTCTCCCTGAACTTCCCCCACCCCATAAGGGGTAGGGAACTTAACCATCTGGTGGACTGTGGATGGCACAGCTTCAAACCCCTTGAGGGCCACGCGTCCCAATATGATGTTGTATGCCGAAAACACCTGCTCATCCAGCACAAAGAAACTGACCCTCTTGGTGAGCCATCTCGGCCATTCGTCCCCCATCCTGACGTCAGCCTCATATATTCCCAGGGGGTGAACCTTCTCCCCACTGAACCCAATCAATGGATGATGGTATGGGACAAGTCTGGCACGACTGAGGCCCAAGGCCTTGAAGCATGGCCAAAACATCACATCTGTGGATGAGCCCCCATCTACCAGGATCCTCGGCACCTCGCACCCGTGCACCGTGGTCGTGATGACGAGAGGGTCATCATGCGGGGCTAAGAGGCCTTTGAAGTCCATCCTTGAAAATCCCACTATCAAAGTGTCCATGTCAACCTTCTTCCTTTTTTCTGACTTGACCTCTAGGAAGGTTGAGTGCACCATCTTCGTTACTGCCTTAGCCTCCGCGACATGGGCCTTCCTGTCAGCGACCTCAGACCCTCCTCCTGCTGAACCCCCGGAGATCATTCCTACACCGAGCGAGATCATATTGAGCCTCTTGACAGGACTGTGGTCGTCTCTCGGCGGGAGGTCAGGGTCGTCCTCATCATCAGAAGGGTCGTCCCCTCTTTTTTGAGGACCTTCTCTGCAGGCATCGACTGGCTTCTTTCTGGGGTCGTCCCCTCGGCCCCTCTTGAAGTCGGCTTTGTCGACGTACTTTCTGAGCTTCCCTTCCTTTAGCATCTTCTCAATCTCATCTTTCAGAGCGAAGCATTTGTCCGTTACGTGGTCGTAGTCTTGGTGAAACTCGCACCACAGGTTCTTATTCCTCTTGCCAGGTGCCGCCCTTAGCTTCTCGGGCCACTTCAGGGATCGGTCACTCTTAATCTCATTGAGAATCTGTTCACAGCTGACCGTCAGAGGGGTGTACCCCGCGAACTTGTCATCCGAGGACCTCTTCTTCCCCTCTTTGTTCTTCTTAGGGTATTTACTCCCACTAGCACCTCCTCTCTCGTCTTCATATTTTGCCGCCATCGCCTCTTCGGCGTTCATCACCTTTCCTGTTGTCGATAGCAGTTCAGCCATCGTCCTCGGAGGGTCTTCAGCAAGCTTCCATAACAGCTTCCCCTTTTGGAGTCCTCCAATCAGGGCTGTCATAGCTATGCTTTCCTCATAGTCTTCCACCTCCAGCTTCTCCTTATTGAATCTGGCTATATAGTCCCTCAGACTCTCACTCTTGCCCTGCTTGACATAGAGCAGGTGGGTGGTCTTCTTCTGTGGCCTCACCCCAAAGCAGAAATTATGGATGAACAGGTCTGCCAACTGCTTAAAGTTCCCAATGGAATTTTTCGGAAGAGATGTGTACCAAACATGCGTAGCCCCTGTCAAGGTACCAGATAAGGCACGACATCTCATCTCATCTGAGATAGAGTATATGTCTGCCGCCGACTGATACATCTCCACGTGGTGGACGGGATTGGTGCTCCCGTCATACCTTGGGGTGACCATTGGTGGCTTGAATTTTGACGGCGTGGGGAAGTTGACTATCTTCGCCATGAAGGGTGAGCCTATGGTGTACCCCCTCTGAAGAGGGTCTCGGCTCTTCAATATGTCACCAATCTTATCCTCTAACCGCTGGATTGAATCGTTCCAGGGCCTCACAGGGTCATCCTGGCCGATGTTATCCCCTGCCGCCTCTCCGAGGTGGACGGAGGGTTCTGCTGCAGCAGGCCTGTGTCGACTGTTCACTTCCCTCTGGCCGTCATCTCGTCCTCGGGGTCGGCCATCTGCTGCCCCCCTGGATCTCGCGGCGCTTTTTGGCCTGGACAACTGTTCCCGCAGGTCATTAACTGGGCCTAGCCTTTCAAAGGCCGACCCCCTGCTCAAGCGATCAAAAGCAGAGCCTCTTGGGCGGTCATCAGGGTTTGGTCTCTCGCACTTTACCCTACTGTCCTGGAGGGGTCTCACAGTGTTGTTGGAGACCTCATAAGGTTCCCAGCATTCAATTGGGGCCTCCTCCCCCTCCAGATCGTCATACCTGTCTTCAGGGCAAGGGTTTCCTTGCCTCCCCAGGCATAAACGCCTGGGGTCAGCAACATCCCTGCGCCGCTGAGGGGGTGGCAGGTCTTTGCGTGGTGCCTGGGGTGGTCCCCTGGCCTCATGCTGTCCTAGGGCTCCTGCCGGAGTAATCATCTCAGGTGAGACCCCTGGTGGTCTCAGTATGTTCTGGCTCAGAGCTGTGAATTGCTCCTGCATCATCCGTTGGCTTGCTGCCAGGGACTTTAGGGCTGCCGCCACATCAGCCATCTCAGACTGAGGCGGCGGCTGACTGGAACTGGGTCTTCCCCCCTCATCCGGCGGGGGAAGTGGTGGAGGTGGCATCTCAGGTGCCATGTGCTTGAGCTATGAAAAGCTGAACTGAAGAAAATACTGGTTAGCTTGGGAACCTTAGTGGGTCTCTTTCAATGGTGAAACACCTCCTCTCAGGGGGAGTGTTGGTTCACCACCAGAGTGCCCAGTGAGGTCAAGCTGTACAAAGGAAGAGATGTCTTCTCGTTTCCCACAGACGGCGCCAAACTGATGATGCTAAGATTTAGCACCACCGGATAAGTGATAGTGAGCTCAAACAGTAACAGCCATGGCAGCCATAGAGATGTATAAGTGTATAAGTATGTAGAAGGGGATGAGTATAAGAGGAAATAAGACAATGATGTATAGTGGTTCAGCCAAATTGGCCTACATCCACTGTGTGTGATCCGCTAAGTATGGGCACTAATGGCCTTGGATACAATTCACATAACCCTCTCTCTCTCTCCACTGTGTGTGTACAAGCAGAGTTTTAGCTAGGGCTACTGTTCATGGATCGATCCCCTGTAGGGTTGGGGGTGACAAGTATATATAGGTCTTGGGGGGTGTAGTGTACCCCCCAAGTAAGCATGGTGCGTGTGAATGGTGATCTAACCAATCCCCTGTTGACACCTGTAGATGCCAAATGATGACATAATATTCCCTCACGTGAGGGTGTGATTTGGTTATAACGGTCTGCCACGTGCCATGTGAGCCTCACGCGCACTGTTCCACGCGTATCCCAAACCACGCGCTGCGATGATGTCACCCTCGGCCTATGAGACGAGGCCGAGGGCAAAGTTCCTTCTGGTAGTGAGTCTGGTTTGATTCTGGCCTCGTACGGTCGTACCCTCGTAGGGTCGTCCGGTGCCTGGTGGAAGGGTCGTACCCTCGTAGTGTCGTCTGGAGCCTGGTGGAGGGTCGGCCCCTCGTAGGATCGTCTGGGCCTGGTGGAGGGGTCGGCCCCTCGTAGGGTCGTCTGGGCCTGATGGAGGCCAGCTGGAGCTTGGGGAAGGGTCGGCCCCTCGTAGGGTCGTCCGTTTTGGAGATAATCCTCATCCAGGCTGAGGGTATAAACGGGTATATCAGATTCCATCCATAAAAGACTTTCACCATACATTAATCACCACTACCCAATTTATTAAGATTATTAATCCAATAATGAATCTCACTCGATAAGTCAAAGTAACGAATAACTAGTTATTGTGTCCATCAATCATATTCGGATTAAGATCCTTAAGTAAACCTAATAATCACGTGGTGTACATTGTCTTATAAAATCAGTATAAAAATAATGACCTCAAATTGGTCTCTTTCAATACACACAAAGTGTACTAGCACAATAAGTTAAAACTATACAGTTTCCTATAATCAAGGTAGACCTACTAAAATATTTTGCAACAGTCCTACTAATGGTGTGTACAGTTCCATCTAAGACTATGATCGATAAAACTTGTATTCCACTAGAATTGGTGATCTGATCCTCTGTGTGTAAGTCATACTCTACACACCAAAACACCTACTGGGCAGAATAACAGACATAAAAAATATATAAAATACTACAAACTTTATGTCCATACATGATTCACATTAAAACAAAAATAACTCATTTTATTATAACAATAAATCCATAACTAAAATTATTACATAAAGCGTGGTTTTAGCCAACTTCTCTAACAATCTCCTACTTAGACTCAAAACCATGTTGCAATGCAGCTCACTCCCATCCCCTCTACGTAACTATCAAAAGTGTTGGCTGGTAAACTCTTTGTGAAAGGGTTTGTCAGTTTGTTCTCTGATGCAATCTTCATAACTATGACATCACCCCACTGCACAAATTCTCGAATGAGATGATACTGTCTACCTCTTTTATGGCTCATGGGTTCCTTTGAGTTAGCAACAACACCACAATTATCACAATAAAATGTAATAGTCGATTGAACTAAAAGTACCACTCATATATCCATTAGTAAGTTTCTAAGCCATACTGCTTCCTTGGCTAGCTCGGAGGACGCCGCAAATTTAGTTTCCATGTTTGAATCAATAATGTAAGACTTCTTAATACTCCTCCAACTAATGGCTCCACCTCCTAGGGTAAACACATATCTAGAGATAGACTTTCTGGAATCTCTATCAGACTGAAAATCTAAGTCAGTATACCCAATGGGTACTAGACTCTCTTCCTGGTAAACTAACATATAATCTCATATTCGTTTCAAGTATTTGAGCATATGTTTTACCACAGTCCAATGTTCTTGCCCAGGGTTAGACTGATATCTACTTACCATGCCCATATCAAAATAAATATCAAATCTAGTGCATAGCATAACATAAATAAGGCTCCCAACTGTCAAAGCATATAGGTCGCCTTTCATTTTATCTATATGATCAGGTGTCTTAGGACACTGATCCTTAGAGAGTGATACTCCATGTCTGAAAGGGAGGAACCCTTTCTTGGAATCTTTTATGCTAAATACGATAAGAATGGAATCGATATAATTTGCTTGTGATAAACCCATCATCCTTTTCTTGCGATCATGCATAAGCTTGATCCTAATGAAGTGACTAGCTTCTCCTAAGTCTTTCATATCAAATTGGTTGGACAACCACACTTTAACCGAAGATAACACTCCAACATCATTTCCAATGAGCAGAATGTTATCCACATATAATACTAAAGACACCAATACATTTCCATTACATTTCTTGTAGACACAAAACTCATCTGGACATTGATCAAAACAAAAGATTTAATTGCTTGATGAAATTAAATGTTCCAAGTTCTAGATGCTTGCTTAAGTCCATAAATGGACTTTTTAAGCTTACATAATTTATGCTTTTGCCCTTGGGCGATAAAACCACCCGGTTTCACCATATTGATACATTCACCAAGATTACTATTAAGAAATGCAGTTTTGACGTCTATTTGCTAAATTTCAAAATCAAAATGAGTCACAATGGATAATGGATAATGGATAAGAGAGTTCGAATGGACTTCATCATAACTACTGGTGAGAAGGTTTCCTCAGAATTGATGCCCTCTTTCTGATTAAACCTTTTTTCTCAATAAGTCGTGCCTTAAAGGTCACAACCTTCCCGTCCACCCATTTTTTCCTCTTATAGACCCACTTGCATCTTATGGGTTTTATCCCTTTGGGTGGATCTACAAGACTCCAGACCTGATTAGAATACATAGACTCCATCTCAGAATTTATAGCTTTAGGCTAAAGTTCGACATCTTTAACTTGGATAACCTCATTATAGTTATAAGGATAGACTTCGAGTTCATTAAGAACCTTGTCATAAGATTATCCCAAGAAATAAATAATTTAGGTCGATGTATAACCTTCCCACTATGATGAGGTAGTCCCTGCGCTGGTGTACTAGTCTTAACACAATGTGTTATTTCATCCTGTATTAGTGGTGTTGAAGAATCTTATTGGTTCCCTCGTAATTCTTAAATAATAACTTTACTTCTGGGTTTATGATCCATCTTATAATCCTCTTCTAAGAATCGAACATTGGTGATAATAATGACTTTCTAATCCTTATGATCATAGAATAAAAAACCCTTGTTTGCCTTAGGATATCCTACAAAGAAATAAACTTCTGACATTGATTCAAACTTACTACGATCTTTCTTTAGCACCTATGATGAACTACCCCAGATCTACATATGTTTCATACTGGTCTTGCACCCAATCCATAATTCCTTGGGTGTAGTAGAGACTGCCTTTGAAGGTACCAAGTTCAGTAAGTAAGTGGACGTTTCTAAACCATGTCCCCAAAAGGAATCTGTGAGATCTGTATAACTCAACATGGACCTAATCATATCCAAAATGGTCATACTCCTGCTTTATGCTACGCTATTTTACTGAGGCATACCAGGTGCAGATAATTGGGATATGATCCCTTGATATTCTAGATACTGCGTAAACTCCCCAAAGAGGTAATCTCCACCACTATCAAATCGTAGTGTATTGATACTTTTACCTTGATGCTTCTCCACTTCTGCCCTATACAATTTGAATTTCTCAAAGACTTCGAACTTATGGTGCATTAGGTAAACGTATGCATACCATGAGTAATCATCTATGAAACTCATTAAATACTCAAAGTCCCCTCTTTCTCGGGTTGTCATCGAACCACATAGATCAGAGTGAACCAAATTCAACAATTCTTTGGCTCTATAATTCTTGGCCGAGAAGGGCCTCTTAGTCATTTTACCTTCAAAACAAGATTCACAAACTGGAAGTGCCTCTACTTCTAATGATCTCAATTTCCCACTTGCTACCAGTCTACAAATCCTTTTTATATTAATATGACCTAGGCTTAAGTGTTAAATATACGTTTGGTTATATGAGGAGGGTTCATTTCTCTTTAAATTTTGTATAATTGAATTATTTAAAATATTAATTTGTTGTGTGTGAGAGATACGATTAACAGTATAAAGATTATCAACTAATATACTGAAATAAATAAAAGATTTATTTTTCTTAATAACCACGAGTTTATTAAAAGAAACTGAATATCCATAAAAGTCTAAACAAGAAATTGAAATCAAATTCCTTCTAATGTAAGTTTCATAAAGACAATATTTTAAAAATAAACTCCTATCATTATTAAAGCTTAAATGAACGCCTCCCACAACAACTACCGCTACTCTCATAGCATCTCCTAGAGTCAGATAAATCTATCCATCACTTAGTCGCTTCGTTTTGTGAAACCCCTGCAAAGAATTGTATACTTTAATGGTGGCTCCCGTATCTACACACCGGGTAACTATTGTATGAACCACAAGACATGATTCAACGAAACATTAATGGAATTTACCGGCATTGTTATGTTTATTATGGAAAACTGAAAAATTATTCTTTCAGTGTCCTAACTGCTTATAGTGGAAACACTTTTCCTTGGGATTTTTCACACCTACCTGAGGTCCATAAGCTACCTTAGGGACTGTAAATTATTTTTGAGACTCCTTCCTCTTTTTATTCTTGCCTATAGGCTTATAAGTAGAACCTTTCTCTTCAATAAATGAACTTACTAGCTTCTTGATGAGACCCTCAGTTGCTTGTACTTCTTTAAGTATTTATGCTAAATAGTAAGAAAGTTTCTTCATGTTGTATTTTAGGCGGAACTACTTAAAGGACTCAGGTAACGACTGGAGAACAATATCAACCTGTGTTTCCCCATCTATTTTGCCCCAAGGATTTCAAGCTCATTGAGAAGAGACATTATCCTTAAAACATGTTCCTTCACTGGGGTCCCTTCAATCATGTTTATGGTCATAAGTTCTTTGAGTAAACTTACCTTGCAGCACGATTATGATCCCCAAACATATCTTTGAAGTTCATCATCACGCCATAGGCAGTTTCCATCGACTGATGCTGATGTTGCAGAACATTTTACATAGATGCCAAAATGCAGCACCGTGCCATCTTATCAGCCTTGATCCATTTTTGGTAATCCTGGGTTTCCTTTTTGGTTACCCCATCACCAGGTTTCTCAGGACATATCTCATAGAACACAGACTTGTACCCTTTAGTAGTCAACACAATATCCAAATTCCTTTTCCAATCAATGTAGTTAGGTCTGGTTAATTTATTTTCCTTGACAATGACAACAAGTGGATTAAAAGATCTTCCCATATTAATATTGAGAATCGAATTATAAAATCAATCATTATAGGGAATAAAACCTTTTGAATTATAAAATAAAGATATTGTACCATTTATCCATTTTAAAAGAATTAGTCAGCTTCCCGATTACCATTTGAATAGTATTCCATTTTAGAGAACCTACTTTCCAAAAAAAAAATAAAACAGGCAGGCTTATTCCTTTTAATTTTATTATCTAGACAAAACCTATGCCAAATAAAATTAAATTGACGATACTTTGGTCCCACAAAATCATAGCATTCATCTTTGGAGAACCTACCATCATTTTATGTCTAAGTGTATACCACTTACTAATGATCTCATACCAAATAGACTCCTCTTTTGGGGCTACCTATGTGAATAATGAATCAAAAATTACTCTTAAGGAAATTTATATCAGCTACCATAATAATTCACATTCCTTGTTGGAGGACCTACTTAGTATTGAAAGTCTACAAATTGTTGATGTAGACCATGTGATTTTCTCTTGGAAAATTCCCTCTCCCACTTAGTAATTTAATTTTTCTTTGTAAGGGTTAAAAAAATTTGTCCAGTTCTTCATTAATTTGAAAAATCTAGGACATTTGATATATTTCCAAAAATACCGAGATGTCCTTATTTTAATATATCAAGCAAATGTGTGATAAATACAAAATTTCAAATACCCTTAATTGTTAAAAAAAAACTCAATTTTTTATGCTCTAACCACACATATTAATGTCCATAATTCAAAATAATTATGAAAAATTCACATTTAGCATCTACATGATTTAGGTCGGGTCGGTATTCCATGTTATCCATAACTCTAAGGGAATTGTTAACACATATTAACAACCCAACAATTAAAATATGAATAATAGAGACATAAATTAAACGTAAATAAGAAAATCGAGATAAATAAGGATTCCCTACTATTATGATCAAGATACAACTTTGTCGTAGATTGGAGTTCTCAAGAGTCATCCTTAAACTCAACGGTCATTCTTGAACCCAAACACTTCATGTTTCCACTAAGCTGGGACGACACGGTTAGGTGGCGGGGTCGAGGGGGGTCACCCTCGCGAGGTCTAGGGGGCTACGCCCCCACCTCGAAGCACTATTTAACACTGTCGAAACTGATCTCTGTGCCAAAAACCATAATAGTGGGATCCATTCAAATAAAACAAACCCATAAATACATGACCATAATAGTGGGATAAGATCGCTACAAAACAGAAGTTAGCACACACACACACTCACACACACACACACACACACACACACACATATATATATATATATATATATATATATATATATATATATATTCTACCTAATATCCATGCACATATACGATTGTCTTAATTGGACAACATGTTTGAATTCAACCTATACGTGGTATCAATAAGGCTCTGATACCAATTATTGGAGTGGAAGTCCAAGGGTTTATTGAAAATGTGTATAGATAGAACTATAAAAAACCTACACATACGCGAAATCCTACAAGGCAGATTTAGGATTTACCTGGGAGATCTCTTTGATTTGGTCTTGTTTTATCACAAATAGAAAATGTGATGGCTTGAGTCACCTCACAATCTTCTACTTTATTCCCTATATGGACAGCCACGAGTAGAGGGTGGGCTCCTATTTTGTGACCACCTCTTGCCTCCTCTTTCTTCTCCTCTGTCTCTCTTTCTCACAATCATGAACTCGGGCCTTTTGAGTATCCAATAGTAACGACTAGGTTAAGAAAGAATGAGACTTAGGTGCATATATATAGGCTACACTAAGGACTCTAAGGAGAGATAAGGATGTGGATCCTAATAGACCTGAGAAAACCTAATCCTTCACAGATACTAATATCAGTCCCTTAATTATAATTAATACCAATAAATAATTATAATTGCAACGCCACTCCTTAACTCAAAATTATATTTCAAGCTCCTCATTATTAATTACTTAATTCTCTCATCAATAAAATAAATTACTGATAATTTATTCGATTAATTTCTTTAAGTCCTTGAACGGTCCAACTTAACTTATTTGTAGTGTTGGATTAAGATAATCCACCTACATGATTTGAGACATATTAAACTTATAAGTATCTCAAAGGGGTAACTCCAGTCTATATACCTAGACGTGAATTCCATCCATTAAAGACTTTAACCGTACATTAATCACCATTACCCAAATTTTCAAGATTATTGATCCAATAATGAATCTCACCCTATAAGTCAGTAATAAATAACTAGTTCTTGTGTCCATCAATCATATTCGGATTAAGAGACTTAAGTAAACCTAATAATCACGAGGTGTACATTGTCTTATAAAATCAGTATAAAAACAATGATCTCAAATTGGTCCCATTTAATACACACAAAGTGTACTAGCACAATAAGTTGAAACTATACAGTTTCATATAATAAAGATAGAGCTACCAAAATATTGTGCTACAATACTACTGATGGTGTGTACAGTTCCATCTAAGACTGTGAATGATAAAACTTGTATTCCACAAGAACTGGTGATCTGATCCTCTGTGTGTAAGTCGTACTCTATACACCAAAACGTCTACTGGGCAGAATAAAAGACATCAACAATATATAAAATATTGCAAACGTTATGTCCATATATGATTCTCATTAAAATAGGAATAACTGATTTTATTATAACAATAAATCCATGAATAAAATTATTAAATAAAGAATGGTTTTAGTCTACTTCTCTAACAAGCCAAGGGAACAACTGGGGTAGTCATTAAGCTCGAGGCTACAAGGGCCAGAGAGTAAGGCATCCACAACATAGCCAGTGGGGATAGAGACATGGTTTTTTCAGAAGGCGGTGTTTTATATGTGAAGAGCGGGACTATATGTGTCAATTTTATCTAAAGATAGATAAGGGACATGGGAAAGGTGCCTAGTAGGGGAAGTAATTACAACATTTCTTGGGGAAGTTTAGATGCGAGTATTATGTCCTGGAATTAGTTGAACTGCCAGTGCCATTCGAGATTGAAAGTACAATTTTATTCTTGGGTAAATGGGGGTTTTACGTGACACGGGTGCATCACTGTATTTTGGATAACACTAGTTTCATGTGTGAGATGGGTTTAATGGGTTAATGTTAGTATCATTACTAGGTGTATATGTATATTTACAGTTGAGTAGCGCGGATCACTTTGGTTCCAGTTACAAGGGAGCGGGTGTCGACACTGAGAGGATATATTTTCTTATATTTACTCATTTTAGAGAGATATGTTATGCGAGTATAATGATTATTCGGGGGCATGGACTAATTAGCGAATATTTAAGAGATGGTGGACGTTACAGTAAGGCTATCGGGTACACTGTTACAAAGTAGGATGCATTTTTTTTGCGATGTCT
Organism: Sambucus nigra; assembly: GCA_949130495.1. Taxonomy (NCBI): domain Eukaryota; kingdom Viridiplantae; phylum Streptophyta; class Magnoliopsida; order Dipsacales; family Adoxaceae; genus Sambucus; species Sambucus nigra. Next base: position 405,826,903 of record OX422220.1, read on the forward strand.
TATCTTGAGAGAGTGTCTAGCACGCATATGCATTATATTGTCAGGGAGATTTCCAATATTATAGTTATCTTATTATATTTGATATTGGTGCATATGGACTTTCATTGATGTAATTCTGGGTATATCGAATTTAACGTTGAGCGGAGAGATCGAGCTCATTATTGACTTAACACCAAGGAAATAGTGATAATGAGAGCGCCGTATAATATGACTTCTTTAGAGATATGGGAGTTGAGGATTAGATTTGCACGTTGAGGGATAGGGTTTTGGTGTCCCTGATTATACGCTTTGGGCCTATGGATCTCGATGGCTAATAATGTTAGGTAGTAGTGTGTCGAGGGTTCCTTGCTTAGATTTCTCTTGTGAGATGTCCCACACATGAATCTTAGTGAGCGTCGATAGTTGGGAGATGTGTTATCATTAGGGCATGGATTAGTACTTCAGTTATTGCACGTGTATGTGGATAAAGCTGGGAGTTGACAGTTATTTTATGATTTAAAGCCACTAGAGTCGGGTAGTGTTGTGTAGGAAGCATTATGGAATGTCTGCACAATTAATGGATCGATGGGGCAATCTCTAGAATAATTAAGTTACGATTAGTAGGATAATTGAGTATACCCTTACTGTATAGTCACGCCAAGTATATAAGGCCTATTTTGATATAAATATGCTATGTTTGGTATAATTGTGCAGATATGCATGAGATATAGGGTGTATGGGATCCCTGGTTAGTAGAATTTTCAGTATCGTCCTTAATGAGGAGACATGGAAATATGTGTCTCGGAACCCTATAACTTTTGGGAAGTTTGAAGCAAAGTTAAACTAGTAAGGTGGACTGAAGTTCATTAAGGGAGAAAGATAGTTTGAATATGTGTACATAAAGGAGAGATATCACATAAGAGATGGATTGAAAGACTGTAGAGGGATCTCTCTGGAAAAGGGAGGGTCCCACAATTTTGGGTATTATAGTGTTGTAATGCTCAGCCAAGTTCTGAGGGTGGCTTGCACATAAATATGACGTTAATTTCATTGATGAGACAAACCCAGGAAGTGCGCTATTTTGGAGCAGACGCATGTGTCACGATTTTGTTATACCCTAAGAAAGGAAGTAAGATGTACCACTTGACGTGGGTTTTTGAGCTGGTGGATCGGTGTGGAGTGAGACATGATGAAGTTTTCCACCAGATGCACCACTCGTGAGAGGGGGATAGGTTGGTCCGAGGCGATCAATCAGAAATTTCGTAATACTTATGATTTAAGTGGCAAATGGGTAGGCAAACGCAAGATTTTCTTCAGATTTGTGGAATTAGTTGACCGGGATGGATAAATTATTATTAACTTGAATGAATTACACTGTCGGGAAGTGTGCCCAATATTTCATTGAAGGAAGAGAATGAGCAGGCACGAAGCAGTGCCCAATATTATGGTGAATCGAAATAAAAATCATTGTGTCCCACCTCTACTTGGGTTATCGTAAGGTAGTGGAGATGGAGTTGCATTCGATCAAGGCGTATTACCCATAAATGGATGAATAAATGGGAAAAGTAATTAAGAGGTTGAAGAAAGCGAGAAATCCGAATTCGAGACACTAAGAAACATTGTTAGTGAATTCCCGATGGTTTTGTGTATTTTTGTATAAGTGACACTGTAACACCCCGTGCATTCTGGCAAGTGAGGTGTCCAGTCTTTGCTGCCAAACTCTGTCGTGCGTCACTAAATAAGATATCATTCTTAGCATGTGATAGATATATGAGACATATAATTTTTTTTTCACAAGATAATAATCAAATAGATATAATAAATATAACCATTTAAGCAATATTAAAATCCATCACCATGTTAATGTTCAAAATAAATCCAACTCCAAATAAATATAAACTAAAATGAAATGATCCAACTATAAATATCTGACAAAAATTGTAAAGAACTATGGAATCGATTGGCCCACCAAGTCCCTAAATCAAAGTCTCATGATAGAAGCGAAATAATGGAAAGTAAATCTAAACTACTAAATCCTTCTAAAATAAAACTCCAGCTACATCTCCAAAAATATTTCTAATCACTCCTATACAACTAATCTGGCCCTATACCTTAAATGTTAGCCAATGTAATGGGTCAGATCCCACCATATGAATACTAGCTACTCTCCCCAATTAGGGTCCATGAACCCAGACATTAGCATTATACATGATGAACATCACAATAGAGTATTTTAAATTAAACAATATATATAAATATGCGAGTAAAAGTAAATTGTCGCTATCTGGCCATATAACTCATCCACACTAAAGTGTATGTCCAATTATTCCATTAGCACTATAATTTAAAAAATTATCTCTTATCCATACTTAATTTAATTATTTAATTATTTTTATTCGTGTGATACCATTATGGCCCGTCCACCCATTATCAGTCCTGCATACACTCTTGGCACGCTTAAAGTTCTATACATCACACCCATTCCCCTCACTATAGCCAATCAACCCTATTTCTGTCAGATCTGCACATACTCGTGAGGTTCCACACATGACACGTCACTATATCCAGTTGAACCGTATTCTGTCAGCCCCACACATACCTGAGACGCCACACACACCCACGTCGCTATATCCAGTCGGCCTGTATTCTATCAGTCATGCACACACTCACCCCACAAATTCATTTTTAATACCCGTTTATTATCTTAGGTATTAATTCTCAAATTTTTCAGTTTCTCATTATTTTATATTAGCTCCACCCTATTATAGAGCATAAATCCTCAAATCTATCCCTAGTCCCATACCTAGAGGTCTCCAAACCACAAGAATGTCATAGACTAACATATAGGATGAATCTCTACCATTAATTTCCTCCTAGTCTCGTACCTAGACTATCGATTCAAGGAATGATGCCAAAAATCATTCCCAACCCAAAATATCTCATCCACAAAAAAATTGCACTAATTAGTCCCCTACCTAGAAAGTGTTAACCACAACTAAGACATTCTTACTAGTCCTATACCTAGCAAGAACTCCCAAAATTAATTTGAGAGCATAGCTACCGAAAAACGTTCCCGCGGTATCAAATATAATTAAAATAATAAGTCGCATGAGACATTTTATCAATAATTCTACCAATTTCTCATAAGATCACAGATAAATCTAATTTCGTCCATTCAATCAATCTTCATAATTAACAACTTATTTTATGACAATAATATAATTTCATCCTCATGCAGATTTATGGTGAACACAACAATAATTTCTCTTTTATCACCCCTACATAATTTTATGTCATTTCACAAGTCATATTCAATTAATACATCTAATGTGATTTTTTACATGCAAATCTACATCTATATTAATCAAAATTCAACCTCTACCCTAAGTACACAAGGGTTACAAGTCTTAATTCATATTAAAAAAAAAAATCATAAAAATAGTCCCAATATATATTTCACTTACTCTAATTCAGGTTTCTAGTTTATTTTAAGAAAAACATGTATATTTATGTTTAGCCAATATTTAAAATGCATAATACTTAAGATAAAGAATAGAAATATTTGTAAGATGTGGTTTCGATCCCCAGCAAAGTCTCCAAATGTAAGATGTGGGTTCTTGGAATACGATTAGTATCAAGCGAGGCATAACTTCTTATCAAGACTGTGATTAATGCTCAAGACTATGTTTAATAATGATAATAAATAAGGGCAAGAGACAAAATAACATTCAACACTCAAGATGGTATTAAATGAGATCTTTTACACCATAAATGCAATGTAAACACAACAAATAAGTTCGACTAGCAGGTAGTTTGGTCGGAGGGAGAAAGTGCAGGCGCTCTTATCATAATAAAGGCAAGGCAGGAACTTCAAGTTCAGTTGATGCTCAATAATGAGGACGTTAATGGTTGCATGGAGAATGTATAGACATTCAATGTTATCACAGAAGCTCTTGTGTATGAGGGAAATCCAACAATGATTATAGATCCGAATTATCGTGGTTGTGAACTGTTTGTTTGGTCTATTTATATGAAGGCAAGGTCACTCGAGTGACCTTGATGGCATTAAATGTGATTGACCAACATTAAATACTAAAGTGTTGTAGAATTAATGACAAAGATATTGCTTAAATGCATGGGATATTGTATTTTGGCGAAAAATTGCTCAACCAGTTAGAAGCGTGGTAGCATTAATGAGGATATAACATGGAAGCTCAAAGTCTTACCTTAGAACGGCTATAAAATCAGATCTAGTTAACTAGGCCTACAATCATAAGGATAAAATATATTTGAGTGTTGTAACTTAGAGTCCCTGAATGCCAGATGTTATGACATCATAAAGTAAGTGAAGAGTAACCTCTACTAGAGGCGTGGTCACATCAATCAAAGGTATGGTGTATGGTTTTGAGGTTGTTCAGATGGAAGTAGCTCGAGCATTAGGTGCACTGTTTATTGGTTAGGAACTATTTCTAGGAAAAAGATACGAGATTGGGGTTCCTCGAAGAGGTTCCTCCTAATATGATGAAGTCATGGTAGCTCAACTGTAAGTAGCTCGAGCAACCACTTATGCTTAATGAAGTTTTTCCTAAGTGTGCCAAGAGGGTTAGCCATTCCTTTCCCAATATTGCCTTGCTCCCAATCCTCCAAACCATATCCCTTCGAGGTTCCCAGGAGGAGATCGTTCGATAGAGCATGTGATCTCTCCCATGCCCTGCCAGGCATGGTCCCTCGAGGTACTGAACATCCTCGCCCATATTACAAAGTAAGTTTATTAAATAAATAAAGTACAATATCAAAGCACATTCTTCTTATTATTACAAAATATTATCGTTCGAATAACTTTGGTCTTCGAAAGGAGTCCTTCGAGGAGTGTTTATGGAAGGCCTTTGTGGGAGGTCCATAGAGAGGTCACCATCTTCCTTTTTTCAGTCAGTCTTTTGATAAGTAAAGAATTAACTCAGTTAATCAACATTTGGTGATGACTCCACCCTACATCTTCCCCTTCGTAGAGATATTTGTTTATTGTATAAAGAAATATCTATACGAAATACCTGGTTGATCTTCGAGCCATTCTGCAAAGAAAGGAAATATCCACAGACAAATAATCATATCATAATAGGAATTAAATTTTTCAGTAAATAGAAGTGCGTGCGAGGGGCTTATTTAGTCCTCCTTTCGAACTACTTCATCTTTAAATGCCTTGTGTTATTTTTGATAACGTCATTCCCTGATGGAATGTTATGATTGCGTGTGATAGTTTCCTTGGGTGAAGTGAAGATATTTTTTCAAACTTACGCCAAAATGCTCCATCTCCCCCAAGTTGAAAAACTCTAGGCATGCCTTATTATTACTCTGGTCGTATCATATTTAATGAGATTGACGCTTGCTCTTTTAAACTTTACACGTGGTGGCTTTGGGGTTAGCACATTTTTCTCATGCGAGGAGTATCCATGGGTCTCTTCTTAAAATTCTATAATTATGGCCTTTGAACTAATGCCCCTACGCATGCATACCGGCTATGCAAGGCAATTTGATCGTCATCACGTTTCCCAAGGTATTATTATTCTGCTGCCTATTGCGTCTTGTGTTGCCCCTATAAAAAGACATACTTGGCATTTTCCAAACCTTCACCCTTGGGTTTATTATCATTTGCAATCATCTGCTTTGAGAGGGAGAGATTTCAGTGCTTGCCTTTACTTTCGTTCTTAACTCCAACTGTTCACCCTTCTTACCTATTCTTCTTTCTTTACTCATGGCTCCCATAGTCAAGAGAACTCCTTCCACAAGGGGTGTTTCTCCCCACACGCAAGCACATCAGAATCAATGGGCACGATACCACTATACGCCGTATTTCGGGGAGTCTAATCGTTTCTAGGCCTTGGCTGAGCATTTTTTGGGTGAGCTCATTCCGGTGGAGCCAACAAATTTACTGATGGAGGAAAGAGATAGTGGAGAAGACTTTTCCTATATCCCCACCACCACTGTAACTCGTTTGTGGACCAAACGGGGTGATTATCCCTTTTCAAAGGTGGAATTTGAGTCCACCTCAGGCTCCCGTGAGGGTTTATGCCCATGGACTAACTATATTCATGAAAAATACCCTGTTGACGCAATCACAAATGTGTGTATAGTGTTCGTGCTGGTATAGGCTCAAGTACAAGACTGTGATGTTAGTAATAAACCCGGATAGTTTGGATCATCTCCACAGGGAAATAGGACGATGAAATCCTGATGACGTTGGAAAGATTGAGAACTCTAACTCGACTCTAAAACCGAAACAGAAAAGATGATTTGGGATGAGAAGTAACTATAACCAGAAGTAATGAGAAAATATACCTACTAAATCGAGAGATTACTACTGAAATGCTTCTTAAACTACTTATGAAATTAGGTTTTTAACTGAAAAGAATTCAAGTGAGAAAGATAGGTCATGATACAATCCTCCAACCCTAGTTCATTTACTAATGTTAAAACCAAATCTTTAATTGAAACAATTGATAAAACCCAGTCTTTATTAGTCTCAAGCATTATATATATGAGGTTCAATCCCGCATAATATATAATCAAGAGTAAGAATAAAGAGGTGCCCTTGTAGCTATGCGCGCATTACATTCTTAAACGTTCCGATTACCTAGGGCAAACAGGATCAAAAGATCTACAACGGTTGTGATTACCACACAACACGATTGAATAAGTTATTTAATTCAAAAATTAATTTTACGCATTTGTGAAAGACATCGGGTTTTATTTGTGCATCCCAACCCTTAGAAAATTAGCTAGACATGATTAACTTAGAGAAAAACATGGTTTTTAAGAAACAGAGCATTAAGTCTAAAGAAAATAGATGAAAAGAGAATTGTCTAATCAAACAAATAATCAAACTAATGAGAAATTGAAAACTTAAAGGAAAGATGTTACTTGAATTGCATAAATTCGATTCAAATCCTTATAGTAAAATCTTCTTATGGAACACTATGGTTATTTACTACCAAAGCCCTCTACTCCTAATTAGCAACATAAACAATCGAACTCCTATTATTGTGTAACAACTTAGCATAAATAACTCCAAAATTTTTAAGAGATGGACCCGCTTAAAACTCTGAGAAAAAGAAAAGAAAAATCGAGGAGATCCCAGGCTGTTCGGATACCCCCTTTATTTCAAACAGTGAACTTTAGGCAAGGGCTGTCCGAATCCTTTTTGGATAAAAGGTCCAGATCACACCCCTTTATTCATTCAGGGACTTTTTAGCCATGCGGTCCAGATCCTTTTTAAATAAAATATTCGGATCGCTTGCATTTTTCATACAGAACGTGCATAGTACCCGGTCCAGATCCGTTTCCAGGGTGGTCCGAACCACTTGCCGAATTCATACAGGGATCTTTTTGGACTTTTCTCGTCTTCAAATGCTCGTAACGTTTTCACCGTAGCTCGGATTAATGTGTTGTTTCTTCCAATGTTCTTGTAATTAAAATATCTTCAACTCTCTAGTTGGCCTCGCTTCTAAACTAAGGTTGTTGAATTAAAAAATTTCCCTTTGACTTTCCTTTTTTGATTTCTCTCTGCTTTTCCAATTTCTTTCTTCCTCAATGCTTTAAATACCTGCAAAACTCATGAGAAATACACGAAACTAGATGTACTTTCTAGAAGGAGTTAGTAGCAAGGAAAGGCCATAATTTAACTCATTTTGCATTACTCGAGATGATAAAAGTCCCTAAATTAAGGGGATAAATTCGGAAGAATTTGAGCCTAATCGAACCCCCTAACTTAGAACTTTGCGCGTCCCGAGCAATGTAAAATAATTTAACTATGGATGAACTCTCAAAATTTTCATTTTATTTAGATAGAGTACCACTTTCGCGAGCTAGGGATGGCATTGAGCACATGCAACAAGCCTTTAAACCCCTAGGTTATTCTAGTAGGACGAGTTGTGTCTTGTGAGGGTTTGCAGTGAATATATCCACAAAATTCGATTCAAAGCAAATTCAAAATACTAAAAAATTATACCATTTAAATTTTCCAGAAAATAGTCACCACCAATTCATATTCAAGAGTCTCAAATCACAGTGTGTGTGTGTGCGCGAAGCCAAAAATTAACCTCAAATTTCCACCGATTGACCATTACGTTACTTTTCAAAAAATTCATTTTGATTCAAATGCTCACGGATTACTCTCATAAATGAATCACTAAAAAATGTGGCCATTTTCTCTCGATGTGCGTGTCGACAGGATTAAATGCATTGAAACACGAATTCACGCACACTAAATGCAAAACACGAAAATTTATTGAGTGAAAAAATCTCATCATCGGATTACGGTCATTGGGAAACCGGAAACACTCTCTAATTCACACTTTTAATCTCTTTTATTATCTTTTGTGCCTTAACTCTCCACGCGGTAACCAATTTTGCACTTTGGACTCTGTTAGAACTTTATCGGGTTATAAGGTGTAATGGGAAATAGTTTAGGACATTTGTAGTGGGAAAATATTCTTAAAATGCCCATTGGTACTTTTCCGGGCATTTTCTCATTTTCTCTTCTTTTTCTATTTTTCACACTTTTCTTTTTTTGCTACTTTTATTGAGCATTTTCTATTTTTCTTTCCCATTTTTTTATCACACCATTGGGACTAAATTTATGGATTTAAAAATTTCCTAATTACAGGTCGTTTGGGTGTTTTTGGGTTGTCAAATGAAAATGGAAAAAAAATTATTCGGCTCAAGTTGGGTTGCAAAAAGGGTACTTTTTCACAACTGTTTATGGCCAATATTTTTGGGTGACAATCAAGGGCCTACTTCATTGACCAAATTATTAATTGTGTTACTATATGCATCTCGAGGTGGATTAAATTTAGAGATTTATTAAGTGTATTTTTCGAGACAACATCTCACACGTTTCCATAACCGATCAAAACAAGGGTATTAAGATCACAACGACTTACTTTAAACGCTGAATGGAACGTTGAGTTAGCCATTAACTTACATTAATTTATTTCCTCAAAAAAGAAATGAAAGGCTCGAAATCTCACTGGGTTGGTTAATCTCCACACTTATTCGTAAACTCGTCAATTTTCTTTCAATTTTCATCTTTGGTCAATTTCGACTTTGTGTCATTTATTTTTACAATTTTAGACTTTAAACCGAATTTTAATGATATTTTTGGAAAATTTAAATTCCAATTTTTGCTTATTTTGAAGAAAAATATTTTCAGCTTTTCAAAATTTTCAAATTTTTTGGAAATTTTGAAATTTTATAATTTTTTGGCATTTTGAAAATTTGTGAAATTTTAGAAATATGCACTCATCACCCCCCTTAACTTAGACTTTTGCATTGTCCCCAATGGAAAGGACTAAAATCTAAATAAGGAAAAATAAGAAGTGCGATAAATAAAACAAACAAATGGAGAAAATGCCAACTTCTTATATATGCGAAACTGTGGTACACAAACAGCAAGGAAACACAAACATTAATAACAACCAAGCCAAAACAGCAACAACCAACACAATCCATACAAAACGCGTCGCTGGGGTGGTAGGTGGGAAAGGTTGGAATTGGAGGGAAATAGAATGGAGGGAAAATGGGATGAATTTTTGGAGTTAATTGATGGGGCAGGATGAAATGGAGGGAAATGAGAGGGTTGGGTGAAAGAGGGATGCACCTAGGGAATGTTGAAGGAAACCAGAAAGCGATCTAGACCACTACTGAAATTGTAGCAGAACTCCCTATTTTGGTTTTTACTCCTCTCTCAGACTATTACGATTCTCCCACTTTGATAATAACTCAACCATGAACCCAATTTTCACTCAATCCTCGTTTTGACTCCCCAGGCATTCTCATAATGCGGTGTGCTTCCTACCTTCTTAGTGTTCTCAACACCTACTTACTTACCCTACACTACTTATCCTAACTGAGACATTTCTACTATACACAAGAATCACCATACACGCGTCGGGGGTGCGACGACCTAACTCTCTCTCTTAAAATTCACCCGACTCCACTCACGGGGTCCGATGCTCTCCTTGTTTCTCCCATCCTAGGATTATAAAACAACAATTGGAACAAGTTGGGCCCCTTCCCAAAAGTAAAGGAGTCGCCTTGAGATTCATGATATGTGTTCTGAATGGGATTATCGAGGTGTCTAATATACGTACAACTTACTTGTCCCGATTTAGAGTGGTCCTCTTGGTCGAAACTGGAGGAACTAATCAAACCTTGATCTCTCTTGCCCTTGGTAATGCTAGGTCAGGCTCTAAATCAGAAGAGGCTTACGTCTCCCCCGCTATCACATCTGAAAACTCTGATGGCCCGAGTGGCATGTATAGTTCGTGCTCTCGCTCGGGTGAAACCCTAGCTTTCTCCTCAATTCCTTTCGAGAACTCAAGTGGCATAAGCGGATGGTTATAGCGAAGGAATTCATCTATAATTTCTTGCCATTCTCTCTCTTGTAAGTAACTAAATGAGTCCAAGTGAGATTGAACTTCAACATTGAAGCTCTCATCACCAGGCCAACTTCTCTTCCAAAATCCTCTAGACTCATATTGCCTAACTCTCTCTCTTGCCTAACGTTCACTTCTTCTCTCACGCTCTCCTCGAATATTTTTATCCTGCTTTCGCCTACGTGCTCGCTCCCTGTCCCAATTGCGGTCACTACACACACCTATCCTACTTTGTTCTTATCATCAGACTTATCGCTCTCACCTTGTGCTACAAAACCTACCCCTAGTGGCTCTCACTTGTGAGACCTCTCCTCCTCATGTTCTTCCTCTATAAGATCTAGTTCTCACAGTTCACTTCTAGCACACTCATTATTAATGTTATTAGAGACATTAGTCTCGAGGGTCATGTTCCCAAATGTTAATTGCATTCACCCACTCCTAGTATTAATAAGTGCGTTAGCCATAGCTAAGAATGGGTGACCAAGGATAACGAAGACATGATTCCTCCGGAGATTGGATGGCTCCTCGTCCCAAATGACAAAATCTATCAGAAAGTATAATGTGCCAATTTGGATGATTACATCCTCAACAATTCCCCGAGGCATCTTCACAGAACGATCTGCAAGTTGGAGGGTCATGGTTGTGGGCTTGAGGGCCCCCAAATCAATTTGCTTATAGATGGAATAGGGAAGAATGTTAACACTTGTCCCCAAATCTCTTAGATCTCTTTCTATTCGGTTCTTCCCCATGATGCATGAAATGGTGGGTGCACCCGGATCTTTATATTTTAGTTTAATATCACTCAACAACACGGAGCTAACATTTTGTGTTAGACACACGTTCTTCTTTACCTTTAGTCTTCGTTTCACCGTGAGTAAGTCCTTAAGTAACATAGCATATGTGGGAATTTGCTTCATGGTCTTGAGAGAAGGCAAGTTGATCTTCACTTGTTTAAGAACGTCTAAGACATCGTCCCGGGAGGTCTCTTTGGATGGAGGTATCAACCTTTGAGGATATGGGGCTGTACTCGGAGGTTTCACCACCACTTCAGGCTCTCTTGTGTCATCATTACTACTCTTTCTATTGGAGACATCGTTGACCTCTTTCGTGTGGGGTGAAATCTCCTTTTCATTTTTATTATCGCATAAAAGGATTGAAAGGTCAACTACTCTCCAACTACGTAGAGTGGTAATTGCACTACATTGTTTAGGATGTGCCTGGGATATAGAACTAACATTTGATTGATCTTGGGGTGGTCTTTGCTCTTGGGACGAAAACTTACCCTTCTCGTGGACACTCAACGATGATTGCAACTTCGAAATGTTCGCATTTATGTCGGTGAACATACGCTCATATCTAGCATTGGTTGCACTTTAGGAGTTTATGAATTGGTGTATCGTGTCCTCAAGAGTTCTCTGCGATGGAGTGATATATGGAGCTGGAGGAGGTGGTGTTGGACCGAGTCCTTGCATAGGTGGTTCTTGTTTAAAGTGTGGAGATGAAGGAGGGGCAACATGTGAATTAGGATTTAATGTAGCTTGCAGTTGTCCATAGATAAAACCTGGGTGGTTTTTCCATGAAGGGTTGTACGAATTTCCGTTCGGGTCACCGAAGTTACCCTTGAATCCTCCTACACCACTCACCTACTCATTAAGCATAATTTTGTAAGCGGGAATCATCGAACATTCTTCTGTTGAATGTCCCATTTCACAAATATCACATAACTTCTCAATGGGAATGTGGATTGGGCTAGTTGGTTCTCTTATGCACATAGCAGGTAACTCTCTCATACCATTCATAATTTGATCGAGTCGATGGTACGTCATGGTATCTTTTTCGATGTTGAATAAATCGAACACTGATGGGGTGGTGTCCACTTGGCGAGTTTGACTCTGAGTGATAGGGTCATATGTATCCCATACTCGAGTGGTGTTGGAAACATACTCAAGTGGAGTTTAGCATCATTAGCATCTAATTCGACAAAAGGGCTATCACACATTGTCTCAAAAAGTTATTTGGAGTTGATGTTCAGCCCATTATGGAAGAATGAAATGATTTGCTGTTTATCAAGTCCATGACGAGGGCATGAAGTAACTAACTCGTTGAAACGTTTAAAACATCGATCAAACGGCTCATTTTCTAATTATCGGAAGGTTTGAATTTGAACCTTAATGGAGTTCATTCGATATGGAGGGAAGAACTTCTTGAGAATCTTAGATTGCAACTCATTCCACGATGTAATCGAATCAGGAGGTAAATACCATAACTAGGTCTTAGCTTTATCCTTGAGAGAAAATGGGAAAATCTTGAGTCGGATCACATCTTTCGTGCATTCTTGATCACTAAACGTCTCGTACGTTTCTTCAAACTCCCAAATGTGGAGATAGGGTTTTTCGATTCCATTGCATGATATGTGGGAATGATTTGGATCATTACATTCCAGAAATGGAATTGCCCTGCATTATATGGGAGCATAATGCATCTTGGAGTGACTGACAGCTCATGGTACATGAATTCTCTTAAGGGTCGATAAGATGTATCTTCCTCACCCACTCCTACGCTACCGTGCTATGACATGACTCTTACACTTAACGACTCGGTATCCTCACTTGGTTCACTAGAAGTGTAACTTGAAATATAACTAGATGGGCAGCTTCCTATTGAGTTTGGCGGTGTAGGAGCTGGAACACAAAATTGAGGATGGTTAGGCGTGTGTGGGCTATCTGGGTTGTACTCGATAATCGAGTATTCTTGAATGCGCGTAGGAGTTCTTTGAGGAGTTTGGTGTGGATTTTGCATCAACAGGCTTATGAGAAATGTTGTCTCTTTTTTATTTTATTTATTTTTATTTTTGGTCAAAGATTTAGATTGACTCGATCTAACCTAAGTCTACCTAAATCCCCCGCAACGACGCAAAAAACTTAACGCGACCACAAATGTGTATCTAGTGTTTGTGTTGATATAGACTCAAGCACAAGCTTGTCGTGTTAGTAATAAATCCGCTAAGTCGGGATTGTCTCCATAGGGAAATAGGACGATGAAATCGTGACGACGTTAGAAAGATTGAGAACCCTAACTCTACTCTAAAAAGGAAACAGAAAAGATGATTTGGTATGGGGAGTAACTACAGCTAGAAGTAATGATAAAATCTACCCACTAAATCTAGAGATTACTACTGAAATGATTTTTAAAATACTTATGAAATTGGGCCTTTAACTGAAAAGATTGCAAGTGAGAAAGATAGGTCAGGATACAATCCTCCAATCCTAGCACATTTACTAATGTTAAAACCAAATCTTGAATTGAAACAATTGATAAAACTCAGTCTTTATTAATCTCAAGCATTATATATATGAGGTTTAATCTCGCATCATAAATAATCAAGAGTAAGAATAAAGCGGTGTCGTTGTAGCTACACTAGCGTTGCATTCTTAAGCATCCCGGTTTCCTAGGGCAAACGGGATGAAAAGATCTACAATGGTTTTGATTACCACATAACACGATTGAATCAATTATTTAATTTAGAAATTAATTTTACATATTTATAAAAGACATCAGGGTTGATTCATGCATCCCAACCCTTAGAAAATTAGCTAGACATGATTAACTTAGAGAAAAATATGGTTTTTAAGAAATAGAACATTAAGTCTAAAGAAAATAGATGAAAAGAGAATTGCAGAATCAAACCGATAATCAAACTAATGAGAAATTGAAAACTTAAAGGAAAGATGTTACCTGAATTGCAAAAATTCGATTCAAATCCTTACAGCAAAATCTTCTTATGGAATACTACGGTTTTTGACTACCAAAATCCTCTACTCCTAACTGGCAACCTAAAAAATAGAACTCCTATTATTGTGTAACAACCTAGCATAAATAGCTCCGAAATTTTTAAGAGATTCACCCACTTAAAACTCTGAGAAAAAGAAAAGAAAATTCAACGAAATCCCAAGCGGTCCCGATCCATCGGGCAAGGCGGTCTGGATTCCACCTTTATTTCAAACAGTGAACCTTAGGCAAAGGCAGTCCGAATCCTTTTTGAATAAAAGGGACGGATCGCACCCCTTTTTTATTCCGGGACTTTTTAGCCATGCGGTCTAAACTGCCTGCGTTTTTCATACAGAACTTGCTTTGTACACGGTTTGGATCCTTTTCCCAGGGCGGTCCGGACCACCTGTCAAATTCATGCAGGGATCTTTTTTGGACTTTTCTCATCTTCAAATGCTAGTAATTTTTTCACCGTAGCTCGGATTAACGTATCGTTTCTTCCAATATTATTATAATTGAAATATCTTTAACTCTCCAGTTGGCCTCGCTTCCGGACTAAGGCTGCATAATTACAAAATTGCCCTTCGACTTTACTTCTTTAATTTCTTTCTATGATTTTCCTATTTCTTTCTTCCTCAATGCTTTAAATACCTGCAAAACTCATAAGAAATACACGAAACAAGATGTACGTGTTAGAAGGAGTCAGTAGCAAGGAAATGTGATAATTTAACTCATTTTGCATTACTTGAGATGATAAAGTCCCTAAATTAAGGGGATAAATTTGGAAGAATTTGAGCCTAATCACCTGTGCAGTTGGCCTTAGTCGGCTTATCTTCCACCTGTTGGATGGGTGACCTCACTCTTGCCAAGAATAACAATACTCTTTGTAAGGACATAATTTTATAAATGTCCGGGGTAGATTCTAGGAATTTTCTGTTTTCTCCTAGATCACAATTCATATGTCTGATACCACTACATTCGGCACGTCAACACGATCATCCTCGACAGCCTGTGTCCGAATTCAATGCATCCACTTTCTTTACGTGCATCATGCTACATGCAACGTGCATCTTAGCTCATTCCCACTACTCCACTATGCCTTATCAGTAAAATGTTTTATTGGAACTTTAAATATTTGCATAAATATTTGGGAATTGTTTTTGAAAATTATTTTTGAATTCTGGATTAATTGTTTATCAAAAGCATAATTTTTCTAAGTGTAGAAGCGAATGGCCTCGATCGACGAGATCGCTTGAGCGACTTTGCAAGTCGTTCGCGCGAGATAGACATGTTACGCGATATCGTTTGAACGACTTATGTCCTTCGTTCGAGCGACATGCTATCTCGTTCGAGCGACATGTTATCTCGTTCGAACGATCCACCACCTCGATTTTTGTATAAATATCTTATCTCCTTCTACACGATTTTTTGAAGTCTTTCTGTAATCACGAAATTCTGCGAAAACATCCCAGAATAAGACTTCACCTTTTAAGGTTTTCTAAACCTTTTTTTATTCACAAAACCATTCCCATATATGTGTGTGAATCTTTAAACCTTCAAGAAGATCATTTACTCATCTGGAGTGATTTGTGAGGAAGTCGTTCTCTTCGTCACTGCTGCCCTACTGGAAAGGGATTGTTCCAGCTGCCGATAACAAAACCGACACTCGAGGGTATTTCTGTGTCACTGTATTTTCATTGTAATCCGTTGTAAGTCATTTTCTTACAAAATTATTGTGAAAATAAAAGGTTTTGCCCCGTTGGGGGATTTTTCCCCATATATGTGTTCTTTCATGTTTCATCTTCATAATTAATCACATATAGATGCATGTTTAAGACTTAAGTGGTGAAAACTGAGTTTAATTAAATAACTTCCTTATTTGAACGCAAGCGCACTCTTCCTTAAATTGGTATCAGAGCCAATTACACAAATTTACCGTGTAATTTTCCGCAAATTTTTTCTAAGATATCAATTTTCTAAAAAATTGATTTTTGAAAATGAGTGTGTTCATTATGGAGAAGTTATATAATAAAATGCCAGTTTTTGACGGGATAAACTATGCATATTGGAAAGCCCGCATGAGATCTGCATTAAAAGCCATTGATGAACGTGTGTGGATTTTCGTTGAAAGAGGGTGGACACCTCCCTCCGTCACTGTTGATAATGTGATCAATTTAAAACCTGTCACTTCTTGGACTGAAGATGAATTTAAATGGTCATCGTTCAATTCTAAGGGTCTAAGTGCTATTTCTCGGTCTGTCACACCTGATGAGTTCAAACGGATAATGACGTGCACCACGTCAAAAGAGGCATGGAATGTTTTACAACACACCCATGAAGGAACTAATGCTGTGAAAGAATCTAAATTGCAAAATTTGACAACTCAATTTGAAACCATCACAATGCATGAGACTGAATGTTTTGATTATTTTTATGCTAGGCTTTCTGACATTGTTAATACTAGCTTTAATCTTGGTGAACATATTCATAATGCTAGAGTTGTTAAAAATATTCTTCGTTCTTTGCCTAAGAGTTTTATCCTTAAAGTCACTGTGCTAAATTCTATGGGTAATTTAAATACGCTAAAATTGGAAGAACTTGTAGGAGACTTGCAAACATATGAAATTGATATGTTCCCTAATACTGCTAAGTCTAAAGATAAGGGAATTTGACTTAATGCCGAAGAGAGAAAGAGTGAGGGGTCGGCTAGAAAGAGGGTAGGGTCATCTAGAAAAAGAGAGACTGACACGTCAGATTCTGATTGTGATTTTGATTTAGATGATTTGGCTCTTTTTGCAAAAAATTTCAAGGGGATTCTTAAATTTAAGAAAAATGGCAATTTTAATAATAAAAAGAAATTTGAGAAAAATAAGTTTGAAAAGAAAAATGAAAAAGATTTTAAAGATCCTCCTAAGAAAGAAAGTGAGAGATTCTTTGAGTGCGACGGTAGGAGTCATAGAGCCTTTGAGTGGGCCACACGTCTGAACAGAGAGAAAGGGAAAGTTGTCCTTAATGCTACCCTTAGCGACGACAGTGAGGTCGAGTCGGTGGATTCTGGAGTCGAGTCACCGCATGAGTGTAACTTCACCGCATTCATGGCTAGTCATGTGAGCACTTCTAGTTCTCCTCACGACGATGAGGATAATGCTTCACAGGGACACCTCGACAGTGAGATCGATGTGAGTGAGGGGGAGGATGACACAAGTGAGAGCGAGAGTGATATTCAACGCGCCTACGCTGAGTTGTATTGTGAGTCATTTAAAACTAAAATGCGTAACAAAGCATTAGTTCTTAAGATCACCGTCTTAGAGGAAGATTTAAGAAAAGCGAGAGAGAGAGAGAGATAGAGAGAGAGAGAGAGAGTCCTCCACCTGCACCGCCCTGAGAGAGAGAGAATCTACCTGTGTTGAGAAAGAGAGTTTGTTTAGAGAGAGAGAGTAATTTTGAGAAAGAGAGAGGGGAATTGACTAAACAAGTGGCTAGTCTTATGAGTGAGCTCCATACCTCCATGGAGACTAGGAAGAAACTTGAAGCCATTGTTGTCCAGCTGACTCATGATCTTGAGAAAGCACGAAAAGTCAAGGTTCAAATCGAGGACAAATCTGGGAAAATGGGAAAGATGCTCCTCGGCCCCGCTTTAGGTTTTGGTGATCGGCAGGGAATAGGTTATGATAGTGCCTCCACATCCCAAATTGCACCTGAACATGTTCCTGAGTTTACTACGACTCCTTATGGCCATCATCAAAATCCTCGAAGGAGAGCTTGACCAAGAAAAGCAAACCAAGGTCCGCCTTTGTCTGTGTTCTTTTATACTTATTGCAAAAGAAAATCCCACCTCAGGGAGTTTTGCTATAGCATGGGTTGCACACGATGTACTACTGCTCTACCACGTCATACTGATAAATTATCTAGTGTAAGAGAGTGAGTTGAGTCTTTAGCTGCCACGTCTCAGAGTTTGATGGAGGAATTCCGACGGATGTCCTTCCCGTCAGTGAATGCTTCTGACATTCCAGCTAAAACCAACAACAAAGGCAAACAAAAGGTTACTACTTCTTGGGTGCCTAAGAAAGATAAAAAGACCTTTGTTGTTCATGTTGCTCTTAAAGTGCATAATACCTCACAGTGGTATTTTGACAGTGGATGCTCCAGACATATGACAGGTGATGCCTCATTTTTTACATCTCTTGAGGATTATCAGGATGGCAAACTCACCTTTGGAGATGGGAGCAAGTCTAGCATTATAGGACGAGGTACTGTAGTGTTACCAAGATTTCCTAAGCTAGAGAATGTGTTGTACGTTAAAGGTTTGAAAGCAAACCTTCTTAGCATTAGCCAGCTGTGCGATGCTGACTTTGCCGTAAAGTTTGACCGGGATGCTTGTAAGGTCTATAGTCAAGCCGGTAAACTTTTAGTGCAAGGGGTGAGGACAAAGGATAATTGCTATGGGACTGAGCCCACATCCTCACCTACCTACAACAACGCCACGATCACTCCTATGGATCTGTGGCACCAATGTCTAGGTCACGTAAATATTAGAGATCTCACTCGCTTAGCTAAAAAGGACCTAGTACGTGGCTTACCATCTCTTGGAAGGCCAACTTCGACGGTTTATAGACCCTGTCAGTTGGGAAAACAAATTCGTAGTCCCCATAGGAAGTTGCATTCCATTACCACCTCTTGTGTTCTTGAGCTTATACACATGGATCATATGGGTCCCACTCGTACCGAGAGTCTGGGTGGTAAGAGGTATATCCTCGTGATGGTGGATAATTTCTCCAGATACTCCATTGTAGGTTTTCTGAGAGAGAAATCCAATGCTGTAGAATTTTTAACGACCAAGTGACGTGTCCTGCAAAATCAACACGGAGTCACTATTAATAGGATACGTAGTGACAACGACACTGAATTTAAGGAAGAAAAGGTAGATTTGTATTGTGATAGCCTTGGGATAAAACATGAGTTTTTTTATGTGAAGACTCCTCAACAAAATAGGATTATTGAGAGAAAGAATAGAACGATCCAGGAGATGGCTAGATCTATGCTTCTAGGTTGTAAAGTCTCTAGAAGATTTTGGGCAGAGGCAGTATCTACTGCATGCCACACGGTGAATAGGGTTTATCTACGTCCACACACACTTCAGACTCCTTATGAGTTGTGGACTGGCAAGAATCCCAACCTTGCATATTTCCGTGTTTTTGGGAGTAAATGCTACATCCTACGGGATAGAGAGCAATTAGGAAAGTTTGACTCCCGAAGCGATGAGGGAATCTGATGGGATATTCATCGAATAGTAGAGCGTACCGGGTTTTTAACCTGAAGAGCTCTAAGGTTATGGAGTCAATAAATGTCACCGGGCAAGATGTCGAACCTTCGACATTTGTTGACTCTAAACTTCAGTGTGAGGTTGAGGATGTTTCTAGCAGTGAGTTACTTGTACCTCACCCACACTCTGTGGACCCTACTCCTGTGTTAGGGGACACACTCGCTTGGGTTCGCAATAGTCATGACCCTTCTGCCATTGTTGGTGATCCCACTCTAGGGGTCAAGACTCGTGCTCAGCTAGAGAACATTGTTAGCTATTTTTTCTACACGTCCAAAGTCGAGCCCAAGAATCATAAAGAAGCACTCAAGGATGAACACTGGATATCAGCTATGCAGGATGAGTTGCTTCAGTTTAAAAAGAATAATGTATAGGAACTTCCCGACCTAGTGAGACTAATATGATTGGTACCCGGTGGATTTTTAAGAATAAAATGGGTGAAAATGGTACCATAATCCGAAACAAGGATAGGTTGGTCTCTCAAGGCTACACACAGATTGAGGGTGTAGACTTTGGGGAGACATTTGCTCCTATTGCGAGGCTTGAGTCCGTTCGTCTACTACTTGCCATCGCATGTCATCTGCGCTTCAAGTTATATCAGATGGATGCCATAAGTGCCTTTCTGAATGGAATTCTATAGGAGGAGGTTTACATGGAACAACCAAAAGGGTTTGAAGACCCTCAGCACCCGGAGCACGTCTACTATCTGAGGAAAGCCTTGTATGGTTTGAAGCAAGCACCCCGTGCTTGGTACGAGAGGCTTACTTCCTATCTCTTAGCCCGTGGCTTCAAGAGAGGGGGAGTTGATATAACGTTGTTCGTCAGGAGAGATGACGGTGCAATTTTGGTTGCCCAGGTCTATGTGGATGACATAGTCTTTGGATCCATATGCTCTCAACATGCTCATCACTTTGAAGAGGAGATGAAAAGTGAGTTTGAGATGAGCATGGTTGGTGAGCTTACTTTCTTCCTTGGTCTCCAGGTTCGTCAGCTAGAGGATGGGATGTTCATCTCCCAATACAAGTATGCTAGAGACCTAGTGAAGAACTTTGGTTTAGACTCTGCTAAGCATGCTCGTACACCTATGAGTACCACAACCAAGCTTAGTAAGGACACTTCAGGCAAGGACGTAGAGCAAACCTTGTATCGGAGTATGAGAGGTAGTCTTCTTTACTTGACTGCCAGTTATCCCGACATAGCCTTTAGTGTTGGAGTCTGTGCGCGATATCAGGCATCCCCGAAAGAGTCACATTTACTTACTCTCAAACGTATTATTAAATACGTGAGTGGGACTCTCTCATACGGTATTTGGTATTCCTTTGATACCGATGACCGTTTGTCCGTCTATTCAGATGCCGATTGGGCCGGGGATGTAGATGGTTGTAGGAGCACTTATGGTGGGTGTTTCTATTTTGGTTCTGCTCTTGTCTCCTGACTGAGAAAGAAACAAAATTCCATCTCTTTTTCCACTGCGGAGGCTGAGTACATAGCCACCGAGAGTTGTTGCACGCAACTCTTGTGGATGAAGCAAATGTTGGAGGATTATGGGATTTCATAGGACACCATGACCATTTCCTGTGATAACACGAGCGCGATACACATATCCTGCAATCCAGTCCAGCATTCGTGCACAAAGTACATCAGGATACGTGAGCACTTTATACGACAGTTAGTTGAGGAGAAAGTCGTATCCCTGAGTTTTGTTCCCACCGACCGTCAGTTAGCCAATATTTTCATGAAACCTTTAGATTCCCTTAGATTTGAGAGTCTTAGGAAGTCTTTGAGGATTTGCACAGTTGACTGAGGGGTTGGTCTACGTCTAGAATAGGATGCTTTTTCATGTTCATATTATATGCTTCCTATTGCTAGCTTTTTTTATATGTATTATTGCTTTGTTGTAAAACTATTTATTCATTCTTTTGAAAAAAATCCAAAAAGATTTTTATTTTCATATATAAAAATTTCAGAAAAACACAAAAAGATTTTTGTATCTTTTATGCACCTTTTATGGATGAACATTTAAGATAGCCAAGTCACACCTTCATTCCATTTATCCATGTGACTGTTTGATAGAGATTTGAGACGCTACATAATTTCATCCATGTGCTTTACATTGTTTGGAGTCTTTGAGATGTGATTAGTGATATCTTTCTACATGTTTGACTCCTATCTCCTTTATTGCACACATGCACGACTTTATTTGATTATTGCACTTGTCTATCACATGTTGGCTTGAGTGTTTCCATCTCAATTCTGTTTATACCACTGACAATATGCGATAAACCTTGACAAGATTGGATTGCATGCAAAAACCATTATTCTTGTGAGACTGAGTGTTTGTTTAAGAATGGAGAGGGGCTGCGAAAGGTAATTATCACGTCTTTGCGCAAAAGTCATCGTTCAAAAGGACCTAAAAATTGGAGGAATTTTATTATTCGAGATCCAAAGAGGTTAAAAGAGCCCCGAAAAAATGTAAAGGCAATAAAAAGCAATTCATGCCAACTATGGGCCATTTAGGTTTCACCTTCAATTCTCCAAAGTTTGAGAATTTAGAAAAGCCTCTATTCAAAATAAAAATCTGAGGGAGTTTGGTTGGAGAATATAAATGGGTTTGCTCTTCCTTGAAAGTCCTAAAAAAGCATGGAATGGTTTTGGATGTTATTGGTGTGGCAATCACTTTGAGTTTTGATTTGTTGATTTGATTGAGTCAATGTCTTATATTTCCACCTTTTTACACCAAAGGAAGACTTTGAGTTCATTCGTTATGAGTATCCGATATTCATCGTGCACATATGTCATGTTTGTATGCATTGATTTTTCTATCAAATTTGATCACACCCCTTCATTTTCGCTATCATTGACTTGGTTGTTTTTGTGATCTTTCATGGTGTGATTCTTTGTTGTATACTTTGTGTGAACAATTTTGAAAAATTCAAACATAGCAGTTTATTCCCGTGTGTCATTCTCCATGTGCATTCATTTCTGCTTCTCATATCTATCTATTTGGGGACATCATAAAAAGGGGGAGAAGAATTATGGGGGAGAATTGTTTTGGTGTTTGGTTGCTGCCTGAATGATTTGCTTAAGCTTAATTGACCAACAATTTTTGCATATCATTATATTTTCAAACTGTTGCTTGTCACGGGTATTTGCTTTTTCTCATGTGTGTAGGTACAACATTGCTCAATATTTGATTACACACCCTGATGAGAAAAGCTTTGGAAGATTGGGAGAGCTGAAGATTTGGAAGACATGTCATTTAGTATTTTCAGTTTGAGGGTTTAATGGGGATATTATCTTGTATGTCATTTGATTGCATAATTCAGATTTTTTATGTATGTACCGGCATAGACATAGGGGGAGATTTGTAAGGACATAATTTTATCAATGTCCGGGGTAGATTCTAGGAATTTTCTGTTTTCTCCTAGATCACAGTTCAAATGTCTGATACCGCTACATTCGGCACATCAACACGATCATCCTCGATGGCCTGTATCTGAATTCAATGCATTCACTTTCTTCACGTGCATCATGCAACATGCAACGTGCATCTCAGCTCATTCCCACTAGTCCACTATGCCTTATCAGTAAAATGTTTTATTGGAACTTTAAATATTTGCATAAATATTTGGGAATTGTTTTTGAAAATTATTTTTGAATTCTGGATTAGTTGTTTATCAAAAGAAGAATTTTTCTAAGTGTAGAAGCGAATGGCCTCGATCGACGAGATCGCTCGAGCGACTTTGCAAGTCGTTCGCGTGAGATAGACATGTCGCGCGATATCGTTTGAACGACTTATGTCCTTCATTCGGGTGACATGCTATCTCGTTCGAGCGACATGTTATCTCGTTCAAATGAGCCACCGCCTCGATATTTGTATAAATATATGATCTCCTTCTACACGATTTTTTGAAGTCTTTCTGCAATCACGAAATTCTGCGAAAACAACTCAGAATAAGACTTCACCTTTTAAGGTTTTCTAAACCTTTTTGATTCACAAAACCATTCCCATATATGTGTGTGAATCTTTAAACCTTCAAGATGATCATTTACTCATCTAGAGTAATTTGTGAGGAAGTCGTTCTCTTCGTCACTGCTGCCCTATTGGAAATGGATTGTTCCAACCGCCGACAATAGAACCGACACCCGAGGGTATTTCTCTGTCACTGTATTTTCATTGTAATCCGTTGTAAGTCGTTTTCTTACAAAATTATTGTGAAAATAAAAGGTTTTGCCCCGTTGGGGGATTTTTCCTCATATATGTGTTCTTGCATGTTTCATCTTCATAATTAATCACATATAGATGCATGTTTAGGACTTAAGTGGTGAAAACTTAGTTTAATTAAATAACTTCCTTATTTGAACGCAAGTTCACTCTTCCTTACTCTTCAACTAGTTGTATCTAGATGGAGTCATCAGACTCATATGCTTGTTGCTTCTTGGGGTGAGTTTACCATCACCCTCGAGGATGTTTGTGAACTTCTGGGTTTGGAAACGGTCGACTTTGGTACCTTCTTCAAGGAGTCCATCTCGAGCATTGAGAAACTACTCGAGTAGGGTTGGAGGAAGTAGTAAAAGACTATATGGTGACCTATAACAAGTGAACCTATTCGGAGGTAATCCACTACTTGTACTTTATTGAGGACAAAGTTGTGATCAAGGGCCATGAGGTGGACAATAAAAATCCGAAGGGGAAGTAGGTGTCCATATTCCCCCAACTGAGAAAGGCTTTGGTTCAAAGATTGAACTGGCGGGCTATATTTGGGTTTTCTTGTCGAAGATATTTCTTTCTGGTAATCCCCACAATTGTCCCGAGAAATATCTAATCATATTAAATTCCCCCTAGTTACAATCACCTTGGGATCATTGTACATGTGGTTGGATCGCGTGTAGCCTAATTTTTCCCAAGCATCGACACGTTTGATGTTTCGAATTAGGCCAATCATATTCTACTGATGGCCTTTCTATATGCCCATTTTCCAGAATATGCTCCTGCTAGTAATTTCCTCAGTTCTCATCATATTAAGGTTCCCCAGATCTGTTGCTGGAACCAAAAAATTTCCAAAAACCCTTTGTCACTTTAGTTGATAAAGTTGATAAGTTTTTCCCTTACCCCTACGTTGGGGTGAATCAGTTTTTTACTAACAATTTCTTTACAAATAAGGAACATCCGATTACCCCACTTGAGGAATCACTAGCCAGGAATTTTCCTACGAACAGCGTTCATTTGCTATTAGTTCCATCATACCTGGCTTCTTGTAATGAGAGGTATTCTTTTTATTCAATCTATTGCCCCAATCACGTGGATATTAAGTTTGGGTATGACTAAGAAAACCCCATGCTAAATTACTTCACTTGTGAAAAACCCACAAATTTCTCTTTCACCTGTAGCAATCTTCTAACCTCGACCATTGTTAACCTTTATTCAATTATGTTTCCCTCCCTGTTATCCCAAGTAGGAAAGACTGAGGGGGTAGACCTTCTATGTATTTGACTGTGTTTTGGCAAAATTAGTTGGGCCACTTTCAGAGCAATATTTTCAAAGAACCCCGTTACCATAACGTTCAGGGATTTCTTCCAACAGATCTACTTCTGAGGAGTTGTATTAATTCTGGTTCCATGATTCCTTTCAATACCACTAATAGTTCCATCCCTTCTGAGCTTCCTCCCTTGGCCCTTGTGGAGTAGTCCATAGTAAAAAAGAAAAAGGGCACTCAATCGTCGATTCTAGTCGAAGCATCTACTGTTGCCTCTGGTCCCTCAAAATCAGTCGAAGGGGTGACATTCCTCATGTTACTTCTTTTGGGGAAGCTGTGGGGGCCATGAGGAAGTCTCCTAAGAAGCAACTGAAGGTTATTCAAAAAGTCTCTCCTTCATTTACTCCTCACTCCAAGGTTACTCAAAAAATTAACCAGATGTTCGAACAACTTCAACAAACTTGGGAGAATTTTTTTGATGAAGAAAGGGATTTTATGATAGCTCAGATGGCTTCTTAAGGATTTTCTTATACTCCTCCAACTGCTAAAGATAGCAAAAACTTAGGTTGATTAGTCCTATTAAGATTATTTTGGAGGAGACATAGAACACAAGTGATGAGGAGCACTCTGAAGAGGAAACCTTTATAGATTAGGAGGAGGTAGGTGATGATGATGAGGAAGAGGAGGAAGAGAAGGAACAGGATGAAAAGGAATATGACTCCTCCCTTATTCGAAGACGCAGACTTCATAAAATGGTTTCTACTTAAAAGCATGCTTCGCCTCCCCATGACAAAGAAGTCCTAGAAGATATCTTTTAAGAAGAGGTGTAGACACCCCATTCCGTTACCCCCTAAACTCTCCTTAAGTCCCTAGAACCTCCCTTAATCACTATAAACCCAGGTCATACCCCGAGTACTAACCTAGAAGCCATCGGGCGCTCCCAGACTCTGTTTGACCAAAAAGTCAAACTCTTCAGCTCTACCGAAACTGAATTAATCTTCAAAGGTCACTGAAACCCCTTTCCAACGGTCCATACCGTGCTCATTTCTGACTTGCCATGCGGACGAACGACCCATTTTCCCCCAAAACTCAATCAGGAGGCCACAGGGTGCTCCCGAGCTCCGTTTGACCTAAGTCAACTCTTCTGCTCGACTGAGACTTCATAAATCTTTGAAGGGCACTAAAACCCCTTTCCAATAGTCCACCTCGTGCCCGATTCTGACTTACGGTACGGACGAATGATCCGTTTTACTCTGAAAGGTCACTGAATGCTTCCAGGGCCTGGTTGACCAAAGTTAACTCCCCGAACCAGGTCAAACTCCGCGGAATGTCAAAGTACATCTCCTAACCTTTCCAACCGTCTGGCCCATGCACGATTCGGACTTACCATGCAGACAAACGATCTGTTTGCATTTGACGATTCCCCGTCCAATAGATTGACAAATGCTTCCGAGCCATATTTGACCCAAAGTCAACTCCCGAACCTGGGAGCAGTCCATAGGACTTTCAAATGTCTCTGAATTACCTTTCCAATGGTCCATCCCGTGCACGATTCGGATCAACGGTTTGCGATCTGTGACCGATTTTCCAAAAAGGCCTGAAACACACTGCTAAACGACAGGTTCCAGACCCTGCCTATCGGCAGGTGCCGATAGGCAGGCCGATTGGCAGTGCCCTGGATCTATAAAAGGAGGCCTTGACCTCATTTTCAAAAAGATCCCATATCTTATAGATATCACTCTCAGCAAATCAAGAAAACCTCTCTCGATGTTAGCGTGATTTCCACACCAAAATCCCTTTCCAACCTTCACTTTTCATCAAACTTGGTGAATTCACTACCCTCCATCATCATCCAAGTCTAAGAGCTGCTCTCCAACATTCAAGATCAAGCTCAAGATCTTCAAGAAGGTCCAATTTTCTCAACTCTCTCCTTAAATTCTCATAAATTCGCAATAACTTGTTTTATTACTTAGCACTTTTATTATCTCATCTCGCATATCCTAATATACTTTTTATTTAGTATTATTTCACATCTCTTATTTTCATACAAATAAAAAAACTCAAAAAAAAAAGAAAAAGAGGGTTTGCTCATAAATTCCAAACGGGAATTCTCATACATTTCTTACACTTTTCTCACAACTAAAACACTTTTTCTACACACACACAAAAAAAAAAAGAAAAGAAAAGAGAATCTCCCGATTGGATTTATGGGATAAACCCCACCCCTCGTTTTGCATGCGAACTACATGGACTTTGATGCCTCAATAGGCTACGTAGGAGTCTCGGGATAAAGCCCACCCCTTTTTTTACTTTTTCTCTCATTTTCTATTTTCTTTAAACTACATTCTCTTATATTATATATATACACGTATTTGTCCTTAGTGGCATATTACTCCACATGCATTATCGTTCTATCATGACGGTCAACGTAAGGGTAATCGAGCAAATTCTATTTTCTAATATTTTTATACCTTCCTATGGATGACTGGCTTTACCTCTTCCATGGTACAAGTCAATGATTCCTATTTCCACGATATATACACATGCACACATATCATGGGGAAAATAAAGGAAAATAGCAAAAACCCATGAGAGACCGAAAGGGCATAATGGGTGCCTAACACCTTCCTATTTCGTAACTTAGCCTCTGGACCCTTTTCGAATCATTTTGGTTTCGTATGCATCAGTATGTCTTTGGACGCTGTCCTTCGGGATGGCTCCCCTTCTTTTGTCTGTTTTGAGTAAAATAGACTGGCGACTCTAATCTCTCTACATTTTTACACCTCACCCAAATGATGCCGACCGAATCTCTCCCGAGAGGGACGCGCGGGACCTAGGATCCTCCCTCACTCTCTCCACCCGCTACGAGGATCGGAGATGGCCATAGTGGCGACTCTGCTGGGGACTATTATCTTTTGAGGGCTAGACTCTATGTACATGGGTGCTATGTTTGTTTATATTTTCCCCCATTTTGCATGTTCCCCCTTTACATGTGTATCCTATACTTATGCTTCTATTCACACACTTGTAGAAAATTATCCATGTACACTTCGCACCACGTGTACCTAGGGTCACATATATCCACATGCTGCACGCATCACCCATCCTCACTTGGTGTACCATTGGTACTTGTACTTTGCTCCCTGTTTGGCATAATCAAGAAAGGCATTCTCACCATAAGATACTAATAAGAGAATCATGCATGATTCACACGACATAACCAAAGAGCATTGTTATTGACCAAATTTTTACCCAGTAACTGGAGGGTCACTTCGTAATGGGCGCTGGTCCGGCAGGGCGCAGTTAGCCTAAGCGATATGACTCTCACCTTTCATTGGCGAAGTACCTTCAACGTATATCGAACGGTTCCTCCGCATCGTACCGCTTGACCGAAGTCATGACGGGAGGTATATCGAATTCTCTCTCACGCATACCGTCCCTACGAGGTATATAGTGAGGCAATTCACGTACACTTAGGTATATCAAATGGCTTGTGCACATGTACCGATTGCCCGTAAGAGCAAGACATATATTGTGGAAGTCACGCCAAAGGGGGGAGCCCTTTCCAATTCACCCAACCAACTGTATACCATCATATAGGTGTCAAGCCTAGGACACACATGTTAGATTGATAGTTTCAACCCAAAACTCTGCCGAAATTTTGGGTCGGCCTGCCACCCGAATTTTTGCACATTTTTAAAATGGGACCCTGTTTGTGAGCCTCATCACAAGTCCAGCCATAGCTTGGCATATATTACAAACCACACTTTTCCAGGCTCGGGTCCCATTCGGTATTTCATTTTTGCATTTAGGAGAATTAATACAAGTGAAAACATAATTATAATAATCATGCTGAGACCGTCTCCAAAAAGAAAATTTTCTTTTTTTAATCCAAAATCCAAAAACATTTCCCTTGTCTCTATCAAAAATCCAAAAGAATTTCTCCCTTCTTTATCAAAAATCCAAAAATATTTCTCTTTTCTTTATCAAAAATTCAAAAATATTTTGCCTTTCAATCTCAAAAAAAAATATCTCAAAAATATTTTCATCCTTTTTTGTCAAAAATAAATCCCATTTTATGCCTTCTCAGGTCGATTGCAAACCCTTGGTCTGGCTCCTTATTGGCTTCGGTCTTCAGTCAACTCACCCCGGAGTTCCGTCCGATTCCCTATTACTCCTCCCGAGTTCAAAATCCATCCTATTTCCATGGAGAACACAGATCAAGTACCTATTGTGCAGCCGGATCTGACGGCGGTCTTAGCTCAGCTTATGTCCAAGATTGACAACCTCCAAACTAAGGTCCGAGAGATGCAACGAAACCAGGTTCCCATTTCTCAAGAGCCCGAGGCCATGTTCTCTCGTGTTATGGGTCCACCCGAGGCTATCTGGATTCCCGAAGAGTATCAGAATGCTCCACGTGCCCCTCCTATCAATTTTCCACCGCCTGCCCAGCTTTCGATGCCGAACCTTACCCAACCTATGGCTAACTTGCCTATGATCATCGATCTAAAGGTAGAAGAACTGAGCAAAGTCAAAGAGGACCTCAAGATTCTCACCAAGAAGTTTGACCAAGTTAGAATCTCAGGAAATTACATGGACAACACCCACATGTCTCCTAATCCTAAGGTGAGGTTTCCCGAGAAGTTCAAGATGCCAAACATCAAGAAATTCGGAGGAAGTGGACCCCCGATTGTTCATCTCTGAAGCTATCACCGTTCTATGACTATACTAGGGGCTTCTGAAGAAGTGATGGCCCAATTATTTCAGCAAACTTTGAAGGATAGTGCCCTCCGATGTTTTTTGTCTCTCGAAGAGTCCAAAATTCATAGCTGGGAGGATATAGCCCGAGAATTCATGTCATAGTATAAATACAACGAAGATCTTGAGGTCACCCGCCATGATTTAGAGCTACTCAAACAGACCCCCGGTAATCAATTAGTAACTTCATCACCCGATGGAGGAAAAAAGAAGCTAACATGACCAATCGACCATCCAAGGAAGAATAAGTCACCATAGTGAAGAAGAACTTCTTACCCCATGTCCGAGAAATGATGGGAGGACAATACTATCCCCACTTCCGAGCTCGCAGAGAAGTAGGAGTAGAAATCAAGGAAGGACTTGCCAAAACAGAATTCGAACCAAAGAAGGTGTTTGGACAGTTCACCCCCAGAAAATATTACAAACCTGCCAGTGCTACAGTCTCAACCATCAACAACATCTCTCAACTAACCACATCATGGGCGCCAGAAAGTCGCCTTGTCCCAGTCTGAAAGGAATACACCAAGCTCCATGCTTCCCTCTCTAAAGTTTATCAAGCCTTGTTAAGTCGAAATCTTATCAAACCTTTGGATCCCCGTCCATTGCTAAATCCACTCCCAAGACCATTGCGCCTTTCACTAAACTGCTGGCTATACCACCGACCAATGCTTTTATCTGCAAAACATAATCCAAGGTCTAATTGATCGGGGTACCATTTCCCCACCAGCTAATCCTAAGCCAAACACTACTCACAACCCACTTCCAAATCATACCAATGCCATATTTCTAGAAGAGAATCCAGAATTCGATCCCTCAACTCGAATCACACCTATATACTCTCCTAAACCTCTCCAAATTTTCCCATATTTCCTCCTACGCCCCACTAGCCTCGCTGATCAGGCACTGTCACTCCTTACTAGAGCATGCATTTCTATCCGTACCCGTTCTGAAAATAGAATCATGGAATTGTCATAAGTGTTAAACCAACTCCTAGAGTTCGGGCTAAAATTGCCCTCACAAATGGTCATTGATTGCCAGAGGTTCAGTACGCTATTCTTGGAAGCACAAAAATGGGCCCGAGAGTTATATAGTTGGGTAGTGCCAACCGATAAAGTCAGCCTGGATGATGTCAGCCAGATTATGGCAGAATTATTCAGGCAAACTAACAATATTTGCAGTATGATCGAGTTAGTTGATGCTCTGAAGCTACAGGGGCGCCTGGTCCCTTCACCCTTACACATCCCCATAGAATGGGATGACCTGTATGAAGAAGCCGTTGAAGTTGTGGAATGCATCAACTTTACGTGGAAAGATAAAATTGTTACCACCGGATGGGGGGAAGAATTCGGATATTCAAATGAAGAGCCAGCTTTCGAGAAAACTGGCCCGGTAGCCGACATGTGTGGGATGATATCATTTGAAGAACTCCTTGGAGAAATAAACAAGGTGGCAAAATAACCCGAGATCAACGAGGAAACTATATTCATGTTCTTCCCTTCTTCAGTAAATCACATGACCAGATCAGGGAGGCATTACCAGATCCCAAGTTCACTACCAACCACTGACAAGGGGAAGGGTGTGGAAAACCTTCCTATGCCATAGATGACCCTCGAGGAGAGCAAGATACTCGATCAACTAAAAAAAACTCAAGCTAACATCACTCTGTGGGGGATTTTCATGTCTTTTTAGCTACACATAAATATTTTGATCAAGTTCCTCACTGGACCCACAGTTCCTCCTTCTACCATACCATAAAAAGCAATAAATTTGGTCGGATCCTTGATCTCTACCCGAATGCTATCCTTTTCCGAAGAAGAAATCCCCAAGATTGGGCCAAACCACAATCATGCGCTCAACATCTCCATTAAAGTTATGGGGAAGGTGGTACCACTCTCTCTAGTCGATAATGGATCCTCCTTGAATGTCTGCCCACTAATAACCTTCAAATGCATAGACCAGAAAGAAAGAGACCTCAATCTAACTTTCACTGTTGTGCGTGCCTATGATAATACCCGTCGAGAGGTGATGGGATCCATAAAGCTTATAATTGGTGCTAGCCCTATAAACCATGTCGTTGAATTCCAAGTCATTAACATCCCGACTTGTTTCAAACTATTTCTAGGACGACCTTGGCTCCCCAATATCAAGGGTGTTTCTTCCTCACTCCATTAAAAAATAAAGTTCTTCGCCGACGGATGCGTCATTACCATCTTGGGCGACAACGACAATGCGGATGGTGCAAGTACCAGCAGTCCAAGCCTTGTGATACAGCATGGGTCAAATGATATGCTCCTGTCAGGATTTTGAGTTGAACCACTCCTACTCCCGGCAGGGGACAACTTCAAAGAAAGGGTTTGTCCAGAATACGACCCTCATGGCAACGTCAATGTGATTCACATGTTCAGAAACATCCACTTCATGCCCGGACTGGGGCTAGGACAAAGATAGTAAGGGATACTTGAGACGATTGAACTAAAGAAGGCTTTCCCTCCTTGTGATTTGGGGTATCAACCGTAAGAACAAGAGCTCAGAATGATCCACCAGTCTCGACCAAAGAGAAGACTAGACCGCATCCAGACTATCCCAGGTGACTCCTTGAATGGACGATTCATCAAATAAGGTGAAGACTTCCCCTTTTGCGGCTTTCTTGAGCCATGGTATGACCATACAGACAAGAAGATGAAACCTGGAATGTAGATATTTTTGCAAGACAGCTAGCCATGGGCCGAAGGTTCCTAACACCAAGTATAACTGCTCATCAAAGATACCGAAGAGACTGAGAAAAGTGACTCCAAAGATTCCTTCAGCTTACAAACACTGGGGCTAACACTCTGTATGGTTCATTTAGGCACTACATCACCGGGTCCATCCCAACTGATTAAAGCTGCTGATACACCTCTCCTCAACTGGAATGCTATGCCAGTTCTACCTACTTAAATCTCCCCTAATCCTAATGTTTACCCCATTTCTTCTTCTGTTGTCTATCCTTGTTCTAATGTAATCGAGTCCTCCTTTAATGAGGTTCTCAATGTTGTTTTTTCAATCAATGAAATAAATGAAAATTTTGAGTATCTTGTAGTGCCTTACATTAACTGTTTGGATTCTAATCAAACTTTTGATGATGATGATTTTGCAAATGAACAATTCTTAACTGATCTAAATAAGGTTAATAATAAATAACATAACCGCGTTCAAGTTAATGAAGAGATACTGTTGTTGTTAACCTCGGTTCTAGTAACCAACTGCGCGAGATTAGGATAGGGTCTACCGCGACAAGCATGAGCGTACACTACTCAAAGAATTGCTAAAGGAATTCGTGGATGTCTGCGCATGGTCCTATGATGATATGCCCGACATCGATCCTGAAATTGCTCAGCATGAGATCCCCAATCTCCCAGATTATAAGTCGGTCAAACAAAATTTGAGAAATCTCCGCACCGAATGTTCGTTCAAGGTCAAAGAAGAGGTGGTCAAACAGTTAAACGTAGGCTTCATTCGTGTGATCGAATATCCCACGTGGCTAGCCAACATAGTGCATGTACTAAAATCAGGAGGGAAATTTTGGATGTGTGTAGACTATTGGGATTTGAACAAAGCCTCTACAAAGGTGATTATCCACTACCCAATATCGATATGATCGTGGACAACATAGCCAGTCATGCTCTCAAGTCATTCTTCGACGGGTTTGCTGGATACAACCAAATCAAGATGCACCTAGATCACCAAGAAAAGACCGTGTTCATCACCCCATGGGGAACATTTTGCTACACCGTTATGCCATTTGGTCTCAAGAACGTTGGGGCTACCTATCAGAGGGCGGCCACAACCATCCTGCACGATATGATTCACAAAGAAGTTGAGGTCTATGTGGATGATATGATTATCAAGTCCAAAACTAAAGAAGGTCATGTTCCTGCTCTTCGAAAGTTCTTCGAATGTCTGCGACAATATCAGATGAGACTCAATCCATAGAAATGCATCTCCGGCATTACAAAGGGAAAAATCTTGGGATTCATGGTCAGTAAGAAGGGGATAGAAGTAGATCCTGCCAAGATGAAAGCCATACTTGAGATGCCACCTCCTCGAACAGAGAAAGAAGTCTGAGGTTTCCTTAGAAAGTTATAATACATTAGCCGGTTCATCAGCTAGTTAACCTGCATCTGCAAACCTATCTTCAAACTCCTCCAAAAGGATTCAACTAAAGTTTGGAACGAGGCCTGCCAAGAAGCCTTTGACCGAATCAAAAAATATCTGACCCAACCCCCGGTACTCATGCCACCACAGCCTGGTCTCCCCTTGCTCCTATACCTAACCATAACTGACACTTCAACTGGGGATTTTCTATCCCAATACCTTGAAGATTACCTCAAAGAAAGAGCCATCTATTATGACAGTCGTAAACTGGACATATACGAGTTCAACTACACTGCTTTGGAAAAGGCGTGTGTCGCACTTGTCTGGGCCACCCAAAAGTTGCGGAACTACATGCTCACTTTCCCCATCAAACTTATATCCCGAATGTACCCCATTAGATACCTGCTTGAGAAACCCACCTTGTCCAACCGAATGGACCGATGGTTGATACTCCTAGCCGAGTTCGATATTGTGTACATCACGCAGAAAGCCATGAAAGGAAGAGCCATCTTTGACTACCTCGTTGATTAACCCGTAGAAGAAGCCGATGTCTGGATCTCCGATTTCCCAGATGAAAACATTCTCTGTGCTTCCCAAGATTGCCTTCGATGGCAAATATTCTTTGATGGCGCTGCCAACAAAAAGGGATATGGCATTGGGATACTTTTGATCGCCCCAGATGACTCTCATACTCCCATCGCCATCAAGTTGGATTTCCCCTGCACCAACAACATGACTGAATACGAGGCATGCACAGTGGGCCTCAATGTTGCTCTCAAGAAAGGTATTCAATGCCTAGACGTCTACGGGATTCCGCCCTCATCATCGATCAAGTACTCAGAAAGTGGAAAGTCAAGGACGAGAAACTCCAACCCTTCCATGCCCACTTAGAAGAACTAGCCTCCCAATTCCAAGATATCACCTTCCATTACCTACCTCGAGCAAAGAATAACCTAGACAATGCTCTCTCTACCTTGGCCTCCATGGTCGACATGCCCAAAGGAATCACTATGACCCCCTTCCTTGTTCAAAATTAAGACAAACCAACCCACTGCTACCACATTGAGCTCGTCACCATAAAAGATCCCGAGATAGCCAATTATTGGTACTATGATATCTGGTGCCTCCTATAGCATGGTAGGTATCTTGAGGGTTCCAACAAGAAAGACCGAGTAACCCTCTGAAGACTGTCCGCCCAATACATCATCTGTCATAAAGCACTGCTCAAAATAACTTTGATAAAACTCACCTACACTACATCACATGGGCTGACATTGAATATGTAATGCAAAGAATCCACAGCGGGGAATGCGGACCCCACATGAATGGTCAAATGCTTGCCAAAAATATCATATGAAAAGGCTACTACTGGACCACCATGACCCAATATTGCACCGCCTATGTCCGAAGATGCCTCAAATGTCAACAGTTCTCTAACCTTCAGCATCTGTCTCCGTGTGAATTATACAACATGACCTCTCCCTGGTCGTTCTCCACCTGGGGTATTGACATCATAGGGAAGGTTACATCGAAGGCTTCCAGTGGGCATGAGTTCATCCTAGTTGCCATTGATTACTTCACTAAATGGGTTAAAGTCGAGTCGTATGCAGTACTGAAGGCCAAGAATGTGGCCAAATTCATCAAGAAGAACATCATTTTCCTATGTGGAGTCCCGTATGAGCTAATCTCAGATAACGGTTTGCACTTCGAGGCAGAAGTTATAGAAGTGGTCAACGAGTATGGGATTCAGAGACACAAATCTTCTCCCTACCGACCTGAGACCAACGATGCAGTTGAAGCCGCTAATAAGAACCTCAAAGCCATCATCAGCAGGATGATCGAAAGTTATCAAGATTGGGTCGGTCGGATCCCATACTCCCTCTGGGGATATCGAACCTTAATTTGAACCTCTACTGGGGCTACCCCTTACTCTCTGGTTTACGACATGGAAGAAGTCCTACCCGTGGAGCTGGAAATACCCTCGCTGCGCATCATACTTGAAAACAAAGTCAATGAAGAAGACTGGAGCCAAAGATGTCTTGATGAGCTGACCCTCCAAGATGAAAGGAGATTAAAATCACTATAACACATACAAGGGTACCATCGCCGAATAGCGGGTTCATTCAATTAAAGAGTCAAGGACCGCGGTGTCCGAGAAGGGGACCTAGCCCTCAAAGAAATCATAGAACCCATCTGGGACCCCAGAGGGAAATTCAAGCCCAACTGGAGCGTCCCCTACATTGTCAAGAAAATATTTTTCGGCGGTGCTTCCATTCTTACCGACTTAGTTGGGGAATAAATGGCTCGTCCAGTCAACCTGGACTGTCTCAAGAAATTCTACCCCTAGTCCAAAATCTTGGGGCGCTACGACTCTTCTCATCTCCCTTCTATTCTAAAAAAAATCTCTTCATTTCCTTCTACCCAGAACTACGTGGGCCTGATCCTCTGCAGAAACAAAACCATTTTCAAAAAAAATAAAACTTTTCAAAAACCCCATAGGTACGTAGGCAGCTCATACACCTTACATGAGCACAACCCTTTCTTTTTCACAAAATACTATTATTTTTTTATCTCCGAGAACGACAGTTCATTCTAACATATATTTGAACAAAAGGATTATGTATGCCTTAGCGATCAGCATAGATAATTCAAAAATACAAAACTCAACAGGCACAACTGGGTGATCAAAAACTTGTTTATTTCACTAATAAGAAATTTCGGTACAGATTATAGAAGAAAAGGAACGGATAACTCCTTTCCCCCTACCCTCCTAAAAAAGCAGAATAAAATCCCCACATTTATCCCCCATTACACAATAAACTCTCCAGGAGTCCTATCCACAGCTACCAGAGGAGCCTGCTCCGTCATCATCATCTACATCCTGGGGTCCATAAGTTTCCCCTGCCTAAACAGTGTGTTACAGACACTCCATGGACCGATAAGCTCGAACCAACTTCGAAAAGACCACAACACTTCCTTCCATGTTATTAAACAAAGTAAACCACCTTTGTCTAGTCTCCACTGCCAACATCTTATTAACTACTCTCCTCCACAACCACTTAATATAATCCCCAGGGATATTCCAAACTCTCACAACAGACTGAGAAGGACGGGTCAACGGACTTTGACTCTCCCACAAAGAGCCAAGCAGCAGGCGCAGACGCTCGGTCAAATCCTCTACCGGAAAGAAAATTAGTGTCCGAGGTAGCATGATATGTGCCCAACCAAATTGGCGTAGAATCCGCCAAGGGAAATAAAAAGAGGTATGTCTGAGACCAACCAGCTGCACATACGGGTATTCTCCTAGCTCCAGAACAGGCAGTAACAATCCCCACCAAGGCACTAACCAGTACAGATTTCGAGCCCCATGCTCCACAAGACAATTCTCCCAGCTCTTAATATCCAGGCCAACGCTGAAGAAATGATGCAAAAAGAAGTTGGGTACAACCGACAAAGGATACTCTGGAAGAGTCACCAGGCGGAGTCTTTCAGAAAACCATATGAACAGCATCACGGGCCTACCCCACATGAAGTCAGAAAGACCTTATCGCCAGAGATCCAGACCATTCAGGGTCTCCACCAGTATCACCGCCGTAGGATTATGACAGTATGATATCCATGAAGAAATGGCCGCAAGTTGTAGATCCACCAGTAATTCTCCAGTCACCAACAATAATTTTGAAACTAGGCCCAGAGCAATGGCTCCAGTATAGCCAGCATCAGCTACTTCCCATAAATGCATGGACTGCAACACCGTCGAAAGGGAGATCATTCCTCCAGTAACCAGTGATCTAGTCATCGAAGGTGAAATACGAAGAAGCCCAGCCAATAAATCCCTAGGAGAACGGGAAAATTCGGGTAAAGCCGTAGTAACACTGGGATTTATCCCAACATGGCAGAAAATTCCTCATAGGTAGGACAAACTTCACCCAACCCAAAGCGGAATACATGGTCTTCGGCGTACCAAAATTATACCACCGCCATCAGCATGCTCCTCTCAATGGCCCGATTGCTCCATAAAAATACTCGATGCATGTTGAAAGCATTGTAGTCGACGTTATAAGAGCACATCGCTTCCAAGGCTTCGAGGCAATTAGCAAACTCAATGGTACCAGGCAGATCCATCTTGCAAGACTAAGATATCGTAGTCAAGTAAGTAAGAATGAGAAGGTGTGATGAAAACACTCCACCCTTACCCATTTTTATACTTGAGAACCCTCACAAGGGACATAATCCCTGCAGAAATTGAAGGGAATCCTACCCCACAAAGTACAAGAGGCTGAAGAGGGCACTAATAAAAAGCTTTGAATTGATGGGATTGGACTTGATTGCGGATAGGCAGGGCAAGGGGCTTGCCGATCGGCAACCCCCCATTTTGGGAAATTTTTCTTTTTCCTTTTTTATCAAAATCAGAAAAACCCAATAAAAATAAAATTGATATTCTCAAATAGAATTTCAAAATCCTATTCCACCCCTATATAATTTCTCATTTTTAAACTTTCCTTAAAAAAAAATCCCAAAAATATCTCTTTTTACGGTCTCAGCAGCAAAGTAAAAAGCGCATGTGCATGCATTTATTCACCATTAACAAAAGATAATAGAAAACTCCATTGCATTGTATATATTTGCTTTCTGTGTTACATCAATTTTGCAGGAAATAGAAGAAAAGCAAAAAACAACGGGACTCAGCCCGAACCCACATTTTCTCTCTCTCTCTCACCTGCCCTTCACCCCTCTCTTTAAGAGCTTCCACCCCTGCGACGCGCTCTCTTTACCCTACGATGAGATGACGCACCACCACTACATGGCCCAGAGTCCTCGGACGAAGACGACGGGACCAAATAAGAAGGAATTGGTATCGCATCCCGAATATGGGCAGTCGTCGAAGATATTAGTCTCTGATGTCCCTCAGCCAAATGGTCGACACCCGTGCTTACTGTAAGAAAAAGGCAAAATCAGTATCGAACAAGGGATCAAAACAGAAAAGAAACCAAAAAGAGGAAGACAATATACCTCAGGATGAAGGACCTCCTTTGTCAAACCCAACTCCTCCCAATCCATCGCATGAGGACGGAGCAACAAAGGCACCATCCCTCCATCATCCCGCTGAATGTTGTACGAAGGGGTATGCAACCGCACGAAAGGAGCCTCTGAGGTTACCGCCGCCACAGACATCATCGGACCACCGCCGCTGTGGGAGGACCCCACTGCCCGACTCAAACCCGTAGGAGGGAAAGGCAGGGCATCGTATATGTTGGGTGCCATCAACCAGCTTGTCACAAAGTCAATATAGTCACACGGTGCATCCGTATCAGTGTATAATAGATAGGACTCATCGATCATCACCGCAATCCTCACATCCTCCAGCAACAACCGCTCCCTCCTCATAGACGTAGGATGCTGGGCAGGTGGCACCACCACCTCCTCCTCGGAAATCTGTCGAACCACTCGCTCCCCGAGATACCAAGAATGGACAAACTCATGCACCAGCAAAGGTCTCATCTGCTCATTCACCCAGGTCACCCCCGTATCCTGAACGACTGTCCCTCAAGGGTAAAAAGTCACCTGAAAATCCCTAAACAGGCATAAGTCAATACAAAATCAGGACATGCCAAAAACCAAGACTGAAAAGGAAAGAGTTTTACCCTACCACTGGTCAGGCCATTCAAGACCTGACGCACCGCCTCTAGAGAGAGAGATCCCTTCGACTTCCAATTGGCCTTGCGCCACCGATACAACTGGAAGAAGTCCCCAACAGTCTCGTCCTTTAAGGCAATCAGCTAGGTATTGCAACCAATCACCTCATAGAACCATGCTTGTCAAAGATAAGAATTCGCAACAAAAAAAGAGATGTATAAGGAAAATGCGAATGCATGAAAGGAAAATGCTCAAACTAAAGAATACCTCAAGAAGATATGTGGCCCTAGTAAAAGTTTGCCCCCAACCACCGATTGACACTGACCCCATACCTTCCCGAGGCAGTCCAAAATTCCATGCCACTGCCTAATGGCACCCCTCAGACTATGCCGACCGGAACCCCCCTTAAAATTTCATACAGAAATTCCCAGAAAATACCAGAATATCCTGAAAAACTCTTAGAAAATTCCTAAAAAATCCCAGGAAGGATTTAGAACATTCTCCCTAAGAAAATTTCGCACTCCCTCAAGAGAAACCTCTATTTCCCTAGCGGAACTCTCAAAAGCCAAGTGAATTTCCTCCCGGTAAAACCCCGGAGGGTCTCTAAGGATCACTTCCTATACCACAAAGGTCTGAAACCTCCCAAGCAATACATCCACTACCCGGACCACCTAATCACTTCCCCAGCGGAGTTTGTAGCATCAAATTGTTTGTTCCCCTCGCAAGGTCTCCCAAAAGACACAAAATTCTCCCCAACAATCAGCTCCCCGGCTCAAATCAAAATCATAAGGCACTTTTTCCCTGGTGGAACTCTCAAAAACCAAGTAAAACTCCTCCTGGCAACATCCCCGGAGGATATCTAAAGATCACCCCCTAAGACCCAAAGGCCTCAATTTTTCCCAAGCAATAAATCCAAACCATGGGCCACCTAAATCTCCCCAGTGGAATTTTGGCTATTCTTTCAGAGGATGCAAATGATTTCCCCAGCAGTCGGCTCCCCAGCCCAAAATAAAACCCCAAGATAAATCTCCCCAGCAGAGTCCCCTAAGAACGTCCCTACATAAGCCCGCAAAATTAGCTTCGACCCGCAGAATTGGTCATCTCCACCTTAATCCCGCAGAATTGGTTTCGACCCACAGAATTGGTCATCCCACCTTAAGCCCTCAAAATTGGCTTCGACTCGCAAAATTGGTCATCTATACTTCAGGTCGCAGAATTGGCTTTGACCCGCATAATTGGGCATCCCTACATAAACCCGCAAAATTGGCTTCGACCCGCATAATTGGTCATCTTTACATAAGCTCGCAGATTTGGATTCGACCTTCCGAATTGTTAATCTCTACTTAAGCCCTCAGAATTAGCTTCGACCCGAAGAATTGGTGATCCCTACATAAGCTCGCAGAATTGGCTTTGGCCCGTAGAATTGGTCATCTCAACTTAAGCCCGCAAAATTGTCTTTTACCAGCAGAATTGGTTATCTCTACTTAAGCCCACAAAATTGGCTTCGACTCGCAGAATTGGTTATCTCTACATAAGCCCGCATAATTGGCTTCGACCCGCATAATTGGTCATCTCTACTTAAGCCCTCAGAATTGGCTTCGACCCACATGATTGGTCATCTCAACTTAAGCCCTCAAAATTGGCTTCGACCCGCATAATTAGTCATCTCTATATAAGCCCGCATAATTGGCTTCGACCCGTAAAATCGGCTTCTACCCACAGAATTGGTTATCTCCAGCACACTCCGTAGGTCCTCATAATCGGCCTCGACCCTCAAAATTGGTCATCCACGCTCCCTTAGGTCCTTAGAATCGACCTCGACCCTCTGAATTGGTCCTCCTCCCTCAAAAGCATCATGCAGTGTGTATTCGACGGCTATCGTTTGTTCCAAACTCACCCTTCGAGGGACTCTGTAGACACCCCATTCTGTTACCCCCTAAACTCTCCTTAGGTCCCTATCACCTCCCTTCATCACTACAAACCCATGTTATAGCTCGAGTACTAACCTAGAAGCCATCGGGCGCTCTCAGGCCCCGTTTGACCAAAAAGTCAAACTCTTTAGCTTGATTGAGACTGAATTAATGTTTGAAGGGAACTGAAACCCCTTTCTAACGGTCCGTCCCGTGCTCGATTCCGACTTACCATG
Source organism: Sambucus nigra (assembly GCA_949130495.1). NCBI lineage: Eukaryota > Viridiplantae > Streptophyta > Magnoliopsida > Dipsacales > Adoxaceae > Sambucus > Sambucus nigra. The sequence goes on from OX422220.1 coordinate 405,868,555, forward strand.
CGGACGAACGACCTATTTTCACCCGAAACTCAATCAGGAGGCCACCGGGCGCTCCTAGACTCCATTTGACCTAAGTCAACTCTTCAGCTTAATCGAGACTGAATGAATCTTTGAAAGGCACTAAAACCCCTTTCCAACAGTCCACCCCGTGTACGATTCTGACTTACGGTACAGACGAATGATCCGTTTTACTCCGAAAGGTCACCGAATGCTTCCAGGGCCCGATTGACCAAAGTTAACTCCCCGAACCGGGTCAAACTCTTTGGAATGTCTAAGTACATCTCCTAACCTTTCCAACAGTCCACCCCGATGAATGATTCATTTGCGTCCGACGACTCCCCATCCAATGGACTGACAAATGCTTTCGAGCCACATTTGACCCAAAGTCAACTCCCGAACCCGGGAGTAGTCCAAAGGACTTTGAAAGGTCTCTAAAGTAACTTTCCAACGGTCCATCTCGTGTGCAATTCGAATCAATGATTTGCGCTCTGTGACCAATTTTCTGAAAGGGCCTGAAACACACTGCCAAATGGCAGATTCCGGACCCTGCCTATTGGCAGTTGCCGATAGGCAGGACCAGGGCTATGCCGATTGGTAGTTCCCTGGGCCTATAAAAGGAGGACTTGACCTCATTTGTAAAAAGGTCCCATATCTGATAGATATCACTTTCAGAAAATCCAAAAAACCTCTCTCGAAGTCAGCGTGATTTCCACACCCAAATCCCTTTCCAACCTTCACTTTTCATCATCCTTTTCATCAAACTTGATGAATTCATTACCCTCCATCATCATCTAAGTCTAAGGGTTTCTCTCCAACATTCAACATCAAGCTCAAGATCTTCAAGAAGGTCCAATTTTCTCAACTCCTTAAATTCTCATAAATTCGCAATAACTTATTTTATTACTTAGCACTTTTATTATCTCATCTCACATATCCTAATGTACTTTTTATTTAGTATTATTGCACATCTCTTATTTTCATATAAATAAATAAAAAAACAAAGAAGAAGAAAAAGTAGGTTTGCTCATAAATTCCAAACGGGAATTCTCATACTTTTCTTACACTTTTCTCACAACTAAAACACTTTTTCTACACACACACACACACACACAAATAAGAGAATCCACCGATTGGATTTATGGGATAAACCCCACCCCTCGTTTTGCTTGTGAACTAAGTGGACTTTGATGCCTCTATAGGTTACGTAGGCGTCTCGGGGTAAAACCCAAGACTCGAGTCCTATTTTTACCTTTTCTCTCATTTTTTATTTTCTCTAAACTCCATTCTCTTATATTATATATACACACGTATTGGTCCTTAGTGGCGTATTACTCCACATGCATTATCGTTTCGTCATAACAGTCAACGTAAGAGTAATCGAAAAAATTCTATTTTCTAATATTTTTATACCTTTCTACGGATGACTCGCTTTACCTCTTCCATGGTATAAGTCGATGATTCCTATATCCACTATATATACACATGCACACATATCACGGGGAAAATAAAGGAAAATATCAAGAACCCATGAGAGACTGAAAGGGCGGAATGGGTGCCTAACACCTTCTCATTTCGTAACTTAGCCTCCGGACCCTTTTCGAATCATTTTGGTTTCGTATGCATCAGTATGTCTTTGGACGCTATCCTTCGGGATGACTCCCTCTCTTTTGTCTGTTTTGTATAAAATAGACTGGCGAATCTAATCTCTCTACATTTTTACACCTCACCCAAATGACGTCGGCCGAAGCGCTCCAGAGAGGGATGCGCGGGACCTAGTATCCTCCCTCACTCTCTCCACCCGTCACGAGGATCGGGTATGGACACAAGAGGTATAGCTCAATTTACTTTCCTTTTACTTGTATCCTCCCCTATTTCTTCTTTCAATATTGGTCCATGTTTTCTATTTTTAGATTGGTGCTCGCGGTGATTCCCAGGATGATGCTGAGGCGATCGATGATTTTAAGAGCCCGTTGATGGAGACAATTGAAGTTTTGCCTATCTCCAAGGAAGGTATTCCAAAGAAAATAACTTCCCCTACAATATCGCAAGTAACTAAAAATTCCCCCTAGAGGCAGAAAAAGATCTTTGTTATGTACAGTTCAGTAATGGCTATTCGCCTGACTGTGCCTTCTTGCGCAACAAGGATGGTCTTGAGGAGGGTGTTCTGGATGAAGGTGTTATGGATGTCGGCATTGGAAAGTCACCCATGCTTGTACCCTCTATTATGGTAAACTATTTTCTTTTCTTTCTAAACTCCTTATGTCAAATTCTTATTGTTCTCATCTTGTTTTTTGTTGGTCTTCACAGGTTTCACTCCTTGAGCAAACTGCCCCGCTAGACCCTCATCCCTTGAATGACCAGGTCTTCGTTACTCTTTTTGGACCATCGATCCTCGATCCAAAGGGATAAGAGGTTGTTAATACTGGTCATGTAGGAGTTGGGCGAGAAGAAGTTACTGAGGTTGGAGGTGATACTTTGTTCCTTTAGAGAAACATCCTTTGGTAGCTCTAGGAGGGTTTCATGAGGTGGAAGATTTGGTGCCAATGGCAACCAGGCAATTCGCCAATGATTTTCATCCAAATGTATGGTATCACCTCTTCTTTTGGGTAACTTCTAGGACTTTAAATCTCCTATGAGGGAGGGTCAGGCCCGCCAATATATGTTAGACTTTAAATCTCCCATAATCAAGGGTCGAGCAGGCCTGGTGATGTAGGACTTTAAATCTTCTATAATCGAGGGTCAGGCGGGCCTAGAAATGTAGGACTTTAAATCTCCCATAACCGAGGGTCAAGAGGGCCTAGTGATATACGATTTTAATTTTCCTTTTAAGCAAGTTTGTATATTTCTCTGGCTTGATAATTTCTTTTGTTTCAGGTTGAAGTTGAGTAATCAGCTATGCATGATCAGGAGTTTGAAGGTGTTGCGCATGAGATTGGGCACGCAAGGATAGTAGCTGGGTTCGATGCAATGGGAAATGCCCATATTTTGCAGGTTCAACCTGTGGCTCCAACCAATTGTGAGGTGTCGAAATAGGTGCTTCCAAGCTGTAAGAAAGTGACAGTGCCTTGCACACCCAACGCCCTTCTGCCAATGATTGTGTTTTCAGCGTGCATCCTCTTAAGGCTTCTCCCAAGGTAGTTGTGAGGGAAACTATGTTCGATTTACCCCACATTCTGACTGTTGTCCCTCGTGAGTTGATTGAGTAGTTCTTAGATTGGTTTCCATCAACCTTTACCCCTCACAACGTTCCACCCATACCCATGATGATGTCCTGTAGATTACTCCGCCTAGCAACCATTTTAGAGGAAATTTTCAACAACTGGAGTCTTTGAGTTCTTATGGGTTTAAAGGTTTTGTTTAGGAAAGTCAATCATCTTATCAGCGATGAGTTTTAGTTGTCTTGGTCGGTGAAACTTCTGCGTGACTTCAAGAAAGATAAATTACCTTCTCTTTATGCTCGGTGACAAACCTCTCATCGCTCGCAGGTGACTATCTCAGAGGATCTAGTAAGTTTGGAGGCCGAACCTGGTATGTATGAGCAAAATTTTGAGGATTCTCAGAATGATATTACCCAAGAGGAAGCCGAATTAGTTTGGTATGAGAAAAAACTAGATGATGTTCAGTAGAGAAAGGAGTACTGTCAGAAGGACTTGGCAAATTTAGTTTTCGACTAGAATAACCTTGAGCAAAAGAACATGCCTCGAAAAAAGTTGGTTGAAAATTCTTATTGGATGGTTGTGTTCATCTCGAAAACCCAATAAAGACTCATTCTTGAATAATCTTAAAAAACATGGTTTGAGCCTTCAAAACTTGGGTTGAAAGTTATGTTTAATGGGGTTTAGATTTTTTAAGTGAGAGAGAATGAAATTATGGGAGAATAATAATTTTTTAAAAGGCCATAATGTGTTTTAAAAGTCCTAAACCCGTCACTTTATGTTTGTATGCCAAAAAGAATTTGAGTCTTATTCAAATACAAACCCTAAAAAAAATATCCCGGACGATCGGACCGTCGGACTTGGATGAGATTTTGATATGTTGTAGCTGAAGTATAGACAAAGCTTCTCAAAAAAATGCAGCTCTATCAGAAGGTAGATTCTTTTTATTTATTTTTATATCTCCTTAGGTCAGATCCTCCCCCCCCCCCCCCCCGGATTTTTTTACAAAAAAGTTCTAAATTCCAAATTTTAATTCGACTTAAATTCCACTTAAAACCTTATTTTTTATATATATAAACCAACATTTTTACATATCTTGAAATTTTTTTATTTAAGAAAGATTTTTACGGCTGAAAAATCTCGGAGTGTTACCGGCACTTTAATAATGATGGAGTATATCACTACGAAATGGTTTGAGTAGACTTATTACTAATCTAGGGCCGTAATGAGTAGGCCTTCTGTTAGGGTAGTACCACTAGCAACTATATAGTGGAGACATCAAAAATTTATGACGAGTTGATTTTGAGTATATTCAGATATCGTGGGAATAAGTATCTAAAGTTTTTGGTTCCAGACATATCTGAATTTCGGGGACGAAATTCCTTTTGGGGGGGGGGGGGGGAGGGGGAGTAAGTAACAACCCGTATTTATGAGATTATCTAAATTACATGTGTCACAATAAGATGATTTAAATAAGATGATTTTTAGGGGTTGATGTTTTAAAATTTAGTTTCTAGTTAAGAGAAAAAATAAGTTTAAAAAAAACTGTTTCAATTGAAATCAATCGCAGGCCTGATCCCTTCGCTCCCCCACCCAACCCTACATACCCTCGACAATCTCCCCTAACACCCCAACCCCTAAAATCCCACCCCCACCAACAACCCCACCTCACCCCCACCCACAACCCTCCATCCCCTAATCCCATCAAAATCAACCTCTTACCCCAGACCATCCTTTCTTCAAACCCTCCCTCCGTTAGACCTAAATCATCAAAACTCACCTTTTAACCCCATTGTCTACCACCTATTTCAACCAAAAACCACCACATGACCACATCATCATGTTAATACCATCGGCCACCCATTGTATCCCATCCACTCATTCTCAACAACTAGTTAAATGAGTTTTTATATCTATTGTGTGAGTGTGTGTGTTGGGGGGGGGGGGGGGGGATAGAGGAAAATGAAGAGAGACAACATAGTAAGGTGAGCAGCCATGGCTGTCATGGCCGCCTTATAATTGGGAGAGTGAGGGAGAAAGAAAGATAAGAGAAATAGAAAAAGAAGGGTTTTGAAAAAAAACAATAATACCCTTTTGAAGATGTCATATAGGAGGCACATGACCACTTTTCTGTCCAAAAGTTAACATTTTTAATAGTAGGGGGTTACCTGTAGTAATTTTGGATGTTCAGGGGGTTAAGTGTTGAAAATAAAATTTCGGGTGGCAAAGTGAAAATGGGGTAAATTTGATTTAATATTATTTTATATTCCAAAAACTATAACTTTAATTTTTGAATTCAAAGAATAATTTATCATAAGAAATTTTTTTTTTAAACTTTAAGTTTTTCAATATGACCCAACTACGAATAGTTTATTACATACATAAATTTAAGTAGTGATGTTGACACAAAAAAAACATTAGAGGGTAGATACGAACTTGACTATTATGTACAATATTTAATTTACAGATATATATTATGGCGCGTGCATGTACTTAGCATATCTCATGTGGTAAGGTGTGTTTTGAGAACATTCTAGTTGTCTTTATATTTGTCCTTGTAGTTTAATTTGCATCCACGTTGCTGATACCATATATACTAGATGAAAAGCTTAATGTATAAGACCGCAACATCGACCTTAATAGGACTCAATGAACCATTCAAGGAGGATTAGACATCTTAGAAGGAAATTTTTTCTTTGACCTTATAATTTATCGATGGATTCAACACCAAGATAGACCGGGGGACATTGGTGTTGGGGATATTTTCACCACCATACATGTATGTGGCCAAGGGTGTTCTTGTCCTATAGACTAATAAATCTAGAGAACCATCTTTTTCCTACATGGTCTATGAAATCCATGACGATGTCACTCTTGATTGCGAGACTTTTAATATGGTCAACATGTGGAAACCATGAGCATATATCCTCATATTAATGTAAGTCATATGTATTAATTTGTTTTTTAAATAATGTTTAGAGAAGGGGGGGGGGATCACAAATCTTGTATAAGCCATCTGTAATGATGGCATTTTCAAAAAATATCATTTTATTGAAGTCCTTTATTATCATGTGTGATGAAAGATTCTTCCCCAATCATATTGAAATTTCTCATTGAAATATAAATTTTCATAAATTTTCATGAATCATTACTTATCAACTTATATATATTTGAATCATGAAATGATAAAAATGTCCCTAAGAGTTTCATAAATTGAAAAAAAAACACTATAAAATTTGTGAAAATAATTTTGTTGGAAAATTGATTTTTTTCACAAAATATAACTACACTATCATTAAAATATCAAAAAATTATATTATTGGAAGAACAATTCTACATGAGCACACCGAGGGTCTGCCCAAATCACGAGACATTCCATGGGTACATATCAAGTCACATGACTTATAAAAGAAAGGAAAATACTTGTAAGAGTAATCGTGTATTCATTATTTCCCTCATTGGTATTTGTCTTATTTTGATTTCCAGAACACTTCGGGTTCTTGAATTTACCTCTCTGAAAAGCTTCATCAACGTTCAAACTGTTGAAATGAATTTTATCATCCCCATAAATAATTGATCACACTTTAGATGAAAGGTAGCGGTGGAAGAAACTCCAAGCTCGTTAATTTTTTTTTAACAAAACTCTATGGTCTTAGTAAAAACTTTTGTGTATGTAAAACTTCTTTAATCCCTTTAATTTTGCTTATTCCAAAAACCTTTGAAATCAAAAAATAAGAACAATTGAGAAAATCTCTCTAGCTTCACTGTATCGATGGTTTTCCTTTACTGGTAACAAATGAAAAGATTCTCTCAGAAAAATTTGTGGAAGAGTTCATGATAGATAAGTTTTTTGTATGTCGTTGTTGGAAAGACTCTCTAATGAAAAAACCTTTATACCTAAAAAAAATAATAACAACTTATATAGCGGTATGTAAGAGTGTCAATCCAACAGTAAGGAGTGAACAAAGTGAAAAGTCGTGTAATTAATTTTTCTAATTATTTTCTTATTTACTTTTTCTTTATTTTCTATTTTTTATTGATTGTTTTAATGTTAAAACAATTTTGTGATGATGATGATATAACTAAACTAAGTGAGATCATGTAATAAAACTAGAATAAAAGTGTAAATAGATACTAAAAAGTGTGTGATGAAAGTCAGTGAAATATAACTAAAAAAATGTAAAATATAGGATGAGTGAGAAAATAAATTTGAGGGAGAACAAGAGATGGGATGACACCATATATTCTAGTTAATTTTATTAATTAATTCATTCAAATTAAATCTCCCAAGTTAGTATCAAAATTACAAATCAACTCTCGTCACAAATATAATTTTAATAATAACATTTTAGAAAATTAAACTCAAGACTCCTACTACTCTTGAAAAGTATATCCGAACTTCATTTAATGAATCATCTGCTATGATCGATTTATTAAATTAGTTTAAATTATGAAAAGTAGCTTAGAGTTGAAAATCAAATAAACAAATTCACATTTTAGAAAAACCTATCTCTAGTTTGATTCTAAAATGGAAAATAAGACTAGAATTTCGATTTTCTCTCGAAAATCATTTACCCTCTCTCGAGTCATAAATCAAAATGTAAGAGTGCAAAGTTGATTATCAAAGGGACATTTAATAAAAATAAACTAATTAAAGTGGGATTAACATCAAATGATTGGACCACCCACACCTTGAAAAGGGTGTCTAGCCTAGCATGGTGATAAAACACAACAAATGTAATATTATCAATAAACTAAGCATGAAGTTAAAAAAAAGTACAGATAAGAGAACAAATATTAGAATCAAGTCTCTTTGAATTGCAAGTTGAACTATAAACTCTTCAAGTCAATCCAAGCTCTCACAATTTAATCCTCACAAACTCTCTAAATAAAATAAAAAGAAAGAAAGAAAACTATTTACAAAGGTGTTTCTCTCTCTATTTTATTTCTATACTTGTCTTCTAGGTCTCACTTTAGGGGTTTCCCTCTATCTCTTTGAATAGGACCTCCTTAGTTTTATAATGTGGCAAAAGGAGCTAAGGGGTAAAATAGGAAGGCTCAGATGTGCATGGTAATGGTGTGGTGTGAGATGGGCATAAGGGGTAAATAGAGTGAGGATAATGGAATAGTGAGGTGATGAGGGTGTTAGGGTTATTTTTTATATAAGGGGTAAAGAGGTTTTAAACACATGTGGGGGATTTTATTTCTTGTTTTTAGTTGGGATGACTCGGCAAAAAGGTTGAATCGGGTAAGAATTTTGTATGGGATTTAAAATGGTATGGTAGAATCTTGAACATGTGGAGGATTTAGGGTTAAATGGGAGGTAGGAACCGGGTCGTAAGATCGGAGGTAAGGATGCCAAGGGATCAAATCGGATTTTGTTGGTTGCTAGTTGGGTATGGGATATGGGTAGCGGTTTTGTTTGGAGTAATCCATGCTTCAATAAGGTATGGTTTGGGTTATGTAGCTGGGTTAATGGGTGTATTGGGTATGGTGTGGTAACCGACATTGGGTTATGGGTTTAAAGGAGGTTGAACCGGATAAGTGATCGAGGATGCAAACCGGAGCTATAAGGTTGGAATTTAAGAAAGTTGGGTGGCTGGACGGAGGATCGATCGAAGGTTATGGGTTGGATGAGTACGGGTCAGTTCAAGAGAGTCTGGGTTTCGGGGTATGGAATCATGGCGGGTTCGGGTGTTGGGTTTAGGGTATAGGCGAGGTTTCACGTTGTTGATTTCTATTAATGGAGATAAGGGATGAGAGGGTAGAGGTAAAGTTGGTAGACTTAGGTGTGTGAAGGTGTATTGTGGATAGAGAGTGTGTGTGTGTGTGTGTGTGTGTGTGTTTAGTTATATGTGTGTTAGATTGTACTAAATAAAAATAAAACTAACACTACCAAAGACTAATAAAATTAATTAAAAATAAATGAAATCCTAATAAAAGACACAAAAGAAAAATCAAACTAGGCTAAAAGAAAATAAAAATAATAAATCTATTAAAACTAAAAATTAATTTTTATAAACGAAAAGGCTCAAATAAAAATAAAACTGACCTAATAAAATTGACAATAAAAAAATAAATTAATAATAAAATTAAATTAACTTAAAAAAACTAAAGGCAACTAAAAATAAAATAAAATTGAGGATGATATGGATAGAAACACTGAACTCAGATATTAGAAAAAACTCGGACCCTAATATTTACAACTGCACGGACGCAAAGAAAATACAAAAATCCTAAAATATACACGAGTGAAGATAAAATAAAATAATGCTAAATTAATAAAATAAAGATGCTAAAGACAAATAAAATAAAATAACTAAAATATAATCATGAATTACGCGCACTCCTATATATAGAGAGATATGAACATAACGACACACACACAAGGAATTATTTTAGAACAGGTTGGGGGGTCAAGGCTTGGTTCGGGTTAGGTTTAGGGTACGGGACATGGGTTTAGCACTTTTAATCGCATCTTTGTCGAATTTTTCCTTGATCTAATTCTTTTGAATCTGTAAATGGTGTTTGACATACAAGATAAACATGAACGCGCATAAGACAAATTTTACTGAAAATTAGCAATTAAAAATTATCTATTTGGAGTTTTACTTAAACACTTTTGGATGCTTATCACACCACCCCCAAACAGAACATTGCTAGTCCTTAAGAAAAAATAGAGAGAAGGAAAGATAAGAAACCAAAAGTGTACCACTTTTGCGGGCACTTGCAATTGCACTTATCATGTGCAACAAGCCTTTCAACATATAGGTTGCCCTACAGGGCGAGTGTTGTCTCGTGAGAATTTGCAGTGAATGTACCTAGAAAATTCTTTATTTACAAATGACAGTAAATCTCTTATTAGATATAGAATAATAGCACAATCCATCATGAGATAAATATTTTGAAAAATATAAGCTAGAAGTGTATAAAAAGTTTAGCTAAGTGAATACGCAAGGCACATCCTTCCTAGAACTCAACGTGTGTAGTGTGAATCAATCAAAAGAGACTGAGCATCATAAGAGTAATTCCTAGATCGCCTTTTTGGAATAAATGCTTTAACTTAAAATCTCACTGGATATAGCTCTCTCATACGAAGTCACGAGATTTGGGTAAGTGTATTCCTCTTGTGTGTGAGGAGGTGAGTAAATGTAAGCAAGGTCAAACATCTCACACACATATAAGAAAGAATGGACATTTAGAAAGAATAATGATCTCATGAAAGAATTCTATTCACTATAGTGAGAATGTCGGGTTATTTACCATGTCGACTTCTCATTTGCTCGAACACCTTACTAAGGATGAAAAATAGGGTCTCAGTAAGGAATGATGGGGAATTAAAATAAAGAAGATGGATGACATGATGGTAGGGCTTTTGAGAAGAGTGGGACATAATCTAAATAACTAATATCTTCATTTTATAAAACTATAATCGCGTGCTTTTTCTATATTTTTATATCTTTTTCTTTTTTTCCGCATTTTTATTTTTTATTTTCTTTCTTTTTTCTTCATTTTTTTGTGTGATGCATTTATCTTTTCAAACCAACAATGAAGACATTTTACATTTAGAATTTTCACACACTCTTTTTCTCAAAAATTATGGATGGAAGTTGAATCAACCTGTGACTCGGAGATTGCATAAAACTCTCTAAAAAGGGGGGAAGGCACGAATCTCCTAAGATAAAGTCTCCACTGGTGATCCTTAAGGTTTTCTTGAGAATTGTAATACTCTTTAACTCTAAATTGTAGTGACGTGATAAGTGCGCAAATTTTGCTGAGTCTAGAAATTCATGGTGCAAAGTGCCTTGGTACGTATTACATAAGCTATTTAGAAAACAAATATCCTCTAGCTTGATTCCTAGACTTGAAAGATGGATGATAAAAAAAATTCACGTCAATGAGTGAGATAAAAGGAACTGCACGAAAATTTTAAAAAATATGGTTTTGAGTTTTTTTCAAAAGAGGTAAGATTTTGATAAAATTTCCCACCCCTAAATAAAAAGGAATGTCATCCTCGATGTTAAGTACAATGATTTTTAAAATTGAGAGCATAAGGGAGGAAAGAGATTACCATAATCAACCGCTAATGAAGTGTATCAGATGTATCCAAGAAGAAATCTGAGATAAAACTGTGATAAAACTGTGTACAAGTCTATAAACATGGTAAAGAATTGGGTGGTGTGAAACACCACCCCAAATAGGATAAAACTCATACTCAGAAACGATGGGTTGTCTCCCGGTAGCGCTAAGTTTAATGTCTTCAGCCAGGGTGAACGAAACTGACCCTAAGGATGAGAACTAGGAAAGAGTGGGGAGGCAAAAAAATGGGGTGATAATAATACCCCAAAACAAGACTGAAGAGTCAGTCTTATTAGATAAAGGCTAAAAGGGTCAATGCACTTGTATGGAAAAGTGCTTCATGCGATACAAAACATCGTTGGACCAAGGGTCGGTGGGTAGAAAGGTATATGGAAGAAAGTCAAAGGTGTTGGTGAGGAGGAACCGATCACAGGACTTATTGAGCGTAAAAGTGAGGGAAACAAGGGCCCTATAAGCATGATGCTCTAATTGGATGGGGAGGAGAAAGTTTGTAGAAATAGTGAGGGGGTGGGCCTCATAAAAATTTCACGACCATTCTATAGATGAACGATGATAATGGTCAGGACGTGACACATTAGTGAGATGACGGGAGTAAAAATCATCACGAGGGACAAGTGGTGGGCATGGAGGAACAAGCTCTGTGTCACGTAAGTTGAGAGTAGCACCATATATAATATAGTGAATGGTGGATGGTGGTTTAAACTAAGTACCTAGATAAACATATGTGAACTATTGAGGTATAATGAGTAGGTCCAAACTAAGTGGTGGAGAGTGTAAAATTATAGGTGTATTGGGTGAGATAAAAGGTGAAGGAAGATGATCCAACTTAAGTGTAGGGAGCACACACTCATTGGGAAGAGTAAAGAAATACTCACATGGGAATGTGATATCTAAACATGGAGTGGTCAACTTCTGCACAAGAATATCACCATCGCTCGCAGGTGGTTGTCTCAGATGATCTAGTAAGTTTGGAGGCTGAACTGGTTATGTCTGAGAAAAAGGTTGAGGACGCTCGAAATGCTATTGCCCAAGCGGAAGCCGAATTATTTAGGTCTGAGCAAAAACAAGATGATGTTCAGCAGAGAAAGGAGTGCTGTCAGAAGGACTTGGCAAATTTAGTTCTCGACCAGAATAACCTTGAGCATAAGGACTTTCCCTCCAAAAAGTTGGTTGAAAATTCTTATTGGATGGTTGTGTTCCTATCGAAAACCCAATAAAGACTCATTCTTGAATAATCTTGAGAAACCACGGTTTGAGCCTTCGAAACTTGGGTTCAAAGTTATGTTCAATGGGGTTTAGATTTTGTAAGTGAGAGAGAATGAAATTATGGGAGGCTAATAATTTTTTAGAAGGCTATAATGTGTTTTAAAAGTCCTAAACCCATCACTTTATGTTTATATACCAAAAAGAATCTGAGTCCTAATAAAATAAAAACCCTAAAAAAAATATCCCGGACGATTGGACCGTCGGACTTGGATGAAGTTTTGATATGTTGTAGTTGAAGGCTAGGCGAAGCTGCTCACAAATAATGTAGCTCGATCGGATGATTGATTATTTTTATTTTTTATATCTCCTTAGGTCAGATCCTCCCCCCCCCCCCCCCCCCCGATTTTTATACAAAAAGGTCTAAATTCCAAATTTTAATCCGACTTAAATTCCACTTAAAACCTTATTTTTTATATATATAAAGACGAACATTTTTACATATCAAAATTAAATAGATTCCAAAAATTTTTTTTTTCAAACCTTTTTTATTTAAGAAAGATTTTTAGGGCTAAAAAATCACGGGGTGTTATAGACACTTAAATAATGATGGAGTATATCACTACGAAATGGTTTGAGTAGACTTATTGATAATCTTGGGCCGTAATTAGTAGGACTTCTGTCAGGATAGTACCACTAGTAACTGTAAAGTGGTGACATCAAAACATTATGACGACTTGATATTGAGTATATTGAGATATCTTGGGAATAAGTATCTAATGTTTTTGGTGCCACGCATATATGAATTTCGGGGACAAAATTCCTTTGCGGGGGGTGGGGGGGGTGGGGGGGGGTGGGGGGGAGTAAGTAACAACCCGTATTTATGAGAATATCTAAATTACATGTGTCAAAATAAGATTATTTAAATAAGATGGTTTTTAGGGGTTGATGTTTTAAAATTTAGTTTCTAGTTAAGCGAAAATAAAGTTTAAAAAAAACTCTTTCAATTGAACATCAATCGCAACCCTGATCCCTCTGCTCCCCCCTCCCCCCCCCCCCCCCCCCCCACCCAACATACCCTCGAAGATCTCCCCTAGCACACTAACCCCTAAAATCATCCCCCCCACCTCACTCCCACCCACAACCCTCCATCCCGTTATCCCAGCAAAATCAACCTCTTACCCCAGACCATCCGTGCTTAAAACCCTCCCTCCGTTAGACCTAAATCATCAAAACTCACCTTTTAACCCCAATGTCGACCACCCATTTCAACCAAACACCACCACATGACCACGTCATCCTGTCAGTACCATCGACCACCCATTGTATCCCATCTACTCATTCTCAACAATTAACGAAATGAGTTTTGATATTTGTTGTGTGTGTGTGTGAGAGAGAGGGGGATAGACGAAAATGAAGAGAGACAACATAGTGAGGTGAGCAGCCACGGCTGTCATGGTTGCCCTATAATTGGGAGAGTGATGGAGAAATAAAGATAAGAGAAATAGAAAAAGTAGGGTTTTGAAAAAAAAAATAATAGCCTTTTAAAGATGTCACACGGGAGGAACATGACCACTTTTCTATCCAAAAGTTAACATTGTTAACAGTAGGGGATTACTTGAAATCATTTTGGATGTTCATGGGGTTAAATGTTGAAAGTAAAAGTTCTGGTTGAAAAGTGAAAATGCGGCAAAGTTCGAGAGGAAAAGTGTAATTAACCATTTTAATATTATTTTATATTCCAAAAACTATAAATTTAATTTTTGAATTCAAAGAATATTTTATCATAAGAAATTTTGTTATTTAAACTTTAAGTTTTTCAATATGATGTGACACCCAGACTAATTAAATACCGGGTAGCTACTCCTTTATTAAATTAAATCAAAATGCCAAGTTGGCTCAGTTAATAGCATCACTGTCGAAAACATTTTATAATTACTAACCACCTAGTATTTAAAAAAGTAAGTTGTCAAATTTTAATTTAAGTCTGATTAACATGCAGTAAAAAATTTATGAAAGAGATAATAAAACCATTCACCATAACGAACAATAGAATAACCATCACATAGTGTAAATTAAGTCTGGAGGAAAATTCCTCACAACAATCCCACAATTTGAAATAAATAAACTGAATACTGAATTAATACATGCCAAATAGTCTGAAAGATGAAATGGAAAATGTCTCTAATAGAAATGGGCAACATGCCCTACAACTGATGAAAGACTGAAATAAGAGTCAACATGAATGAAGCGTCTACTAGCAAGCCCTGTAACTTCCACAAACAGCTACAGCTCGTCACCTGAATGAGAATCCTAAGCTTGGTGTCCTTGTGGCTGGGCACCTAAAATGGTTTTTACAAAAAGATAGATTTGAAAGCAAACGGGTCAGAGCCCGAATGTGGAGATATTTTAAAAACTGCAAGTGCTTTAATAACATTAAAACATAAAATCCAAAGTACATGTTAGGACGTACACTCACATGAAATTCTCACCTCTCGACTAAAATGTGCACTCCTAACGTATGTACCCATCTAAAAGACTAACACCTAGCTAAGTGACATCATATCTAGCTAGACCGTCATAGGTTCTACCCTTTATTACTCGGTTCCCATTATCATTTTATCGATATCAAAGAAATAGGAGACTTATATTAAATTCAGGTTCTCACATATAAGCAACGCAACTCATTATAGATTATCCCTTTATATTTTCCGTATTTATACACACAATACCATATGAAAGTTCTCATTAATTAAGTGTATATTATTCACGTCATAAATATACAATACAAGCACCCCGAGACTAATCTGCGGTGCACACATACTCTGCTATCCATCCCGGTACATCACGTACATAAGGATCACGCATTCTGAATCTCTCAGGTATGTTCTCAGATAACACAATCACAAACAATGGAGGCGAACACAGTCACATCACATGGGTCACGCACATACCTACGCTCCCACGATCAGCAGACTTATTAACATCCCAATAAGTCCTTCTCTGACCTATGTTCTCGAGGTACCAGTCTAAATCCCCCCCGTAGGCAACACAAGGATTAGAGGGTCCTAAGGGAACGCAAACCTCCCGTGATAGCAAGTATGGTAGGTATGTCATACACATAATATCATATACCCATACTAAGTAAGCACACATCTTAATAATCAACGTAGTTTATAGGTGGCACACTTCTCATTCAAGTACCAACTTAGAATTTATACAATTTACATAATCCCGGTTTATAATTATTTATGCCATAAATTATTCTCACGTCGTAGTAGATACTCACGTCTCAATCTAAAATGTCCACTTGGTTCAATTCACACTTATATAATTTACTCCTCATTAAATCCCAAATTTCCCAAATATATCATTTAATCCTCAAGGAAAAGTCATCTCTACATATGAACAAGGTTACGGGACTCCCAAAATCAAAACAGGCTAAAAATCCTAAACTTCCAGCTCGTTAGAAGTCTCGTTCGAACGAGGCTGTTCGAACGAGAGTTCGTTCGTTCGAACGAACTGAGCCTTCTAACAACATCTCGTTCGAACGAAGGTATCGAACAAAATTTCCCCTCGTTGGAAGTCAGGGGTCAACTCGTTAGAAGCTCGTTCGAACGAGCTCGTTTGAACGACCTGGGAAGGTCTTCTAACGAGTGACCAGTTCCGAGCCCAGAATTTCTATATTCGTTTTTCCCTCTTTTCTACACCTCAAATCTCAACCAAAATTCCTCCCAACAATGTTTTAAGCTCTCTAATCATCCCTAAACATATCAAGGTTATATACTAACGTATCTTGTGGGTTTAATTCATCTTAAAATCAATTAATTTACAAATCTCTACACTTTTCCCCCAAATTTCAAGAACAAGAACCCTAGAATTTAAAATCATCAATTCCCAGAAAATAAATCCGTTTTTGTAACACAAAAATAGTAATTCCCTTAATTCGATCTTCCAATAACATTTCTACATGCAAACCTATATCCAAAATTAAATTAACAACTCCAATTTCATGGGTTTTCATTTATCTCCCAAATAAATATGATTATTGAATTGTCTAAGCATGGAAGAAGCATATACTGCAAAGTAATGTAAATTAAACCACTTGCCTTGATTCTATCTCTGATTTTGATGTTGATTTGATGAAGTTCTCTCTCTCTCTCTGCAGAATTTCTTCTCTCTCTCTCTCTCTCTCTCTCTCTCTCTCTCTCTCTCTCCAAGCCTTCTTCTCCAAGGTGGCTAGGGTTTGCTTAGGAAAGTTTTGGAAAATAACCTCTAACAACCCCCGTAGTCCCTTAATTCCTAAAGTGTGGTTAGTGGTTTTAGTGGGTTAAAATCCACATCAGATATTAAATCCTAATTTTCGTCACTTTTAATTCCCAAAAATACAAAATTACCAAACTACCCTTCTACGTTACCGGTATGGCCTAAAAATGCCCCGGGACCCAAACTAAGCCCCCGGCTAGTGTTTTCGGACTATCTCGACCCTTTCGGACGCGTTGGCGTACTCAGAATGACCATACGGTTAATAGAAATAAAATTCACTTTTATAATTAAAATAATTATATCCTGACGCGACTATCACATGCGTCCCAATAAAATGTCCAAATTGCCGTATATCAATCTCACAACAAATTTCATCAATCAATATTCAATTATCATCATATATACCCAATATTATCAAATACCAACTCACATCTAGTTAGTATTTTATCCGGATTAATTTCCAAATTAATTCACATTTAATTAATTAATCCCAAAAATAAATATCACAAAAATATGGGGTATTACATATGACCCAACTACGAATAGGTTATTACATACATGGACTTAGAGGGTAGATAGGAATTTGACACAAAGAAAACATTAGAGGGTAGATACGAACTTGACTATTATGTATAGTATTTAATTTAGGGATACGTAATATGGCGCGAGCATCGACTTAGCATATCTCATGTGGTAAGGTGTGTTTTGAGAACATTCTAGTTGTCTTTATATTTGTCCATGTAGTTCAACATGAATCCACGTGGCTGATACCATATATACTAGATGAAAAGCCTAATGTATAAGACCGCAACATCGACCCTAAGAGGACTCAATTAACCATTCAAGGAGAATTAGACATCTTAGAAGGAAAAATTTTCTTCGACCTTATAAGTCATCGATGGAATTAACATCAAGATAGCTTGGTGGACATTGGTGTTGGGGATATTTTCACCACCATACATGTATATGGCCAAGGGTATTCTAGTCCTACAGACTAATAAATCTGGAGAACCATCTTTTTCCTACACGTTCTATGAAATCCATGACGATCTCACTCTTGATTGCGAGACTTTTAAGATGGTCAACATGTGGAAACCATGAGCATATATCCTCATATGAATGTAGGTCATATGTATTAATTTTTTTTTTAAATAATGTTTAGAGAAGGGGGGTCACAAATCTTGTATAAGCCATCTGTAATCATGGCATTTCTAAAAACTATCATTTTATTGAAGTCCTTTATTATCACGTGTGAATAAAGATTTTTTCCCAATAATATTGAAATTTCGCATTGAAATAGAAATTTTCATGAATCATTTCATGATATCAACTCCCTTTTTCATTACTTATCAACTTATATCTATTTGAATCATGAAATGATAAAAATGCCCCCAAGAGTTTCATAGATTGGAAAAAAACACAATAAAATATATAAAAAAAAAAATTTTGGAAAATTGATTTTTATCACAAAATATAGCTACACTTTCATTAAAATATCAAAAAATTATATTATTGGAAAAAAAATCTACATGACCACACCGAGGGTCTGCCCAAATCATGAGACATTCCATGGGTACATATCAAGTCACATGAATTATAAAAGAAAGGAATATACTTGTAAGAGTAATCATGTATTCATTATTTCCCCCATTGGTATTTGTCTTATTTCAATTTCCAAAACACTTTGGGTTATTAAATATACCTCTCCGAAAAGATTCATCAACGTTCAAAATGTTGAAACGAATTTTATCATCCCTGTTGATACCAAAATTAATATGCTGACGTGGATGAATCACAGGAAGACACATGTCGGTTTACGTGGCACATACAAACATTTCTACAATCACTTTAGCAACGAGGAACTTTATTTCCCCGAACAAGTCATACACTCCGAGTAACAGGTGTACTCCTAGGAACTTCATTTCTCCTAGAAACTCCACTTCTCCGAGAAACTCCTGAATGTCGAGCAATTAAGGCGGTCCGAGCTGCACCTCGACCATAGCATTAATTGCCAGATAACCAACAGTTCAACTATTCATTGAATGTTTATAGATGTATACGCTTAAGGGGGAATTAATTATTTACCCTTTCACATGTACAGCGTAAAGGCTATAAATACGTTGTATCATCCTCATTCAAGGGAGACCGGAATTTCTTGATCAATCCTGTAATCGAGAATTCCCAAACATTCAGCAATAACAGAAACAGTGGACGTAGGCCATTCTTATAAGGCTGAACCACTTTAAAAATTCTTGGTCTTATTTAAATTTATCTGTGATTAAATAATTAGAAGCAATCTAATTTTTTACATCAACAGATTGGCGCCGTCTGTGGGAAATGACTGTTGTTATCATTTTTCATAAAAAAAAATTCATTATCAATGGCTGATAATCCTAAATCTAGCAATCGAAATGCTGGAAACCCTCCAAATCCATCTGCACCATCAACTGTTCCAGATCTGGCTGGAATAATGACAAATCTTGCCCAGGGCCAGACCGCCATGCAAGAAACCATGCGGCAACTCATACAAACCCTTCATGGCGATGCACCTGCCCATTCAGGACAGCGAAGTGGTCAAAGGCAAAATCATTTACTTTCTTCACGATCCAAGCATACTGATTCATATCGTAATGAGGAATCTGATGATTTCTCTTATCAACCTGGGCGAACTTCGTCAATACGGGCCACAGATACTGAACAACGTATTACTCTCTCTCCAGAAAGGATCAGTGCTCTGGAAAGATTGAGCAAGGTATCTCCTTTCAATCGATTAGGCCCTAGGAGGAATAGAAGTCCACCCAAACTCATGTCGAGGAGTTTTCGACAACCATAAGATCTAAAAGAAGGATCAGCACAATCACGACCAGCTGCTCGTCAAGGTAAATCTCAGGAAGCCACATCAGCTCGATCAATTGCTCGAACCAATAGGCTCGAGGAAGGAAACGATGCGTGGAAAGGCTCTATTCAGAGGCTGGAGGATAGATTGGGAGAAATAGTTAAGGCAAGGAGCCCACTACAACGAACTTTTGTTCAAGGGACGCCTTTTGTCCTAGCCATTGTGGATTTTCCCACACTGTCAAAGTTCAAAGCACCTGTTGTGACCCCCAAATATGATGGAAAGACAGATCCTATTCTTCACATAGAGCAATATCAAGTTGCCGCCAACATTTATACTGTCCCCGACGAGATGAGATGCAGAGCATTCTTGGGAACTCTTACTGGATCGGCCCAAATATGGTACAAGAATCTTCGTCGGGGTAAGATTTCAACTTCCTTTCAACTGGCTGAGTTATTCATTAGAAATTTCTATTTTGGAGCAAAGCCAGTAAAACGAGTAGCGCATTTGTTAAGCGTTAGACAAAAAGCTGGTGAGAGTACTAGAGATTACGTAACTCGTTTTAATAACGAGAAACTAGAAGTCATAGATTATGAAGAGAAGATAGCGATCACCGCCTTGATGAGTGGGTTGTTGACCAATAAGTTGTATTACACTTTGGCTAAAGATCCACCTACAACCATGTCAGAATTGATGGTAAAAGCAGCCAAAATCATGAATGCCGAGGAGGCTATGGCTGCGAAGAAGAATATGGATAAAGAAACCAAGGTGTAAGTCGACAAAGCTAAGAATAAAGAGCATAAGGGTAATGATGGTGACAAAAAATCCAAAAATAAGTCGTCATGGGAAGTTTTGAAGAAGTTTGATAATTATACTCCTTTGAAGATGGGTATCAACCACGTCTTGGAATAAATCAAGAATAACGAGGAGTTAAAATGGACAAAGAAAATGAAGGCAGACCCTGACAGAAGGAATAGGGAAAAATATTGCGAGTTTCACAAAGATTATGGCCATATGACTAAAATTGCATAGCAACCCAAAATGAGATCGAAACACTCATTAGACGAGGAAAATTGTCAAAGTATGTTGATCATAGAAATGAAAGAGGAAACGATGACCGAACAAGAGAGAGATCTAGATCTCCTCATCGGACAGAAGAGAATAGGAAAAGAGATCATGAAGATGATACAGAGGATGACCCCGATCTTCCCAAAAGGCCAAGGCAACCAGAACGCGAGGTATTTTCAATACGTTTTGGAACATTTGATTGTAATGTTATTACAGGTGGAGACGTGGGAGGAGGAGATCTTACTACAGAAAGAAAATCTTACCTCTGTGAGGCTCAAGCTTGCTCATATATTCAACGAATAAATTTGGCCGAGGAGGATCGCCCGAGGAAGGTAAACAAAGAGAAGTTGGTCATTGGTTTTTTAAAAAACGACCTCGCAGGTGTCCTATACCCTCACGATGACCCTTTGGTGATCAAAATGAGGATGAAAGAAGTAATGATTTCAAGAGTTCTGGTAGATAATGGTAGCTCGGCAGACATCATGTTCTACTCGTGCTTCAATAGTTTAAACTTAAAGTTATCTCAACTGGAGCCTTATCACAGACCTCTCCTTGGTTTTGCTGGCGAGAAAGTTTTTCCACTTGGGACGATCAAGTTGGATATATTTATTGGTACATGGCCCACATGTCATACATAAAGAATACGTTTCTTTGTGATGGACAAGAATGTTCAGTCAGCTTACAATATCATCATGGGAAGAGTTGGTTTGAAGAAGTTCGAAGCAGTCCCATCTACAGTACATTAGTGCTTAAAATTTCTAACAAACTTTGGAGTAGGAGTTGTGAAAGGTGATCAAAAAGTAGCTCGGGAATGCTATTATTCATCTGCCGAACAAGAAGAATTGGAGGAGTGGAGGAAAAAGACTACTACATATCAAGTGGATGAAGGCACAGAAATTGAAACATTGGATCTTAGAGATGAATCTCAGCTTGTAAAAGGACATGTGGTGGAAGCTACAGAAAATGCCGTTTTAGACGACGAGCACCCTGAACGAACAACTCAAATAGGTTCGTCGTTGGATGCCTCAATAAAACAGGAGTTGATAACTTTCCTGAGAAGTAGAAAGAAAACTTTTGCATGGAGTCATGAAGATATGCCTGGAATAGATCCAAATTTCTTATGTCACGAGCTCAACGTGAATAAGGAGATCAAGCCTGTAAAGCAGAGAAGAAGAGTATTTAGTCCCGAGAAGAATCAAGATATACAAGAGGAGGTCGAGAAGCTCCAGAAAGCTCATTTCATTGAAGATGTTAAATACTCAGACTGGTTAGAAAATGTGGTGATGGTAAAGAAGAAGAACAACAAATGGAGGATGTGTGTTGATTTCACCGATCTCAACAAGGCATGCCCAAAGGACCACTTTCCATTGCCCCGAATTGATCAACTGGTGGATGTTACCTCGAGACACGAGCTACTCAGCTTCATGGATGCTTACTCTGGTTACAACCAGATCAAAATGAAACCTGAAGACAGGGAAAGTACTTCTTTCATTACCCCTAGGGGAACTTATTGCTATAATGTTATGCCTTTTGGTTTGAAAAATGCAGTTGCGACATACCAGCGGCTGATGAACAAGGTCTTTGCCGAACAAATCAGTTACAACATGGAATTCTATGTCGATGACATGCTGACGAAAAGTAAGAAAGCTGTCGATCATCTAATTGACTTAGGTCAGACCTTTGATCAACTGGATAAATACCAAATGAAGCTGAACCCGATGAAGTGCATATTTGGAGTACGAGAAGGAATGTTCCTCGGGTACATCATCAACCATCGAGGTATTGAAGCAAATCCAAAAAAGATCAAAGCTTTATTAGGGCTACGATCTCCAACGACGAAGAAAGAAGTGCAAAGTCTTACTGGACGAGTAGCAGCGCTCAACAGATTTGTATCCCGAGCAACTGATAGATACCTCCCATTCTTCAAAACACTTTGAAAAACTTTTGAGTGGAATGATGAATGTGAGAAGGCCTTTCAAGACTTGAAGAAATATTTGGGAGCACCTCCTCTGTTATCTAGACCAGTGATGGGAGAAAAATTGTACTTGTATCTGGCAGTATCAGAGAATGCAGTCAGCTCGGCATTGATCAAAATGGAGGATGGAGTGCAAAAGCCAATTTACTACACAAGTAAGGCCTTCTGAGGAGTAGAGATCAGGTATCCAAAGCTGGAAAAATTGGCACTGGCGCTAATTGAGGCAAGTAGGAGAATGAGGCCATATTTCCAGGCCCATACCATAGTCGTATATACCGACATGCCATTGAGACAAGCCCTACATAAACCAGAAAAATCTGAGAGATTGATGTACTGGGCAATAGAGCTTGGCGAATATGATATAATTTATGAACCTAGGTCATCGCTTAAAGGGCAAGCATTAGCAGATTTCATAGCAAAATTCACCTATCCTGACACCCCCGAGGAGCAAGAGAATCTCGCCGATCAACCTATGGATGTTACAGGATCAACAGACACTGGCTCAGACCAACTTAAGTTGGTAAAAGGGTAAGTGGATGTGACAGGATCATCAAATTCGAGCTCAGACCAACTTAGGTTGGTAAAAGGGCAAGAAAAGATGGTCGACGAAGAACAAGAAAGATCAGGGGATGGTGAAAAGAAGCAACAAATATTTCACCGAGGAACTCTGTCAGATCAGAAATTAGATGACGAGTTGCCTATCTGGAAGTTGTATATAGATGGCTCATCTTATAATATAGGCTGTGGGGAAGGGATCATTTTGAATAGCCCAAATGAAGTTGACCTGGAATATGCACTACGATTTCAATTCAAAGCTTCAAATAATGAGGCTGAGCATGAGGCCATGATAGCAAGTCTTAATTTGGCAAAAACTATGGAAGCGCAATAGGTTATTGTCTTCAGTGATTCTCAATTAATTGTGAATCAGATGTTGGGAACATATGCAGTCAAAAGAGAATTAATGATCAAGTATCATGCAAAGGTGATGGAGTTGGTATCAGAATTTATTGCCATTCAGTTGATCAGAATACCGAGAATGGAGAATTCAAGAGCAGACACCCTGGACCGACTAGCATCAGCTACTCGTGCCGAGCTACGAAGAACGATACCAATTGAAGTGTTAGATAGTCGGAGCATAGATGAAGACCTGATGATGAATTTTATCACCCTTGACTTAGGACCATCTTGGATGGATCTCATCAGGGCATATATTGAGGAGGGAGAATTCCTGATGGATAAGCTCGCTACCAAGAAATTGAAGTTTAAAGCTGCTCGGTATGTACTAACTAACGGTGTTTTATATAGACGAGGAATCGTGGCATGATTGCAAGGATGTGTACATCCCTTCGAGGTAAAAGAATTGATCGAAGAGATCCATGAAGGGTCCTGTGGAGCTCATGTAGCAGGTCGTACTCTTTTATAAAGGGTAATGACGCAGGGATATTACTGGCCAATGATGAGGGCTGATTGTAAAGCCTATGCCAAGAAATGTGACAAGTGCCAGCGTTTTTCCTCCATATGAAGAACTCCACAAGCATTCTTGACACCCATTACTTCCCCTTGGCCATTTTCCATGTGGGGAATAGACTTGGTCGGGCCACTGCCAATGACCAGGGGAAGGTTTAAATACCTCGTCGTTGCAGTGGATTATTTTACTAAGTGGGTTGAAGCTGAGCCCCTTGTCGACATGACTTATGAGAAGGTATATCAATTTGTTTGGAAAAATATCATTTGCAGGTATGGTCTTCCTCATGCATTCATCACCGACTATGGAACTCAATTTGATAATGAGGAAAACGCTGCCTATTGCCATCAATCCAACATTTTGAAGCTCCATTCAGCACCAGGTCATCCCCAAAGTAATGGACAGACTGAAGTGACGAAAATGACATTGCTAAATGGTTTGAAGAAAAGGCTAAGTGAGACTAAAGCAAATTGGATTAACGAGTTACAGTCAGTACTGTGGGCTTATCGTACTACTCCCCGAGCAGCAATTGGAGAATCCCCATATATGCTGGCATCTGGAAGTGAGGCTATAATACCTGCCGAGTTGGGTCTCCTAACACACAGAGTGCTAAATTTCAACTCCCTAGTCAGCGACTTAATGAGAAGATTGGATTTGGACATGCTCGAGGAAGTTAGAGAAGAAGCAGCTATTAGAAATGCTGCTTACCAATAACGAACAGCTTTGTTCTACAATAAGAGGGTAAAGAAGTGCGACCTAAAAGAAGGAGATTACGTGCTAAAGAAGTTCATTCAGAAGCACAATAAGTTGGAGGCAAACTGGCATGGACCATACCGAGTTACAGAAGTTATTCGACCAGGAACTTACCGAATAGCAACTTTAGAACGAGAAGAGTTTAAGAATGCATGGAATGCTGAACACCTACGCAAGTACTATCAGTGATGTAAAATGTAAAGTAGTTCCATCAGTATGAATAAAATGATGATATTTTGCCAGCCTCTCTGATTTTATTGAAAGTTTTTCGGGGAATACTAGTGTTACACACCACACTGCTCAGCAGTAAAAATGATATTCCTAAAAATGCCAGCTCCGGTTGGTTAGGAAACCATACTCCTTTGGTTAGGAGGCAAAAATATTCCTAAAAATGCCAACCTCGGTTGGTTAGGAAACTATACTCCTAAAAATTCCAACTCGTTTTGGTTAGGAGGCAAAAATATCCCTAAAAATGCCAACTCGGTTTGGTTAGGGAACGACATTCCTAAAAATGCCAGCTCCGGATAGTTAGGAAACCATACTCCTTTGGTTAGGAGGCAAAAATATTCCTAAAAATGCCAGCTCCGGTTGGTTAGGAAACCATACTCCTTTGGTTAGGAGGCAAAAATATTCCTAAAAATGCCGACCTCGGTTGGTTAGGAAATCATACTCCTAAAAATGCCAACTCGGTTTGGTTAGGAGGCAACGACATTCCTAAAAATGCCAACTCCGGTTGGTTAGGAAGAAAAATATATTTTCCAAAAAGTACCAACGTTGGAAGAGAAAAATCCACCAAGTTATATTGGTTGAAAATAAAAAATCTTAACAATTGAGACCAAGTTAAATTTTTATTTGTAATTGGACGAGACGCAAAACATCATTATTTTTGGTCAAATGATTACTACAAAGTTAAGATAGCTGACAACAGGTTTTAATCAACTGTAGTTGATCGACAAAATTATATTATCTTTTTAACAGATATATAGTCAAGATAGTCGACAACAGGTTTTAATAAACTATAGTTGATCGACAAAATTATATTATCTTTTTAACAGATATACAGTCAAGCTAGTCTACAATCAGTTGGTCGACAAATTTATAAAATGTTGTTATTTTTTTAACAGATATGCATATACATACATAAAGCATTTTACAACCATAAGATTGCGAATAAAATTATATGTATTTCATTAAACCCAAAAATGAAAGTACAAAAATGAAGTACATTGATTATGAAATGTATAAATGACCATTACATCAAAAACACTATTCTATTAGTTTCTTTCCTTGTGATTTTAAAACAGGCTCCTCGCCAGCAGGAGGATCTTCCAAGGAAAGGGGAGAATTGATGAAGTTAGGGTCTTAAAGCATTCTGATATTTATTATAGATGGTCTATCTAATAGGTGCTCTGGATGAGATAACTCTGCAGTTGAATGGAGATTATAATCATCGAGATACTTTGAAATAAGGCACCGAGGAATGGCCCGAGCAGGGATCCAGCTCATGTCAAGTTTAAAGGGCGGAACTGGTAGATCAAGCAGCCCTGGGTCATGGTAATTCCATAAATAGTGACCTTGCTCCAATTTCAGTACACCCAGAGGGTTCAACCATCCCTGTTTGTAGCCTTCATTGTTAGCGTTTTCAATACGAGCATCTAAATGACAAAGAGCTTCATTGTAACCTTCCATCCGGTATTCTCGGGGATGTTTATGAAACTAGAAGGTTAATCTTTCTAATTGCTCGTGAAGGCTTCTGGCAAAAATGTCCTTAGTCTCCAAAGATGATTTCTGCGTAGCAAGTTTCTCGTCCAAACTCTGGATCTTCTTGGACATTTTAAACAAGGCTTGATTTTTTGCCACCAACTGAAATTCTTGGTTTTCCAACGCTGCTTGAGTACGAGATTCTTCAATAGTAGGTCGAAGAACTCTTGGTCATCCCCGAGCCGATGGAATACCTTGTTCCTCGACAGCACTCAGAGCAGCTCTTGCTCGTCCACGAGAACCTCTTCCTCATCCCCGAGCAGGAGTAGAAGGACCAGCTCTTCTCAAAGTCTCCAATTCTTCTCGTAATTTGGTATTTTCAATCTCCAAGAAGGAGAATCCCTCATCAGTTACAGGGATCAATGCATTAGAGGAGGAGGCAACAGACTTCAATTGAGCTAACTCCCTTTGCAGGTTGTTATTTCATGTTCCAATAGCTCTGCTATTTGACTATGTTCTTTAACTTCAGTTTTCAGGGTTCTCTCTCTCACTTCGAAAGTAGCAAACCTCTTTTCATAGCGCTCGTCAGCATTGAGTTGTTGATATTTCTTTTCATACCCCCTCATGCAAAAGAGCTGAAGATTCTTTGTACTGCTGCTGAAGTTCATCAAGAGTACCTTGTAAGTCTTCAATCATTTCGTAATAAGCCACATTATTGGCTGTAGCAGGATCAAAAAGACATTTCAGGTATTGATAGGCCTCAACTGTCTGTTCTGAAACATCTCGGCCAAGGATGTCTACAATTTGTGACTTATCCAAATCAGTATGACCCGCTTTAAAATATTCATTGCATTGTCTCAGCAGTGTTGTGTCATGATCAGACAACAATTCCATTCTGGCCATAAACTAATAAAGAGGAGAAGGTAAGAGTTAATAAGAAAGCAAACAGAGCATCAACAGCATAGAAGATCAAAAATGCGATTTTTATTACATCATAGAAATAGAGTACAAAGTTCAGAGTACATATGACAAAAGAAAATAAAATAAAGACAAATACCGAAAAACTTCACACCTTTTCCTTGTCTCCCAAAACTTTCTCGGGAGGCTGGGACGAGTAGCTAGGTTGCTCGGTGGGAACAAAAAGTTGGTCGGTAGGAGCAGGAGGTTGCTCATAAGAAACAGGCAGAGGTGGAAGCTCCTCGTTGACTGGCTGGATAGCTTGTGGGGCAAGGATTTGATCACCCACGATCATGGAGGACTCCTTAGAGGCAGCTTCATCCTCTTCTTCATCCTCGATAGTTGGAGGGGGACCAGGAAGATGTTGTTGAAACAGTTCAGAACCCTCATCAACCTTTAATTCCTGTAGAGCAGCAACCCAGCCATCTCTGAAGTACTTGAGACTGCCATACTCTACATGCGACATCATTGCAGCTACCCCCTTATTCCATCCCTTGTCCCAACCAGTGCTGAAGGACTTCTTCATAACCGCTTTTCTTTTAACCTTTTTCGAGGAAAGCTTCTCGGATAGAAGTTCCTCGGCGGCCTTCAATTTACCTTCCACCTCCTTCTTCTGAAGATTTACCTCTCGAAGAAGGGATAATTCTTCCTCAGCCATTTTAAGCTTGTTCTCAAGCTCACCAAAATTCTTGAGCTTCTCGTCAAGCTCTTTATTCTTCCCTTCTAAAATTTTCACTTTGTCCGCTAACCCCTTGGAGACCTCAGCAAGCTGCACCTTCTCTTCCTCGACCAAGGCCAGTTTCTTCTCCCAATCAGCTTTATCTTCATCCTATTTCTGACGGGAGTCCTTCAAAGATTGGGTCAAACCCATTAAAGCATCCTCTACCCTAGATGAGGAGATAAAAGCCTTAATTGCTTCATCGTTCTTTACAATTGTATTAAAGAAACTCACCAACTAGAAAAAAGGAAATAACGACAAGTCAGTACAGAGATATATGTAATAAGGGAAAGAAGGAAAGTTCAGAACAAGAGAAACTTATTGAAGCAATATGGCGAGTAGCCAGAGATGTAAGCATATCCCGAGGAAGATTTTCTTCAATTCCTTGGATCTCGGGGATGATCCAAGTCTTCACCGAGCTCATAGCAGAACTCGGGGGAACAATAGTAGGAACACCAGCACCACTAACTGGGAGCTGGGAGATGGTTTCAGCCAAATTAACCGAGGATCTTTTCTTCAGCCTCCTCGGGGGCACAGGAACAACTTCAACTAAGGAAGAACTCTTGGTCGGGGATATGGTGATCACTTCCTTGGGAGCATCATTCTTGCTTGAAGCCACTGGGGGCTTCTCAGCAGCCTTCTTGGGTGCAACAAAAGGAGCAGCATCTATTTTCTTTGTCCCCTTTGGGACATCAGATTTATTTCTTTTTGCCTCTCCAGCAGAGGCAGCTTTCTCGAAGATAGCAGGAACTCTTTTTTTACCCATCTTCTGACTTAGGGGAATGTGAGATTCAGGAGAAGAGTCTTCAAGAGCTGACTCTGGTTCAGTATTGCTAATCATAGGACGAGCAGTATAAGAGGATGTATAGCTCTTATACTGCAGCAAGTATGAAGCATACCTAATGTGCTCGTCTGCAACTTTCTGATGCAAGTTCCAGATAAGTTTCAAGTGTTTTATGTTAACTTCTGTTTCTTTTGGAGCTTTTCTCTTTCTATCAACTGCAAATAAATACACATTGAAATATCAATCACACATTTTATCAAATACAGTGAAAGCATAATTTCAGAAATAAAATAAAATCAAAATAACCTATCCCATTGCCATAGGGAGGGCATCTGGGACCCTGATATACTGCATCTCCAACTAAAGGGGCATGTTGCCAATTTTTAATAGCAACCCATGTTCGAAATGATCCCTATTGGCATCTGGGAGATTGACTACTAAAGCCCTATTCAAAAATCTGGTTTTTAAGTAAAAAGTATTATCCAGAACTTCCCATATATAACAAAACATAATCTCAGGAATTCCTATACGAGTTCCATGAGTTTGATTTAACCTATGCTCCCCATTAACTATTCTCCATGTGTTGGGGGCTATTTTTGCAGGAACGACATCAAAATATTGACAGAACTCTAAACATAAGGAATTTGGTGGGAAAGAAAATCCACACTCAGCAATAAAGAGGATGGGGAACCAATGTCCCTCAGCCAAGCGAAAATAATCTGAAGGCTCAGAAAGCTCCTCCAGAGTCACCCAAGAAGGGATAGAAAAATCAGAACGGAACTTCTCAAGAGATTCAATAAGATAAACCATGATGAATAAAAGAAATGAAGAAGAAGGAAGAGGATCTTACAGAAAAAAAGGGAGATCTGTTGACAACAAACGACGGAAAAGATGAACGCCTTTGAAACCAGAAAATAAGAAAATTTGAGAAAATCTCTCTAGCTTCACGGTATCGATGGTTTTCATTTACTGGTAACAAATGAAAACATTCTCTCGGACAAATTTGTGGAAGAGTTCATGATTGATAAGTTTTTTGTATGTCGTTGTTGGAAAGCCTCTCTAATGAAAAAACCTTCATACCAACAAAAAAATAATAACAACTTATATTGCGGTAAGTAATGGTGTCAATTCAACACTAAGCAGTGAAACAAGTGAAAAGTCATGTAAATAATTTTTCTAATTATTTTCTTGTTTTTTTTTATTTTCTATTTTTATGGATTTTTTTAATGTTAAAACAATTTTGTGATGATGATGAGATAACAAAACTAAGAGAGAACATGTAATAAAACTAGAATAAAAGTGTAAATAAATACTAAAAAGTGTGTTATGAAAGTAGGTGAAATATAACTAAAATATATATAATATAAGATGAGTGAGAAAATAAAATTGAGGGAGAACAAGAGATGGGATGACACCATATATTCTATTTTATTTTACTAATTCATCATTCAAATTAAATCTCCCAAGTTAGTATCAAAATTACAAATCAAGTATCGTCACAAATATAATTTTAATAATGACATTTTAGAAAATTAAATTCATCACTCCTACAACTCTTGAAAAGTAAATCCGAACTTCATTTAATGAATTACATGCTAGAAGCGATTTATTAAATTAGTTTAAATTATCAAAAGTAGCTTAGAGTTGAAATTCAAAGAAACAAATTCACATTTTAGAAAAACCTATCTCTAGTTTGATTCTAAAATGGAAAATAAGACTAGAATTTCAATTTTCTCTCGAAAATCATTTATCCTCTTTCGAGGCGTAAATCAAAATGTAAGAGTGCAAAGTTGATTATCAAAGGGACATTTAATATAAAATAAAATAATTAAACTGGGATTAACAACAAATAATTGGATCACCCACCCCTTGAAAAGGGTTTCTAGCCTAGCATGGTGATAAAACACAACAAATGTAATATTATTAACAAACTAAGCATGAAGTTAAAAAAAACGTAGAGATAAGAGAACAAATCTTAGAATCAAGTCTCCTTGAATTGCAAGTTGAACACTAAATGCTGCAAGTCAATCCAAGCTCTCACAATTTAATCCTCACAAATTATCTAAGTAAAATAAAAATAAATAAAGAAAACTATTTACAAAGGTGTTTCTCTCTCTATTTTATTTCTATGCTTGTCTTCTAGGTCTCACTTTAGGGTTTTCCCTCTATCTCTTCAAATGGGACCTCCTTAGTTTTATAAGGTGGCAAAAGGAGCTACGGGGTAAAATAAGAAGGCTAAGGTGTTCATGGTAATGGTGAGGTGTGAGAGGGGCATAAGGGTAAATAGAGCGAGGATAATGGAATAGTGGGGTGATGAGGGTGTTAGGGTTATTTTTTGTATAAGGGGTAAAGAGGTTTTAAACACATGTGGGGCATTTTATTTCTGGCTTTTATTTGGGACGACTTGGGCAAAAGGTATAATCGGGTAAGGACTTTGGATGGGATTTAAAATGGGTATGGTATAAGCTTGGACATGTGGAGGATTTCGGGTTAAATGGAAGGTAGGAACCGAGTTCGTCATATCGGAGGTAAGGATGCCAAGGAATCAATTCGAATTTTGTTGGTTGCTGGTCGGGTATGGGATATGGGTTGCGGTTTCGTTCGGAGGAATCCATGCTTCAATCAATTATGGTTTGGGTTTTGCAGCTGGGTTGATGGGTGTATTGGGTATGGTGTGGTAACCGACATTTGGTTATGGGTTTAAAGGTGATAGAACCAGATAATGGATCAAGGATGCAAACCGGAGCAATCAGGTTGGAATTTAAGAAAGTCGGGTGGCTGGACGGAGGATCGATCGGAGGTTATGGGTTGGATGAGTTCGGGTCAGTGGAGGAGAGTTTGGGTTTCGGGGTATGTAAGCATGGCGGGTTCTGGTGTTGGGTTTCGGGTGTAGGAGAGGTGACAGGTTGCCGATTTCTATTAATGGATATAAGGGATGAGAGGATAGAGGTAAAGTTGGTAGACTTAGGTGTGTGAAGGTGTATTGGGGATAGAGAGTGTGTTAGTGTGTGTGTTTAGTTATATGTTTGTTAGTTTGTACTAAATAAAAATAAAACTAACACTACCGAAGACTAGTAAAATTAATTAAAAACAAATGAAATCCTAATAAAAGACAAAAAATGAAAATCAAACTAGGCTAAAAGAAAATAAAAATAATAAAAAGTATTAAAACTAAAAATTCATTATCTAACCTATAAACGAAAAGACTCAAATAAAAATAAAACTAATCTAATAAAATTGAATATCAAAAAATAAATTAATAATAAAATTTAATTAATTAAAAAAAACTAAAGGCAACTAAAAATAAAATAAAATAGAGGAAGATATGGATAGAAACACTTAACTCAGATATTGGAAAATACTCGGACCCTAATATTTAAAACTGGACGGACGCGAAGAAAATACGAAAATCCTAAAATATACATGACTGAAGATAAAATAAAATAAAGCTAAATTAATAAAATAAAAATGCTAAAGACAAATAAAATAAAATAACTAAAATATAATCATGAATTACGCGCACTCCTAAATATATATAGAGATACGAACATGACGACACACACAAGGAATTATTTTGGAACAGGCTGGGGGGTCAAGGCTTGGTTCGGGATAGGTTTAGGGTACGGGACTTGGGTTTAGCACTTTTAATCGCATTTTTGCCGCATTTTGCCTTGGTTTAATCTTTTGAATCTACAAACGGAGTTTGACCTACAAGATAAATATGAACGCTCATAAGACCCATTTTCCTGAGAATTAGCAATTAAAAACTATCTATTTGGAGTTTTATTTAAACACTTTTGGGTGCTTATCACACCACCCCCAAACAGAACATTGCTAGTCCTCGAGCAAAAATGGAGAGAGAGAGATATAAGAAACCAAAAGTGTACCACTTTTGTGTGAACTTAGCATGTGTAACAAGCCTTTAAACCTATAGATTGACCTACAGGGCGAGTGTTGTCTCGTGAGGATTTACAGTGAATGTACCCAAAAAATCCTTTATTGGCGAATGACAGTCAATCTCTTATTAGACATAGAATAATCGCACAACCCATCATAAAATAAATATTTTGATAAATACAAGATAGAAGCGTATAAAAAGTTTTGCTAAGTGAATACTTAAGTCACATCCTTCCTAGAACTCAACGTGTGTAGTGTGAATCAATCAAAACGGATCGAGCATCATAAGAGTAATATCTAGATCCCCTTTTTGTAACCAATGCTTCAACTTAAAATCTCACTGGATATAGCTCTCTCATACGAACTCACAAGATTTGGGTAAGTGTATTGCTCTTGTGTGTGAGGAGGTGAGTAAATGTAAGCAAGGTCAAACGTCCCACAAATATATAAGAAAGAACGAACATTTAGAAAGAATAATGATCTCATGAAAGAATTCTAATCACTATAGTGAGAACGTCGAGTTATTCACCATGTAGACTTCTCGTTTGCTCGAACACCTTACTAAGGATGAAAAATAGGGTCTGAGTAAGGAATGATGGGGGAATGAAATGAAGAAGGTGGGTGACATGATGGTAGGGCTTTTTAGAATAGTGGGGCATAATCTAAATAACAAATATCTTCATTTTACAAAACTATGATCGCATCCTTTTTCTATACTTTTTATATCTTTTTCTTTTTTTCCCTTTTTTCCCTTTTTTTATTTTCTTTCTTTCTTTTCATTTTTTTTGTGTGATGCATTTCTCTTTTCAAACCAAAAATGAAGACATTTTACATTTAGAATTTTCAAACACTCTTTTTCTCAAAAATTATGTATGGAATTGAGTGGAAATGATATATGGATGGTGTGGGGAATATATTTGGATAAGGGAAAATATGGGAAGTGAATGGTAATGCGATATGGAGAACTGGTGAGTGTATGGTGAAGAATGGTTTGGTGCTCGAGATAAACTACAAGACACATGTTTCGTATGACTCGAAAGTGATGTCGTTCTCAGTGATCAAGCCAAAAATTTAGTGAAAAATAATGAGATCATACAACGATTTAGTGAGGACCCAAAGGAAGTTGAATAAACTTATAACTCGGAGATAGCTTCAAACTCTCTAAAAAGGGGGAAAGGAACGAATCTCATAAGCTAAAGTCTCCACTAGTGATCCTTACGGTTTTCTTGATAATTGTAAGACTCTTTAACTCTAAACTGAAGTGAGGTGATAAGTGCACAATTATTGCTGAGTCGAGAAACTCATGGTGCAAAGTGCCTTAGTACGTATTACATAAGCTATTTAGAAAAAAAATATCCTTTAACTTGATTCCTAGACTTGAAAGATAGATGATAAAAAATTCACGTCAATGAGTGAGATAAAAGAAACTGTACGAAAATTTTAAAAAATCAGGTTTTGAATTTTTTTCAAAAGAGGTAAGATTTTGATAAAATTTCCAACCCCCAAACAAAAAGGAACGTCATCCTCGATGTGAAGTCAAATGATTTTTAAAATTGAGAGCAGAAGGGAGGGAAGAGATTACCATAATCAACTGCTAATGAAGTGCATCAGATGCATCCAAGAAGAAATCTGAGATAAAATTGCGATAAAAATAAGTCTATAAATATGGTAAAGAATTGGGTGGTGTGAAACACCACCCCAAAACAGGATAAGACTCATACTTAGAAATGGCGGGATGCCTCCCAGTGGCGCTAAGTTTAATGTCTTCACCCAGACCGAATGAAACTCACCCTAAGGATAATAATTAGGAAAGCACGGGGCGATAAAAAATGGGGTGATGACAATCACCCCAAAACAAGACTGAAGCGTTAGTCTTATTGGATAAAGGCTAAAAGGGTCGATGCACTTGTATGGAAAAGTGCTTCATGTGATGCAAAGCATCATTGGAGTAAGGGTGGGTAGAAACGTATATGGAAGACATGCAAGGGTGAGAATGAGGGCGAGGAGGAACCGATCACGGGCCTTATTGAGCATAAAAGTGAGGGCAACAAGGGCCCTATAAGCATGATGCTCTAAATGGATGGGGAGGCGAAAGGGTGTTGAAATAGTGATGGGGTGGGCCCCATACAAAGTGCACGACCGTTCGATAAATGAACGATGAGAATGGTCGCGTTGTTACACATTAGTGAGCTGACGGGAGTAAAACTCATCACGAGGGACAAGTGGTAGGCATGGAGGAATAAACTTTGTGTCACGTAATTTGATAGTAACACCACATATACTCTCATGAATGGTGGATGGTGGTTTCAAGTAAGGACCTAAATAAACATATGTGAACTTTTGAGGTGTAATGACTAGGCTCAAACTAGGTGGTGGAGACTGTGAAAATTATGGGTGGGTCGGGTGGGATAAAAGGTGAAGGAAGATGATCCAACTTAAGTGTAGGGAACACACACTTGTTGGGAGGATTAAAGGAATACTCACATGGGAGCATGGTATCTAAATATGGAGTGGTCAACTTCTGCATAAGAATATCACCAAATAATGTGGTGGGTAAGTCAAAAAAGGCACTAAGATTAGAGATAGGGGAATCACTAGAAATATTGGGCTCCAAGGGAGCCATGCATAGTGGGACATCATCCATATCAAGAGAGGTGAGAACCGAATCTGATGCAATCCTGATAAAATGGTGAGCAATCGTAGACGGAGCTAACCTGTGATGAAGTGGTTCCTCAGGAACACACGCGGTGGGCTCAATAGGTGTAGACTCGGGCATTTTTTTTATTCGTCAGGAAAGAGAGTGCAAACCTCAATCGGGGGTTCTTTTGGACATAGCAAGGTTTGACCAGTCTCATTATTTTTGGATAAGTCAACACAATTATCAACTTGAGGCCCGGGCCATGAAATGGTTTCATCTTCGAGATTCTCGGGATGATAAGGTTGGTCACACTCAAAATCAGAGCACAAGACAACTCATTATCGTTCCATGTAGGTGCAATAATGGGTTGACTGGGGAGGCAATCCGACTCTCTCGCACACTCAAATTCATTAAGTGGTTGTTCAAGTCATTGGAAAGCTTAATTTTGATATTGAATGGTTTGCTCTTGCTCGACGATGAAGTTTTACAAGAGGATTTCAAGAACAGATGTGGATGACGGTGGTGAAGTGATGGTTGGTGGCAGTGGTTGAGGTGGACACAACTCACTATTGACATTAGGAAGTGGAGAATACTCATATGAAGTGTGGGTAATGGAGTCAACTTCTTCATACATAGGATAAGCATCTCCATGAGATACAAAAGGTTGATAATCATGGGGTGCACAGTGAGGCGACTGATCGGGATGGGGTGCACTTGGTTGCCATGACGACTGTTGGAATCTGTGAGACTCCATAACATAAGGTTGGGATTATTATTGCGTGGAAGGGTAATCAGGCCTCCACGAATAGTTTGGGTACTCACACCACTCGGGATTGGATATGTCATGACAATAGGCCGAGGTGGGTTCCAAAATAGTGTCATATGGATACACTTGGTCCATGGTTGGTTCGGATGGATATGGAAGGTAGGGACACGCCTGGGGCAAGTGATCGGCTTGAAAAAAATATGTACATGAAGAAGAATTGGACACATTGACACTCATCATCGAAGGCGATGGCATGTGAGATGTGTGTTTGAGAGTTAAATCCATTAAGTAAAGTGGGGAGGTTCGACTTGGGCTCAACTTCAAACATGATTCGAGACAATGGAAAATGGCCAAAGTATTCCCATAAAGGACGTTCTTTAGACATGATGAGAGAAATATATTTTTTTATTTTTAAATATTTTTCAAAAGGAGAGAAAATATTTTTGTGGTTTTTTTTTAATATGGGGAGAAAAGAAAATATTTTTTGATTTTTAGAAAAGTAAAGGAAGAATTTTTTTTATTATTTTCTGGAAGAAAATATGGGAGAAAAATATTAGGACTCTTTGATTGGACAAACTCACTAAAATTGACTATCGAAATATTGAATTAGACACACACAAGTCAAGAAAAAAAATCCTAACTAGCATGTAGGCAATTTATATCTTCAAAATTAATGAAAGGGTAACCAAATTTTAGTTAATTCCGTGGGCGACAAAAATCACGGAATTTATCTTTGTGATCGCCTTTTGCAAAATGTGCTCTTACTTGGCTAGCTAGGTGATTGATTTTAAATTTAATTATAGTTAGGGTAGCAAACAATGGATAAGCGAGTGAGTTGGGTGATGAAATCCCTTATCGTTTCAATGACCGGGTCGAGGTCTTAGGTTCATTAATTCATCAAACCATCCAATATAAATGCAATGCAATAATAAAAATCACATAGGAGATAATAAGCACACAAGAATGGACTCGCTTGCAAGAGATTCGCGAGTGATAAAGAAATGTACCTCCCATGACTTTTACACTCGTGGGGTAAAGATCGAGTTAAGTCGATCGAGGGAGATTGTCAATCTCAGTTGGCCCCTAGAGTCCTACTGACCCAAATCCACGACGGCCTTGATCCGAATCCATGCATCCATCGTCTTCACACGTGCATCATGCTTTATGCGATGTGCTGCTCAACCATTCCCACTACTCCACTTCGCATTATTGGTAAAATGATTTATTGGAGTTATTTATATTTGCATAAATATTTGGGAATTTTTCAGAAAATAGTTTTTCGAAGTCTGATTTGTATTTATCAAAAGCAAAAAAAAATCTAAATGTAGAAGCAGAGTGCCTTGGTCGACAAGCTCGTTCAAACGACATAGCACTATCATTCGCGCGAGATAGGCATGTCACGCGATCTCGTTCGAGCGACACTTGTCCTTCATTCGAGCAACATGCTTATCTCGTTCGAACGCCGCCGCCGCCTCGATTTTCGTATAAATATCTGGTCACTTTCTACACATTTTCCAAGTCTTTTTCGCACACGATTTCTGTGCAGAATAGCCCAGAAAACAAACTTCACTTTTTAAGGTTTTATGCCTTCTTTATTCCCATAAACACTCCCATCTATGTAGGTGAATCTTTAAACCTTCAAGAGGATCGTTTTTACTCATCTAGAGTAATTTGTGGAGAAGTCGTCTCTTCTTCATTGCTGCTCATCTTAAGTTCTTGTGGGAGATTCTAGCCGATGACATCGGAACCGACACCTGAGGGTATTTCGTATGTCACTCTTATTTTCATTGTAATCCGTGTAACCGTTTCTTACAAATTATAGTGAAAATAAAAAGGTTTTGCCCCTTTGAGGGATTTTTCCTCATTTGTGTGTTTTGTTTGTGATTGACTGTTCTTGCATGATCATAATGATTTCAATCACACCTAGATCCATATTTTAGGATTTAATTAAAAAACTGAGTTTAATTAAATAATTTCTTTGTTTGAACAAAAGCCCACTCTTCAAATTGGTATCAGAGCTAATTACACAATTATACCGTGTAATTTTCCGCAAAATTTTTCTAAGATGTCAATTTTTTGAAAAATTGATTTCTGAAAAAGGGCGTGTTCAATATAGAGAAATTATATAATAGAATGCCGGTTTTTGACTGGACAAACTATGCTTATTGGAAAGCCCGCATGAAATCTGCTTTACAAGCCATTGATGAAAGAGTTTGAATTTTGGTTGAAAGAGGGTGGAAACCTCCCTTCATCAGTGTTGATAACGTGGTTAATTTAAAATATGTCACTGCATGGACTGAAAAAGAATTTAAATGGTCATCTTTTAATTCTAAGGGTTTAAGTGCTATTTTTGGATGTGTCACACCTGACGAGTTCCGACGGATAATGATGTGCACCATGTCAAAAGAGGCATGGGATGTTTTGCAACTTACCCATGAAGGAACTAATGCTGTGAAAGAGTCTAAACTACAAAACTTGATAACTCAATTTGAAACTATCACTATGCTTGATACTGAATGTTTTGGTGAATTTTATGCTTGGTTATCTGATATTGTAAACACTAGCTTTAATCTTTGTGAACACATTCCTAATTCTAGAGTTGTTAAAAAGATTCTAAGATCACTGCCTAATCATTTTATCTCCAAAGTCACTGTGCTAAATTCTATGGGTAATTTAAACATGCTTAAATTGGAGGAACTTATAGGAGACTTACAAACGTATGAAATTGATATGTTTCCTAAATATGTCAAGCCTAAAGATAAGGGAATTGCACCTAATGCCCGGGATAGGAAGATTGAGGGGTCAGCAAGAAAGAGAGTTGAGTCGTCTAGAAAAGGGAGATAGAAATGTCTAATTCCGAGTGTGACTTTGATTTATATGATTTGGTACTGTTTGCAAAAAATGTCAAGAAAATTCTCAAATTCAAGCAAAATGGAAATTTCAAAGATAAAAAGAATTTTGAGAAAAATATATTTGAAAAGAAAAATGAAAAAGAGTTTAAAGACCCTCCTAAGAAAGACGGTGAGAGATGCTATGAGTGAGACGGTAAGGGTCATAGAGCTTTTGAGTGTTCTACTAGGCTGAACAGACTTGCAAAAGAAAAGGGCAAAGTTGTCCTTAATGCTACCCTTGTGACGACAGTGAGGTTAAGTCAGTGGACTCTGGAGACGAGTCACCGCATTCATGGCTAGTCATGTGAGTTCTTCCAGTGCTCCTCACGATGATGAGGATTCTAATTCGCAGGGACACCTCAACAGTGAGAACGATGTGAGTGAGGGGGAGGATGATTCAAGTGAGAGCGAGAGTAATCTTCAACGCGCCTATGCCGAGTTATATAATGAGTCATTTAAAACCAAAAAGCGTAACAAAGTGTTAGTTCTTAGGATCACCGCTTTAGAGGAAGACTTAGAAGAAGCGAGAGAGAGAGAGTCCTCCACCTGCACTACCTTGAGAGAGAGAGACTCTGCCTGTGTTTAGAAAGAAAGTTTGTTTAGAGAGAGAGAGAGAATGTTTGGAGAAAGAGAGAGTTGTTTTGAGAAAGTGAAAGGGGACTTGACTAAACAAGTGGCTAGTCTTAATAGTGAGATCCATTACTCCCTGGAGACTCGAAAGAAACTTGAAGCCCTTGTAGCCCAGCTTACTCATGATCTTGAGAGAGCACGGTAAGTCAAGGTTCAAATCGAGGACAGATCTGGAAAGAGGGGAAAGATTCTCCTCGACCCCGCCTTAGGTTTTGGTGATAGGCAGGGAATAGGTTTTGATGGTGCTTCCACGTCCCAAATTGCACCTGGACCAGTTCGTGAGTTTACTACGACTCCATATGGCCATCGTCAAAATCCACGAAGGAAAGTTCGACCAAGAAAAGCAAACCAAGGTTCCCCTAAGACTGTGTTCTTTTGTACGTACTGCAAAAGAAAAGGCCACCTCTGGGAGTTTTGCTATATTTTGGGTCGGACACGATGTACTACTGCTCCACCACATCATACTGATGATTTTGCCAGTCTGAGAGAGCGTGTTGAGTTTTTAAATGCCACATCACAGAGTCTGATGAAGGAATTCCGATGGATGTCTTTGCCGTCAATGAATGCTTCTCACATCCCAGCTAAAACCAACAACAACAAGGGTAAACAAAAGGTTACCACTTCTTATGTGCCTAAGAAAGATGAAAAGGACCTTGTTGTTCATGTCGCTCTCAAACCACATAATACCTCACAGTGGTATTTTGATAGTGGGTGATCCGGACATATGACAGATGATGTCTCATTTTTTACCTACCCAGAGGATTATAAGGAAGGTAGATTCACCTTTGGATATAAGAGAAAGTCTAGCATCATAGGACGAGGTACAATAGAGTTACCTGGATTTCCTAAGCTAGAGAATGTTTTGTACATCAAAGGTTTGAAAGCAAACCTTCTCAGCATTAGCTAGTTGTGCGACGCTGACTTTTTCGTAAAGTTTGATCGGGACGCGTGTAATGTCTATAATCAAGACGGTAAACTTTTAGTGCAAGGGGTGAGAACAGAAGATAATTGCTATGGGACTATGCCGAAGTCCTCACTTGTCTGCAACAGCGCCATGATCACTCCTATGGATCGGTGGCACCAACGTTTAGGTCACGTGAACGTTAGAGATTTGACACGTTTAGTTAAAAAGGACCTAGTATGTGGCTTACCATCACTTCGAAAGCCAAATTCCACGGTTTGTGGACCCTGTCAGTTGGGAAAGAAAATCCATAGCCCCCATAGGAAGTTGCATTCCATTACCACCTCCCATGTAATTGAGTTGCTTCACATGGATCTTATGGGTCCTACTCATACTGAGAGTATAGGTGGTAAGAGGTACATCCTAGTGATGGTAGATCATTTCTCTAAATATTCTATTGTAGGTTTTCTGAGAGAGAAATCCGATGTTGTAAATCTTTTAATGACAAAGTGTCGTGTCCTGCAAAATAAACACGGAGTCACTATTAACAGGATACGTAGTGACAACAACACGGAATTTAAGGAACCAAAGGTATATTTTACTCTGATAGCCTAGGAATCAAACATGAGTTTTCTGTAGTGAAGACTCCTTAGCAAAATGGGATTGTTGAGAGAAAGAATAGGACGATTCAAGAAATGGCTAGATATATGCTTCTAGGTCATAGAGCTCCTAAGAGACTTTGGGCAGAGGCAGTGTCTACCTCGTGCCACATGATGAATAGGGTTTACCTGCGTCCACACACACTTAAGACACCTTATGAATTGTGGACTGGCAAGAAACCCAACCTTGCATATTTTCGTGTCTTTGGGAGTAAAAGCTACATCCTACAGGATAGAGATCAATTAGGAAAGTTTGACTCCCGGGGCGACGAGGGAATATTGCTAGGATATTCATCAAATAGTAGAGCGTACCGAGTTTTTAACCTGAAGATCTATAAGATTATGGAGTCAATAAACGTCACCGTGAAAGATGGCGAACTTTTGACATTTATTGATCCTAGCCTTCAGTGTGAGGATGAGGACTTTTCAGGCAACGATTACTTGTCCCTCACCCACACCCTGTGGACCCTACTCCTATGTTAGGGGACACACCTGCTTGGGTTCGCAAGAGTCATAACCCTGCCTCCATTATAGGCGATCCCACCTTAGGGGTCAAGACTCGTGCTCAGCTAGAGAACGTTGCTAGTCATTTTTTATACACGTCCATAGTCGATCCCAAGAATCACAAAGAAGCAGTCAAGGATGAACA
This sequence comes from Sambucus nigra, assembly GCA_949130495.1. Classification (NCBI taxonomy): domain Eukaryota; kingdom Viridiplantae; phylum Streptophyta; class Magnoliopsida; order Dipsacales; family Adoxaceae; genus Sambucus; species Sambucus nigra. The sequence goes on from OX422220.1 coordinate 405,910,567, forward strand.
CTGGATATATGCTATGCAGGATGAGTGACTTCAGTTTAAAAAGAAGAATGTCTGGGAACTTTTCCCCCGACCTAGTGAGACTAATGTGATAGGTACTAGGTGGATTTTTAAGAATAAAATGGATGAAAATGGTACCATAATCAGAAACAAGCCAAGGTTGGTCGCTCAAGGATACACATAGATAGAGGGTGTAGACTTTGGGGAGACATTTTATCCTGTTGCGAGGCTTGAGTCCATCCTCTTACTACTCGCCATCAAACTATATCAGATGGATGTCAAGAGTTCATTTCTAAATGGCATTCTACAGGAGGAGGTTTATGTGGAATAACCAAAAGGGTTTGAAGACCACAAGTACTCGGATCACGTCTACTATTTGAGGAAAGCCTTGTATTGTTTGAAGCAAGCACCCCGTGCTTGGTAAGAGAGGCTTACTTCCTATCTCTTAGCCCGTGGCTTCAAGAGAGGGGGAGTTGATATGACGTTGTTCGTCAAGAGAGATGACGGTGCTATTTTGGTTGCCCAGGTCTATGTGGACGACATAGTCTTTGGATCCATGTGCTCCCAGCATGCTCACCACTTTGAGGAGGAGATGGAAAGTGAGTTTGAGATAATCATGATAGGTGAACTTACTTTCTTCCTTGGTCTCCAGGTTCTTCAGCTAGAGGATGGGATATTCATCTCCTAATCCAAGTATGATAGAGATCTAGTGAAGAAATTTGGTTTAGACTCCATTAAGCATGCACGTACACCTATGAGTACTTCTATCAAGCATAGTAAGGACATTTTAGGCAAGGACGTATAGCAAACCTTGTATCGGAGTATCATAGGTAGTCTTCTCTACTTGACTACCAGTCGTCTCGACATAGCCCTTAGTGTTGTAGTATGTGCGCGATATCAGGCATCCCTGAAAGATTCACACTTACTCTCTGCAAAATGTATTATCAAATACATGAGTGGGACTCTCTCCTACAATATTTGGTATTCCTTTGATACCGATGACCGTTTGTCCGCCTATTCAGATGCCGATTGGTTCGAGGATGTAGATGGTTGTAGGATAACTTCTGGTTGGTGTTTCTTCTTTGGTTCTGCTCTTGTCTCTTGGTTGAGAAAGAAGCAAAACTCCATCTCTTTGTCCACTGCGGAGGCTGAGTACATCATCGCTGGGAGTTGTTGCACACAACTCTTATGGATGAAGCAAATGTTGGAGGATTATGGGATTTCACAGGACACCATGACTATCTCCTATGATAACATGAGCGCGATACACATATCCCGCAATCCGGTCCAACATTCGCTCACAAAGCACATCAGGATACGCGAGCACTTTATATGTCAGTTAGTTGAGGAGAAAGTCGTATCCCTGAGTTTCGTACCCACCAACCGTCAGTTAGCCGATATTTTCATGAAAGCTTTAGATGCCCTTAGATTCGAGAGTCTTAGGAAGTCTTTAGGGATTTGCACAGTTGACAGAGGGGTTGGTCCTTGTCTAGGATAATATGCATTGTCATGTTCATATCATATGATTCCAATTGCTAGTTTGTATCACTTGTATTATTATTTTTTCTTTTTTATGTTTTTTTGAAAAATCCGAAAAGATTTTCTTTTTATATAAATTTTAGAAAAGAACACAAAAAATTTTGTATTTTGTTTGCACCTTTTATGGATGATCATTTAAGATAACCGAGTCACAAATTTCATTCCATTTATCCGCGTGACTGTTTGATAGTGATTTGAGACGCTACATCATTGGATCCATGTGCTTTACATTGTTTGGAGTCTTTGAGATGTGATTAGTGATATCTTTCTACATGTCTAGCTCCTTATCTCCTTTATTGCACACAAGCACGGTTTTATTTGATTATTGTACTTGTCTATCACATATTGGCTTGAGTGTTTCCATATCAATTTTGTCAATACAACGAACCATATGCGATAAAACTTGACAAGATTGGAATGCATGTAAAAAAATGTTTGATGAGATTGTGTGGTATTATAAAAACGGTGAAGGGCTATGAAAGGTTCTTATATATCCTTTCGATTAAGCCACCTTTAAATCGGACCTAAAAAATTGAGGAATTTTATTATCCGGGGTCCAAAGAGGTTAAAAGAGCCCGAAAAAATTTAAAGGCAATAAAAAGATATACATGCCAACTATGGGCCATTAGGTTTCACCATCAATTCTCCAAAGTTTGAGAATTTAGATCACCTCTATTCAAAATAGAAATATGACGGAGTTTTGGTTGGAGAATTTAAACGGGCTTTCACTTCCTTGAAAGTCCTGAAAAAGCATTAAATCATTTTGGACGTTATTGGTGTGGAAATCACTTTGAGTTTTGATTTGCTGATTTGATTGAGTCAATGTCTCATATTTCCATCTTTTTACACCTAAAGAAGATGTTGAGTTCATTCATTAGGAGTATCTGATATTCATCGTATGTCATGTTTGTATGCATTGATTTTCCTATCGAATTTGATCACACCCCTACATTTACGCTATCATCGACTTGGTTGTTTTTATATTCTTTCACGGTGTGATTCTTTATTGTATATTTTGTGTGAAAAATTTTGAAAAATTCAAAAATAGAAAGTTTATTACCCTGTGACATTTTCCATATTTATGCTTCTCATATCTGTCTATTTGGGGACATAATAAAAAGGGGGAGAATAAATTCTGGGGGAGAGTTTTTTGTTGATTTATCAATGATTTGCTTAAGCATAATTGATCTTTGATTTTAGTATATCATTATATTTCAAACTGTTGCATGTCCTGGGTATCTGCTTTATCTCATGTGTGTAGGTACAAAGTTGATAATTATTGGATTGCACACCCTGATGAGATAAGCTTTGGGAGTTTCTAAAGAGCTAAAGATTTGAAGATGTTGAAGTTTGATTGAAGACATGCCAGTTGATATTCTCAGTTTGAGGGTTTAATGGGGATATTATCTTGTATGTCATTTGTTTTAGGGAGATTGCATAATTCAATTTTTTTATGTATGTACAGGCATAGACATAGGGGGAGATTTGTAAGGACATGATTTTATAAATGTCCGGGGTAGAATCTAGGAATTTTCTATTTGTCCTAGATCATAGTATGTATGTCTGATACAACTACATTCGGCATGTCTACATAATCATCCACGACGGTCTTGATCCGAATCCATCATCTTCGCACGTGCATCATGCTTTATGCGACGTGCTGCTTAACCGTTCCAACTACTCCACTTTGCATTATTGGTAAAATAATTTATTGGAGTTGTTTATATTTGCATAAATATTTGAGAATTTTTCAGAAAATATTTTTTCGAAGTCTGATTTATTTTTATCAAAAGAAGAAAATTTTCTAAGTGTATAAGCGAAGTGTCTCGGTCAACGAGCTCGTTCAAATGACATAGGACTGTCGTTCGAGCGAGATATGCATGTCGCGCGATCTTGTTCAAGAGACATATGTCCTTCGTTCGAGCGATATGCTTATCTCGTTCGAAAGCCGCCACCGCCTCGATTTTCGTATAAATATTTGGTCGCTTTCTACATGTTTTCCAAGTGTTTTTCGCACATGATTTCTGCGATTAACAACCCAGAAAACGGACTTAACTTTTTAAGGTTTTATGCCTTCTTTATTCACATAAACACTCCCATCTATGTATGTGAATCTTTAAACCTTCAATAGGATCGTTTTTACTCATCTGGAGTAATTTGTGGAGAAGTCGTCTCTTCTTCATTGCTGCCCATCTGGAGTTCTTGCAGGAGATTCCAGTCGATGACATCAGAACTAACACCTGAGGGTATTTCGTATGTCACTCTTATTTTCATTGTAATCCGTGTAACCATTTCTTACAAATTATAGTGAAAATAAAAAGGTTTTGCCCCTTTGGGGGATTTTTCCTCATTTGTGTGTTTTGTTTGTTATTGATTGTTCTTGCATGATCATATTGATTTCAATAAGACCTAGATGCATGTTTTAGGATTTAATTAAAAAACATAGTTTAATTAAATAATTTCTTTGTTTGAACAAAAGCGCACTCTTCAAAACAAATGAAGTACAATAAAAAATCTTCACAAGTGCCTCAAACTCCAGAGATTAGCAATGGTGCCATTTGATGATAGCCTTTTAGTATGTCCCTGGCAAGGGCGCCATTTGATTAGATAATCTTTTTGTACGTAGTTATTGGAAAGCCTCTCTAATAAAAAATCCTTCATACCTACAAAAAATTAAAACAAGTTGTATAGCAGTAAGCAAGGGAAACACTAAGGAGTGAAACAAGTGAAAAATCAAGTAATTCATTTTTCTAATTATTTTATTTTTTACTTATTCTTTGTTTTATATTTTTTATGGATTTTTTTAATGCTAAAATGATTTTGTGATGATGATGAGCTAACTAAAATAAGTGAGAACAAGTAGTAAAACTAGAATAAAAAGTGTAAATAAATACTAAAAAGTGTGTGATGAAAGTGTGTGAAATATAACTAAAAAGATGTAAAATATGAGATGAGTGAGATAATAAAAGTGAGGGCGAACAAGATATGGGATGAAACCATATATTCTAGTTAATCTTATTAATTAATTCATTCAAATTAAATCTCCCAAGTTAGTATCAAAATTACAAATCAACTCTCGTCACAAATGCAATTTTAATAATAACCATTTAGAAAATTAAATTCAACACTCCTACAACTCTTGAAACGTAGTTCCAAACTTCATTTAATCAATCACCTACAAGGATCGATTTATTAATTTAGTTTAAATCATGAAAAGTAGCTTAGAGTTTAAATTCAAAGAAACAAGATCACATTTTAGAAAACCTTATCTCTAGTTAGATTCTAAAATGAAAAATAAGACAATAATTTCGATTTTCTCTCGAAAATCATTTACCCTCTCTCGAGTCATAAATCAAAATGTAAGAGTGCAAAGTTGATTATCAAATTGACATTTAATATAAATAAACTAATTAAAGTGGGATTAACATCAAATAATGGGATCACTTCACCCCTTGAAAGGGGTTCCAGCCTAACATGGTGATAAAACACAACAAATGTAATATTATCAACGAACTAAGCATGAAGTTAAAAAAAGTAGAGATAATAGAACAAATCTTAGAATCAAGTCTCCTTGAATTGCAAGTTGAACTCTAAACTCTTCAAGTCAATCCAAGCTCTCATAATTTAATCCTCACAAACTCTCTAAATAAAATAAAAATAAAGAAATAAAACTAATTACAAAGGTGTTTATCTCTCTATTTTATTTCTATACTTGTATCCTAGGTCTCACTTTAGGGTTTTCTCTCTATCTCTTCAAATGGGCCTTCCTTGGATTTATAAGGTGGCATAAGGAGCTAAGGGGTAAAATAGAAAGGCTAAGGTGTGCATGGTAATAGTGAGGTGTTAAAGGGGAATATGTAAATAGAGTGAGGATAATGGAATTTTGGGGTGATGAGGGTATTAGGGAAATTTTTGGAATAAAGGGTAAAGAGGCTTTAAACACATGTGGGGTATTTTATTTCTGTTTTTTAGTTGGGATGACTTGGGCCGAAGGTAAATCGGGTAAGAACTTTGGATGAGATTTAAAATGGGTATGGTAGAAGATTGGACATGTGGAGGATTTTGGGTTAAATGGGAGGTAGGAACCCAGTTCATCAGATCGTAGGTAAAGATGCCAAGGAATCAAATCGAATTTTGTTGGCTTCTGGTCGGGTATGGATATGGGTGGTGATTTGGTTTGGAGGTAGCCATGATTCGATCAGGTGTGGTTCGGGTTTTGCAGTTGGGTTGATGGGTGTATTGGGTATGGTGTGGTAACGGGCATTGGGTTATGGGTTTAAGGGAGGTAGAATCGGATAATGGATCGAGGATGCAAACCGGAGCTATAAGGTTGGAATTTAAGAAAGTCACGTGGCTGGACGGAGGTTCGATCGTAGGTTATGGGTTGGATGAGTTCGGGTCAGTACACGAGAGTCTAGGTTTCAAGATATGGAAGCATGGAGGGTTTGGGTGTTTTGTTTTGGGTATAGGCGACGTGACAGGTTGCCAATTTCTGTTAATCGAGATACGGGATGAGATGAGAGTGGTAAGGTGGGTAGACTTAGGTGTGTGAAGGTGAATTGTGTATAGTGTGTGTGTGTGTGTTAGTTTGTACCTAAATAAAAATAAAACTAACACAACCTAAAATTAATAAAATTAATTAAAAATAAGTAAAATCTTAATAAAATACAGAAAATAAAAATCAAACTAGATTAAAAGAAAATAAAAATAATAAAATCTATTAAAACTAAAAATTAATTTTCTAACCTATAAACAAAAAGACTCAAATAAAAAGAAAACTAAACTAATAAAATTGAAAACAAATAAAATTAAATTAACTAAAAAAAAACTAAAAGCGACTAGAAATAAAATAAAATGGAGGAAGATATGGATAGAAACACTTAACTCACATATTAGAAAATACTCGAACCCTAATATTCATAACTACAAGCACGCAAAAAAAAAATACAAAAATCCTAAAATATACACGACTAAAGATAAAATAAAATAAAAACTAAATTAATATAATAAAAAGACTAAAATAAAATATAATAATTAATTACACGCACTCCTATATATATGCAGATACGAACATAACGACACACACACAAGGGATTATATTGCGACATTATGGGGGTCAAGGCTTGGTTCGGGATAGGTTTAGGCTATGGGACTTGGGTTTAGCACTTTTAATCGCATCTTTGCTGGATTTTGCCCTAATTTAATGCTTTTGAATCCGCAAACGGCGTTTGACCTACAAGATAAACATGAATGCGCATAAGACCTATTTTATCGAGAATGAACAATTAAAAGCTGTCTATTTGGGGTTTTAATTAAATTCCAATTTTAGTCCCCAAAATGCTAACTCTTGCAACTAATTGTGATTGACTAATTAAATGAAATCAAGCATGCACACAATAAAAAATATGAGGAAAAATTCCCAAAAGGGGAAAAACCTTTTTATTTCACTATATCTTGTAACACTCTCAAATACAGAGAAATACATCTTGACACACGACTACTCGCACGCGTCGATTCGTTGTCATCGACAAGAGATCCCGCAAGAGCTCTAATCGTCTGAAATGGAGAATCAACCTTATTCTCCAAAAGCGTACTCCATATGAGTAGAATAAGTAATCTATGGTTTAAATGATTCACATATGAATTTGGGACAGTGTGGTGAATCAAAAGGTGTTCAAAGCTTAAAAACACGAAGTCTTATTTGCAGTAGATTTTGCAAAAAATGGAGTTGGAAGACTTGAAAAAACATGAGTGAAGAAACCTATTTTTATAGGAAAATTAAGGAGGTGGCTCACTCGAACGAGATGTACTGTGGTTCGAACGAGATAGCCATCTCGCTCGAACGATATGCATACTTCGTTTGAGAGACAAGTACATCTCGATTGATGCTACTTTGCACAATAATGGATGTCGCTTGAACGACCCAAGCATCAAAATGTCCTCTTAACTTATAAAAATTGTTTTCTCAAAGAAAAACATTTTAGGTACTAAAAACAGTTTATAAAAAATTCCCACATAAATATGTAAACCTAAAAAACTCCAAATTAAATATTTTACCATAATCGTGATTAGAGTAGTGGGAATATTGAAAATGCAGTTGCACGTTGCACGTTGAGGTTGTACTATACACGTATGAAGATAATGGGTGCATGAGACTTCGGATTCGGATCGAGGCCATCATGAATGTTTGTGTTAACATGCCGAATGTAGAGGTATTAGAAATATATGTTGTGATGTAGGACACTTAGAAAATTTCCTAGATACTAAGACAGACATTTATAAAATCATGTTCTTATGGTGCTTATCAGTTCACGGGCATCTTCGTTGAAGTTTCACTGCAGCGAAGGTCCCGCTACAGTGATACAATGCTTCATTGGTCGCCTACATTATTGAAGTCCTTTAAAAAATCATTTGTAGCAGCTCTCATTTCATTGCCGCAACATCGTACAATGAAGAATTTCTTCGCTATACCGAATATGTCAATAATGCGTCGATATCTGAAAAATCTTATTGGTTTTTGTGTATAAAGTCACTTTTTGGATGATTATTGGACATTACAGATGCCAAAAGCACTTTCACACATGCTTTATATAAGAGATGTGATTTTGTTTCTTGCCTTCGTAATGAAAAAACTCATTTGTGTGGTTTTTCTTTTGAAAAACATTATTTCTCTTCATTTTAAGATATCTATCAACCATATCAAGAGCAATATACCAAGAGAGCTTTTGTGTGTTCGTCATCTTCTTCTTTTCTAATAAGATAAGAATGCTCCTTTGAAAAAGAGGGAATATAAAATCTAATTATAGTTCATATATTACCTTCTTATCTTCTTCACATTTAATAAACTCTCTTTCTTGAGGTTGCTTAATATCAAAGAAGACAAAGATTTAATTAAGAGAATAATATATACAAAAATCACCTAGTTCCATAAACTTTAGGATTTTTCTCCTAATAAGAGTATTATAATACTTTGGGCTTGTTTTCTAGTTACAAGCACTTGTGAACTCTAAAAGTTTTAAGAAGAAGGCTTGTGTAGCATTGTTGAGATGTGTCAAGACATGAGAGATGTTGAGAACTTTCATCGGACATAGAGATCTCTGACATTCTATGGGTTGGTGGAAAAAGTGTGAGCTGTGAGTTAGCACAAAAGAAGTGTTAGTTGTTAGTCCCCTCTATAAGTCTTTTCCTAGTTTTTAGGGGAATTATCTCATTGGCACGAGGTTTTTCCCATTTGTGAATTTTTCCACTAGTACATATGGTGTTATATTCATATTTACTTTTCCTGCGTCTTTTATCACTCACATGTTTAAACAAGATTAAAGCTTGATTGGTTGATAAAGCTTTAGTCAATGTTGATGTCTAAAAATGGATTGGTTCCAAATTTATAATTATAGATAAATAAAAGAGATGTAACCCGAATCAAACACACAAAGACAAAGGTTTTTAAAATGGTTCAGCTATACATAAAAGCCTACGTCCATTGTTATTTTATTCAAAGGTTTACAAAAGCTCAGAAATGAGTGACTTAAGTTACCGTGAATTGACTCGTCCCCCTTAACTGGGGGAGGCTATCTATTTATAAGGGCCCAAGCCCTAAAGATGGAACGTAATTATATTGCCAGGCATTTACATCTGTATACAATGACTAAGATATTACTTATTCAAAGTTAGTTGGTATTCTCGTCCGAGAAACATTTAATATTCTGGTTGGTTGGCCTTTTGATATTGGTCGGTGATATAGCTGACTATGTGTCTCCGAATCCGATCAAGTTGGTTGGCCTGGCATACTGGATGACATGTGTAATCTCATCATTGGTTAAGGTGGAAGTATAATTTTTACATACAATAAATGCCCCCAATGCTCCATGCTTGATGCTTGCATGAAAGTATGGAGTATTTTCTTAAGTAAGTTGTTCGACAGGCTATTAGGGTGTCTGGTCAGCAGCAGACCTCCCATACTTGTAAAAATTTCTACTGGTAATGTTTAAGAGTGACATTTTTGTAAATAATTTAAAAACTAGCGAACTGCCAAAGGGAAAATTGGTGTTTTTCTCGTATGGAGCTGTGTCACCGCAAGGATGTCAATCATTGGGACATGTAATCATTGCTTTCGCCATTTTCGAGGTAAGCTATAAAAGGGAAAAAACTTTCCCTATTCTCACTTACCTCAAACTTTATGAACCATCGCCATTTCTTTGTCTTCACACTATCTCTTGCGCGACCATTTGCTGTCTCTTTCTTTAGTTCTTGTTGAATCCTTAAACCTCTATAAGATCCTTTTATTTCTTCCTTTTTTATTTTCTTAATCATGATTCACGTCATTGATGATGATTCCTTGAAGGAGTTTAGGGAAAAACATAAAATCCCATCTTGGGTAGACTTGGAGATACCCAGTGATCCCAACTTTATTTTTCTTCCTTCCTGTTATTATTTTAATGTAGTCCATAAAAATAAAGCTCCTAATACCTGGAGGGTTGTGAATGGTGTAAATAGGTTGAATGAACTCTATGGAACCCATATTATGATTCCAGAGTTAATGTATTGTTATAAGTGGGTTACTGTTGGTGAGGGAACCTTTTATTTGAAAACTAGGCAAACAAAGAGGGCTCTAGTAGCAAACTTGCCAAATTCGAATAAAGACTACTATGATTATGCTTTAGTGGTCAAGAATTGGCAATATTCTCCTCTTCCTACTAGAGTGGCCATATGATGGTCCCAGATGTTCCTAATCAGGGTGTGGGATAGGTTATTATTTCATTACTTGCTATTCCTCTTTAAAATTTCATTTATGATTTTTTCTAATTTCACGTTGCTGATGCTTTTAATTCAAAGGATAGTAAGAGGAGGTATCCCAAAGAAGGGGAGATTAATCTTGTTGAGCTCAAGTTCTTGTGGGGACTTAACCAGAGAGTAGAAGGTGGACACCCCTGATCAACTTTTGTGCTATTGGAGTACCAGATCTCTATAACCTCATTTATTGCTCGGCCCACTACTGCTTTACCTTTAATTTTGATAGATTTGGAGAAAGAATCAGTTTCCACTTCGTTGGTTAAAGAATCCATTAGAGTTAATTAAGATCTTGGTCCATCTTCTTTATTTGAAATTTTAGATACTTCTGCCTTCCCTTCTTCCCTACTGACAAATATGGGTAAAGGAAAGAACCCCAACCTAATGGACGAGTTTTCATCTCCCACCACCAAAACTGATCTCAAGAATTATAAGGTGACTGAGAAGCTGCCTAAGGTTGCTAAAAAACTTCCCCAGGTCATTGAAGAAGTTGACACTGTTGCTCGAGAATATAAGAGGTTAAAAAAGGCATGTCCTCTAGCCAATAGACTCAGGCCAAGAAGTCAACTAAAATTGCCAATGTTGTGGAGTTGGCTAAAACATCTTTTGCTGAACGGACAAAATTGAGTAATCATCTGTTGCTCTTATCTCTATTTTGGCCAGGAAACTAATAAAGTCTGGGATTTTACCTATAAACAGGTTGGTAGAAGTTCCATTGACAAGAGCCCGACTAATTGAAATGGTTGCTAAAAACTTAGTTGTTGTAAGCCTTCACAGGTTATGTTGATAGGATACAACTTGTGCATTTGTATGATAACAATTCATTTTTCGTTTAGTTCTTGGTCGACTTTAACTAAATGATGGATAAGGATGACTAAGTAAGAGAATCCATTTCTTCTGATGTGGAGGAGGCCCTCATAGGTTTGCAAAGATCCCTGAAAGCATCTGAAGAGGCATTAGAGAAAGAAATAGTCCTAGTAGACCAAGATCACTGATGTCGAGAATGCTCGTAAAAAGGCTAAGGAATAGATGTTTGCAGCTATATTGGCTTGCTCTAAAGCTGAGCACAGGGCAAAGGCTGCAGAGGAAAAATTAACCTTGAATCAAGCTTCCATTAAGACTGTTGGGGATATAATTATTAGTCTGAAGGCTAATTTGATCGCTAAGAAAGCCAAGGAATCTTCTTTTGATAAGGGTTGCGAGAAAGCTATTTCAGCAACTTCTACTTATATTACTTATATCAAGAAAAAGTATTTTAAGGATGGTTGGTAGGAGGCTTTGATGGAGGTCGACACAGTTGAAGACTCTGAGTTGTTCCAAAGGTGTAAGGATATGTTTTATAAATGTCGGAGTTAGTATCTAGTCTTTTCATTTTTATCCTAGATCTCAACAAATATTTCGTATACCGCTATTGTCGGCTCATCTCAACACAATCACCTCTTTATGGCCTTAATTCGAATGATGTGTTTCACGTGCCCATCATCACAACCATCGTGCGTCGTACTCAGTATCATCGTGATCAGTATTTACATCATGTATTTGTGGCATCTTGTGTTCGTGGTATTGCTTTTCGAAGTCATAAGTCTCCATATTCAGGAAAAACTTTCTGACCGGACCGAGTCGTTTAAGAAGAAATCGAACTGATCCGATTGGTATTTTTATACAGGAAAAAACTTATGTCCGAACCTATCCGTTAAAAGAATAAAATGAACAGATACAGTTGGTATTTTTATATAGAATATTCTTATGATCAAATCGATCTGGAGATCCTTCTTGGACCGGTCCAACGATTCAGAAAAATCTGGTGCATCAGATTTGTTTAAGTATCTATAAATTCCATCTTCAGAGCTTATTTGGTTTAAGACTTTGAGGGAACACTTTATAGACCTAATACGTTAAGTCTTCATATGTTTTAAGCCCAAACACCTTGAGATTCACCTAACACCCATAATAATATGTGTGAATCATCTTAAACCCTATCACACCCACTCGTGGAACATCTTGTGTGGAGAAGAACGGTCTCTAAACTGCTGACCTTGGAGCATCTTGACGGATCTCTTGCTGATGAAAACGAACCGGTGCCTGGGGGTCTTCGCTTGTTAAGCCGTATTTGATTGTGTATTTAAGTGTTTACAAATCATATTGAAATAAAAAGGCTTTGCCCCTTTGGGGGATTTTTCCTCATTTGCTGTGTGTGATTGATCCTTGCTTGATATGAATATATTGAATGTCTAATCAATCACCTATAGATGCATGAATTAGGTGTGTATTTAAATTTGGATAATTAAAAATTAGATTTAATTAAATTAGTTTCTCTAGTTGAACAAAAAGCGCACTCTCAAATTGGTATCAGAGCCAATCACATAATTTCACCGTGTAATTTTTTGCAAAGTTTTTTTTATATCAATTTTAAAAATATATATATTTGATTTCTTGTAAAGGCGTTTGTTCAAATGGAAAAATCATTTAATAACATTCCAGTTTTTTACGAGTCTAACTATGCATACTGGAAAGCCTGTATGAAATCTGCACTTAAAGTCATTGATGAACGAGTGTGGATTCTAGTTGAAAATGCGTGGACACCTCCCACAGTCATTCTTAAAAATGTGACAAGTTTAAAATCTGTGGATCATTGGGCCGAGGATGAATTTAAATGGTTCACGTTTAATTTTAAAGGTCTTAGTGCCATTTCTGGATCCGTCACTCCAGATGAGTTCAGAGTATAATGACGTGTACCACATTCAAATAAGCATGGGATGATCTTCAACTTACCCATGAAGGCATGAACGTTGTTAAAGAATCTAAATTACAGAACCTATGTACATAGTTTGAGACTATAACTATGCTTGAGACTCAATTTTTTGATGAATTCTATGCAGGATTGTCTAATATAGGTAACACTAGTTTCAACCTTAGTGGGAACATTCCTAATGCATGTGTAGTTAAGAAAATCTTACGTTCTTTGCCTAAGCGGTTTATCCCCAAACTCACTATGTTAAATTATTTAGGAAATTTGACACTCTAAAATTAGAAGAATTAGTAGGTGATCTTCAAACCTATGAAATAGATATGTTTCCTAAAGTTGTTAAAGAAAATGATAAAGGGGCCCAAGCCAAAAAGAATTTTGAGTCAGCTAGGAGGAGGGTAGAATCGTCTAAACAAAATGAGGAAAATACGTCAGATTCTGATTTTGACTTCGATTTAGATGATTTGGCTTTATTTGCAAAGAATGTTAAGAAATTTCTCAAGTTAAAAAATCGTGGCCAGTTTAATGATAAAAACAAATTTGAGAAAAATAAAAATGTCAAGAATTTTGAAAAAGAAATGAAAGACACGCCCAATAAAAATGAAGAGAGATGGTATGAGTGCGACGGTAAGGGTCACAGAGCTTTTAAGTGTGCTACAAGTTTGAACAGACTAGCCAAAGAAAAAGTCAAAGTTATTCTTAATGCTACCCTGAGTGATGATAATGAGGTCGAGTAGGTGGACTCAGGAGAAGAATCACCGCATGAGTGCAACTTCACCGCATTCATGGCAAGCCACGTGAGAGATTTTGATGCACCTCACATCAATGAGGATGCATCTTCACATGGAGACTTCGACACTGAGAGTGAGAGAGATGATGCGGGGAGTGAGAACGATAGTGACCTTAGTCACGCTTATGGTGATTTATATGCCGATTCATTTAAAACCAAAAAGCGTAATAAAGGTTTAGTTCTTAGGATTTTAGCGTTAGAGAAAGAATTAGGAGAGATAAGAGAATGCGAGTCCTCCTTGTGCACCGCTTTGAGAGAGAGAGAGAGAGAGAGAATCTGTTTAGAGAGAGAAAGTTTATTTGGATAGAGAGAGAAGTGTTTTGAGAAAGTCAAAGGGGATTTTGGGTAGAGGCAGTATCTACCGCATGCCATACGATAAATAGGGTTTACTTACGTCCACACACACTTCAGACTCCCTATGAATTGTGGACTGAAAAGAATCCCAACCTGGCATATTTTCGTGTCTTTGGGAGTAAATGTTACATCCTATGGGATAGAGAGAAATTAGGAAAGTTTGACTCCCGGAGCAATGAGGGAATAATGTTAGGATAGTCATAAAACAGTAGAGCATACCGGGTCTTTAACCTGTGCAACTCTAAGGTTATGAAGTCAATTAATGTCACAGTGCAAAATAACGAACCTTCGGCATTAGTTGACCTCAACCATTTATGTGAGGATGAAGACCTTTCTGGTAATGATCCCCTTGTCCCTCACACACTCAGGGTGGACTCTATTCCTGTCTTAGGGCACACACCTTCTTGGGTTCGCAGGAGTCATAACCCTACTACCATTTTAGGAGATCCCACCTTATGAGTCAAGACTCGTGCTCAGCTTGAGACCGTTGTTAGCCATGTCTGCTACACGTCCAAAGTCTAGCCCAAAACCTATAAATAAGCACTCAAGGATGAACACTGGATATCTTCTATAGAGGATGAGTTTATTCAGTTTAGAAAGAACGATGTCTGGGAAATTGTCCCCCGACCTATTAAGACTAACGTGATTTGTACCAAGTGGATTTTAAAGAATAAAATGGATGAAAATGGTACTATTATCCATAATAAGGATACGTTGGGCGCTCAGGGCTACACACAGATTGAGGGTGTAGACTTTGAGGAGACATTTTCTCCTATTGCGAGGCTTGAGTCTGTCCGCTTATTACTCACAATCTAATATCATTTGAGCTTCAAGCTATATCATATGGATGTAAAGAGGGCCTTTATAAAGGGCATTCTACAAGAGGAAGTATACGTGGAACAACCAAAAGGGTTTGAAGACCCTAAGTATCTAGGACACATCTATTATCTGAGAAAAGCCATGTATGGTTTGAAGCAAGCACCCCGTGCTTAGTATGAGCTTGTGGCTTCAACAGAAGGGGAGTTGATCAGACGATGTTTGTCAGGAGAGGTGACGGTGCTATTTTGGTTGCTCAGGTTTATGTGGATGACATAGTATTTTGATCCACGTGCTCCTATCATGCTTACACCTTTGAAGACGAGATGAAGAGTGAGTTTGAGATGAGCATAGTTGGTGAGCTTACATTCTTCCTTGGTCTCCATGTTCATCATCTAGAGGATGGGATGTTTATCTCCCAATCCAAGTATGCTAGAGACCTCATGAATAAATTTGGTTTCGACTCCGCTAAACATGCACGTACACCTATAATTACATCTACAAAGCTTAGTAAGGACACTTCAGGTAAGGACGTTGAGCAAACCTTGTATCGGAGTATGATAGGCAGTCTTCTCTACTTGACTGCTAGTCATCTCGACATCGCCTTTAGTGTTGGAGTCTGTGCACGATATCAGGCATCGCCCAAAGAGTCACACTTACTCGCTCTAAAACGTATTATCAAATACGTGAGTGGGACTCTTTCCTACGACATTTGGTATTCCTTTGATTCTAATAATCGATTGTCTGCCTATTTGAATGTCAATTGGGTCGGGGATGTAGATGGTTGTAGGAGCACCTATAATGGGTATTTCTATTTTGGTTCTGCTCTTGTCTCTTGGTTGAGAAAGAAGGAAAACTCCATCTCTTTGTCCACTTTAGAGGCTGAGTATATAGCCTCCGAGAGTTGTTGAACGTAACTTCTATGGATGAAGCAGATGCTGGAGGATTATGGGATATCACAGGACACCATTACCATTTCTTGTGATAACACGAGCATGATAAACATATCCCACAATCTTGTCCATTACTCACGCATAAAACACATTAGGATACGCGAGCACTTTATCCATGATCTTGTAGAGGAAAAGGTCGTATCCTTGAGTTTTGTATCTACCGACCTTCAGTTAGTCGATATTTTGATTCGAGATTCTTGGGAAGTCTTTAGGAATTTGCACAGTTGGCTGAGGGATGGTAACCATGTCTAAAGTAAGATGCATTTTTTATGTTCATATCATCTGGTTCCTATCCCTAAATTGTATCATTTGTTTCATTATGTGTTTGTTTTCTTTTATTTTTATTTTTTCAAATTTTAGAAAAAGTTAAAAGGATTTTCATTTTATAAAATGTTTGAAAAACACAAAAAGAGTTTTGTATTTTTTTACACCGTTTATGGATGAACATTTAAGATAACCATAGTCACAACTTCATTCCATGCTCCATCTGACTATTTGATAGTGATTTGAGATGCTTCATCATTTCATCCATGTGCTTTAAATTGTTTAAAGTCTTTGAGATGTGATTAGTGATATCTTCCACATCTTTGGCTCATTATCTACTTTATTGCACACATGCACGGAATTATTTAAGTATTTTACTTATCTATATCATATTGGCTTAAGTGTTTCCGTCTCAATTATGTCTATACAACGACTAAAATGCGATAAAACTTGAGAAGATAGTAGTGCATGTAAAAACTGTTTACCGTGAGGATTTAATTGCAACAAAATATGATGAGCGAATCACGGGAAAGGGCTACGAGAGTTCAAAATTAACTAATCGAGAAAGCCAACATTTGAAAAGAGCCCGAAAAAATTATATGGCAATAAATAGAAAAATATGCCACTTCAAATGGGCTAGTAGGTTTTAGTTTCATCACCTCAAAAGAAAAAAAATATAATGTTTAATTATTTATGAGGGAGTTTGTATGGAAAAAATGAAAAACGGGTTTGCACATCCTTGAGAGTCATGAAAAAGAATTCAAATGTTTTGGACGTTATTGGTGTGAAAATAACTTTGAGCTTTGATTTGCTGATTTGATTGAGTTACATTCTTTTAATTCCACATTTTTACACATAAGGAAGATTTTGAGTTCATTCGTTAGGAATATCCAACATACATCGTTCACATATGTTATAGTTATTTGTATTGCTTTTCCTGTCAAATTTGTTCACATCCCTATATTTTCACTATCACCGGCTTGGTTGTTTTTGTGTTCTTTCATGGTGTGATTCTTTGTTATATATTTTGTATGCAAAAATTTTCAAATTCAAAAAGAGAAAGTGGTTCTGCTTGTGACAATCTCCATTTGCAATTATTTGTGTTCTTCTTATTTGTCTATTTGGGGACATCATAAAAAAGGGGAGAACGAATTATGGGGGAGAATTTATTTTCATTCTAATAATGATTTTTGCTTGCTCATAATTGATATTTATTTTTGCTTATCATTATATTTCAATCTGTTGCGCATCACGAGTATTTGTTTCTTGCCTCATGTGTGTAGGTCCCAAATTAAGGAATATTTTTGCAAACCCTGATGAGGACAAAGGAAAAGGCTTGAAGATTTTGATATTTGTTTGAAGACATGTCATCCATTAAGTATTTCCAGTTTTTGGGTTTAATAAGGATATTAAATTGTATGCCCTTTGGTTTTAAATTTGAGGCAACATAATTCGAATTTTTTATATATGTACTGGTATAGACATAGGGGGAGATTTGTAAGGACATGTTTTATAAATGTCTGGGTTAGTATCTAGGCTTTTTAGTCTTATCCTAGATCTCATCATATATGTCGTATACCTCTACTATCGGCTCGTCTCAGTACGATCACCTCTTGACGACCTTAATCCGAATTTTGTGTTTCACCTGCCCATCATCACCTACATCATGCATCATACTCAGTATCATCGTGCTAAATATCTATATCCTATGTTCGTGGCATCATACTCAGTTGGTATTTTTATACAGGAAAAACCCTATGTTCGAACATATCTGTTAAAAGACTAAAATGAACCGATCCGGTTGGTAATTCTATATAGAAAAGTCTTATTACTAAACTAATACGATAATGAAAAAAATTGAACCGATTTGGATGGCGAACCGATCTGATGATCCTTTCCGGACTGATTCGACGATTCAGAAAAATTCGGTGCATCAAATTTGTTTGAGTATCTATAAATTCCATCTTCGGAGCTTTTTTGTTTAGGACTTTGATGGACCACTTTATAGACCTAACACGTCAATTCTTCATATGTTTCAAGCCCAAACACCTTGAGATTAACCTAACACTCATAATTAGACGTGTGAATCATCCTGAACCCTATCATACCCACTCGTGGAGCATCTTATATGGAGAAGAAGGGTCTCTACATTGCTGACCTTGGATCATCTTGAGGGAGCTGTTGTTGATAACAATGAATCGGTGCCCGAGGGTCTTAGCGTGTCAAATTGTATTTCATTATGTATGTAAGTGTTTACAAATCAGATTAAATAAAAAGGTTTTGCCCCTTTGGGGGATTTTTCCTCATTTGTTGTGTATGATTGATCCTTGCTCGATGTGAATATGTTGAATGTCTAATCAATCACCTTTAGATGCATGTCTTAGGTGTGTGTTTAAATCTAGATAATTAAAAATTGGATTTAGTTAAGTTAGTTTCTCTGGTTGAACAAAAAGTTCACTCTCAAAAGTCATGATATCGCCCCCCCTCCAAATTTGGATGAGGATGTTGACAACGAAGAGGATTCAGGGACTCCGTCTTTAACCCTTATTGAATAGGCCATAGGCCTAAATATGTTGGTCGGCCTACCTGCTGCTCCAGTCGATCCTTAGGATAAGGAGAATACCTAGTTTTCTTAGTCTGTCTTTCTTTGCTCCTGTAGTCTTCTTTAGTCTACCCTTTTTTTTGTTCTTATAATATGTGTATTTACTTGTAACACCCTTCTCAATCAATGAAGGAAGTGAATGTTTACTTACTTCTCTGTAATTGATGTTCTTGTTGTTCTTTATTGTGTTTCCCTTAATATGATTATTCTTGACTGTGTTCTTGTGCCCTCATACTTGTTATTTTAAGTTTGATGCAAGAATGGAAGGATTGCTTCTACTGAATAAGATCTATTCAGACGTTGCAATAGTGTGTTTCAAGACGGTCATATGGATTTGATCGAGGAAGTGTTATTAGACTTGCTCGGCTCTGATGTTTCTAACTAATCTAAGGAAGCTTATTCCTACTTGTGAAGTCTTCTTCATCGGGTTGTGGCCAATAATGTTACATATTACTAGATGGTTGAGAAATTACAAGAAGAACACAACTAATCCAAGGCCCGGCTCCATGCCAACTATGAGGCCAAGTACAAAGCTTTCAGTGAAGGGTGGGGCTTTGACGATAAAATTCAAAAAATTACCTCTGTAATGAATAAGGGAGAGATTGCGCTTCAGCAAGAGGTTAAATCATCCCAGGAGATAGCTTCCTTGTTGGTGAACGAAAATAATTCCCCAAGGCATGAACTGGACAACCTGAAGAAATCTAGTGATACCAATCCCAATTAAGCTGCTTCCTTCTGGAAGAGTAGAATGCGAGACTATTGAAGGATTTGGAATCCTTAAAGAATCATAAGCCTAAGTCGGGGCAGTCTTCAAGAAGAGCAATTATTGCTCGGCCTAATGTTGAGGAGAAAAGAACTGCAAAAACTTTGGCCGACCAAGCGACTCACTTGAAGGCCCAAACTTTTGCTATTACTGACCTTTCACGCCTGCTGAAAGCTAAAGATTATTCCATTTACAACCAAGCTACTCAATTAAAGATCAAGAGTGATGTCGTAAAGAAACTTCAGCATCAAGTAGAGAGATTAACTTTCCAATTTCATAAACAACCCAGGGAAGTTTGGATGGATCACTATAATGAGGCGTTATCCCATATAAATAATCATTTAGCTCAGAGTAATCGTGAAGGTTACAAATGGGGATGGACAAACCTCTTAATTTTACTGACATGTGACTAGAATAGTAACTTATGGCACTAGATTGACCCGGGTTTTCTTGACTGTGATAAGCCTCCATTCACACTATATAAGAACTTGATTCCTCCTAATGTTCTTCTGTGATGTTTAATAACTAAGTATTTAGGGAACTATGGCCTCCATGATGAACTTGAGATAGTTTGTCATGCACATTTGATTAATCAATCGAGCAGAAGCAATAGGCAAATGCTGAGTGGTTTTAATTACATCAATTCTCCATAAACTTTGGATAACCCTCCTACTGGCATGGATAAGGCTCAAGGAAAGCGTCCAGTTGAATGATTTTTGTATTTCCTCTTTTATTGTAATTTATTAAACATTGATGAAATGAAATTGAAGGTTTCTTTTTGTCATCTTTGTATTTCTTTTTTGGCCGACTAGATAATCTGTTATGACTAGTTAGTCGGCTCTATTGAGTTATTATTCCTTCGTTATTTAAGATTGTGGTTGTTACTAATCTAGTCCTAAACTAGATAGTTTGTATTGAGACTAGTTAGTTGATTTAAATACTATTGAACGTGCTTAAATGTGAAGAATATGAATATAAAGCCACATATTTTACTAATGTTATTTTTGGATAAAATTGCAATGAGTCTTGTTAACATTAGTTATCAGCGGTAACCAAGTGTGTTAGGAATGTATGTGCGTATTCCATTATTTTGGAATGTGTACATGGATTCTTATATTTAACCCGGTCAAGTAAAACTTGTTTTTAGCCTTTTTAAAGTTGTACACGAAGTTTTACGAGCTTTTTGTTCTTAACTTATCAAAGGTGAAGTTATACATGAAGCATTTTTCTGGAGTTCGAAAAGTTTGAAAACCTAAAGTATAAACTTTTCTGGAGGTGGAAATGGAAAAGTCTGAAAAGCTAAAGTATAAGCTTTTCTGGAGTTGGAAATTTTTAAAGTATAAACTTTTCTGGAATTGGAAAAGTTTGAAAAGCTAAAATGTAAACTTTTATCGAGTTGGAAAAGCTAAAGTGTAAACTTTTCTGGAGTTGGAAAAGTTTGAAAAGCTAAGGTATAACTTTTTATTGTTGATGGTTTCATAAACAAAACATAAAATAGGATAATGACTAAAACAAATTGCTTTTCATTAACTGATTGAGTTTGAACTGAATGAACTGATTACATGGCATAATAAAAATTACTAACAGTACTTGCGCAGATGGTCGGCATTTCAGGTATTCTTGAATTCTTCTCCTACCAAAGTCTCCAATCGATATGTTCCTGGTCGGACCTCTTCTGAGACGATAAGGATCATGCGAGTTGGGATCTAACTTATTTTTATCTGAATGACTTTTTTGAGAACCAGATCTCCTTGCTTCAAGTAGGTCATCTTGACTCTCTAACTATAGAACCTTGCTGTCCGTTGTTAGTAAGCAGCCATCCGAATAGCAACGTCTCCTATGACTTCTTTGATCATATCCAGATCTAGTCACCTCATCATATCACTTTTGGGTGAATTATAATTGAACACTCTGCGATTCGGCAAACCTATCTCTACTAGTATCACTGCCTGAGTGCAAAAAAGTGAGCATGTAAGGTGTCTCTCTTGTTGCTATTCTCGGCGCGGTCTTATAAGACCAAAGTACACTATAGAGCTCATTCATCCACTTGCCTCTAGAATCATCTAGTCATTTATTTGTACCATCTAGAAAAGTTTTTTTGGTGATTTCTATCTAACCATTACATTGAGGGTGGACATGAGCTGAGTAAATCTTTTGAATTCCTGATCTTAAGCAGTATTCTTCAAATTCATCATTATCAAATTATGTGCCATGGTCTGTGATGAAGGCATATGGCATCCCATAATAGCATATGATTTGCTTCCATATGAATTGGAACACCTTTTTATAAGGCATATCCCCTAAAAATTTAGCCTCAACCCATTTTGTAAAGTAATCCACTCCGACGATCAAGTATTTGAACCTCCCTTTTGTGGTTAGCAAGGGTCTGACCAAATATAATCCCCAAATTGTAAATGGATAAGGTAAAGTTATAGGGGTTAAGGAAGCAACTGGCTTTATGTGAACTGCAGCAAACCTCTGGCATTTATCGCACTTTTTTGCAAATAAAAATACAATCAACTTTCATCATCAGCCAATATTAGCATAGCATAGCTATTCGCTGCACCAAGGACCTTTCAGCCAAATGGGTATATTAACAGACCCTTCGGTGGGTCTGTTTATATGTCACATTTATTTATAAATAAAAGATAACTCTCACATGAGAGAACTGGTATATTTGAATATAAAAACTTCACATAAAAAATGTAAGACTGTTGTCTTATGATTAAACACAAAATGATAGATTAGAGAAGTAATAAATCATCAATTAATGGTAAATATTACTGGAATCCTAATTTTCAGTACACCATCCATCCATACTACTCCATCTACATCATCAACTTTAATTAACTAATAGATGTTATTTGATGACTAATATAAGTTCCATGAGACTATTGTGTACTACAAGTTGAATATTAGTAGTGAACTTGCTCAATGATCCACTAGGTTTACATCTTAACCTCAGTGCGAACCTTTAGGCTATTTGAAGATCACATGTCACACCTAATGCTATATTAAAAATCTAGACATCTAGACTAATTTGGAGATAAGATTACAATTAAGAGTTTTTACTAGCAAACTATGTGATTATGGTACACATTTTTATTACATGTAAAGGTTGAGTGATAGAAAATTTATTGAGATCTTATCTAGAAATGATTTGTGGTACTTGGTATGTTAATTTATTATTTAAGGTTACAAAAAAATCAATGCAAATGACTACTAAATGCTTACAGTACACCAGGAGAACTAAATGCTTTAGTCAAGAAAATTAGTGTTACCTTAGAAAAAGGTTTTAGCGCACCAAATTGGAGAAAATACATACAAAGACTTTCAGATACTAATTATAAATCGATGTACAAGACCCAACTGGAGAAACTACATTTGTCCTTTTTAACAAGGTTGCAGAAAAATTAGTTGGATTTCCTCTCTCACAAATTGAGGCATATGATAATAAGGTACACCTATTGCCATATTTATATTAAATTAGCACACAAATACCACTTTTTCCCCTAGCATAATTCCATTTTTTCAGGGCATTATAAAGAAAGGAAATATGATATTCAAGCACATCCTTGAAAAGGAATACATTTTAAATCTAAAACTCAATAAATATAACGTGATGATGGGTAAGGAATACTGCACTGTCACAAAATGCGAGCCATCTTCTAAATATCTTTATTTCGGACCTAACAATTGCGACTCCTCATCAAAGGAATAGTTGGGCTAATTAAAAGATACTCCAGTGAATAAGAGAGGTGCTATTTAATGCAGATAAATTCCCAATGAATTAGTGAGGCTCTTTTTTTTGTTAGTAGTATAAAAAAAGTAGGTATCTGTTGTCAATTTATAAAATATCGCAAGTGCACGGGATATTATAGAATAGCGAGTGTAAGTACAGGTCGAACCCACATAGATTTGTCAATTTTAACTTTTAAAAGAATTACAACAGTCCAAATAAACGAAATGGGATGGAGAATTATTATGAACTACACTAAATAAAAGCAACTACGATAAATGAGAGTAACACAAGATATTTGTAAACAATTAGGATATAATTAGGAGTCGGGGTCCATTTATCACGTAACTAATATTGCACATTAATTTAATGTTGTCATTCCCTTTTTATAACTCAAATTAAACGACTCTCACCGTGTTTAATTCGAAAAATATGACGATTATGATCATAATATTTTTAACGTCTCTAATAGATGGCTAAAATCCCTATTCCCTAGAAAAATACAGGTTTTAAAATTCGCAAATGTATTTAAGCATGGACTATCAAAACAATCAAAGTGCAAGCATAATCCATCAAAAATTACTATTTTTAAATCTCAAAACTTGATTTGACAAAACAATCTTGAAGGTTCTAAAACACACTCTCGTGTCACTTTAAAATGAATACCGAAGCTTTAATAACAATTAAAACAAGTAGGGAATAAGCAACGATAAAATTAACGTGATAATATTAGCTAACTATGATAAACTTCACCCTACTCCTAATATAAGAATCAAGCTACCATAATGAAAGAGAAATTGCAAGAATGAGTAAAAATCTTCATTAATAAACCAAACTTACAAATAGTTCTCTCACAACAATCTTCAATACTCTAAAAAATGATAAAAACTTAGCCCTCAAATTTATTACAATTTCTCAATGTTTCTCCTCGAAATCCTCCAAGAAATTCCTCTCTAATTATCTACGAAATTATGATCCCAAGTGTGACAACCCGAATATAATGATGATAAATTATGTTTAAATCATGATTGGCTTATGTGATATGGATAATATGTTATTAGTACATATATAATGTTAAGTCATTATGTTGAGTCTAATCCTACCTTCATAAAGCATGAAATATCGAATTAGTTACAAATGTGAAATTTTAATTTTCGGTAGGAATGTTCCTGTTGGAGGTTTGTTTTGACCATTATAACATAACAATTAACTTGAGGTGAAAACTAGATATTAATAGACAGCTGAGTTATGGTTGTAACACAATAAACGGTGTGTGAAACGGAGGTCCAAGTAAGAAGTTATACCGAAATTACTAACCAAGGACAAATTTTTCCATTCGTTTAAGTGGCAATTTGTCCTTTATGCCCAATAAGTGTCTTAAATTGATTGGTTGGTGGTGGAGGTTGCTTTGGCCCAATTAAACCCTTGATATATCCTCATTTCGTCAGAAAAATCAGTTTGGGATAGTTTTAGGTTGAGGAAAAAACATTGTGAGGGTTAGGAAGAAGAAAATGAGGAGAAACATTCAGAAAAATTCATAAAAATTCATAAAAAATTACGTAAAAGCCCCTAAGGTAATTCCACCCATGAATCTTGTTATTTTTATTGTATTTATGATTTATGTAATAGAAATATTTGATTTTTTTATTGAACTTTCAACCTTGGGTGCATATCTACGGACATATGCAAGTTTAAACAAAGTTGAATGTGTAAACCCTTAAATTGCTTTGTTTAGTAACCTTGTTTATTCAAACTTCCATATATTTTTGTATGATTACTGAAATTGATTAATTCTAGTTGGAGGTTAACATAGACCCATATATTAATAACATATCCGAAAATTATGTAAATATAGAAAAAAATGAATCTTGGGTGATGGTTTGAAGATCGAGTATGAAATCTGCCCCAAAAGAGTAAATATGCATACCATATGTTTGATGTTTTGCTTGACATAGGAAATGAACCCTGAAAGTTATGAAATTTTAATATTGTGTTATTCAATAGGTTTTATGAAATTGGGTGAAATATCATAGAAAGTTATGATGTATAAAAATTATGAAAATTCTTGGAAGACGACTGAATAATAGATGAGCCTATAGGGCGTATTTGCTATGTGGTAAAGAAATGGGCATATCTTGCTCTAAGAAACTTATAATTATGTACCGTCTTTTGTTTTGGAAACCTAATATGATAAGTATTGTATTACGAAGAAGAATTAAAGTGGGTTTGGGCTATAATTTGAATATGTTAGATATCATTACCGAGTCTAAATGGGACTTCATTTATGATGAATGATTTGAATTGAATCATATGATGCTTATGAATTGAGTTATGTTGAAGTTGTTCTTTGAATTGTTAATATTCTTATGATGATAATAATATTGTAAGAATGATAGGAATAGAAGAATAACTGACTGAACAAGAACCAGATAAAGGAAAAGGGAAAGCTTGTTAAATTTCCAAGGTGAGTGTACTTATGATTGTTTCATATATACAAATATATGAATATATCTCTAAGAGTAGGATTTGTTTGAATACTTCGGTATTCAGGATTTTTTTGGATATTCAAATATCCAGGATTTGTTTGGGTCTTATGATCCAAGATTGGAATTGGACAAATATCCAATGATTTGATTTGTCTTATGGAAAGGATTTGTTGGAACCCATGTCCCAGGATTTGTTATTGCCATTGGGTAGAATTATTTGGATCTTATGATCCAAGATTTGCTATTGCCAATGGGTAGTATTATTCGGATTTTATATCCTCCTATTCGAAATAGAATTATTATTTCATTGTAGGGAAGGAGTACCTCACTAAGCTTAATGCTTACGGTTCATAATTTAACAATTTCAGGTTTGTACGCTGCCAGCTAGGTGGCTATATGACCGATAACCTTGAGAGTTGCACTGGTGGAAAGA
Organism: Sambucus nigra; assembly: GCA_949130495.1. Lineage (NCBI taxonomy): Eukaryota > Viridiplantae > Streptophyta > Magnoliopsida > Dipsacales > Adoxaceae > Sambucus > Sambucus nigra. The sequence continues at coordinate 405,936,836 of OX422220.1, forward strand.
GGTGGGATCTAAATATGGGGATTTTATCATTGCCATGCTAAAGATTTTTATATACTCACCCATTGTATATATTGTGTTAGCATGGATTGAGTTGATGATTGTAAAATTTTATCATAGCTAATCATAGTATTGTATGTTCGCTTAATTATGACTATGATATTGATTTCATTATGGTATAAGAATAATATTATGTTCATTGTGCACATTATGCAGAAAAAATTGATAAATGAATTATATTTCCAATGGGCTCAAGATTATGATCCAATTATTCTAATAACAAATGATTAGTATGTATACTGGGTTTGGGGTGTGACAATTAGTGGTATCAGAACGGCTAAGTTATTAATTTTGGACATGTGTGATAATTAGATGGCAGTCATTGAGTTGATTCGATATTTATGAATATATTTGTTTTGTACTAACCAATAGTTTAATATTATAAACTGTATATATTGGTTGTTAGAACTTCGTTGTATTACAGATAATTCCAGATGGAACCTGAGAATGGACAACATAGAGAAGAGGGAGTAGCTTCTCGTACATATAATACTGAAGAAGGGCAGAGTGTTACTGGAAGGTCCAGATAGCATGAACAACCTACAGAGATGCAAATAATGGCACAGGCAATGATGAGGATGGCAGAGCAACAAGAAAGAAATATGGCGCAAATGGCAGAACAACAGGTTAGATATCTAGAATTAAAGATTGTGGCCAGGATTGAGAAAGATACAAGGAAGGAAATGAAAGATTCCATGAATGAGAAGTTTTTGAAGTTGAATCCTCCAAAATATTCAGGGTCAGTTGAACCTACAGAAGCTGATATGTGGGTCAGGGATCTAGAAACTATCTTTGCAGTTGTGAAGGTTCCAGATAACCAGAAAGTGAATCTAGCTGTGTTTAAGCTGAAAGGAGAGACGAAATATTGGTGGGAAGCTAGCAACCATTTGGTGCCCAGGATGGAAGGTACTGGTGTTATTACTTGGGCTGAATTTATTAAAGCTTTGTATGTTAAGTATTTCCCTAAGGTTTATATGAGGGACAAGTTAAGGGAATTTGTAAATTTGACCTAAGGGAAAATGTCTGTGAGGGAGTATGAGGCTAAATTTACTGCTTTGTCTAGATTTGCTACTAAATATGTGGAGAATGAAGAAGATAAATGTAGTAAGTTTGAAGATGGACTGATTTGGACTAATAAAAATAGAGTGTCCACTTATGAATTATAAGATTATGCTTCTCTGGTAAACAAAGCCACGATAGCAAAAAGAAAAATTAACCAAGGGGTGGCGAGTAGAGAGAGTTTTAGGAAAAGTAAATTCGACGCATCTCACTGTAAGGGAGGTGAGGGTTGAAGTGTTAAGATGGAACCTCATAAATTTCAGAGAGGTGGTGGAGATAGTGGTAGAGGTCAGGGTAGATTTGGTAGAGATACCAAGGGTGAAGGATCTTTTGGTTCAATCAGAAAGTCAGGGAGAGGTGAGGCCCCAATAAGATGTGTTACATGTTTCTTTTGTAAAGAGGAAGGGCATTATAAATCTGAGTGTCCTAAGCTTAAGGGATTGAAATGCTACCTTTGTCATCAAGTTGGGCATATTAAGAAGAATTGTCTGTAGTTATCAGAGACTCCAGCAGCACATAGTGAAGTAGCAAGCAGAGTGTTATCTCCAGGCAGTGCAGTGAAAAGTATGGGCAGAGGACGAGCTAGTAGTTCCAAACTCCAGATGTGGTGACAGGTACACTTTCTGTTAATGATAGAAGTGCTTATGTTTTGATTGATCCTGGTTCCACACATTCTTTTGTGTCCTAAGCTTTTACTGTATACCTGAATAGACCATGTACTCGTTTAGATGTGGGGTTGGGTATTTATATGCCTATGGGGGATATGGTTGTCTCTGAATATGCTTTTCGTGATTATGTTTTGACTGTGGGTGCTAGAAATATAGTTATAGATCTACTTCCATTGGATATTTATGATTTTGATATAATCCTGGTAATGGATTGGTTATCTAAATATCATGCATCTATGGATTGTTTCTGTAATGAAGTTGTTTTTAATATGCCTGGTGAGCTTGAATTTAAATTTGTGGGGGAAAGGAAAATTGTTCCCAGTTGCATCATTTCTGCTATTCAGACGAGGAAATTATTGAGTAAGGGTTTTGAGGGTTTTATTGCATATTTACTTGACGCTAGGAAGGGGGAGTTACAATTAGTCGATGTTCCTATTGTACGGGATTTTCCAGAAGTGTTTCTTAGTGAGTTGTCGGGGTTACCCCCAGAGAGAGAAGTTGAATTTAGTATTGAATTGGAACCGAGGACAACCCTTATTTCTATGGCACTGTATAAAATGGCACCTGCTGAGTTGAAAGAACTCACGATTCAGTTGCAGGATTTTCTTGATCGGGGGTTCATGTAGCCTAGTGTATCTCCATGTGGTGCACCAGTTTTATTTGTGAAGAAGAAAGATGGTACCATACGTTTGTGTATTGATTATAGGCAACTGAATAAAGCTACAATTAAGAAAAAATACCATTTACCGCGTATAGATGATTTATTTGATCAGTTATAGGGTGCTAAAGTGTTTTCAAAAATAAACTTACGATTGAATTATCATCAGTTGAGGGTCAAGGAGAGTGATATTTTTAAAACTGCTTTTCGTACTCGGTATGGTCATTTTGAATTTTTGGGGATGCCTTTTGGGGTGACTAATGTGTAACAACCCTCGATTTTGGGAGGCTCATTTTATATTAATTTTATCGCATAAGGTAATTATATAAAATGTGGGGACTGGAGTAAATATTAATTGAATGAAATAGAAGTAAATATTTACTGAAATGTTGTATATATACTATATATGTAGGTAAATATCTTTATGTTGTATATTTTATAGTGTCGTGTATATTAAATGACATTATAGTTTAAATGTTAGTGGGACTCTAAATAAATTATAAAATTTCCGGACGCCAGTTTAGAGGATGTAGTTAGTCTCAGATGGTGCGAGACAGTCAAAATAAGTTCCATATTGTATTTCTGGGTTCCGGGCACTTTTGACTGGTTTTAACTTAAATGCGTATTTGGGAGTCATTTTAATGTGGTGTTAACCATTTAAGTTGGGAGTTTTAACTTAAACCACGATTTTAGTCTTCTAAAATTCCGTATTTTTCCCCATTTTATGTCTTGAACATAGAGAGAAAAAGAGAGAAAGAAAGAAGAAGAGAAAAGAGGAGAAAGAAGAAAAAAATAAAGATTGAAGATGGATTGTTGCTGCTACTCAAGGAAATCTGAATTTGTAACCCTAAGGCAAGTTTTCTACTTGCTAATATGTGATCTAAGATGAATAATTTGTATGATAGTTGTGGATTTGCATTTATGGATCAAAAATGGAATTTATGGGATTTAAACCCTAATCTTAGTTTTGATGATAAAATTGTGAGTTTTAATAGTTATAAATCATGTAGGAAAATATTTGGGTAGATAAAAGTTGTTGGTTGTGTTCAAAATGAAAGAGATTTGAGATTTGGGTTTAGTTTTTAGTAGAAGAAGAGCCCTAGGTCTGCTATGACCGGTCGACCGCGGTTCCAGGACCGGTCGACCGGGCCTTCGGGAGCAGGTTTACTGCTTTTCTACAAAGGCATAAAATTCTTATGCAGTCGACCGCGGTCCCCTGATCGGTCGACCGGCCATTCCATTTTGAACTTTCTGCTTTTCTCCATAGGCAAAACCTTGAGACGCGGTCGACCGCGGTCTTGGGACCGGTCGACCGGTCCCCTGTTTTTCACCTTTAAACCTTATTTTGTTTCCTAGGTTTATTCTCTTTGATAGGAACTAGGAACCTTCTTGTATGAAGCAAACTTAGAGTCATAGAGTTCTTGATGAGTTGAGATACTACCCTAGATTAGAAATGGTTTAGGCGGGGTTTTCCGGGGTTATGCCGATTGATGTTAGGGAATTCTTTCTTCTAGTTGATTTCTATTAAACTAGGGGATGCATTATTATGTTTGGGAGACCTTAGAAGCTCATTGGAGCTATGTTATTCTTGATGGTTTATAATATCTATCAACGAATCTTGGGAAAATAATTGAAAGTCTATTTATTCCTTGAGGTCAAAATGACAATGTAAATACGTATGGCTCCGGATTTAAAAAAGGCGAAATATTTACAAAATGTAAATGAATATGGTTTCGGATAAATGGAAATATACATTTGCTAAAATGTAATTAGGTATGGAAATGATGGTAAATTATAATTTACTTAATCTTTAACATGATAAATGGTAATTTGGTTAAACACACCTCTCTAAATGACATCATAAGGGAAGTTCGCGCGCTTGGTGATGCCCCCTGGCTAATGAATGCAGGGTGGATATAGTCCTAGGCCATATGTGCGATTATGTTATGTTTTCTGCGCTGGTGAGGGGATTCCGGGTGTGGTCTTGACTCTCCCGCAGGCATATGGCCGCTTCCCGACGTTGCGTTATGAGCCCAGGTTGTCTTGTATAGATAGGCCTTGGAAGATGATGGTCATTTAGGGGCGCGCCAAGTGGGGAAACTCGGAGGGGCGGTCTTAGAATCGTTGTATGCATAAGAATATAACCATTCTAAATCAAGTGGGACTTGATGTATGATAAATGCCATAAAGACCATTTAATGTTGATTATATTCCTGCTAAGGAATGGTAATGCCAGGATGGGCATGTAATTAAAATAAAATCCACAAAGAGCTTAAAATTGAGATAAAATCCATAAAGAGCTTATAGTTAGAGATATATTTTCCTGTTGAGGAATAAACTATGAAATGAATCGGGGTATATGATAGAAGTTTAAATTATGTTGAATCTTTCTTTTCTCCTGCTTAGTTAAATTAAACTCATGCTTTTCTTCATTTCGTTAGCTTATGCTGTAGAACTGTGTAAATAGATTTGTTTTTGTCTTTTCTAGCATGATGATATTCATAATTGTCATACTCTTTATTCATCTGGTAATCATATAGAACCGGGCTCTGACCCGTTTATATTTCTTGTTGCACATGCATCTTATCTCCGCTCAGGTACTCCGCCTCAAGGATGCCTGATTTGAATTCCTATTCTGATGTCTTCGGCGAGCCGTGATGCATTCCGGGTATTACGGGACATATTGGTATAGACGTTCTCATTTTTTGTATTCTAGCTATGATCGGGTCTTTTTACTCGGGCTAGAGGCCCAAACTTTTGTAATTGATTAATGAAATGCAATATGTAACATATTGAACTTGTGTATTATTGTTGTATCAGTATGTGACCGACGGCAAAATCGGTCCCCCTATTGTACACTTATGTGGGTGTAGTATAACTTAGTCTGGATTTCCACTTTCTATTTATTGGGTTGTTAAGTTGTTTTCTTTTATTTACTTTCAAATCAAAAAATTTTGGCAACCCGTTTTTCTAAAATAAGGAGTGGTTATCCCGCATACTTCTTATTTTGTTGTGATGCTGAGAATGATTCCATCCATGATTCCTTTATTTTGGAGTATCGGGCTGGCCAACCCCTATTTCGGATTGGCGGGTTGTCACAGATGGTATCAGAGCATCAGGTTCTAGAGTCCTTAGGAATCGGTGTGGATGCGTTACGTCTTCAGTGTTACTTTTGATTTGATATAGAGCCTTAGGATTAAGATCGTTGATTTCTCTTGTGAGATTTCGTTCTTCCGCCCGGAGGTAGAACCCATAGAATCTTTTTCGCATTCGTGTGAGATTTCTAGGTCAATTGAAGAGGGGCGCCAGAGAAGGTTGTTGTGTAGGCGTCGTGAGATGGGATTACTAGAAACTGTGATTTGTGGTCGGGGATGAGGACTTCTTTGGAAGGTCGCTTCCCTTTTTGTAGCATATCCTTGTTTTGCTACTGCGACTACTGATTACAGTGAGTATAGTTTTCCCAAGTAACGCTAGAAGCAGAGAGTGGTATTAAGCTTGAGATCCCCAGTGATGTTAAATCAAAGCGGAGAAGTGCCCTGAAGGAGGACGGAGGAAAATCCTTCACCCGTAGGAGTCGTGTTGAAATGGTGAGAACATAGTCGCCATAATTGTGGGTGTAGGAAGTTTTCCCATGGGGAAGACCGAGGAACATTTTAACAACAAGTTTCTCTGGGGTGACTGGGCGGAGGGGAAGGTAGATCCTCATATGTTCACGCGAGGCTCGGTCAAAGGCCGATATGTGAATAAAGAGTTGTGCGATTAAGGAGATCGTACACGACAGAAACGGAGGTATAAGGGAGAGCCCTCCAAAGGAATGACAGGCTCCAGAATAAGTGTTGTTAACACTTTTGATGGAGCAGTGATCATGAAACCCCATTGGTGGACATCCGCTTGGGGAGGTTTCATTGAACTAAGGAAAAGGAAGCCGGTATCGTGTTCTCTTTTACTGAGAAAGTAAGAGGGACTGTGTGGATAATTGTTTGGCAGCTAGGGGTGGAACAATGGTTATGACGTGGAAGAACCACGCATTTTCATTATGTTGCTTGGAGAACGAGGGCAAGGATAATGTGCCTGGTTGAGGAGAGGTGGAAATAAGGTTAGTTCGTGGAAGGCTCGAATATGGAGTCTGAGAGCCATTAGTATTGACCCGGAGTACTTGGCTTAAATTGTTAGTGGGAATTCCACCTTATTAGTAGGTGGTGTATTCCTTAGGATAAGATTTAGTAATATTGTATCTACGATAGATTCGAGTGTGTATATTGAGCCTATAGTAGTATTGACGCTATTATATAAGGGTAATGATATGACTTCCGTGGCATGGAAGTTCTATCTTTTCTTCACTCGTTATGAAGCGAGTGATGATATTTTAAATGTATGTGTCATATGTGATAATTGGTATGAGTGTTTTACTACTTGTTTGCATTGTATGTGGATGTTATGACTTATCTCCACGACCAACAAAGTTAAGTAGTAATGCATAGGAGGGGTTCCTTGTTTGGATTCCGCTTTTACGGGACGCTCCACGCGTGAACCTTAACAACGTTGGGAGTGGAGAGATGTTACTTTTCCTTTCTCTTATTTTATATATTATATGTGAAAAAAAAGATATTTTAGTTGGTTTGGGGTGATAGGAGGCAAATAGGATTGCAAGGCTATCTCACTTCTAGCTTCGGAATGGAACTAGTTGTTCTATAATATCTCTCCTGGATACAGGTTGAGAATTTATAGAGGTGGATCGAGGTAGGTAGGAGATTTTTTATTTTATTTTATTTTATTTGTTGTGTTATCTTGCGTGAGTGTTTGATTGTTTGTTTGCCTTGTTTTTGTTGTTACGCTTATCTCCATGACCAACTGGTTAAGTAGGCATGCGTCGGAGGGGTTCCTTGTTTGGATTTCGCTTCGGCGAGACACTCCGCCGCATGAACACTTAACGATGTTGTGATTGGAGAGACGCTATCCTTTTCTTTTTCTTTTCTTTTATTTATTTTTTTGTTAGAAGTGGGATTGGAAGGATTAGCCGAGAATCACGTAGTAGAGTGATTAAGGGCTACTAAAGTGCGAGATAGAAGCAACGTATATAGTTCTCTCCTCTGATCGATGTGAGGGAGACTGAGATACGAAGTAAAATTGAGACTTCGGGTTATGCCTTGATAAGAAGGCTATTTGAAAAGATGTATATATGTTATGGGATAAAATTTATGAGACTTCACAGAAAGTGAATGTCTGATCAGTTAAAATCTGTAATGATGTTATGGTAAGGTGTAGAAGTAAAATTTTGTTAATAGAATTGTAAATTAAATTTTACCGATCCCGATCAGGTGTTTTAGACTGTCATATCTCGATGACCGACAATGCGAGGTAGTAGTGTAACGGGAGGGTTCCTTGTTTGGATTTCTCTTCGGCGAGACGTCCCACGCATGAACCCGAGCGAATATCAGAAGTTGAGTAAGCTCTTGGGCACTAGGGATATATTTAGTATTATATGCTTACGATTTAGGGAGGATATATATAGATAGACCTTAGGATTTTTAGGATGTAAGACCTTGAGGGTAGGTGGCGTTAGTTTAGGATGGTTGTTAGGAGTTGACCTCGAATAAGTTGTGGGTTAACTCTATAAGGGATTAGATCCTTAGGGATGAGATTTATGGGGTCTCGATAGGTTGGTAGGTTCGGCCGAAGGATATGAGGCCTTTCTTAGGAATGATGTTACGTTGGTAACTTCACTTCCGGGGAGTTAAAAGGGCGGGTGGACCCTCACTCCTGAGACCATGATAGTAAGCTCGAGAGTGAGTTTAATGAGTAAGTTTCTGCCAGGATTGGGGAGTAATAATACTGGAGCAAAGACCCATTGTTTATGTGTCTCACCAGCTTAAACTTGTGGGAAGTATTACCCCATGCTTGAATTAAAAATTCATCATGGTAGTGATCACCTTAAATAGATAAGGCACTACTTCCTGGATAGGAAATTTGGTCCTTCTCATAAGCAACAGGTTGTTGCAATACGTTGTGGGAGAAATTGAGTTGGTGCTCGGAGTTCAGAAGGACTAGTGATTGGATATTTTCTCATTCGCTAAGGGAATGCGATCTGGGTGGTAGGTGCATCGAGTAGAAAACCCACCGGAGATATTGGTGAGGGCATAGGAAGACAAATGAAACAAACATGACTAGGGAGACTTTGTAGTAAGAATATTCTGGTCTATGATTGATCATTTCCCCTACTCGCGTGAAGAGGAGTAGCGGTGAAGTGAAGAAGGGTATATTCATAGACGTTTGCATTTTAGTGCCGGGACCGTTCTGGTCATGATCCTATTTGAGAAAATGGTTGATCGTTCGACCAGACTGGTGCATTTCCGACCATTTTAGATGGACTTCATGTAGTAGAGTACGCTCCATTCTTGATGAAGGAATGGTAGGATTGTAGTAGGTGCCTATTAAAATAGGGTGGACCAAGACTAGATATTCGTGTCGGAGGTTTAGTAAAAGTTTCCGTGAAGTAATGGGGACCGTATGGAAGTGGCATATATCCTGCCACCCTAAAGTGGATGGGTGAAAGGGAGGAAATTGATTTATGCCAAAAGACATATCACGAACGGGCGCCTTAGTATACATAGTAGATGGGAGCAGTAATTGTATGGATAGAGATTCCCGTACAACCATTAGGTTTTTGGAATGGTCTTATGGATCATTTCCTAAGGCATGGTATCGCGAGTGGCCTAGCGTGGTCGGTTGAGTAATTCGCCTACTTGTTGGATGGAACCAACGGGTAATATGTTCCTTGGACTTGGAGTGGTCTCGGGACATTTCTTTAAGGATTTGGCTTTTGAGCCATACACCTTGATGAGATACGTCAATGCGAGGGAAAGCTGAGTAGCGTTGGGGTTAAGCCACTGAGAGTTGGTATGGATGTCCCGAGGTGAGAGGTAACATGATGCTGGAGGTTAGGCTATTTGTGCCGAGTCACGTGGACATCGCCTTTCGCCGTAGGAAGCTAAAATAGATAGTGAGAGAGGGAACGCTTTGTGCTATGCTAGAGCACAAAGGAGATAGACTGAGATCGATAGAATCGTCCTTAGTCTGAGTCCTTTTGGGACATCGCGATAACGAGGGATTTGTTTAGGATGGTAGAATCCTAGTTTAGAGTAGTATACCCTTTTATGAGAATTGGGTATGCCCGAATTTTGGGGGCAAAATTCCCTCGTAAGGTGGGGGGAGGGGGAGTATGTAACAACCCTCGATTTTGGGAGGCTCATTTTATATTAATTTTATCGCATAAGGTAATTATATAAAATGTGGGGACTTGAGTAAATATTAATTGAATGAAATAGAAGTAAATATTTACTGAAATGTTGTATATTTACCATATATGTAGGTAAATATCTTCATGTTGTATATTTTATAGTGTCGTGTATATTAAATGACATTATAGTTTAAATGTTAGTGGGACTCTAAATAAATTATAAAATTTCCGGACGCCAGTTTAGAGGATGTAGTTAGTCTCGGATGGTGCGAGACAGTCAAAATAAGTGCCATATTGTATTTTTGGGTTCCGGGCACTTTTGACTGGTTTTAACTTAAATGCGTATTTGGGAGTCATTTTAATGTGGTGTTAACCATTTAAGTTGGGAGTTTTAACTTAAGAGACGATTTTAGTCTTCTAAAATTCCTTATTTTCCCCCATTTTATGTCTTGAACATAGAGAGAAAAAGAGAGAAAGAAAGAAGAAGAGAAAAGAGGAGAAAGAAGAAAAAAATGAAGATTGAAGATGGACTGTTGTTGCTACCCAAGGAAATCTGAATTTGCAACCCTAAGGCAAGTTTTCTACTTGCTAATATGTGATCTAAGATGAATAATTTGTATGATAGTTGTGGATTTGCATTTATGGATCAAAAATGGAATTTATGGGATTTAAACCCTAATCTTAGTTTTGATGATAAAATTGTGAGTTTTAATAGTTATAAATCATGTAGGAAAATCTTTGGGTAGATAAAAGTTGTTGGTTTTGTTCAAAATGAAAGAGATTTGAGATTTGGGTTTAGTTTTTAGAAGAAGAAGAGCCCTAGGTCTGCTATGACCGGTCGACCGCGGTTCCAGGACCGATCGACCGGGCCTTCGGGGGCAGGTTTACTGCTTTTCTACAAAGGCATAAAATTCGTGCGCAGTCGACCGTTGTCCCCTGATCGGTCGACCGGCCATTCCATTTTGAGCTTTCTGCTTTTCTCCATAGGCAAAACCTTGAGACGCGGTCGACCGCGGTCTTGGGACCGGTCGACCGGTCCCCTGTTTTTCACCTTTAAACCTTATTTTGTTTCCTAGGTTTATTCTCTTTGATAGGAACTAGGAACCTTCTTGTATGAAGTAAACTTAGAGTCCTAGAGTTCTTGATGAGTTGAGATACTACCCTAGATTAGAAATGGTTTAGGCGGGGTTTTCCGGGGTTATGCCGATTGATGTTAGGGCATTCTTTCTTCTAGTTGATTTCTATTAAACTAGGGGATGCATTATTATGTTTGGGAGACCTTAGAAGCTCATTGGAGCTACGTTATTCTTGATGGTTTATAATATCTATCAACGAATCTTGGGAAAATAATTGAAAGTCTATTTATTCCTTGAGGTCAAAATGACAATGTAAATACGTATGGCTCCGGATTTAAAAAAGGCGAAATATTTACAAAATGTAAATGAATATGGTTTCGGATAAATGGAAATATACATTTGCTAAAATGTAATTAGGTATGGAAATGATGGTAAATGATCATTTACTTAATCTTTAACATGATAAATGGTAATTTGGTTAAACACACCTCTCTAAATGACATCATAAGGGAAGTTCACGCGCTTGGTGATGCCCCCTGGCTAATGAATGCAGGGTGGATATAGTCCTAGGCCATATGTGCGATTATGTTATGTTTTCTACGCTGGTGAGGGGATTCCGGGTGTGGTCTTGACTCTCCCACAGGCATATGGCCGCTTCCCGACGTTGCGTTATGAGCCCAGGTTGTCTTGTATAGATAGGCCCTGGAAGATGATGGTCATTTAGGGGCGCGCCCAGTGGGGAAACTCGGAGGGGCAGTCTTAGAATCGTTGTATGCATAAGAATATAACCATTCTAAATCAAGTGGGACTTGATGTATGATAAATGCCATAAAGAGCATTTAATGTTGATTATATTCCTGCTAAGGAATGATAATGCCAGGATGGGCATGTAATTAAAATAAAATCCACAAAGAGCTTAAAATTGAGATAAAATCCATAAAGAGCTTATAGTTAGAGATATATTTTCCTGTTGAGGAATAAACTATGAAATGAATCGGGGTATATGATAGAAGTTTAAATTATGTTGAATCTTTCTTTTCTCCTGCTTAGTTAAATTAAACTCATGCTTTTCTTCATTTCGTTAGCTTATGCTGTAGAACTGTGTAGATAGATTTGTTTTTGTCTTTTCTAGCATGATAATATTCATAACTGTCATGCTCTTTATTCATCTGGTAATCATATAGAACCGGGCTCTGACCCGTTTATATTTCTTGTTGCACATGCATCTTGTCTCCGCTCAGGTACTCCGCCATAAGGATGCCTGATTTGAATTCCTATTCCGATGTCTTCGGCGAGCCGTAATGCACTGCGGGTATTACGGACATATTGGTATAGACGTTCTCATTTTTTGTATTCTAGCTATGATCGGGTCTTTTTACTCGGGCGAGAGGCCCAAACTTTTGTAATTGATTAATGAAATGCAATATGTAACATATTGAACTTGTGTATTATTGTTGTATCAGTCTGTGACCGACGGCAAAATCGGTCCCCCTATTGTACACTTATGTGGGTATAGTATAACTAAGTCTGGATTTCCACTTTCTATTTATTGGGTTGCTAAGTTGTTTTCTTTTATTTACTTTCAAATCAAAAAAAATTGGCAACCCGTTTTTCTAAAATAAGGAGTGGTTATCCCGCATACTTCTTACTTTGTTGTGATGCTGAGAATGATTCCATCCATGATTCCGTTATTTTGGAGTATCGGGCTGGCCACCCCCTATTTCGGATTGGCGGGTTGTCACATAATGCTCCAGCTGTATTCATGGATCTTATGAACCGGGTACTTCATCCTTTTGTTGATTCATTTGTGATAGTTTTTATTGATGATATTCTGATTTATTCATGTGATATGGTTGAACATGAAAATCATCTCATAACTATTTGAATATGTTAAAAGATAAGAAGTTGTATTCTAACTTTAGCAAGTGTGAATTTCGGCTATCACAAGTTGTATTTTTAGGCCACGTTATTTCTGGAGATGGTATATGTGTTGATCCTTAAAAAGGTAGAGGCTATTGTAAAATGGGAGAGGCCTAATAACGTGATTGAGGTGAGGAGTTTTCTGGGTTTAGTTTGGTATTATAGAAGGTTTATTAAGGGATTTTCTTCGATTGCCTTGCCAATGACTAAACTAAACCCGGAAAAATGTTAAGTTTGAATGGAATTCTGATTGCGAAAATAGTTTCGATGAATTGAAAAAGAGGTTGGTAACTGCACCTGTTCTTACTATTCCGCATGGTGGAGATGGATTTGTTATTTATACTGATGCTTCACATCAGGGGTTGGATTGTGTTTTTATGCAGCATGGTAAAGGTATTTCTTATGCTTATGGGCAGTTACGTACACATGAACGTAATTATCCTACACACAATTTGGAACTTCGTGCTATTGTGTTTGCTTTGAAATTATGGCGTCATTATCTATATGGTGAGGTATGTAAAATTTTTACTGACCATCAAAGCCTTAAGTATTTATTTACTCAGAAGGAGTTAAATTTGAGGCAGAGGCGGTGGATGGAGTTAATTAAAGCTTATGATTGTACAATTCACTACCACCTAGGGACGGAAAATGTAGTTGCAAATGCTCTGAGTAGAAAGTCTTCGGGCAGGTTATCTTGTATTCGGTGTGCTAGAGTTTCCCACATCATAGAGTTGTGATTGATGGGAGTAGAATTGAATCTAGCAGATGGGTACATGTTCTTTGCACATGTACGCGTAAGGATTTTCTTAGCTACCCGTATTCGTGATTTGCAAAGTCAAGATCCCTTTCTTGAGAATAAACGACAAGATGTCCGAGATGGTAAGTCTGAAGATTTTTTTATTGTGAATGATGGCACTTTATTGTATAAGCAACGGTTATGTGTGCCTAATGTGGGTGGATTGAAAGATGAAATTTTATATGAGACTCATAATTCCATTTATACTATGCATCCCAGTAGTACTAAAATGTATAGGGATTTAAAGGAGAATTATTAGTGGAATAATATGAAAAAGGAAATACCGAATTTTGTTGCTAGGTGCCTTATATGTCAGCAAGTGAAAGTGGAGCATCAGAAACCTACTGGTCTACTTCAGCCATTGCTAATATCGAAATGGAAATGGGATCATGTAACGCTGGATTTTGTGGTTGGGCATCCTCGATCTCAGAAGGGGTCAAATTCGATTTGGGTAGTGGTGGACAGATTGACTAAGTCCACTCATTTTCTAGCAGACAAGACTATGTATACAGTTGATAGGTATGCTAGATTATATGTTAATGAGATTATTCGATTGCATGGATCACTGGTATCTATTGTTTCAGATAGGGACCCTACTTTTACATCTAGATTTTGGGATAGCTTGCAGTATGCTATGGGTACTAACTTAAAGTTTAGTACGACTTTTCATCCTCAGACAGATGGGCAGTCTGAAAGGACAATACAGATTTTGGAAGATATGCTTAGAGCTTGTCTGCTTGATTTTAAAGGAAATTGGGATGAATATTTTCCTTTGATAGAATTTTCATATAACAATAGTTTTCAATCTACTATTGGCATGGAGCCATATGAAGCGTTGTATGGTAGATGGTGTCGTACACCCGTATATTGGGGTGAAGTTGGTGAAAGGAAGATAGAGGGTCCAGAGTTGATTGAAGTCACCACCGAAAAAGTGAAGATTATTTAAGATATAATGAGAATGGCTCAAAGCAGATAGAAAAGTTATGCGAATAAGGGACGAAAAGATTTAGAATTTCATAAGGGGGATTACGTTTATATTCGGATATCTCCATGGAAAGGAGTTATGAGGTTTGGAGAGAAAGGTAAATTAAGTCCATGCTACATTGGACCTTATGAAATTCTTGAGAAAGTCGGGATGGTTGCCTACAAGTTAGCGTTACCACAGGAGTTAGCACGATTACATGATGTTTTCCATGTTTCTATGTTGAGAAAGTATGTAGCGGATCCTTCACATGTATTGGTGGAACAACCTATTGCGTTAAAAGAAGATTTGAGCTATGAGGAAGAACCACTTGCAATCAATGATAGGAAAGAACAAATATTGAGATCAAAAGTGATCCCACTTATGAAATTTGTGTGGAGAAGGCATTCCATGGAAGAAGCTACATGGGAGAGTGAGGATAGCATGAAGATGTGTTATCAGTATTTGTTTGATTCAGACAACCAAAGTATGTCAATTTCAAGGACGAAATTTCCTAAGAGGGGGAGAATTGTGACAACCCGAATATAATTATGATAAATTATGTTTAAATCATGATTAACTTATATGATACGGATAATATGTTATTAGTATATATATAATGTTAAGTCATCATGTTTAGTCTAATCCTACCTTCATAAATCATGAAATATCGAATTAGTTACAAATGTGAAATTTTGAAGTTTTCGGTAGGAATGTTCCCGTTGGAGGCTCGTTTTGACCATTATAACGTAACAATTTTCTTAAGGTGAAAACTAGATAGTAGTATACAGGTGAGTTATGGTTGTAACATAGCAAAAGGTGTGTGAAAAAGATGTCCGAGTAAGATGTTATACCGAAATTACTAACCAAGGGAAAATCTATCCATTCGTTTAAGTGATAATTTGTCCTTTATGCCCAATAAGTGTCTTAAATTGATTGGTTGGTGGCGGAGGTTGATATGGACGATTTAAACCCTTGAGATATCCTCCTTATCAGAAAACTCATTTTGGGATAGTTTTAGGTTGAGGAAAAAGAATTGTGAGGGTTAGGAAGAAGAAAGTGAGGAGAAACATTTAGAAAAATTCATAGAAAATTACGTAAAAGCCCCTAAGGTAATTCTACCCATGAATCTTGTTATTTTTCTTGTATTTATGATTTATATGATAGAAATAATTTATTGTTTATTGAACTTTCATGCTTGTGTTCATATGTAGGGACATATGCAAGTTTACACAAAGTTGAATGTGTAAACCCTTAAATCGGTTTGTTTAGTAACCTTGTTTATTCAAACTTCCATATCTTTTTGTATGATTTCTGAAATTGATTAATTCCAGTTGTAGTTAACATAGACCCATATATTCATAACATATCCTAAAATTATGTAAATATAGAAAAAAAAAGAATCTTGGGTGATGGTTTGAAGATCGGGTATGAAATCTGCCCTAAAAGAGTAAATATGCATACCATATGTTTGATGTTTTGCTTGACATAGCAAATGAACCCTAAAAATTATGAAATTTTAATATTGTTTTATTCAATATGTTTTCTAAAATTGGGTAAAATATCATAGAAAGTTATGATGTAAAAAAATTATGAAAATTCTTGGAAAATGACTGAACAATAGATGAGCCTATAGGGCGGATTTGCTATGTGGTAAAGAAATGGGAATATCTTGATCTAAGAAACTTAGAATTATGTTTCGTCTTTTGGGTTGGAAACCTAATATGATAAGTATTATATTGTATTACCAAGAAGAATTAAAGTGTGTTTGGGCTGTAATTTGAATATGTTAGATATCATTACCAAGTCTAGATGGGACTTCATTTATGATAAATGATTTGAATTGAATCATATGATGCTTACGAATTGAGTTATGTTAAAGTTGTTCTTTGAATTGTTAATATTCTTATGATGATACTAATATTATAAGAATGATAGGAAGAGAAGAATAACCGACTGAACAAGATCTAGATAAAGGAAAAGGGAAAGCTTGTTAAATTTCCAAGGTGGGTGTACTTATGATTGTTTCATATATACAGATATATGAATATAGCTCTAAGAGCTGGATTTATTTGAATACTTCGGTATTCAGGATTTGTTTGGATATTCAAATATCTAGGATTTGTTTGGGTCTTGTGATCCAGGATTGGAATTGGACAAAGATCCAATGATCTAATTTGTCTTATGACAAGGATTTGTTGGAACCCATGTTCCAGGATTTGTTATTGCCAATGGGCAGAATTATTTGGATTTTATGATCCAAGATTTGTTATTGTCAATGGACAGGATTGTTCGGATTTCATATCCTCCTATTCGATATAGAATTGTTATTTCATTGTAGGGAAGGAGTATCTCACTAAGCTTAATGCTTACGGCTCATAATTTAACAATTTCAAGTTTGTACGCTGCCAGCTAGGATACCATATGATTGGTAACCTTGAAAGTTGCACCGTTGGAAAGAGTCGAGGTCTAAATATGGGGATTTTATCATTGTCACGCTGAAGATTTTAATATACTCACACATTGTATATATTGCGTTAGCATGGATTGAGTTGATGATTGTGAAATTTTATCATAGCTAATCAGAGTATTGTATGTCCGCTTAATTATGACTCTGATATTGATTTCATTATGGTAGAGAATAATATTATGTTCATTATGCACATTATGCAGAAAAATATTGATAAATGAATTATATTTCCAATGGGCTCAAGATTATGATCCAATTATTCTAATAACAAATGATTAGTATGGATACCGGGTTTGGGGTGTGACACCAAGGGTCCTTTTCATTAGCCGATTGGTTTTTATAGCTATCTCTCCACCTTTTTAATCTTTGGATCGTGATAAGGGACGGAATCCCCCCCCCCCCCAACCACTCGAAAACTCTTATCTTTTCTGGTTGAACACGCATGCCGAGTTTCGTCCAAATCAGAGAATAAAAATTTTGATGTTTTTACGATTTTAGAAGTGCAAAAACAGCTTTTTTCGAATGACCGTAAAAATCAACTTTTTCGCTCCTTTTTTGAATCGATCATCAATTTGCACGAAATTCCATCATTACCTGCAAAAATTTCACTAGGTAAATTTTTTCATAAATTAGCACAAGAATATTATAAAATTATCAAAGTGCCCATTTTTTACTTTTAATTGCCATTTTCAATATGAATTCAATCATTCTCGCATTTTTTTTCCTCTTTTTAATTAAAAAGTCCTAAGAACTTATTAAATACACTAAAATGGGACTAATAAAGTATAAATTTGGGTATAAAATATACAAAATAATGCACTCATCAAATACCCCCAAACCTAAACTTTGCTAGTCCTCGAGCAAAACTAAAATTTAAAATCTAACTCACTTTCGTAGGAATCACGATTGCACTTAGCATGTGCAACAAGTCTTTAAACCCCTAGTCGTTAAACCCCTAGTGGATGAGTTTTGTCTCGTGAGGGTTTGCAGTGAATATATTCACAAAATTCAAAAACTTGTCTCAATACAAAAGGCACAAAAGCAATATAACCAAGTTTGAATGCAAACTTCATAATTATAGTAGAACTTCACTTTTCAATCTCAACTTATCATGTGTGTGTGCATAGCCAATATAACCGGCCATTTCAAAAGATTTGATCGTTAAATTTCTTATCCGAAAGTTCGTTTTGATTTCAAAATCTCATGGAATGCGCTCTCAATCGAACACTCGAAAATGGGTTATTTTCTCTCGGTATATGTGAATAAAAGAGTAAATTTAAATGAAAAATTTTCACATATACATGATCAAAATGGACTTTTATATAATGGATGAATATGATCTCATGAACAGAAAATCGATTACTTGTTGAAAACATTAAATAACACCATAGATCCTATTCATCTTCTCTCCACACCTTAACTAACTTCACTTGAGATCGATTAGGACTTTCTTTGGTTGTATTGTAGGCTCGGATTTTGGCTAGAAAGAATGGATGTTTGGAGTTCAGGAAATTTTTCTCACCTCCATTTTCACATTTTTGTTTCCTTTTTCTTTTTTTTTTAACATCATTCTTGCAACCTCATTTTCTTTTGGCCCTTTTCCTACCGTAATTTTACCCTGGTATTCTCAGAAAATAGGTATGGCTTATTTTTATAGGCTTTAAACTCCCAGTTGGAGTTGGGTAGGATAATGGGTTTTCAACAAAAGGCTTATTTTCTTTTTGGCTCAAATGGGCTTGCAATGGAATATTATAAAAATGTCGGAGTTTAGGCATATTTTTGGGCTTTCAAACGATGGCCTAATCTCATTTCTCAAGTTTCGTTAAATTGATTCGTGTCTCAAGACGACTTACTAAGACTTCTAGTGCTTTGAGATTCACATTTTGACTTTTTGTTTTCAATAATCGAACAAAATAATGAATTTGATATCATCAACGAATTTGTCACTAAAGGAAAGTTTGAGTTATTTTAACTCGGATTGATTTAAATCTCGAAAATGATTAATGGCACAAAAATCTCACCAGGATAAAATCTCCACATTCATTCCTTAAGCATTTTAACTTTCGCCTCAATATCCATTTTCGATCATATTATATGGCTAATGTGTAAAAAATTTCATAAGTTGGGAGATCCATCAATTAATTCTATATTAATAAATCGTTTCAAAAGTCAATTATATTGAAAATCTTTTTGGATTTTTGATTTTTTTCTCGGATTTTTAGGAGAAAAATGACCTCAGTACCCCCAAAATCTAATTTCTACATTGTCCTCAATGTAAAAGACAAAAATTGAAAAGGTGGGAAAGATATGAAAGATATTACCGTAATGAGGGACTTTTTCTAACGCATAATTCATGTAAAACGAAAATTATGATACAACAACAATGACCCAATTTCATGTTCACTCTTGGTACACAGGGGCTTGGAGGAGAATGTCCTCCACTTCCCCATCTCTCAATTCCAGATATGGCTTCAACCTTTGACCATTAACTTTGAAAATTCTCCATTTTTAAGATTCCCTATCTCAACCGCTCCATGTGGGTAGACTCTCCTAATAATAGAGGGACCGAACCATCTAGAACTCAACTTACCAGGAAAGAGATGCAATCTAGAATTGTACAAGAGAATTTTCTGTCCAGGCTCAAATGACTTTCGTAGGATGGACTTGTCATGTACCATTTTCATTTTCTCTTTATACAGTTTTGCATTTTTGTACGCATCATTCCTAATCTCTTCCAACTCATCGAGTTGGGGTTTTCGGACCTCTCCCGCAGCAAGTAAATCGAAATTAAAGGTCTTAATGGCCCAATAGGCCTTGTGTTCTAACTCTACCGGAAGGTGGCAGGCTTTTCTGTAGATAAGCCTATACGAGGACATACCAAGTGGCACTTTGTAGGCAGTGCAATAAGCCCACAGTTCATCTAATAACCTTAAAGACTAATCCTTTCGGTTCGGATTCAGTGTCTTCTCGATGATTTGCTTGATTTGCCTATTGGAAACTTTAACTTGACCACTGGTTTGAGGGTGATAAGAACACCCTACTTTGTGCGTGACTAAATACTTTTGCGTGAGACTCTCGAAGGATCAATTACAGATATGGGTTCCCTGATCGCTAATGATGGATCAAGGCATACCGAAACGGGAGAAAATATTTTCTCGAATGAATTTGACCACCACGTGGCGATCATTCGTCCTACACGGTATGGATTCTACCCACTTAGACACATAATTAACTACCAAAAGAATGTAAAGATTCCTGTAGGAATTTGGGAATGGACCCATAAAATCAATGCCCTAACAATCTAAAGCCTCAATAATCAGAATGGGATTTAAGGGCATCATGTTCCTACGTGTGATCTTTCCTAAACGTTGGCAACGGTCACAACTCCTACTGTAATCATTCGAGTCACGAAAAATGGTGGGCCAATAGAATCCACACTACAAAATTTTTACACTGGTCTTTTTAGCACTGAAATGACCTCCACAGGCTTGGTCATGGCAAAAAGAGATTACGCTTTGAATCTCGTGATTGGGTACACACTTTCGAATGATTTAATCAGGATAATACTTGAAAAGATACGGGTCATACCAAAGGAAATGCTTGGCTTCCTTTAAAAATTTAGAAGGATCTTGCTTACACCAATGCAGTGGCATTTCACCCATCATAAAATAGTTCACAATATCAGAGAACCACGTAACCTGAGAGACAAGCATCAGTTGCTCATCGAGAAAGGACTCATTTAGTGGCAACATGTTATCGGATGATTCAATGGTTAACCTAGATAAGTGATTTGCCACTACATTCTCACATCCCTTCTTATCTCGAATGTTAAGGTCAAACTCTTGCAGTAACAGGATCCACTTAATGTGACGGGCCTTAACATCCTTTTTAGATAAAAGGTATCGCAGGGTCGAGGATCGGTGAAATGACAACTTTGGATTCTATCAAGTAAGACCTAAACTTCTCAAGAGCAAAAACAACAGCGGGGAACTCTTTTTCAGTCGTGGAATAGTTCAATTGGGCATCATTAAGAGTCCTACTAGCATAATAGATGACGTGAGGAATTTTCTCATTATGCTGACCAAGAACCGCACCTATGGCATAGTCGAAAACATCACACATGATCTCAAACGGCTGACTTCAGTCAGGGGCTCTCATAATAGGTACAGAGGTCAATTCCGTCATTAGCCTTTCAAAGCCTTAAAGGCATTCATTAGTGAAATCGAAGGGTGTGTCCTTTGTAAGAAGATTGCATAAGGGTCGAGAGATTCTGCTAAAATCCTTAATAAATCTCCGATAGAAACTGGCATGTCCTAAGAATGACCGAACTTCACGCACAGTTTTAGGGGGTGGAAGATTAGAAATGAGATCTATTTTAGCTTTATCTACCTCGATACCCTTTTCAGAATTGATGTGACCTAGCACTATGCCTTGTTTGACCATAAAGTGACACTTCTCCTAATTAAGCACAAGGTTCTTTTCCTTACGCCTCTTCAGAACGAGGGTGAGGTGATGGAGGCACTCATCAAAACTAGCCTAAATATAGAAAAATCATCCATAAAGACTTTGAGAAAACGTTCCACCATATCCGAAAAGATACTCATCATACACCGCTGAAAGGTAGCGGGTTCATTTCATAACCCAAATGGCATGCGTCGGTAGGCAAAAGTACCAAATGGACACGTAATAGTGGTTTTCTCTTGATCCTCGGGAGCAATGGAAATTTTATTGTAGCCGGAGTAACCATCGAGAAAATAGTAATATGGATAGCCAGCTAATCTCTCTAGAATTTGGTCTATGAAAGGAAGAGGAAAGTGATCCTTTCATGTAATAGCATTCAACTTCCTATAATCAATACACACTCGCCAACCGGTTTGAATCCTTGTAGTTACTAACTCATCATCGTCATTTTTCACCACCGTAACACTGGATTTCTTAGGGACCACTTAAACGGGACTGACCCATTGGCTATCAGAGATGGGGTAAATGATACCCTCATCGAGAAATTTTAGCACCTCATCTCGAACGACCTCTTTCATAATGGGATTAAGTCTACATTGTGTTTCACGAGAATATTTAGCATTCTCTTCTAAATGTATCCTATGCATGCACACCGAGGGACTTATCCCCTTGATGTCGGTTATGGTCCATCCTATGGATTCCTTGTGTTCTTTAAGAACACACAATAGTTTATCTTCCTGTTCTTTGTCTATGTCAGACGCGATGATAACATGTAAGGATTCAGGAGGTCCTAAGAGCCTACACTCGAGCATTACAGGCAGTGGCTTCAATTCAAGCTCGGTAGCTTTCTCAATCGAGGGTGGAATAGGTGACGAGGAAAGTGAGAATGGATCAGGTTTAGACTTCCAATTTCCTACTTCCATGATAGGGGAGGAGTCGAGGAGGGCGTTGACTTTTTCGATGGACTGTTCGACATCAAATTGGAACCCAAAAAAGGCAAGGCAAGATGTTAAACGGTCATCATTATAAGTTTGCTCGAAACTCTCTTGGACGATACTATCAATAATGTCAACATCCACGGGTTCATTGCCATCGGGTGGTTGTTTGGCCAAATTGAACACATTAAGGTCCATAGTCACGTTCCCAAAGGATAGATTCAATTGGCCGCTACGACACCTAATGACGGCATCAGATGTGGCGAGGAAAGGACGACCCAAAATAACAGGGATTTGTGTAATAGGATTTTGCATTTGTTGGGTGTCTAAGACAACAAAGTCGATGGAAAATATAAAGTCACCCACTTTAATTAGATCGTCCTCAACAATACCTCTCGAGATGTTCACAGAACGGTCGGATAAGGACAAGGTAATCCTAGTCGGTTTCAACTCCCCTAAACCTAGTTTCTCGTACATGGTGTATGGCAGAAGGTTCACGCTTGCTCCTAAATATAGAAGGGTTTTCTAAATGAGGTGTTCCCTTATCTTGATAGAGATCTGGAGTACCGGGATCCTTATACTTTATGGGAGTTCGATAAGAAATGATCGAGCTTGCTTGCTTTGCGAGAAAAGCTTTCTTGGGTACGTTAGTGCTTCTCTAGAAGGTACAAAGGTCCTTCAGAAATTTGGCGTAGGACGTGAAATTTGACTTGTTGAATATCATAAAGCAGTAGGATATTGATTTATACTTGCTTGAATACTTCCAACATCTTATCAACTTGAGCCTTTTTCTTTTGGGGAACCAAACGCTAGGGAAACAGAGCTTTTGGGACATAGGTTTCGATAGATGGCCCGGAAGGTAAGGGTGAGGAAGAAGTTGGATCCACGGATGGATCTTCCTTCTCTTTACCTTTCTCGAATTCACTCTCGGTAGGTGGTGAAATGTTTTTCTCTACTTCCTTGCCGGACCTAAGCATGATGATAGCTTTCGCATGCTCTTGGGTGTGTGACGCGATCGTGCCGTCTTGAATAACAAATTGATCCCTAGGGATGTTACCCTTTATATTGGGTTTGGAATGACTCGGGAATGTTCCCTTATTCCTCTCACTCAATGCATTAGCTAGTTGGCTCATCTGAACCTCAAGTTTGGTAATGGCTTGAGTATTCGCGTGCATGCGTTGCTAGGTGGATTAGAGGACATTTTGAGTGGTTTAGTGGAATTGAAGGGTACTTTGGGCAAGAAGGTTCATCGAATCCTCTAAAGATTGGATCTTTTGGGATGAGAGATTCGAAGGTGCGGTGCCATTCTTTTGGAAACCCGAGGGTGGGTTACCGAAAGATTAACCTCCACTTCCTTGGTATTGACCCTTGGACCATGAAAGATTGGGGTGGTCTCGCCACCCCGAATTGTATGTATTGGAATATGGGTCATACTTTGGCCTATTTTGGTAGAGGGCATTGGATTGCTCAGTGAGTGCCTTGTGGGCTGTAAGGGCGGGGCAATTCTCAACTAAGTGGTTGAATGCATCGCAAAGTAGACACCTAGGGGAACCTACATGTTGAACGACCGCAGGTGCGCTTCGATTGCCCTCTTTGGTAATCTCTAAATCTTCTAAACGTCGGGCGCCACTTTGGAATTTAAATCATAACTTGTTCGACTTCGTGAGTGAAACCCTCATTGGAGGTGCTGGATCTAGATTCTCTATTCAGTGCCCATCGCTGGGACTTTTTTGGCTATGGATTCTAGAAATACCCACGCATTGACCTCACTCTTCTCGGTAAAATCACCATTACACAGTGACTCAAGCATAGTTTGGGTGTTACAATCGAACCCCTCATATAAAATTTGGACTTAGCGTCCCATCTCAATCCCATAGTGTGGACATTGCAGTAGCAAGTCCTTGAATCGTTCCAAATACATCCACAATGCTTCTCCCTCCTTTTGGCTAAATGTATTGATGGCATGACGTATAGATACCGTCTTTTGGTTATGAAAGAATTGTTTTAGGAAGGTGACACTCATTTGGTTCCAAGTAGTGATGGATTCGGGTTTTAATGAGTTAAACTAACTCTTAGCTTTGTCTTTCAACGAGAACGGGAACAATTTAAGCTTAACAATCTCATCGGAGAGTTGTTGGTACTTAATGGTCCTACAAATCTCCTCGAATTCACAAACGTGAAGGTAGGGATCCCCTTTTTCATTACCCCGAAACACGGGCAACAATTGGATTGTTCCCGAATGGAATTGAAAATTGTTTACATTGTGATCGGAGAGAAGTATGCATGAACGCTGGCTAGACCTAGTTAGATAAAGGTAATATTTAAGGGCATGTGGTGCTGACTCGTCTCCCATCTCGGTGAATATAAAAAATCTACCTACGTAAAAAATCTACAAACGACCGGTATGATTTCGAAACCAACTTCGCATACACTTAGTTCACTCGATTTTTTTTATGTGATGAAAAAAAAATATTTGACTCAAACCACGTAATTCCTAGCTAACACACAACAAATTGAATTATCTAATTTAGGTGAGGGGAATTTCAATTTTAAAATCTAGTTTTCCCAAGATTAATCGATGACAGCACGGGTCTCTAAATTAATCTCCCTAATTAGACAGCTCCTACTCTTTGACAATGGAGAATTTAAAAGACGACCAACTACGATTATCTCCTCAAAACCCGTTTTTTCCTTCAGGTAGGTTGTCGGTACGAAGACATATTAAAAACCACCAATCCTAGAGAAGGTGAAATGAAATTGATTTGACAAGTTCGTGTTGGAGTAGATTTTAACTCTAACCTCGTTAAGAGGTTTTCTATGAGCTATGTGATATCCTAAGGTCAATGTCTACATGATTTTAAATTAAATGTAATGGCGCGGGATATGAAAATGCTTGGATAATTAGTGATTTTCGGGCCAAGGAGAGGTGGTGAAATCCTCACCCTATCTTTCACACGAGTTTTGCCCTTAAGTCAATTTATGCAATGTGCTAAATTAAATGCGAAATTAAACCACATAGGAGCACACACACAAAAAAAAAATGTACCTCCAACGTGGACCTTTTACGGTCACTTGTTTAAGCAAGGCTGAAGTTTAAGTTAACGTCGATCGTAGGGAAACGCCGCTTACGTTTCAGTCGTCCCTGAGAGTTCCTTGTGCTCGTTGCAAGATTGCACAAATTTTTTTTCACGTTTGCGCACCGTTGCACACTTTTTCGAATTTTCTTCACTTTTGGCCTCTTTTTTTTTAATGTGCTTCCAAAAAAAAACAAAAGAAACTACACGAAACGTAAAGTACGACACATAAAAAAAATTAACGAAAAGAGATGAAAAAAAAATGACACACGCACTAGTGGTATATTTAAATAAAAAAAAGAGTTGTGACTTTCGGACTATTTTTTTTCTCAAGTTTTTTCAATTTTTTTTTATGTATTTTAAGATAAACTTAGTGCTAAAAGTGCTATGTATTAAAAAAAACTTAAATCATATTTTATTTATTTATTTTTTTTTTACACAGAAAAATAAAAATATTGCACCTGATTTTTTTTCCTAAAATTTCTACTTTTTTTTAATAATTTTTACTAACAAAAATGCAAAAAGTAAAAAACCTGGTCCGAAAGTCGCAACTCTTTTTTTTTTTTTTAAATCGAACAAATTCCCGGCAATGATGCCAAAAACTTGTTGTCAATTTATAAAATACCGCAAGTGCACGGGTTATTATAAAATAACTAGTGTAAGTACGAATCGGACCCACAGAGATTTGTCAATTTTAACTTTTAAAAGAATTGCAACTGTCCAACTAGACGAAATGGGATAGAGAATAATTATGAACTACACTAAATAAAAGCAACTACGATAAATGAGAGTAACACAAGATATTTGTAAACAATTAGGAAATAATTAGGATTCGGGGTCCATTTATCATGTAACTAATAGTGCACACTAATTTAATGTTGTCATTCCCTTTTTATAACTCAAATTAAATCGACTCTCGCTGCGTTTAATTCGAAAAATATGACGGTTATGATCATAATATTTTTAACGTCTCTAATAGACGGCTAAAATCCCTATTCTCTAGGAAAATACAGGTTTTAAAATTCGTAAATGTATTTAAGCATGGACTATCAAAACAATCAAAGTGCAAGCATAATCCATCAAAAATTAGTATTTTTAAATCTCAAAACTTGATTTGACAAAACAATCTTGAAGGTTCTAAAATACACTCTCGTGTCGCTTTAAAATGAATATTGAATCTTTAATAACAATTAAAACAAGTAGGGAATAAACAACGATAAAATTAACGTGACAATATTAGTTAACTACGATAAACTTCACCCTACTCCTAATATAAGAATCAAGCTACATAATGAAAGAGAAATTGCAAGAATGAGTAGAGATCTTCATTAATAAACCAAACTTACAAATAGTTCTGTCACAACAATCTTCAATCCTCTAAAAAAATGATAAATACTTGGCCCTCAAATTGATTACAATCACTCAAAGTTGATCCCCGAAATCCACCACGAAATTCCTCTCTAATTGTCTACGAAATTAGCAGCCCAAGGGTCATTTTTATAGGACAAGTGGTGAGGTATTTGAGTTGTGGTGGGACTCTTTCTGATTGGTCGAATGGTGTTTGTAGCTATCTCTCCACCTCTTTAATATTTGGATCGTGATAAGGGACGAAATTTCCCCCCACTCAAAAACTCTTATCTTTTCTTGCTGAACACGTATGCCAAGTTTCGTCCAAATCAGATAATAAAATTTTTTGACTTTTTTACGATTTCACAAGTGTAAAAACAGTTTTTTTCGGACGATCGTAAAAATCAGTTTTTTCGCGCCTTTTTTTAATTAATCATCAATTTGCATGAAATTCCATCATTACCTGCAAAAATTTCACTAGGCAACTTTTTTCACAAATTAGCACAAGAATATTATAAAATTATCAAAGTGCCCATTTTTTACTTAAAATTGCCATTTTCAATATGAATTCAATCATTTTCGTATTTTTTGCCCTTTTTAATAAAAAAGTCCTAAGAACTTATTAAATAAAATAAAATGGGACTAACAAATTATAAATTTGGGTATAAAATATACAAAATAATGCACTCATCAGTATCCTAACTCCTTAGGCCAATAGCAATGTATGTATAGACCAAATAAATTAAGTGTGCATTTGTCAAGCCAACAATTAAGGGTACACATTTTAGAAAAATTCAATTTCTTAACATATCATTGGCATCCTAATAATTGTTTAGCAGACTTGATGGACAGTTAGGCTTTTTCCTTGCTTAAACCCATTGTGATCTTCGAGATTTATTAATTCGGTATCTCTAATAGTCAACACTAGGATTAAATATACATGCTATAAATTATGATTATTCTTTCATATTCTAGTGAGCTTTGGAGTTTAGTTGAATAATATCATCTCAACCCCTATCATTTTACCCTGTTCAGCATCATTTCTCAAACACTGATGCCACATCCAGTGGCTGACCCAGGATTTTCAGGGTTTAAGTGCGGGATTTTTTTTTTCCAATGTCGGGAGTTCGGGGGCTGGAGCCCCCGAAGCAAATTTTTTTGGGTTAGTTTTACTCGTTTTGCAATTTTTAACCCTAAAAAACTTGTGATTAATATTCACTCATTTTTTGCCCCCACGTAATAAACCAACATTTTTTTAACAACTACTACTACTTAAAATTAAAGTTTAATACAAATTTCAGCAACAACAACTAATTTTGGGGACAAATTAAAATTTCAGCAATAAAAATAATTTCAGGAACAACTAATTAAAATTATTTTTTAGCAACAACAACTAATTTCAGCAATAACTAATTAAAATTAACAACCAATTTCAGCCATATCAGCAACAATTTATCAGCAATAAATAATAATAACTAAACTAATTTAAGCATAGTAACAACTAAACTAATTAAAATTAACTAACATACTAAAAAAATTAAAGTCTACTGAAAAATAAATAAATAGCATAGTAAAAAAATTAACTGACATTTTTTATTGCCTGTCCTGTTGCCTGGGTGTGTGATGTGTAGACTCCAACCTGTCGTGTTGCTTGGTGCCGACGGCTGAAAGGAGAGGGAAGGGCGGACTGCCGGCGCCAGAAAGGAGAGGGAATCGGGAGGGGACTGCTGCCCTGTTGTTGGTTGTTGCCGCCGATGAGAGAGATCGATTAGGTTTGAGGTTGAGACTGAGACTCAGACGAACGGGAGAGAGAGGAGACGAAGCTGGTGTCGTTTCTGTCGTAGAGATGTTTTAGGTTTAGAGGTTATATTTTATTTTAAGTTTTCTTATTTAGAAATTCGCCCCCAAAGTTTTAAAAACTTCTAAATAAGTCTAATTTTTTTTTTTTACAAAACTCAGGGCAGATTTCCGGACAACCCGTGGGTGTGGCCACCCCCATTCGGGATAGGGTAGGTCCGCCCCTGGCCACATCTTCTATCCTCAATTAATTTAGAAGCGATTCATGATTCTCCTATAACTCTTCTTCAATTCATCTAAAAATAAGAAATTACGTCCAACCAATACAAAATAACAGACAATGATATGTATTTCCAGTTGGATTTTCCCTTCCATCCTGTGTTATGAAGTAGGAAGAACAGATTATAGAGTTGTACTTGACCATATCATTAATTATGGCTCAATTATGATCAATAGTATAATATACTTCAATATGTGCTTCTTATTTGTTGTTTACATCGATAACCACTTCCATTACTATTCATAAAAACCTTACTCTTCACTCTGTATAACTGTTATCTGCACTTCCAATCATAGAAGAACATGCCATAAACATAAGTTTGTTAATTATTCGATATCTTATTCAATTGTATTCAAACTTGATACATAATTCTCTTCAATATGCTGAACCATATTTAGCGTTCGACTTCCCAACATTTTTATTTTTATATCATGTTGTTTTCGATCATTTAAAGGTTTTCAACACATTTAAAATCAGAACAATTTTTTTAGAGATAAGCGAAACATGTGACTCCTACTCAAAACGTTATTCGTATTGCTTATATCATCGTCTGTTAAAACAAATATTAGAATGGATTCAAAATTACGATTGATACTGAATGGACCGACCATCATATCATACTCTTCTATAATATGGAATACGATTGATGTTGAAGGAAAACTTTATTGTTGTTCATATCGTGTATGCGTTAATGAACATCGATCGATATCAGTTAAAGCCTTTGAAAACATCTATAATCTAAACATATTTTTAAGAGCCCAACCAAATATGTTCCTGCTATTCAAAACGTTGTTCGTAGTCCTTATATCATCGTTTGTTGAGCCAAATACTAGAATCAGTTCGAAAGTACTATTGATACTAAATGGACCGTCCATGAGATCATACCCCTTTGTAACATGGAACATAACTGATGCCGAAGAAAAACTTTCGTGTTGTACGTATCGTATATTCGATAATGGACAATGATCGATATAATATATAACTCTTCTCCAATTCACTCACACATAATCACTGTCAGAACCTGCTCCTAATTGAAAATCGTGACATCAATTTTGTTTTACTTTTCCATTCCAAGGATCGGTTTAGCGATAAAGCACTACAACTACAATAATTCATCTTCCGTTTTACTAGATTAATTATATTATTTAAATTAAATTTGTTACTATAAATGCAATAATGTATAGATTAACCGTATGCACATTAATATTGTTACTATTACTGCATCGCAGTGTCTTTATTTATAGACTACCCTTTTTACTTTACATGATATTCAGAAAATAAATAGAGTAGTTCATCCTCATATAATAATTAAATTTTAGAAATGTAATTGCTCCTTACTATCATATATGACATTTACGAAATTGGGATGTTTGACAGACTTAGGGCTGCCCAATCTGTAGAAAATAACAGTCTTCAAAGTAGTAGAATTATAGTCTCTTCGTACTTATTTTTCCGTCTACTACCTCAATATTTATTTGAGTGGTGCTATGTGTACCAAACAACTCCCCCAAATAGCATTAATGAGTTGTGCCCTGGCGGGATCCATACCACAAGGTATAACACTTAAAGCTATTTGGGGGACGATTTGAGGGAGTTGTTTGGGACTCATAGCATTTCTCTATTTAATATTGTCAAAAATTTGTTCACCTTTACATTACAACATATTTAATACCAATCACATTACGTTGCATTAATGTTATCTTTATTTGCATGTATTTCCTTTCCCATCCGCCTTTTTGCTTTACATGATATTCATCACATAAATAGATTTGTTCTTCCTCATATGACACTTAAGTTTACAAATTTAACTGCTCCTGACTACCTTTGTTCTACTTCTTATTTTCTATTATCATTTCTACATTCTTTTTGCTATATTTCTATTACAAAAATAAATTCACAAATTTCCTTTTTAGTCACTACATATTGGTTATTTAGAATCCAAATGAAACTTATTAGCAATGTTTGATTTCATATATATGACATATATGGATTTCTGATGTTTGCCAGACTAGGGGCTTTCCGAACTGCCGAAAATAACATTTCTCAATGTGGCAACACTGTAGTGTTAGGAATACTTACAATTGCACTCAACATTCACATTACACTCTAACATATCTTCAACCTCTGCCTTAATATTGCTGAGTAACCTTTAACAATTGACACATCTAATCATGTAACCTTTCTTAGAAATTCTGATAAACTACCATGAGGAAAATTCATGAAATAAACTAATTGTAAATTAATTTCAAAAAGGATAAACTTTTAACTTTACAAATTCAGATATGTCGTGGATCCGAACCATAGGATAATGGGGGGAGATCAGGCTTAAAATTTGATTGCAGTGGCCATTTTTGAAGAATATGTCTTTCATGTACCTTTACGTTTGCCAACTTAATAGAGACACGTTATCGCATGCCACTATCATACAGTAGTTATCTTCTTTAAACTGTTATGGTACACCCAATAATGATATGGTTTTTATTTTTTATTGTTCTACCATTGAACACAATCATCATTTTATTGTGGCATTGCGTCCACGAAATTAAGATACCTTATACACCAAACACGTTACCACTGTGCTTGAAAACTAAACTTTCTATTTATTTACTTTATGCTTATGATTTCTAATCTATATTTAACAAATCTTTCTACCCATTCTAGAACAACCATATACATGGTATTATTTGGAAGAAAGATATGGATCAGCATGCGAGAAATATTAAGGAAGGAAGTATTTATACAATCTCAAAATTTAAAGTTAATGAAAACAAAAGACCCTATAAACCGGTTACGCATTCATGCGTGATAACTTTCGTCTCTGAAACAAATATTACAAAAGTTCAGGGAGATGTACCAGACATTTTGATGCAAAACTTCAAATTTATTGATTACCAAAATTTGCAGGATCGCATTGTTGAAAAGGATAAACTCATAGATAATATCATTCATACATCTACATTGACTTTCAATAATATATTATGTTATCATATTATATTATGTATGTTTACTAACTACGTTTGGGGTTATTAATCAAAATATCCATCCTTATACTTTTTTTCCTTGATACATATATTTCTTCAACGAGTGCAACAAGGACGTACCCCAATATCATCATACCTGAAATTGAAACACCAATGAGCAGGTAAACCCTTATACTATGAAATTCAATTACATTTATTGTATATATATATATTATTTCTTTCGATCTCAGGAACACTCTTACTAAAGGCATTCATATTCTCACGAATATTATTGCATCAAATAAAGTGGAAGGAACCAATGATCTAATTGAAATGGAAAATATTTTCAGTACTAAGAAACTCCGGGCATTTTCTGAGGAGGAGGTACTACCTTTTATTCAAACATATTTAATACAATTTTTCTTCAACATTAATCTGATATATTGTCCCTTCTCAACATATAAAGGTTGTCTCCGCTGAAGCAAAAATCATTAGAATCAACGATAGGTTCAGATGTCTTATGTTTCTTGCAAAAATTGTAATAAGGCATTATCAAAGCTGTCAGATGTTCTTTAATTTATTCCACTTTAATACTAATAATTATTTATATTTTTAGGTTACTAATTATTATACATACCAAAACTTTCAAATACAAATTATAAATCGATGTACAAGACCCAACTGAAGAAACTACATTTGTCCTTTTTTACCAGGTTACAGAAAAATTAGTTGGATTTCCTCTCTAAAAAATTGAGGCATATGATAATAAGGTACACCTATTTTTCTATTACATTAGCACACAAATACCACTTCTTCCCCCTAATATAATTCCATTTTTTAAGGCACTACAAAGGAGGAAAATATGATATTCAAGCACATCCTTGGAAAGTAATGCGTTTTCAATATAAAACTCAATAAATATAACTTGATGATGGGTAAGGATACTACTCTCACAAAATACGAGCCATCTTCTAAGGATCTTTATTTCACACCTGACGATTGCGAGTCCTCATCAAAGGTATTACAAACATAAATTTTTTGTTTCTTAATACAAATATAACTCTAATTATCATTTTTTTCTCCAATAGTTATCAAGGAAGAGAAAATATATAGAGTCAAATGAAATCGACTCTTGAATGCGTTAGTCCCTTATTTTCCCACTTAATCTTTATTTAATGCTCTCTCATGCCGATTGAATTATTTATATATATTGTTTCACCCTTTCAGGTATTTAACATGTCACTCCATTTGCTTGCTTCAACATTTTTGTGCGGAATTTGGATGATTTTGTCATTACATTTTTATTGTGTAAGGATTATATTTTTCTATCGTGAATTAACTATTTGGATATTCTTATATATAAAATTATCTTCTTAACCATATTTCACATTGTGCTTTATTATTATGTCTTGCGTGCATGCTAGTTAGAAAATTTATTGAGATCTTATCTAGACATGATTTGTGGTACCTTGTATGTTAATTTTCCTTTTTAGGCTACGAAAAAAAGAAAATTAATGCAAACTACCACTAAATCCTTATACTACACCAGGAGACTAAATGCCTTAGTCAAGAAAATTAGTGTTACCTTAGAAAAAGATTTTAGGATACCCCGTTACAAGATTGGATGTATAACCCTTTTATCAATCAATCTGCAAAGAGCACCTTTGCAATTGAGTAAAGCAGCATGGATTGCTTTAAACTTCTATAATTATGTGTATTTAAAGCTCTTTTTGATAGGAACTCCAGAACAGAATTTGTATGTGGAAGGGTAATTTTTGGAGATGAATACCAAATCAACACATATGTTATTCTCAGTTATGATATCTAATGACGGATGCTTGAGAGAAATCTAATCTTTGAACACAAAATTAGTTTGGGGACTTACAATCGAAACATGTAACGCTAAATTAAAGAAAGTAATTAATCAAAAACGCAGCCATTAAAAGGATCATCATCAACTTTGAATAACTAAACTGATGATTGTAAGTAAAAAAAAATATATATATATATAAATCTATAATTACAAGAGTTCTTCATAATTAAAATATACACCAGTGAACAAAATCAGCAGAAATGTTCACTTCTCGGTCAGGTAGTTTGTCCTCCGGATGGGATAACTCTCGTGGATGGGGTGGCTCCTCCGGAACAACCTTTCTTTTGATCCGGCAAAGGGCATAGTCATCCCTAATATTTGGCAAAACGAACTCAGTCATTTGCCACTTTTTATCGTGTTGGGAGCCTTGGTTGTGGTATGCGAGTTTTCGTTTCACTCCATCATTTTTCTTTTGTTCGTGTTGGGCTATCCAGGTACCCTTGCCCACTGTACGTTCGACGTTTGTTCTTTTTTCACTAACCATTTTCAAGTGGGTGAAGAAATACACGCTGTCCTTATTGTTCACGTTGTTCCACCCGTCAAATATGGCTTGGACTTCATCCTCATCGTAGAGGTTTGTGTCCCTCACAAGATGGTGGTCGACACGATGTGATTCTTGGGTAGGACTAGGACACATCTTTTGGGAAAGCATATCATATATTTCGTCATCACTGGGATGAAACGGGAACCCCAGCGGACATGGGCGGAGGCAAGAAGAACACATGGTGGCAGCTGCCCACCTTGTCTTTTGGGCATATGTAAAAATTTTGTAGGTTAAAGAGGTAAATGGCTACCTTATCAAAAATCTATTAGTTAGTCTTAGCTCTACTACTACTTTTATTCATAAATAATAATTAATAAAAATTAAAATAAATTAACATTTGTAGATAAAGATAGAAAGAATCACAAAATTAGTACCTAAAGAGAGAGTAGTGTGGTGTTCTTATCCAAGATTAATTTAGTTTGAATTATTTTTTTATATGTTAAAATTTCAGTTTGCTTTGTTTTTTTTGTGTAAAACTCGGATCTTTTTTTGTGTAAATATATGAAGTTGATTTGTTTTTTTTAGTGTAAAAATATGGACTTGCTTTGATTTAATTATTTGTATGTTAAAATTTGAGTTCGTTTTATATATTTTTTGTAAAAATCTCATCGTGCCTTTATTTTATTTTATTTTTGTATAAAAATCTGAACTTGTTTTTTTTTCGTGTGTAAAAATTTGAACTTGCTTGCTTTGATTTAATTGTTTTGTATGTTAAAATCTTGCTTTGATTTTCTTGGGTAAAAATCTGATCTTGCTTTTATTTATTTTTTGGGTGTAAAAATCTGAACTATTGTTTTGTTTTTTTGGTAAAAATCTGATTTTGCTTCAATTTAATTATTTGTAAGTTTAAATCTCACTTTGCTTTGTTATTTTTTTGGTGTAAAAATCTGATCTTGCTTTTATTTATTTTCTTCTAGTTATGCTTAAGTACTTCAAAAAAATGCCTCGTCTTATAAACCTCGTGATCATAAATTTCTTCAAAGAGATCAAGGAGGGTTAAGGCGATTTAATCTTTCTTGGTTTGATGAACACACAACTTGATTAGAATATAGTGTCCACAAAGAGGTCGTATATTATTTTTGTTGTTATCTTTTCAATGTGGTTAGTAAGGAGCATGTGGGTGGTTGTGATGCATTTTTTATAGAGGGGTTTTCCAATTGGAAGAGAAAAGAAAAAAATTCAATTACATGTTAGGTTGCCCACTGCCACTCATAACAATACTTTGAAAAAATCCAATTACATGTTTATTGGTGACCACAAAGTAGCGTAGGTGCATAAAGTTAAGAATTTTGATGTGTATCTTCCTTTTTTAACAAAGGAGAAATGCATGTTGAGGAGCTATGGATTATTCAATAAGAGAAAAAGAGAACATTATTCATGAATAAGAGTTGTAAAAGGGTTGTTCAAGTATAAATGGAGGTGTAACCCCTATAGGTATAGTGATAACACTTAACCCGAATACCCTTGATGATCACATGATAAACATACAAACACAATTTAATAACAACTCAGATTGAACTCAGAAATCTCTCATGTATAACTCGAACAATAATCAAAGAAACTTCGAAGTAACTCATTCAAAGGGAGATAGAAGTAAGCACCCTAGATACACCTTGCACGCAGTCAATACACCAACAAACTCTGAAGAATCTCTGGTTGGTCAGTAAAAGATTCACAATAAATGACAATGACGGGTGAGTAAACCCTCTAGTTTGCAATAACTCCTCCCTAATATATTCTCTCTCTAGCAATAAATTCTCTAGAAGGAACCCCCTTTCTCAGAGGTAATTGAGGCCATTAACAGATGCAATTTGACCAAGTAAGAACGGAAGATGAAAAAGAGCTCTCTCGATCAGTTTACTCGCTAAGTTGTATCACTGAGATTCCTTGATGAGCTGCTCTGTCGAGCTGCCTCTCTAAGCTGGCTTGCTGGCTTCATGATGCTTCCTTCTCTTGAGTATCTTCTATTAATTGGGGAAGCTCTCTATAACTCAGAGATTACCTCCAAGGCCCCTACATGAATATTAAAGGCTAATACTTGATTTCAAACATTCTCTGAAGAGTTTATATTGTCACTTTTTAGTTAGTTATAGCACAATTATATTAGACTTCGATCGTCTAATTTTTATTCGATATGAATTTTAGTTAATTTCAAACTTAGTGTTAATTAAGATGGATAAACAATGTAAACAGATTCTGATAATATTCGGATCTCGAGAACCCGAGAGGACACAGATACCGATAATTATTTTTCTATCCAAGCGGATAAGGATACATATACAGATATGGATAGCATGGTATCTGCACCGTATCTATCAGTTCACCACCCATAACTCTCCCAAAATGTCTAACACCAAAACAAATAAAAGAAGCTTGTAGAGATATTGAGAGAACCCACTGTTGAATGACCGAACAACTTAACTTCATCTCATACTTGCTCTTGCTCATGCGACTAAAGAGATAGATAGAGTATTGGTTTTCCTAGCTCATGCCCAAGGTTAGTTTAGTTTTGATTAATTGTTTGCGTGTATGTTAAAATCACAACTTGTTTTTTATATGTTATAAGTTTTGAAAATGAATGTTAAAAATGTGCAAATTTATTTTTAATACAAAGGTTTGTAAAATGTTATGATTTGTTAAATGCCAAAATTTCAAATTTAGATTTTATAAAATATTAATATTAAATAGTAGGGTTATTTTAAATGCTAATTTATTAAATATTTAGGTTTATTATCTTTCATTATTTTCTTTTAGTTATGCGTAGGTACTATAAAAGAAATGTCTCGATATTTTCTCCCCCTACGAGTGATGAAGATGATTATGATCTTGATGTCACGTACCATGTATTTTCTACATGTTCTTCCTTAAAGGCTCCATACCTACACCATAATTCTCCATAACATTCTAGATTTTCCTAGTATATTATCTACTATTGTGTAATATGTTATGAAATATTGTAGTATTTGCTATAATAATCTAGAGTTTACTTGTAATGAATGGAATAATCAAGAATTATAAAAAAGTATGTAGTGTTCTAAAATGTTCCTACAAGGACGTGGGACCATTCTGGAGAATTAATCCAGACTACTCATGTATTTTGATCTCCACCATCCATTGAGGAGGTGGATGCCTACAAATAGGTGGGGAAGTCATTTGGCCAAACCATCCAAGCCAAACATTATAGTATGTTCCTTTGTGTTCAACTTGCTCCATTTGTGTCCCTTCTCTAGAACTTATGTTATAACTTCAATAGATTTCTCGGCTTAATTAGTAACTCATAAATTATTGGAGTGTTAAGTTATGCACGAAAGAGTAGTTAAAGCATATCCCCATGACATTGGGAAGGAGCTAGTTTAATGGTTCTAGCTATTATAGTTTTTTTGTCGATAAGTTATATGTAGATGATAACAACCCCTCTTGTGGTGTTATTCTGATTAAATTTTGAACACCATTTTCGTATAATATTTTTTCTTATACTAGTTGAATAGTTTTTGCTATTATAGTTATTTTTTTGGACCCTTCGCCCACCTTAACAAATGTTTCTGGATTCGTCCCTGCCAGCGGAGGTTTGAAAGTCACAACCATGGATGATGAGGAAGAAGAATGAAGGTTGTTCATGCTGCCATTCATTATATTTCTTCAATCTCAATGAACGTATGAGAGAAACAAATGAATAAAGAAGGATTTGATTGCGGTTGGGATGAGACGGAAGAAAATGATTGAGAGGGTGTTTGTGGGTTTGATCAAGTGAAGTGATGTCAACTAGTTGTTAGTATATTTATACAGAACGGAGGAGTTGGAGATAAATACGATGAACGGCGGGAAGGTTACAAAGAAGGTTCACTCGATATACCTACTAAGTAGAGTATTTTTTAGTACTCTAATTAAATCAAACTCTACCAGATCACACCATCTTATGTTGACATCAAGATTTCAGATAGCTCATCAAATTACTTTTTGTCCAAGTAGCTCCGGTCCAATCCCATTAGAGTACTAGTGAAACATGTTTTATATTGACATTGTACAAACTTAAAGACTTCCCACTCAAAAAAGAATGAGTGTACAGTGTTTTGAATCATATTTAACACCTTATTGATTTGGATTATTTATAATAATTTAAGTATATACGTTATTGTTAACAACTCACGTTTTTTTATATTAATTTATAATAAAAAGGAAGTAAAAAATATTATTGTTTTAAAATAACAAGTTAAACATTGTTTTTAACAAGTAATTTCAAATAAAAAGTTTAACAATTTCAATGAAAAAATATTGGAGTTCTAAAAATAAAGAGGACCAAAATTTGGAACCGTGTTTAATTATTTAACATAGGAAATTCAATTCTATGACAAATAGGCTTTGTCATTGTTGATACCAAAATTAGTATGCTGATATAGACGAATAATGAGAAGACATGTGTCGATCTACGTGGCACAATAGCAACGAGGAAGTTTATTTCTCCGACCAAGTCATACTCACTCCGAGCAGCAAGTGTACTCCGAGGAACTCCAACACTCCGAGGAACTCCTGAACGACGAGCAACTAAGGCGGTCCGAGCTGCATCTCGGCCACAGCATTGATTGCCAGATAATCAACAGTTCAACTATTCATTGAATGCTTATCATACAGACGTATACTCTTAAAGGGCATTAATTATTTACCCTTTCACATGTACAGCCTAAGGGCTATAAATACATTGTATTACCCTCATTCAAAGGGACCAGATTTTCTTGATAGAATTACATATCGAGAACTCCAAAACACTTGGCAATAACATAAAATAGTGGACGTAGGCCATTCTTATAAGTCTGAACCACTTTAAAATTCTTTGTCTCATTTATATTTATCTGTGATTAAATAATTAGAAGCAATCTAATTTTTTACATCAACAGATTGGCGCCGTCTGTGGGAACGACTGTTGTTATCGTTTTTCACCAAAAATCATTCATCATCCATGGCAGATAATCCGGAATCCAGCAATCAAAACGCTGGAAATGCTGGAAATCTTCCAAATCCCTCTGTACCTCCAGATCTGGCGGGAATTATGACGAATCTGGCTCAAGGACAAACCGCCATGCAAGAAACAATGCGGCAACTCATACAAACCCTTTATGGCGGAGTACCTGCACATTCAGGACAGAGAAGTGGTCAGAGACAAACTTATTTACTTTCTTCACGATCCAGGCGTACTGAGTCATATCGTAATGAGGAATCTGATGATTTCTCTTATCAACCTGGGCGAACTTCGTCGATACAGGCTACAGATACTGAGCAACGTATCACTCTCTCTCCAGAGAGACCCAGTGCCTTGGAAAGATTGAGCAGGGTATCTCCTTTCAGCCGATTAGGCCCTAGGAGGAATAGGAGTCCACCTAAGACCATGTCGAGGAGTTTTCAACAACCATCAGATCTAAGAGAGGGATCAGCACAATCACGACCGGTTACTTGTCAAGATAGATCTCAGGAGGCCACGTCAGAACAATCAATTGCTCGAACTAATAAGCCCGAGGAAGGAAATGATGCGTGGAAAGGTTCCATTCAGAGGTTGGAGGATAGATTGGGAGAAATGACTAAGGCGAAGAATCCCCTACAATGAACTTTTGTTCAAGGGACACCTTTTGTACAGGCCATTGTGGATTTTCCTACACCGTCGAAATTTAAAGCACCTGTGGTGACCCCCAAATATGATGGAAAGACAGATCCTGTTCTTCACATAGAGCAATATCAAGTTGCTGCCGACATCTATACTGTCCCCGACGAGATGAGATGCAGAGCATTCTCAGGAACTCTTACTGGATCTGCCCAGATATGGTACAACAATCTTCCTCGGGGTAAGATTTCAACTTTCTTTCAATTGGCCGAGTTGTTCATTGGCAATTTATGTTTTGGAGCAAAGCCAGTAAAACGAGTAGCACACTTGTTAAGTGTTAGACAAAAATCTGGTGAGAGT
Source organism: Sambucus nigra (assembly GCA_949130495.1). Lineage (NCBI taxonomy): Eukaryota > Viridiplantae > Streptophyta > Magnoliopsida > Dipsacales > Adoxaceae > Sambucus > Sambucus nigra. Next base: position 405,976,959 of record OX422220.1, read on the forward strand.
ACTAGAGATTACATAACTCGTTTCAATAACGAGAAGATGGAAGTCATAGATTATGAAGAAAAGACAGTAATCACCGCCTTGATGAGTGGGTTGCTGCCTAACAAATTGTATTATACTTTGGCCAAAGATCCACCTACAACTATGTCAGAGTTGATGGCAAAAGCGGCCAAAATCATGAATGCCGAGGAGGCTATGGCTGCGAAGAAGAATATGGATAAAGAAACCAAGGTGGAAGCCGACAAATCTAAGAAGAAAGAGCATAAGGGCAATGGCGGTGACAAGCATTCCAAGAATAATAAGTCGTCATGGGAAGTCCTGAAGAAATTCGATAATTATACTCCTTTGAAAATGGGTATTAATCATGTCTTGGAAGAAATCAAGAATAACGAAGAAATAAGGTGGCCAAAGAAACTGAGGTCAGACCCTGACAAAAGAAATAGAGATAAATATTGCGAGTTTCATAAGGAGCATGGTCATATGACTAAAAATTGCATAGCCCTCCAGAACGAGATTGAAACGCTCATTAAACGAGGAAAGTTGTCAAAGTATGTTGATCATAGAAATGAAAGAGAAAATGAAGACCGAGCAAGAGAGAGATCAAGATCTCCTCGTCGGGCAGAAGAAAACAGGAAAAGAAATCATGAAGATGATACAGAGGATGACCCCGATCTTCCCAAAAGGCCAAGGCAACCAGAACGCGAGGTATTTTCAATACGTTTTGGAACATTTGATTGTAATGTTATTACAGGTGGAGATGCAGGAGGAGGAAATCTTACTGCAGAAAGAAAAGCTTACCTCGGTGAGGCTCAGGCTTGCTCATACATTCAACGGATAAATTTGGCCGAGGAGGATCGCCCGAGGAAGATAAACAAAGAGAAGCTAGTCATTGGTTTTTCAAAAAACGACCTTGCAGGTGTTCTTTACCCTCACGACGACCCTTTGGTGATCAAAATGAGGATGAAAGAAGTAGTGATTTCAAGGGTTCTGGTAGATAATGGTAGTTCGGCAGACATCATGTTCTACTCATGCTTTGACAGTTTGAATTTAAAATTATCTCAATTGGAGCCTTATCACAGACCTCTCCTGGATTTTGCTGGAGAGAAGGTTTTTCCACTTGGGACGATCAAGTTGGATATATTCATTGGAACTTGGCCTGCTTGTCGAACAGAAAGAATACGCTTCTTTGTGATGGATAAGAATGTGCAATCAGCTTACAATATCATCATGGGAAGAGTTGGTTTGAAGAAGTTCGAAGCAGTTCCATCTACAGTACATCAGTGCTTAAAATTCCCAACAAATTTTGGAGTAGGAGTTATGAAAGGTGATCAAAAAGTAGCTCGGGAATGCTATTATTCATCTGCGGAGCAAGAGGAGCTTAAAGAGTCAAGGAAAAAGACTACTACCTACCAGGTGGATGAAGGTACAGAAATTGAAACACTGAATCCCAGAGATGAATCCCAACTTGTAAAAGGACAGGTGGTGGAATCTACAGAAAATGTTATTCTGGACGATGATCACCCTGAACGAATAACCCAGATAGGTTCGTCGTTGGATGCTTCAATAAAACAGGAGTTGATAACTTTCTTGAGAAATAGAAAGAAACTTTTGCATGGAGTCATGAAGACATGCCAGGAATAGATCCAAACTTCTTACGTCATGAGCTCAATGTGAATAAGGAGATCAAGCCTGTAAAGCAGAGAAGAAGAGTATTTAGTCCCGAGAATAATCAAGCTATACAAGAGGAGGTCGAGAAGCTCCAGAAAGCCCAATTCATTGAAGATGTGAAATATCCAGACTGGTTAGCAAATGTGGTGATGGTAAAGAAGAAAAACAATAAATGGAGAATGTGTGTTGACTTCACCGATCTCAACAAGGCATGCCCAAAGGATCACTTTCCATTACCCATAATTGATCAACTAGTGGATGCTACCTCGGGACACGAGCTGCTCAGCTTCATGGATGCTTACTCTGGCTACAACCAGATCAAAATGAAACCTGAAGACAAGGAAAGTACTTCTTTTATTACCCCTAGGGGAACTTATTGTTATAATGTTATGCCTTTTGGTTTGAAAAATGCAGGAGCGACATACCAGCGGCTGATGAACAAGGTTTTTGCCGAACAAATCAGTTGCAATATGGAAGTCTATGTCGATGATATGCTGACAAAGAGCAAGAAAGCTGTTGATCATCTAGTTGACTTAGGTCAGACCTTTGATCAACTGGATAAATACCAAATAAATCTCAACCCGACGAAGTGCACATTTGGAGTACAAGAAGGAATGTTCCTCGGATACATCGTCAACCAGCGAGGCATTGAGGCGAATCCAGAAAAGATCAAAGCTCTTTTAGGATTACGATCTCCAACGACGAAGAAAGAAATGCAGAGTCTTACAAGACGAGTTGCAGCGCTCAACAGATTTGTATCTCGAGCAACTGATAGTTGCCTCCCATTCTTCAAAACACTTCGAAAAACTTTCGAGTGGAATGATGAATGTGAAAAAGCCTTTCAAGACTTGAAGAAATATTTGGGAGCACCTCCACTGTTGTCCAAGCTAGTAATGGGAGAGAAGTTGTACTTGTACCTGGCAGTATCAGAGAATGCAGTCAGCTCGGCATTGATCAGAATGGAAAATGGAGTCCAGAAGCCAATTTATTACACAAGTAAGGCTTTCCGAGGTGCAGAGATCAGGTACCCAAAGTTGGAAAAATTGGCATTGGCATTAATTGAGGCAAGTAGAAGAATGAGGCCATATTTCCAGGCCCATACCATCGTCGTGTATACCGACATGCCATTGAGACAAGCCCTTCATAAGCCTGAAAAATCAGGGAGACTGATGTACTGGGCAATAGAACTCGGTGAATATGATATTTTGTATGAACCCAGATCATCATTAAAAGGGCAAGCTGTAGCAGATTTTATAGCAGAGTTTACTTATCCTGATACCCCCGAGGAACAAAAGTTACTCGATGATCAACATGTGGATGTTACAGGATCAACAAACACAAGCTCAAACCAACTCCGGTTGGTAAAAGGGCTTGTGGATATTAAAGGATCATCAAATTCGAGCTCAGACCAACTCCGGTTGGTAAAAGGGCGAGAAGAGATGATCGACAAGGAGCGAGAAATATCAGGGGAGAATGAAAGGAAACAACAAATATTTCATCGAGGAACTTTGTCAGATAAGAAATTTGAAGACGAGTTACCTACATGGAGATTATATGCAGATGGGTCATCTTGCACAACAGGTTGTGGAGCAGGGATTGTTTTGAACACCCCAGACGAGATTGACATGGAATACGCTCTGCGATTCCAATTCAAAGCTTCCAATAATGAGGCTGAGTATGAGGCCATGATAGCAGGTCTTAATTTAGCAAAGATTATGGAAGCACAACAAGTGATGGTATTCAGTGATTCTCAATTAATTGTGAATCAGATGATGGGAACATATGCAGTTAAAGGAGAATTAATGGTCAAGTATCATGCAAAGGTGATGGAGTTGTTGGCAGAATTTGATGCCATTCAGTTGATCAGAATACTAAGAATAGAGAATGCACGAGCAGACGCACTGGCCCGACTAGCATCAGCTACTCGTACCGAGCTGCGAAGAACGATACCAATTGAAGTATTAGAAAGTCGGAGCATAGATGAAGACCTGACGATGAATATTATTACCCTTAATTTAGGACCATCGTGGATGGATCCCATCAGAGCATATATTGAGGAGGGAGAATTACCGGAGGATAAGCTCGCTGCCAAGAAGCTGAAGTATAAAGTTGCTCGGTATGTACTAACTAATGGTGTTTTGTATAGACGAGGAATTATGGCAGGTTTGCAAATATGTGTACATCCCTCCGAGGTAAAAGAATTGATTGAAGATATCCATGAAGGGTCCTGTGGAGCCCATGTAGCAGGTCGGACACTTTTGCAAAGGGTGATGACACAAGGATACTACTGGCCGACGATGAGGGCTGATTGTATAGCCTATGCTAAGAGATGTGATAAATGCCAACGTTTTTCCTCCATCCGAAGAACTCCACAAGCATTGTTGACACCCATAACTTCCCCTTGGCCATTTTCCATGTGGGGAATTGATTTGGTTGGACCACTGCCAACGACCCGAGGAAGATTCAAGTACCTCGTCGTCGCAGTGGATTATTTTACTAAGTGGGTAGAAGCTGAGGCTCTGATTGATATGACATACGAGAAGGTGTACCAATTCGTTTGGAAAAACATCATCTGCCGATATGGTCTCCCTCATGCCTTCATCACAAACCATGGAACACAATTTGATAACGAGGAGTTTGTCGCCTATTGTCATCAGTCAAACATTTCGAAGGTTCATTCAGCACCAGGCCATCCTCAAAGCAATGGACATACTGAAGTGACGAACAGAACATTACTAAATGGTTTGAAGAAGAGGCTAAGTGAGGCTAAAGCTAATTGGATTAATGAGCTACAGTCAGTATTGTGGGCTTACCGAACAACCCCCCGAGAAGCAACTGGAGAATCACCATATATGCTGGCATTTGGAAGTGAGGCCGTAATACCTGCCGAGTTGGGTCTTCCAACACACAGAGTGCTGAATTTCAATTCCCCAGTCAGCGACTTAATGAGGAGATTAGATTTGGACATGCTCGAGGAGGTTAGAGAAGAGGCAGCCATTAGGAATGCTGCTTACCAACAACGAACACCTCTGTTCTACAACAAGAGGGTGAAGAAATGCGACTTAAAAGAAGGAGATTACGTGCTAAAGAAGGTCATTCAGAAGCACAATAAGTTGGAAGCAAACTGGCATGGACCTTACCGAGTTACAGAAGTTGTTCGACTAGGAACTTACCGAATAGAGACTCTAGAAGGAGAGGAATTTAAGAATGCATGGAATGCTGAACACCTACGCAAGTATTATCAGTGATGTAAAATGTAAAGCATTTCCATCAATATGAATAAAACGATGATATTTCACCATCTTCTCTCCTTTTATTGAAAGTTTTTCGGGGAATACTAGTGTTTAACACTACGCTGCTCGGCAGTAAAAAGAAGACGATAGTTCAAGCTCAGACCAACTCCGGTTGGTAAAAGGGCGAGAACAAACCATACTCCTTTGGTTAGGAGGCGTACACTAGCTCAGACCAACTCCGGTTGGTAAAAGGGCGAGTGGACATGATAGTTCGAACCCAGACCAACTCCGGTTGGTAAAAGTGCGAGAACAAACCATACTCCTTTGGTTAGGAGGCTGAAGCTGGCTCAAACCAATTTTGGTAAAAGGGCAAGTGGACATGATAGTTCGAACTCAGACCAACTCCGGTTGGTAAAAGGGAAAGAACAACATTCCTAAAAAGGCCAACGTGTTTGGTTACGAAGCAAAATACTCCTAAAAATGCCAATCTCGGTTAGTTAAGAAACAAGATATGCTCTCAAATGCCAACTTATGTTGGTCGGGAGGTAAGATTATTCTTGAAAATACAAAAGTTCCTCGTAGAACAAAATATTTCGAACTGTACCAAGTATGGCTGGTCGGGGATAAAAACCCACCAACTGTAGTTGGTCGACAAGCACAATTTAACAACCTTGGTTGGTTGGAAAAAATTTCAACATTATACTCATTACTTTATTATTAAGTGATCGAGCAACATTACTGATACTTGTAACTTTTTTATTACTAAGTTGGTCGATGAACCACACAATATTGTTATGCAAGCACAAATATAAAGTGTTTGACAAGTACAAGACAATAGCAATACAGATATGCAAATAAAAATGAAAGTATTTCATTAAATTCAAAATAAATTACAAGTTACATTGATAATTACATGGATATGTGTACTAACTGTTACATCAAAAATTCCTATTCTATTGGTTTTTTCCCCTCAGCTTTCGATACAGGTTCCTCGCCAGCAGGCGGATCATTTAAAGACTGAGGAGAGTTGATGAAGTTCAAATCCTTCAGCATCCTGACGTTCATCACAGAAGGTCGATCTAGAAGATGCTCGGGACGAGATACCTCGATCTGAGAATGAAGATTGTAGTCACCGAGGTATTTTGCAATTAAGCTCCGAGGAATGGCACGAGCTGAGATCCATTCCATGTCCAGATTGTACGGTGGCAAAGGCAAGTCGAGTACACCGGGATCATAATTGTTGATACCAAAATTAGTATGCTGATGTGGACGAATAACAAGAAGACATGTGTCAATCTACGTGGCACAATAGCAACGAAGAAGTCTATTCCCCCGACCAAGTCAGACTCACTCCGAGCAACAAGTATACTCCGAGGAACTCCAATGCTCCGAGGAACTCCAACGCTCCGAGAAACTCTTGAACGACGAGCAACTAAGGCGGTTCGAGCTGCATCTCGACCGCAGCATTGATTGCCAGATAATCAACAGTTCAACTATTCATTGAATGCTTATCATCTTGACACACACATTTGAAGAGCATTAAATGAATTACCCTTTCATATATGTATCATTTAATGTAACACCCTTTCATGTATAGCCTAAGGGCTATAAATACCTTGTATCACCCTCATTCAAAGGGGCCGGAATTTCTTGATAGAACTTGTAATCGAGAATTCCCAAACATTCAGCAATAACATAACAGTGGACGTAGTCCATTCATACAAGGCTGAACCACTTTAAAATATTCTGTCTCATTTATTTATCTGTGATTAAATTATTAGAGTGGTCTAGTTTTTTACATCAACAGATTGGCGCCGTCTGTGGGAACGATTATTATTATCGTTTTTCACCAAAAATCATTCATCATCAATGGCAGATAATCCGGAATCCAGCAATCGAAATGCTGGAAATGCTGGAAATCCTCCAAATCCCTCTGCACCTCCAGATCTGGCTGGGATTATGACGAATCTGGCTCAAGGACAAACCGCCATGCAAGAAATAATGCGACAACTCATACAGACCTTCATGGCGATGCACCTGCACGTTCAGGACAGCGAAATGGTCAGAGGCAAACTTATTTACTTTCTTCACGATCCAGACGTACTGAGTCATATCGTAATGAGTAATCTGATGATTTCTCTTATCAACCTGGGCAAACTTCGTCAATAAGGGATATAGATACTGATCAACGTATCACTCTCTCTCCAGAAAGACCCAGTGCCTTGGAAAGACTGAGTAGGGTGTCTCCTTTCAGTCGATTAGGCCCTAGGAGGAATATGAGTCCACCTAAGACCGTGTCGAGGAGTTTTCGACGACCATCAGATCTAAGAGAAGGATCAGCACAATCACGACCAGTTGCTCGTCAAGATAGATCTCAAGAGGCCACATCAGAACAATCAATTGCACGAACTAATAAGCCCGAGGAAGGAAACGATGCGTGGAAGGGTTCCATTCAGCGCTTGGAGGATAGATTGGGAGAAATGGCTAAGGCGAAGAATCCCTTACAACGAACTTTTGTTCAAGGGACACCTTTTGTCCAGGCCATTGTGGTTTTTCCTACCCCGTCAAAGTTTAAAGCACCTGTGGTGACCCCCAAATATGATGGAAAGACAGATCATGTTCTACACATAGAGCAATATCAAGCTGCCGCCGACATCTATGCTGTCCCCGACGAGATGAGATGCAGGGCATTCTCGGGAACTCTTACTGGATCTGCCCAGATATGGTACAACAATCTTCCTCGGGGTAAGATTTCAACTTTCTTTCAATTGGTCGAGTTGTTCATCGGCAATTTTTGTTTTGGAGCAAAGCCAGTAAAACGAGTAGCACATTTGTTAAGTGTTAGACAAAAATCTGGTGAGAGTACTAGAGATTACATAACTCGTTTCAATAACGAGAAACTGGAAGTTATAGATTATGAAGAAAAGACAGCAATCACCACCTTGATGAGTGGGTTGTTGCCTAACAAGTTGTATTACACTTTGGCCAAAGATCCACCTACAACTATGTCAGAGTTGATGGCAAAAGCAGCCAAAATCATGAATGCCGAGGAGGCTATGGCTGCGAAGAAGAATATGGATAAAGAAACCAAGGTGGAAGACGACAAATCCAAGAAGAAAGAGCATAAGGGCAATAGCGGTTGTTGCCCAGAAAAATACTCAAGAGGGAGGGTGAATTGAGATTTTACAAACTTTTCGGGTTTAATTAATATTTCAGAAAATATTTAATTTAAAACACTTAATACAAATTTTAGATTAAATAAATCTTAAAAGATTAAACCAATAATGATTAAATAAATGTTACCAATAAATTTAAACAATTTAAATCAGAGATTGAAACACACAATAAATAAATTATCAAATAAATACTTTCAATTGATTAAACAAGAGATTACAACATCCAATAAATAAATAATCAATTTTCGTATCTTATATTCTGGATTTAATCTAAAGTGATTCACACAAGAATATCAATTAAATACTCTCAATAAATTAAACAAGTTATATTTTAAGATTATAAGATCCAAATAAATTTATAAATAATTTTCGTAATTAATAAAAATTAATATTCTGGAATTAATTTATTATTACGAAAATAATTATTTCTGTCTTAAAATAAAATTATCAAATTTTCAGAATTAATTTAATTGCAAGTGTAAGTGCTTAAAATAAAAATAACCAATCACACACAAGCAAATAAATAAATAAAAGTGCTGAAAATAAATGACACCGTATTTTAACGTGGTTCGGCCAAAACCCGGCCTACGTCCACGCGCCAAGAGCAAGCTTCCGTCTCCCGCGCTTCACTAGTCTTGATCCACTTGTACGGTAGGATCAAACCACCATTTACAGACACTTGAAGCAAATACCGGCTCCAAGAACAACCGAAGCTAAAATTCCAGCTTCAAACAAATCCGAATGTTGAGTACAAAGTTTGGATGTCGAAACTCTCTAAAATACAAATTAATCTGAGTTTCTTCTTGAGTGAGATTTCTCAATAAATATGATTTTTGGCACTAGTCTTCTTCTTGAAATTTTGTAGCAGAATAATGATTCTTGTGCTCTTCAAATTTCTTCTTCAACAAATGACTGACTATATTGATTGTTGTTGTCTTAAATATGTAGAGCTGAATAAATTTCTGTTTGCTCTCTTTTCTGTGTGTATATGGAGCTAAATGAAATTTTCTGGATGCTCTCTTTTAGATATTTTCGTGTGTCCTGACTTTTACAAAAACTTGGTCTGCTTTTGTAGCCTAAGAGAAAATAGCTGTTGGAAGAAATCTTGAGCTGAGCTCATCTTCAGCTTGGAGATAGTGAACAGAGGGAGCATTAAATGCAACTGATTTTCTGAGATGAGAGAGGACAAAAAAAATCTCCAAGATTGAACTGCAAATCTTTATTTTGCTTCTCAATAAAATGGCTCTGCAAAACTATATTAGTCCAAGAGATAATATCCAGAGACAATTAATTTAAACTGACAAAAATGACATAGCGTCAAGTTTAACAAAGAGTTGTGTGGTTAAAAATTATTTCACACGAATGACAGGGCAAGGCTCCCTTGTCAAACGGTCAAAAATAACTGACAGCAAAGGACGTCCAAATACAAAAGCTTTCAGCAGTGTACATCACACATATATCCGTATAAAAGAGATTTTGCAGAGATTGCTTAGGACTCCACGCAAAGGGAGAGAGAGAGATATCACATCCCAAGAAATCTGTCAAAAAGACACGCGGCTCAAAATGGACAGCTCAACACGATTTGTACTAACATGAATTTAAGGACAAAGAAATATAAGAAGACTCTGATGCGTCACATGGGAACCATCCTTAGCATTAACAGGAAACAGTTAAGGACAAAAAAAATATATGCACTCAGTTAGCATCCGAATAAAGAAGAAGGATTACCAAAAAAAATTGATAACAGATTTAGAAACAAACTTTTCAAAAAAAATGAGTAATAGACTTCGGAATACGAGAAAAAAACAGATCAGATATCAATTTAGGACCGATTGAAAGTATTTGATAAAACTGATTTTTGCATAGAAAGATATAGGTAGAGATCTTCTGTACCAAATAATATAAGTATATACCAGATATCAAGGCTCATAAATGAGGAGTCGTGACTATTTGCAGGGAGATATGACCTTGCAGAAACAGTTTGTGAGTTCCCATACATGACAGATAGGATCATGGTAGGTAATAGTATAGGACATGCCTTGAGAGAAAGAGATAGAACCGCAGAGAATATATTCAAAGAATTGCGGAAAATCATTTTTGTTAACAATAAGAAAACATGCAAGGCTGTAACCATTCGTAAGAAGGATTAGGTCGGATAAAATTAATGGAAAAGAATTTATAAACGGACAGAACAGTTCCAACAGTTATTTTACAAAAAATATTTCGGACAGAAAGCTTTTAAAATCTTAAGGTTTATAAAATCTAAACCTAAAACTAGGACAAATGCAAGCTATCATAGCTAAGTAACAGATATGGCCAAAATAGTAGACTTACTAAGATAATAGCAGTAGTAGTCAAGGCAAGTCACACTAAATGACGAAATTGGTACACAACTCATTAAATGAGTATGGTCTAAAAACTAGAACTTAAGGGTGGAAGAGGTTTATACGGCCAACACAAAATAGAAGTAGTAGGTCCTAGCTTGTGTGGTCAAGTCAAGCTACAAAGGACGAAAACTATATATATATATATATATATATATATATATATATTTTTAAAGCTAATAGTCCTAAGGCTAAGACTAAAAGAGCTATTGTCTTATAATATAGGTAAACAAAAAAATATTGTTTAAAGGGGTAATTCGGTTTTTCAAAATGAAAAACTATTTTTATCAACAAATTCCGAAAATGATTTCAAAACTAAGAGATTAATTTTAAATCAAAATTACACCTGTTTTACTTAAAAATTATTTTCAGTAATAATATAATTTCTTTTTAAAAAAAATGTTTGGGCACACAATTAAAAATCATAGATCAAGAAATATGCACGTGTGCTTAATGTGTCAATTGAAAATGTACAATACACGTGAATACCTTTTCTCATATATGTCATTGAGTCGAGTCGAGGCGTATTGAGTCATGAAAAATAAAACTCGACCATAAACAGATATAACTCACTCAGAATAGATATGTAATAAATATATGTATATCATGGTATATAAACAAGATTATACAATAATAAATATCTATAGAATAACCTAATAAAAATATGTTTGGAATCATCAAAATCAATATATTAAGTTGAACTAAATGTTCATTAATTAAACTAATTTAATTAATTGGGGATAAATAACATTTTCGTTAACAATCTCCCCCTTTTTGATGATGACAAACAAGGATTCACATATATACATAAAATGAAATATTAAGCACAAATAGTGAATCATAAATATTTCTCCCCCTTTGACATTATCAAAAAGATATTTTAAATAAATCTCGAGTGTCACGGGTAAAAAGCGAAGCTCCCCCTATCAAAAATAATTTATGCATGGGATATAACCAAAAATTGTAAGGGACATATGTGAATACCATGAATTTTCATTAAGCACATATTCAACATATTATTCTCACATAACATGTATTTGATTCAAGAGATAGATAGGAATAACATCAAATAATGCATAAGTCACAAAAATGATAAATGATAAATGATACCAATAGTTGTCTGATACCAATTGTTGTAGTCACACAAACCGTGCGTTGCACACAATAGTTCCTTGGAACAACTTTTTACGGATAAATCGGAATCACAACTCAATGTTCTCAAATAATGCAATTATGAGAGATATATCAATTAGCATAATTAACTCTCTCACTAATGTAATAAAATTGCAGTGTATAAATTTTCAATAGGCGCAATACCAATTGATGTATACATCATCATGATATAAACTTTCAAGTGCACAACAAATAAGTATTTCATAACTCGATGTTTACAAATAATTTGAATTAAGCACATAACAAGAGTTAGAAATAGCGGCAAAAAAATAGCATTTTGCTCAAGCTTTGCCGTTTTCAAGATACGAGCTAAAATTCTCGGAATAATCAACTAAATTGCAAAATCCATAATGATATATCAAGATTATGATTAAGCATTTTTCGAATAAAAGATCAAACAAATTTGAATAAACTTTTATCTCCCCCTAAGGGATACCAATTAAGGCAAATATGCATATAACAAATAATGTGCATCTTTTTCATGAGATAAAATATTATTAAAAAAATTGACTTCATAAAATCATTTTTGAAAAATCACACAAGTGATATCAATTGTTGATCATGTGGTTTCTCAATTTAAACATACATAACACAAATGTTACTAACTTTTAAAAAATATTCATCGTGAATGTTACAAATATTTTCTATATTTTTCTTTCTTAATTATCTTCTAATAAGATGTAATATTTCCATGAAAGTCATTAAATCAATTTTCCAAGAATGAAACATATCATGAGGGCATAAGAAATTAAACTCAATAATTTCAGATTTTTAATAACGAGAAGCTTGACACAAAATCAATATATTCAGATTTTCAACAAATACCAAACAATTTGTTCAGGGACTTCAAAAACCATCCATCAATAAATTTCTCAATAATGAAAGTGACATAAGTTAATCAACTTCAATATATTTTCAGATTTTTAAGCACAAACATTATAAGAGTTATTTTGTTCCAAAAAAAATAATGTTCTTTATAAAAGAATACCTTTCAACTAATCGATTCATATAACATGCCATGAAACTAAAACATAAAAATCTGAATAATCATCTGATTTTTTAAGTAAGCTCAAGTAACACAAATGTTAACTATAAAAAATATACTTCAAGAAGTGTCACTAATATTTAATTAATGGCACAAAACATGTAGCATGTCTTAAATTTTGCTCACAAGATTAATATGATCATATCATCAAAATTAATGAGTTCATATCATAAAATAAACGAGTAGCTCATATGACTAACAAGTGACATTTTATCAAAATATTCTTAAATGACATTTTCGTTTCAAATAAATATTCAATGAAGTCATGAATTAGTCCAATATTATCCACAAATATATGTCTAGATATATAACACCTAATGATTATGAATTTTCACTTTTAAAAAATAAATTATCATCGAAATCAAGTGTATGTGTCATATAACATAAAATTATCGAGAGTAATAAATATACAAATTTACATGTGAATACTAAATTATCAACAAGCTCATATGATATTAACAAATATTCAATGCATGGAAATATATCATAAAATAAATCATCAACAAATATATGATTTTAAATTCAAGAATGGTGTTCCTTACCACCTTACCAATACCAAAGATATATTCACGAAACTTTCTCCAAGTGTGGCATTTCCAACATTAGGCAATGATAATTGAAATGCGTAATATGATCAAATCATATGTCTTGAAAATCCACATTCCATCTCAAAATGCAACCTACACAACTTTAAAGATTTTCTCTTTTCCATCCAAGAATGTGTTAGGTCCATAAAGCAATATTAAATAGAAAATTTCAGAATTCATTTTCTTATCAAAAATTCAAGCGTAGTCATAATAAGAGATAATCGTCAAGAACAATAACAATACGCAACTTATGACATACTAGAATGTACATAACAAATAATAATCATTATTGTCAATTTTATCATGTACTAAAATAAAATTTTCATCAAGGTATGTAAATAACTTATCATTCTTAGTATACATTGTTTTGGACAAAGGTGAGGGTTTTCTCATTTTCAAACAAATGATACATTTAGGAATAACATGAAATTAATCAGATTACTATTCATGAATAAGCATATAAAATTCAAAAATCATATGAAATAATATTTCATGAAAATAAGTGTATTAAATATGAAAACAACATATCACAATATTTGTCAAGTAAAGAATGTGATCATCTTAAACAAATATATAAATAAGAAAATAAATCTAACACTAATTAAATTCTCATAAATTTTTTTTCAAGTCCCAATACCGGTTTTGCACCTAAAAACTTTATCTTTTGGAACCCAAAAAGAATGTGGCAAATTAGGATTAGCATACATAATTGTATCTTTTGGAATCCAAGCTAATTTAGTATTATATTTTCTTTTTCTAAATTTACAAAATTTGGAATAATGTGTATGTCTACCACAATATGAACATAAAGAATTAGAATGACTAGATGAGGCATCATTTTTAAATAAATTATAATAATTCTTTTTCTCATATTCCTCCTCAAATCCAATACCATTATTATTAAATCGAATTCTTTGTTTTTCCATAATTTTATGAAAATAATCATTTCCTTTAGTAAATGTGTCTAAAGATTTCTTTAAATATTCAATTTCCTTTTTCAACTCAATATTTTCAGATTCAAAAGAATTAGGGATACTAACATATTTTTCCTTTTTCAAAGATTTAATTTCACTTTTTAAAGATTCATTTTCTAATTTAAGATTATCAAAATCTTTTGATATAAAATCACATTTGGAATGAGTCTTTTTCAGTGCAATAAATTTCTTTCCAATATCTTCATATTTTTCATATAACTCATTAAATGCATCTTATAATTCATCATAATCATCAACAATATCATCTCCAATATCATGATTTGCACTATAAGTAGAATATGATTCATCATTACTAATGCAAGGGTTAGATTGTACCTCTTCATTACCAATTGCCATGAGACAGGGAGTAGTACACTCTTCAACGCTTGATTCATCAATATTGGCATATAGGCAAGGGGTGCACATATTTTTATTAAGTGCATCAAAATCAGAATTTTCAAGGAACGTTTCCTTCAAAATAAAGTTGGAAACATATGGTTCACTGCTCATCCATTTTCTTTTCATATAATGAAATAAGGAGTAGCTACAAGAGATCAAACATTTTAGCATACAAATAATAAAAATGTAAAGAGCAATATTCAAAATAAATACTGAAAAGTTTGTCATGATCTTTAACTCTATGATTGTTAAATCAAAATATATAAGAAGAGCACTGGCTCTGATACCAATTGTTGCCCAGAAAAATACTCAAGAGGGGGGGTGAATTGAGATTTTACAAACTTTTCGAGTTTAATTAATATTTCAGAAAATATTTAATTTAAAACACTTAATACAAATTTCAGATTAAATAAATCTTAAAAGATTAAACCAATAATGATTAAATAAATGTTACCAATAAATTTAAACAATTTAAATCAGAGATTGAAACACACAATAAATAAATTATCAAATAAATACTTTCAATTGATTAAACAAGAGATTACAACATCCAATAAATAAATAATCAATTTTTGTATCTTATATTCTGGATTTAATCTAAAGTGATTCACACAATAATATCAATTAAATACTCTCAATAAATTAAACAAGTTATATTTTAAGATTATAAGATCCAAATAAATTTATAAATAATTTTCGTAATTAATAAAAATTAATATTCTGGAATTAATTTATTATTACGAAAATAATTATTTCTGTCTTAAAATAAAATTATCAAATTTTCAGAATTAATTTAATTGCAAGTGTAAGTGCTTAAACTAAAAATAACCAATCACACACAAGCAAATAAATAAATAAAAGTGCTGAAAATAAATGACACCGTATTTTAACGTGGTTCGGCCAAAACCCGGCCTACGTCCACGCGCCAAGAGCAAGCTTCCGTCTCCCGCGCTTCACTAGTCTTGATCCACTTGTACGGTAGGATCAAACCACCATTTACAGACACTTGAAGAAAATACCGGCTCCAAGAACAACCGAAGCTAAAATTCCAGCTTCAAACAAATCCGAATGTTGTGTACAAAGTTTGGATGTCGAAACTCTCTAAAATACAAATTAATCTGAGTTTCTTCTTGAGTGAGATTTCTCAATAAATATGATTTTTGGCACTAGTCTTCTTCTTGAAATTTTGTAGCAGAATAATGATTCTTGTGCTCTTCAAATTTCTTCTTCAACAAATGACTGACTATATTGATTGTTGCTGTCTTAAATATGTAGAGCTGAATAAATTTCTGTTTGCTCTCTTTTTTGTGTGTATATGGAGCTGAATGAAATTTTCTGGATGCTCTCTTTTAGATATTTTCGTGTGTCCTGACTTTTACAAAAACTTGGTCTGCTTTTGTAGCCTAAGAGAAAATAGCTGTTAGAAGAAATCTTGAGCTGAGCTCATCTTCAGCTTGGAGATAGTGAACAGAGGGAGCATTAAATGCAACTGATTTTCTGAGATGAGAGAGGACAAAAAAAATCTCCAAGATTGAACTGCAAATCTTTATTTTGCTTCTCAATAAAATGGCTCTGCAAAACTATATTAGTCCAAGAGATAATATCCAGAGACAATTAATTTAAACTGACAAAAATGACATAGCGTCAAGTTTAACAAAGAGTTGTGTGGTTAAAAATTATTTCACACGAATGACAGGGCAAGGCTCCCTTGTCAAACGGTCAAAAATAACTGACAGCAAAGGACGTCCAAATACAAAAGCTTTCAGCAGTGTACATCACACATATATCCGTATAAAAGAGATTTTGCAGAGATTGCTTAGGACTCCACGCAAAGGGAGAGAGAGAGATATCACATCCCAAGAAATCTGTCAAAAAGACACGCGGCTCAAAATGGACAGCTCAACACGATTTGTACTAACATGAATTTAAGGACAAAGAAATATAAGAAGACTCTGATGCGTCACATGGGAACCATCCTTAGCATTAACAGGAAACAGTTAAGGACAAAAAAAATATATGCACTCAGTTAGCATCCGAATAAAGAAGAAGGATTACCAAAAAAAATTGATAACAGATTTAGAAACAAACTTTTCAAAAAAAATGAGTAATAGACTTCGGAATACGAGAAAAAAACAGATCAGATATCAATTTAGGACCGATTGAAAGTATTTGATAAAACTGATTTTTGCATAGAAAGATATAGGTAGAGATCTTCTGTACCAAATAATATAAGTATATACCAGATATCAAGGCTCATAAATGAGGAGTCGTGACTATTTGCAGGGAGATATGACCTTGCAGAAACAGTTTGTGAGTTCCCATACATGACAGATAGGATCATGGTAGGTAATAGTATAGGACATGCCTTGAGAGAAAGAGATAGAACCGCAGAGAATATATTCAAAGAATTGCGGAAAATCATTTTTGTTAACAATAAGAAAACATGCAAGGCTGTAACCATTCGTAAGAAGGATTAGGTCGGATAAAATTAATGGAAAAGAATTTATAAACGGACAGAACAGTTCCAACAGTTATTTTACAAAAAATATTTCGGACAGAAAGCTTTTAAAATCTTAAGGTTTATAAAATCTAAACCTAAAACTAGGACAACTGCAAGCTATCATAGCTAAGTAACAGATATGGCCAAAATAGTAGACTTACTAAGATAATAGCAGTAGTAGTCAAGGCAAGTCACACTAAATGACGAAATTGGTACACAACTCATTAAATGAGTATGGTCTAAAAACTAGAACTTAAGGGTGGAAGAGGTTTATACGGCCAACACAAAATAGAAGTAGTAGGTCCTAGCTTGTGTGGTCAAGTCAAGCTACAAAGGACGAAAACTATATATATATATATATATATATATATATATATATATATATATATATTTTTTTAAAGCTAATAGTCCTAAGGCTAAGACTAAAAGAGCTATTGTCTTATAATATAGGTAAACAAAAAAATATTGTTTAAAGGGGTAATTCGGTTTTTCAAAATGAAAAACTATTTTTATCAACAAATTTCGAAAATGATTTCAAAACTAAGAGATTAATTTTAAATCAAAATTACACCTGTTTTACTTAAAAATTATTTTCAGTAATAATATAATTTCTTTTTAAAAAAAATGTTTGGGCACACAATTAAAAATCATAGATCAAGAAATATGCACGTGTGCTTAATGTGTCAATTGAAAATGTACAATACACGTGAATACCTTTTCTCAGATATGTCATTGAGTCGAGTCGAGGCGTATTGAGTCATGAAAAATAAAACTCGACCATAAACAGATATAACTCACTCAGAATAGATATGTAATAAATATATGTATATCATGGTATATAAACAAGATTATACAATAATAAATATCTATAGAATAACCTAATAAAAATATGTTTGGAATCATCAAAATCAATATATTAAGTTGAACTAAAATGTTCATTAATTAAACTAATTTAATTAATTAGGGATAAATAACATTTTCGTTAACAACGGTGACAAGCATTCCAAGAATAATAAATCATCATGGGAAGTCCTGAAGAAATTCGATAATTATACTCCTTTGAAAATGGGTATTAATCATGTCTTGGAAAAAATCAAGAATAACGAGGAAGTAAAGTGGCCAAAGAAACTGAGGTCAGACCCTGACCTGAGGAATAGGGATAAATATTGCGAGTTTCATAAAGATCACGGCCATATGACCAAAAATTGCATAGCTCTTCAGAACGAGATTGAAACACTCATCCGAAGA
The DNA here is from genome assembly GCA_949130495.1 of Sambucus nigra. Classification (NCBI taxonomy): domain Eukaryota; kingdom Viridiplantae; phylum Streptophyta; class Magnoliopsida; order Dipsacales; family Adoxaceae; genus Sambucus; species Sambucus nigra. Next base: position 405,995,343 of record OX422220.1, read on the forward strand.
GGGAAACTAGCAAAGTATGTTGATCGGGGAGGCGAAAGAAGAAATAATGACCGAACTAGAGAGAGGTCTAGATCTCCTCGTCGAGCAGAGGAGAAAAAGAAAAGGGATCATGAAGATGATACAGAGGATGACCCCGATCTTCCCAAAAAACCAAGGCAGCCAGAACGAGAGGTATTTTCCATACGTTTTGGATCATTTGATTGTAATGTTATTACAGGAGGAGATGCAGGAGGAGGAGACCTTACTGCAGAAAGAAAGGCTTACCTTGGAGAGGCTCAAGCTTGCTCATATATTCAGCGAATAAATTTGGCTGAAGAGGATCACCCGAGGAAGGTAAACAAAGAGAAGCTGGTCATTGGCTTTTCAAAAAACGACCTGGCATGTGTTCTTTACCCTCACGACGACCCTTTGGTGATCAAAATGAGGATGAAAGAAGTAGTGATTTCAAGGGTGCTAGTAGATAATGGTAGTTCGGCCGACATCATGTACTATTCATGCTTTGACAGTTTAAATTTGAAATTATCTCAATTAGAACCTTATCACAGACCTCTATTGGGTTTTGCTGGCGAGAAATTTTTTCCACTTGGGACGATCAAGTTGGATATATTCATTGGAACTTGGCCTGCTTGTCGAACAGAAAGAATACGCTTCTTTGTGATGGATAAGAATGTGCAATCAGCTTACAATATCATCATGGGAAGAGTTGGTTTGAAGAAGTTCGAAGCAGTTCCATCTACAGTACATCAGTGCTTAAAATTCCCAACAAATTTCGGAGTAGGAGTTGTGAAAGGTGATCATAAAGTAGCTCGGGAATGCTATTATTCGTCTGCCGAGCAAGAGGAGCTTGAAGAATCAAGGAAAAAGACTACTACCTACCAGGTGGAGGAAGGTACAGAAATTGAAACACTTGATCCCAGAGATGAATCCCAACTTGTAAAAGGACAGGTGGTGGAATCTACAGAAAATGTTATTCTGGACGACGAGCACCCTGAACGAGTAACCCAGATAGGTTCATCGTTGGATGTTTCAATAAAACAGGAGTTGATAACTTTTTTGAGAAATAGAAAGAAAACTTTTGCATGGAGTCATGAAGATATGTCAGGAATAGATCCAAACTTCTTATGCCATGAACTCAATGCGAATAAGGAGATCAAGCCTGTAAAGCAGAGAAGAAGAGTATTTAGTCCCGAGAAGAATCAAGCCATACAAGAGGAGGTCGAGAAGCTCTAGAAAGCCCAATTCATTGAAGATGTGAAATATCCAGACTGGTTAGCAAATGTGGTGATGGTAAAGAAGAAAAACAATAAATGGAGAATGTGTGTTGATTTCACTGATCTCAACAAGGCATGCCCAAAGGATCACTTTCCATTGCCCAGAATTGACCAACTAGTGGATGCTACCTCGGGACACGAGCTGCTTAGCTTCATGGATGCTTACTCTGGATACAACCAGATCAAAATGAAACCTGAAGACAGGGAAAGCACTTCTTTTATTACCCCTAGGGGAACTTATTGTTATAATGTTATGCCTTTTGGTTTGAAAAATGGAGGAGCGACATATCAGCGGCTGATGAACAAGGTTTTTGCCGAATAAATCAGTTGCAATATGGAAGTCTATGTCGACGATATGCTGACAAAGAGCAAAAAAGCTGTTGATTATCTAGTTGATTTAGGTCAGACCTTTGATCAACTGGATAAATACCAAATGAAGCTCAACCCGAAGTGCACCGTTGGAGTACGAGAAGGAATGTTCCTCGGGTACATCGTCAACCAGCGAGACATTGAGGCAAATCCAGCAAAGATCAAAGCTCTTTTAGGGTTGCGATCTCCAACGACGAAGAAAGAGGTGCAGAGTCTTACAGGGCGAGTTGCAGCGCTCAACAGATTTGTATCCTGAGCAACTGATAGATGCCTCCCATTCTTCAAAACACTTCGAAAAACTTTCGAGTGGAATGATGAATGTGAAAAAGCATTTCAAGACTTGAAGAAATATTTGGGAGCACCTCCACTATTGTCCAGACCAATAATGGGAGAAAAGTTGTACTTGTACCTGGCAGTATCAGAGAATGCAGTCAGCTCGGCATTGATCAGATTGGAGAATGGAGTCCAGAAGCCAATTTATTACACAAGTAAGGCATTCCGAGGTGCAGAGATCAAGTACCCAAAGCTGGAAAAATTGGCATTGGCATTAATTGAAGCAAGTAGAAGAATGAGGCCTTATTTCCAGGCCCACATCATCGTCGTGTAGACCGACATGCCATTGAGACAAGCCCTTCATAAGCCAGAAAAATTAGGGAGACTGATGTATTGGGAAATAGAACTCGGTGAATATGATATTGTGTATGAACCCAGATCATCATTAAAAGGGCAGGCTGTAGCAGACTTTATAGCAGAATTTACATATCCTGATACCCCCGAGGAGCAAAAGTTGCTCGCTGACCAACCTGTGGATGTTACAGGATTAACAGACACAAGTCCAGATCAACTCCGGTTGGTAAAAGGGCTTGTGGATATAGAAAGATCATCAAATTCAAACCCAGACCAACTCCGGTTGGTAAAAGGGCGAGAAGAGATGGTCGACTAAGAACGAAAAATACCAGGGGAGGATGAAAGGAAATAGCAGATATTTCACCGAGGAACTCTATCAGATAAGAAATTTGAAAACGAGTTACCTACATGGAGATTATATGTAGATGGGTCATCTTGCACAACAGGTTGTGGGGAAGGGATTGTTTTGAACACCCCAGACGAGATTGACGTGGAATATGCCTTACGATTCCAATTCAAAGCTTCCAATAATGAGGTTGAGTATGAAGCCTTGATAGCAGGTCTTAATTTAGCAAAGATTATGGAAGCGCAACAAGTGATGGTATTCAGTGATTCTCAATTAATTGTGAATCAGATGATGGGAACGTATGCAGTTAAAGGAGAATTAATGGTCAAATATCATGCAAAGGCGATGGAGTTGTTGGCAGAATTTAATGCCATTCAGTTGATCAGAATACCAAGAATGGAGAATGCACAAGCAGACGCACTGGCCCGACTAGCATCAGCTACTCGTATCGAGTTGCGAAGAACGATACCAATTGAGGTGTTAGAAAGTCGAAGCATAGATGAAGACCTGACGATGAATGCTATAACCCTTGATTTAGTACCATCTTGGATGGATCCCATCAGGGCATATACTGAAGAGGGAGAATTGCCGGAGGATAAGCTCGCGGCCAAGAAAGTGAAGTTTAAAGCTGCTCGGTATGTACTAACTAATGGTGTTTTGTATAGACGAGGAATTATGGTAGGTTTCCAGAGATGTGTGCATCCCTCCGAGGTGAAGGAATTGATTGAAGAGATCAATGAAGGGTCTTGTGGATCCCATATAGCAGGTCGAACACTTTTGCAAAGGGTGATGACACAAGGATACTACTGGCCGACGATGAGGGCTGATTGTATTGCCTATGCTAAGAGATGTGATAAATGCCAATGTTTTTCCTCCATCCGACGAACTCCACAAGCATTATTGACACCCATAACTTCCCCTTGGCCTTTCGCCATGTGGGGAATGGATTTGGTTGGACCACTGCCAACGAGCCGAGGAAGATTCAAGTACCTCGTCGTTGCAGTAGATTATTTTACTAAGTGGGTAGAAGCTGAGCCATTTATTGACATGACGTACGAGAAGGTGTACCAGTTTGTTTGGAAGAATATCATTTGCCGATATGGTTTCCCTCACGCCTTCATTACAGACCATGGACCACAATTCGATAACGAGGAGTTTGCTGCCTATTGTCGACAATCAAACATTTTGAAGACTCATTCAGCACCAGGCCATCCTCAAAGCAATGGACAGACTGAAGTGACGAACATAACATTACTAAATGGTTTGAAGAAGAGGCTAAGTGAGGCTAAAGCTAATTAGATTAATGAGCTACAGTCAGTATTGTGGGCTTACCGAATAACTCCCCGAGCAGCAACTGGAGAATCACCATATATGCTAGCATTTGGAAGTGAGGCTGTAATACCTGCCGAGTTGGGTCTTCCAACACACAGAGTGCTGAATTTCAATTCCCCAGTCAGCGACCTGATGAGGAGATTAGATTTGGACATGCTCGAGGAAGTTAGAGAAGAGGCAGCCATTAGGAATGCTGCTTATCAACAGCGAACAGCCCTGTTCTACAACAAGAGGGTGAAAAAATACGACTTAAAAGAAGGAGATTACGTGCTAAAGAAGGTCATTCAGAAGCACAATAAGTTGGAAGCAAACTGGCATGGACCTTACCGAGTTACTGCAGTTGTCCGACCAGGAACTTACCGAATAGCAACTCTAGAAGGAGAGGAATTTAAGAATGCATGGAATGCTGAACACCTACGCAAGTATTATCAGTGATGTAAAATGTAAAGCAGTTCCATCAATATGAATAAAACGATGATATTTCACAATCTTCTCTCCTTTTATTGAAAGTTTTTCCTGGAATACTAGTGTGTTTAACACTACGCTGCTCGGTACGCAACGCTGCTCAGCAGTAAAAAAAAGACGATAGTTCAAACCCACGACCAACTCCGGTTGGTAAAAGGGCGAGAACAAACTATACTCCTTTGGTTAGGAGGTGTACACTAGTGTGACCAACTAAGGTTGGTAAAAGAGCTAGTGGACATGATAGTTCAAACCCACGACCAACTCCGGTTGGTAAAAGGGCGAGAACAAACTATACTCCTTTGGTTAGGAGGTGTACACTAGTGTGACCAACTAAGGTTGGTAAAAGAGCTAGTGGACATGATAACTATACTCCTTTGGTTAGGAGGCGTACACTAGTGTGACCAACTCAGGTTGGTAAAAGAGCTAGTGGACATGATAGTTCAAACCCACGACCAACTCCTGTTGGTAAATGGGCGAGAACAAACTATACTCCTTTGGATAGGAGGCGTACACTAGTGTGACCAACTCAGGTTGGTAAAAGAGCTAGTGGACATGATAGTTCAAACCCACGACCAACTCCGATTGGTAAAAGGGCGAGAACAAAAGATGATCGACGAAAGGCCAATCTCGGTTGGTTAGGAAACAAGACATATTCTCAAATGCCAACTTATGTTGGTCGGGAAGTAAAATTATCTCAAAATGCCAATTTATGTTGGTCGGGAAGTAAGTTTATTACATAAAAGTTCATCGGAGAACAAATATTCCAAAATTTACCAAGTATAGTTGGTCGGGGATAAAAACCCACTAACTGTAGTTGGTCGACGAGGAAAAATCTTTGACCTTGGTTGGTCGTGCACATTTTATGAAAAAGACAAAGTTTACCAAGTATAGCTGGTCGGGGATAAAAACCCATTAACTATAATTGGTCGACGAGCTCAACTTAAAAACCTTGGTTGGTTGGAAGAAATTTTAACATTTTTATACTCATTACTTTATTATTAAGTGATCGAGCAACATTACTAATATTTATAATTTTTTATTACTAAGTTGGTCGAGGAACCACACAATATTGTTATGCAAGCACAAATATAAAGTGTTTGACAAGCACAAAATAATAACAATACAGATTTGCAAACAGAAAATGAAAATCTTTCATTAAAATTCAAAACGAATTACAATTTACATATGTGTACTAACTATTACATTGAGATCCCTACTCTATTGGTTTCTTTCCCTCAGCTTTTGAAATAGGTTCCTCGCCAGCAGGCGGATCATTTAAAGTCTGAGGAGAGTTAATGAAGTTCAAGTCCTTCAGCATCCTAACGTTCATCACAGAAGGTGTATCCAGTAGATGTTCGGGACAAGATACCTCGATCTGAGAATGAAGATTGTAGTCATCGAGGTATTTTGCAATTAAGCTCCGAGGAATGGCACGAGCTGGGATCCATTCCATGTCCAATTTATAAGGTGGCACAGGCAAGTCTAGTAGCCCAGGAGCATGATAATCCCATAAATAATGGCCCTGCTCTAGTTTTAATACACCCAGGGCGTTCAACCATCCCTGTTTATAACCTTCATTATTGGCATTTTCAATGCGAGCATCCAAGTGATAAAGAGCCTCATTGCAGCCTGCATTCCAGAACTCACGAGGTTGTTTGTGGAATTGGAAAGTTATTCTCTCTAACTGCTCATGAAAGTTCCTGGCAAAAACATCCTTATTCTTCAGAGCAGACTTGGTCGAAGCAAGTTGATCCTCCAGAGTTTGGATTTTCTTAGACATTTTAGATAAAGCCCGATCTTTTGCATTCAATTGGAACGCTTGAGTTTCCAACGTTGATAGAGTACGAGCTTCTTCAACATTACGACTAAGAGCTCTTGATCCTCCTCGAGCAGGTCGGGAACTTGGTTCCTCGACAACATTCTGAGCAGCTCGTCCTCGTCCACGAGAACCCCTTCCTCGCCCCCGAGTAGCAGAAGAAGTACCAGATCTTCTCAAGGTATCCAACTCTTGCCTTAATTTGGCATTCTCAACCTCTAGAAAGGAAAATCCCTCATCAGTCACTGGGATTACAGCTGTTGAAGAAGATGCTGCACACTTATACTGTGCCAGCTCTTTCTGCAAATTGTTATTTTCTTGCTCTAGCAGCTCGGCAATCTGTCTATAAGCTTCAACTTCACCCCTTAGGGTTTTCTCCCTGACATCGTACCCAGCAAGGATCTTTTTATGGCCTGTCTTGGCAGAAAGCTGTTGATACCTATTTTCATACCCCTCGTGCAAAAGGGCAGTTGATTCCTTGTAATGAGTCTGAAGATCTTCTAAAGTATATTGAAGCTCCTCGATCATGTCATAGTAAGCCACGTTATTGGCCACAGCTCGATCAAGTAAGTCCTTCAGGTATTGATAAGCTTCTACTGCCTGCTCTGAAGCACCATGGCCAAGGATGTCGGCAACTTCTGATGCACTTAGGTCTGTGTGACCAGCTTTATAATATTCATGGCATTGCTGCATCAACTTTGTGTCATTAGCAGACAGCAGAACCATCCTGGCCAGAAACTAACAGAGAAAGAAAAAGAAGATCAAGACAGAGTGCAGATAGAGAAGAGACAATCATATGGAAGAAAAGAACTCAAATTTTATTAGATCATAAGGCAAAGTTACAAAGATCTGGGATACAAAGTACAAGTAAAAGGAAAAATAAAAGAATACCGAACAACTTCACACCTTTTCCTTGTCTCCCAAGACTTTCTCGGGAGGCTGGGACGAAGAGCTTGGTTGCTCGGTGGAAACAATAATCTGGTCGGCTGGAGTTGGGATTTGTTCAGGAGGAGCAGGCAAAGAAGAAATCTCCTCAGTAGATGTCTGGTTGGGTTGTGTAGCAATGACTTGATCACCCACTATCAGTGAAGACTCCTCGGATGCAGCTTCATCCTCTTATTCATCTTCAATAGCTGGAGGAGGACCAGGAAGATGTTGTTGAAATAGTTCAGAGTCCTCGCTCACCTTCAATTCTTGCAAGGCAGCAACCCAACCATCTCGGAAGTATTTCAAACTCCCATACTGCACCTGAGCCATCATGGCAGCTACCCCCTATCCCATCCTTTGTCCCAACCGGTTAGAAAGGATTTTTTAACAGCCACTTTTCTCTTCATTTTCTCCGAGGAGAGCTTCTCGGATAGAAGATCCTCGGTGGCTTTCAATCTGGCCTCCACCTCCTCTTTCTGACGATTTACTTCTCGCAGAAGGGACAGCTCTTCCTCGGCCGATTTCAACTTATTCTCAAGCTCCCCAAAACTTGTGAGCTTCTCGGCGTGTTTTTTATTTTCTCTCTCCAAGTCCTTCACCTTTTTTCCCAACTGCACTTTCTCTGCCTCAGACGCAGTCAACTTCTTCTCCCATTCACCCTTATCCTCGTCGTATTTTTGACGGGATTCCTTCAAAGATTGGGCCAAGCCCTGGAAAGCATCCTCTACTCCAGAAGAGGATCTAGAAGCCTTGAGTGCTTCATCTTTCTTCACTATGGTGTTAAAGCAACTCACCAGCTGAAAAAGAGGGTAATGATAAGTCAAGGCCGAGATACACGAATTGATGGAAAGAAAGAAAAATTCAAGATAAGAGAAACTTACTGAAGCAATGTGACGAGTAGCTAGGGATGTCAGCATATCCCTAGACATGTTTTCTTCTATCCCTTGGACTTCAGGAATAGTCCAAGTCTTTACCGAGCTCATTGCAGAACTCGGGGGAATAATTGTTGGGACACCAGCTCCACTAGCTTGGAGCTGGGGAATGGTCTCAGTCAAAGTGACCGAGGAGGATTTCTTCAATCTCCTCAGTGGCACCTCAGCAGTTTCAACCAAAGAACTTTTGGTTGGGACCATTTCCACAGGTGCATTCTTCTTGCTCGGAGCCACTGGGGGCTTCTCGGCAGCCTTCTGAGGAGCAACAGAAGGGGCACCATATACTTTCTTTGTCCCCTTTGGGACTTCAGCCTTGTTTCTCTTTCCATCCCCAGCAGAGGAAGTCTCCTCGAAGATAGCAGGAACTCTTCTCTTGCCCATCTTCTGACTTAGAGGAATGTGAGATTCTGGTGAAGATTCCTCAGAAGCTGGTAATGGGTCACTAATGTTGACCACAGGACGAGCAGTAAAGGATGATGTGTAGCTCCTGTACTGCAACAAATATGAAGCAGACCTGATGTGCTCGTCTGCAACTCTTCGATGCAAATTCCAGATATGTTTCAAATGTTTAATATTTACTTCTGATTCTTTGGGAGTTTTTCTCTTACTGTCAACTGCAAACAAATACATAGTCAAATATCAGTCATACATTTTGTCAAACACAATAAAATCGTAATTTAAAAAATAAAATAAGATGAAAATAACCTATCCCATTGCCATATGGGGGGCATCTGGGACCCTCATATACTGCATCTCCAACCAAAGGGGCATGTTGCCAATTTTTTATAACTACCCCATGTTCAAAATAATCCCTGTTTGCATCAGGGAGGTTGACTACTAAGGCCCTATTCAAAAACCTAGTTTTCAAATAAAAAACATTGTCTAAAACAACCCATCTGTAACAGTACATAATCTCAGGAATTCCTATACGAGTTCCATGAGTTTGATTTAACCTATGTACCCCATTAACTATTCTCCATGTGTTGGGGGCTATTTTTGCAGGGACAACATCGAAATACTGACAGAACTCTAAACACAACGGGTTTGGTGGAAAAGAAAATCCACATTCAGCAATAAAGAGGCTAGGGAACCAATGTCCCTCAGCCAAATTAAAATAAGTTGAAGGCTCAGAAAGACTCTCCAAAGTTACCCAAGAAGGATTAGAGAAGTCAGAACGGAACTTCTCAAGAGATTCGATAATATAAACCATGGTGAATAAAAAGAAATGAAGAAGAAGGAAGAAAATCTTACAGGAAAGAGGAGATCTGTTGACAAACAAACGAAGAAAGGGATGAACGCACAGGAGAGAGAAAAGCTATAGAAAACTCGAAAGCAGAAATTGAAAAGGTAGAAGACGATGGGATTACCTCTGAAGCTTAAGTACTTTGCCTTGGAAAACGGCGAAAGAAATGATTACAAAACAGAAACTATTACGCTACCGGCGGCTAAAAGGACAAAAAGGGCACGAAGATCGAAGCGCTTATAAAAATGCAAAAAGGCGGATTCTGCGAATTTGGAAGGAAATTCAAATACGAAGAAAAGGTTCCTAAAACCCAGGAAAGTCATTTAATATTGCCATATACCGAGAAAGAATGTTCCATACTCCTCAAAGTTCAAAATATGAAACATTGGGGGCTTCTGTTGATACCAAAATTAGTATGCTGATGTGGACGAATAACAAGAAGACACGTGTCAATCTACGTGGCACAATAGCAACGAGGAAGTCTATTCCCCCGACCAAGTCAGACTCACTCCGAGCAACAAGTATACTCCGAGGAACTCCATCTCTCCGAGGAACTCCAGCTCTCCGAGGAACTCCAACGCTCTGAGGAACTCTTGAACGACGAGCAACTAAGGCGGTTCGAGCTGCATCTCGACCGCAGCATTGATTGCCAGATAATCAACAGTTCAACTATTCATTGAATGCTTATCATCTTGACGCACACATTTGAAGAGCATTAAATGAATTACCCTTTCATATGTGTATCATTTAATGTAACACCCTTTCATGTACAGCCTAAGGGCTATAAATACCTTGTATCACCCCCATTCAAAGGGACCGGAATTTCTTGATAGAACTTGTAATCGAGAATTCCCAAACATTTAGCAATAACATAACAGTGGACGTAGGCCATTCATACAAGGCTGAACCACTTTAAAATATTATATCTCATTTATTTATCTGTGATTAAATTATTAGAGTGATCTAGTTTTTTACATCAACAATAATAGTCCCACAGATAGTGTCCTTGTTCGAGCTTCAGCACGCCCAAGGCATTCAGCCAGCCTTGTTTATAGCCCTCATTATTGGCATTCTGGATACGATCATCCAAATGTAGTAGTGCTTCGTTGTATCCAGCCATCTAGAACTCCTTGGGCTGTTTGTGAAATTGAAATGTTAACCTTTCAAGCTTCTCGTGAAGACTCTGGATGAAAAGCTCATTAGTCTCCAACACTGATATCTTTGTAGAGAGTTATTTTTCCAGGTCTCGAATCCTCTTGGACATATCAGATAACGCCTGGTTCTTCGCCTTTAGTTGGAAGGCCTAGTTCTCTAAAGCAGATGCTGTCCTTTGTTCCTAGACAAGAACCCGAACTGCTCTTCCTCGACCCCGAGAAGCTCTTGCTCGTCCTCGAGGAGATATGGAAGTGCCCGACCTCCTCAATGTGTCCAACTCTTGCCTCAATTTGGCATTCTCAACCTCTAAAAATGAAAATCCCTCGTCAGTCACTGGGATTACAGCTGTTGAAGAAGAGGCTACAGACTTCAACTGTGCTAGCTCTTTCTGCAAATTGTTATTCTTTTGCTCCAGCAGCTCGGCAATCTGTCTACATGCTTCAACTTCACCCTTTAGGGTTCTCTCCCTGACATCGTACCCAACAAGGAGCTTCTCGTAGCCCTTCTCGGTAGAAAGCTGCTGATACCTCTTCTCATACCCCTCATGCAACAGGGCAGTTGATTCCTTGTACTGATTCTGAAGTTCTTCTAGGGTATATTGAAGATCTTCAATCATTTCGTAATAAGCCACATTGTTGGCTACAGCACGATCAAGAAGACATTTCAAGTATTGATAAGCTTCCACTGCTTGGTCTGAAGCATCTCGACCAAGAATATCTGTAATCAGGGATTTGTCCAAGTCAGTGTGGCCAGCCTTAAAATATTCATTACACTGTCGAAGCAGAGTTGTGTCATGGGCAGATAGCAATTCCATTCTATCCATAAACTAGTAAAGAAGAGAAAGCAAGAGTTAATAAAAAAGCAGACAGAACATCAACAACATAGAGAAACAAAAAAGGTGATTTTTTTATTACATCATAGAAAGGAGTGCAGTGTTCAGAGTACAAGTGACAAAAGAAAAATAAATACCGAACAACTTCACACCTTTTCCTTGTCTCCCAAGACTTTATCTGGAGGCTGGGATGAGGAGCTCGATTGCTCGGTGGAAACAATGAGTTGGTCGGCTAAGGCTGGAACTTGTTCAGGAGGAGCAGGCAGAGATGAAAGCTCCTCGTCGGCAGGCTGAGTAAGGATTGGATCACCCACTACCATTGAAGATTCTTCAGAGGCAGCTTCGTCCTCTTCTTCATCTTCAATATTTGGGGGAGGACCAGGTAGATGCTGTTGAAACAATTCTGAGTCCTCATCAACCTTTAATTCTTGCAGGGCAGCCACCCAACCATCTCGGAAGTATTTCAAACTCCCATACTGCACCTGGGACATCATTGTTGCTACCCCCCTGTTCCACCCTTTGTCCCAACCAGTGCAGAAAGATTTTTTCACCACCAATTTTCTTTTCATTTTCTCCGAGGAGAGCTTCTCGGATAGAAGATCCTCGGTGGCTTTCAACTTAGCTTCCACCTCCTCCTTCTGACGATTCACTTCTCGCAGAAGGGACAATTCTTCTTCTGCCATTTTCATCTTGTTTTCAAGCTCCCCAAAGCTCTTGAGCTTCTCGTCATACTTCTTTTTCTCTCCCTCCAAATCTTTCACCTTATTTTCCAAACCCTTGGAAACTTCAACGAGCTGCACCTTCTCTGTCTCAACTGCAGCCAACTTCTTCTCCCATTCAGCTTTATCCTCGTCATACTTTTGACGAGACTCCTTCAAAGATTTGGTCAAACCTAGTAAAGCATCCTCCACTCTGGACGAGGAGCTAGAAGCCTTGATCGCTTCATCCTTCTTCACAATGGTGTTAAAGCAACTCACCAGCTGAAAAAAGGAGATAATAATAAGTCAGCACAGAGATACATGTATTGAAGAAAAGAAAGAAAATTCAGAAAATAAGAAACTTACTGAACCAATGTGACGAGTAGCCAGGGCTGTAAGCATATCCCTAGGCATATTCTCCTCAATTCCTTGGACTTCAGGAATAGTCCAAGTCTTTACCGAGCTCATCGCAGAGCTCGGGGGAATAATAGTTGGAACACCAGCTCCACTAACTTGGAGCTGGGGAATGGTTTCAGCCAAATTGACCGAGGAGGATTTCTTCAGTCTCCTCGGTGACATTTCAACAGTTTCAACCAAAGAAGAGCTTTTGGTTAGGGAGATGGTGATCATTTCCACAGGTGCATCTTTCTTGTTAGGAGCCACTGGGGGCTTCTCGACAGCTTTTTGGGGTGCAACATCTATCTTCTTTGTCCCCTTTTGGACATCAGTTTTGTTTCTTTTTCCATCTCCAGCAGAGGTAGTCTCCTCAAAGATAGAAGGAACTCTTCTTTTGCCCATTTTCTGACTCAAAGGAATATGAGACTCTGGTGAAGAATCCTCAGGAGCTGGCGCTGGTTCACCAGTGCTGATTACAGGGCGAGCAGTGAAAGAGGTTGTATAACTCCTATACTGCAACAAGTATGAAGCAGACCTGATATGTTCGTCTGCAACTTTCTGATGCAAACTCCAGATAAGTTTCAAATGCTTAATATTTACTTCTGATTCTTTTGGAGTCTTTCTTTTGCTGTCAACTGCAAACAAATACATAGTGAAATATCAGTCACATATTTTATCAAACATAATGAAATCATAATTTCAGAAATGAAATAAAATGAAAATAACCTATCCCATTGCCATATGGAGGGCATCTGGGACCTTGATATACTTCATCTCCAATCAAAGGGGCATGTTGCCAGTTTTTGATAACTACCCCATGTTCAAAATAATCCAGGAGGTTGACTACTAAAGCCCTATTCAAAAATCTAGTTTTTAAATAAAAAACATTATCTAGAACAGCCCATCTATAACAATACATAATCTCAGGAATTCCTATACGGGTTCCGTGAGTTTGATTTAACATATACACCCCATTAACTATTCTCCATGTGTTGGGGGCTATTTTTGCAGGAACAACATCGAAATAATGACAGAACTCTAAGCACAAAGGGTTTGGTGGAAAAGAAAATCCACATTCAGCAATAAAGAGGCTGGGGAACCAATGTCCCTCAGCCAAACGAAAATAATTTGAAGGCTCAGAAAGATCCTCCAGAGTTACCCAAGATGGAATAAAAAAATCAGAACGGAATTTCTCAAGAGATTCAATAACATAAACCATGGCGAATAAAAGAAATGAAGAAGAAGGAAGAAGATCTTACAGGAAAAAAAGGAGATTTGTTGACAACGAACGAAGAAAAGGATGAACGCACAAGAGAGAGAAAGACTATGGAAAACTCGAAAGCAGAAATTGGAAAAGGTAGAAGACGATGGGATTGCCTATGAAGCTTAAATACTTTGCCTTGGGAAACGGCGAAAGAAATGATTACAAAAAAGAAACTATTACGCTACCGGCGGCTAAAAGGACAAAAAAGTGCGCGAAGATCGAAGCGCTTATAAAAATTCAAAAAGGCGGATTCTGCAAATTTGGAAGGACATTCGAATACGGAGAAAATGCTCCTAAAAACCAGGAAGGTCATTTAATATTGCCATATACCGAGAAAGAATGTTCCATATTCCTCAAAGTTCGAAATATGAAACATTGGGGGCTTCTGTTGATACCAAAATTAGTATGCTGATATAGACGAATAATGAGAAGACACGTGTCGATCTACGTGGCACAATAGCAACGAGGAAGTTTATTTCCCCGACCAAGTCATACTCACTCCGAGCAGCAAGTGTACTCCGAGGAACTCCAACACTCCGAGGAACTCCTGAACGACGAGCAACTAAGGCGGTCCGAGCTGCATCTCGGCCACAGCATTGATTGCCAGATAATCAACAGTTCAACTATTCATTGAATGCTTATCATACAGACGTATACTCTTAAAGGGCATTAATTGTTTACCCTTTCACGTGTACTGCCTAAGGGCTATAAATACATTGTATCACCCTCATTCAAAGGGACCGGATTTTCTTGATAGAATTACATATCGAGAACTCCAAAACACTTGGCAATAACAGAAAACAGTGGACGTAGGCCATTCTTATAAGGCTGAACCACTTTAAAATTCTTTGTCGCATTTATATTTATATGTGATTAAACAATTAGAAGCAATCTAATTTTTTACATCAACAGTCATGCTCACGAACCGCGACATTTTGTCAGTAACATGTTTAAATAAATATTCGTCACGTTTGTACGTTTTGATTAATATATTTTACTATGTAAAGCGACTAAGATGTTTTTCTCTGTTGATCTCATCCGGTATAATTTTACATAACCGACTTGCGATTCCACATACTTTATTCAATTTGACTAATATATTTGTTATGTACACGGCTTTAGATGAAACTTACTTTCTTAGAATTATTTTTTTTTCATTTTCTCTAGCCCTCTCTTCGGTTATGTATATTTTTTTCAGTTTTGTAATTTTCTTATGTTTGATTTGTACAAAATGAATATTATTTTAGTTTTGTAGTTTTTTGTATTATGTACATATATGTATATTTTTTTAGTTTTGTACATAGACTAGCAGTCGGTGCGCAACAAAAAGTAAAATAAAAGATTAATAAACATATATTAGATGAAATTTCAATTCCAGTTGAGTTGATTTTAACATTAAAACAGGATGACTTTCAATAATAAACAAAAGAAACTCTGGATTGATTAGTGCCGTTGGTGGGGACCTACATTCCCGGACCATCATCATTTTAAATGTGGGTCCACGCCAGCGGCAATAATCAATCGTGAATCTAAGACATCAAATTAAGCATTTATTTTTAATTAAAACTGATTTTATCAACAACAAAAAACGTATCATCCCATGCCTAACACAAATTAATTGACATTAGATAGGACATAAAACTGATTTTATTAAAAAAAAAATGTTAAAACTTATTTTAACAAAAAAAATTATTACCGAAAAAATTTATATCGTGTTTTAATTAGGTCATGTCCGTATTTGGTGGAAAAAAATTGTCGCATTTAATTGGGTCGTATTCGGGTTATTTTAATTTAATCATATTCGTGTTCTTTTTTTTTTTTAATAAAACACTGTTTTTTTTTGTATAAAAAATACAGAGGTAATAATTAAAACACTATTTTTTTATTTATAAAACATTGTTTTTTATATATAACAAAACAATTTTTTAATTTAAAAAAAAAACAAATAAGAAAAGGAGCTTTTGCATTCGGTTTGGAATCGGGAGGGAGGTGTCGGTAAGTCTAGCACCACTCTTTCATCATTAATTTCATATTATATGATGTAGTTTTTTAAATTTACGAGAATTTCTGAAAAAGAATAGTAGGATATACCCGAGAATATGGAAAAGTTCCAAATATTGCAATGACATCTCCATGGGCATTGACTGGCTAGATGGGTGTGTGGAAGATGATTATTTGAGATGTTGCTTTTTTCCAGCTAATTGCCCACACCTGAGGACCCTCCACAGTCATCAGTTTTCGGTATGGTGGTTTCCAAACGCCAGAATTCTCTGAAAGTAAGGATGGTGGTTTAGCATCGACGATCATTATGTAGGGGCACTTGGAGAGAAATATAAATCGGCATAGAAATAGGAATGATATGGTTTCGTGAGTCTTGGGTTTATAAATAAAGAGGTAAAGAGATGTGAAAAGTTAATTGTTGTTGAAGTCTCAGAAAATGTGTGGACATAGAAGCAGAATCGATTAGAAAAAATTAAAGCTTTCAGGTTAAACGAAGCCATAGATAATAGCTTTGTTCAGTTAAAATGTATTAAATGATATTAAAACCTCTAATACTATTGTATTAGAGGTATAATATAGATTTATAATAAACAAGAAGTAGAAAATATTATTGTTTAAAAATATTTTAAAATAACAAGTTAAACATTATTTTTGACAAGTAATTTCAAATAAAAAGTTTAACATTTTCAATAAAAAAAATATAGGAGTTCAAAAAATAAACAGGACCAAAATTCGGAACTGATAACACGCCCTTTTTATATGTCGTTGTGGGAAAAGACGGTCAATCAAAAATTCATTTTGGTACCTACAAACATACTAAAAATGTATATTGACAAGTAAAGGGTCAATTTACGCTCTCTAATGTGGACAAGAGCAAAGTGAAGACTAAGTATGATTTTTAAAATAATTTTGAAGGGATATTTATACTACTAATTATGAACTAAAATTAAAACTACACTAATAAATAAAGAAAATGTTAAAGTGAGCTAAATATGAGGAGAAAAGAATTATGATATAATTCAAGGGATTTAACCTCACCACTTAACTTATTTATTTTTATTAAGTAGTTTGTCTATTTGAAATACCCCAAAATATATATAAATTCACAAATCAACTCTCGTTGCAAATGTGAAGTTACATATAGTCCTTTTAGAAGATTAATAATTAAATTTTACATACTCTCAAAAATTAGACTTAAACATTTTCTAATAAATCACCCGTTAGGAAAAATTCACTAAAAGTATTTTAAATCATTAAAAATTACATTTTTAGAGTAGAGAAATTCAAACTATAATATCATTCAAAAATTGCCTATCTCTAGTTTAATTAATGAATAAATATTATAGTATGAATTTTCAATTTTCTCTCGAAAATAATTCACCCTCTCTCGAGGCGTAAATATAAATTGTAAAATTTTAATATCAATATTCAAAGGGGCATAATAAATAAACAAACCAAAAAAAAAAAAATTAAGTTAAGGGTACCATCTCACCTCTTGAATGAGTTATTTAGTCTCTCATTTTGGTATTATTACATATAAAATGTAATAATGACACAAAAAGAGGCATACAAAATAAAATGAAATGAGAAAAAATATGTTGAACCAAGTCTCTTTGAACTCAATCAATACAAATTACCCAACCTGAACAATTAAGTGCACCCATAAATTTGAGTATTACAACACTGAAATTTAACACCAACTCAAGATTTGTATTTCACAAAATATCCAGCCTCACTCAAGTCACTAAAAAAAATTATAAAAGAAGAAATAAATTTTTTATACAGCCAAAAACTAAAATGGGCTCCAAAAATGGAGCACTAAAAAAACTAAAATGCTTTCTAAACTACACCGTCTCTGTCTCCCTGTCCGTCGTCTCCCTTTTGCTTCCTTTTAAATGAAGAGATGTCTCCTTAAAATCAGAAGTCTGTACAGTCGAATTTTGCAGAAGTTGGGTGATGGGTTTAATGGATTCGATGTGTGAGGGGTAGGGAATCGAGGGAGGGTTCGGACTGTTGGGTATTTGTTTTTTTTTTTGGTCTGTTGGTTTTAGTTTGGGATAAGGAAGTGAGTGAAGAAATCGTGCGAAGGAGATGGGTCTGTTGGTTTCTGCTATGGCACTCGGGTATGGGGTATTGGGATCGTCAGGTTCTCGAGTTTATGGGTATGCAGGTGGGTCGCTCCGGGTTTTGGTGGAAATGGGGGTCTGATCAAGCATGGGTGTGGGTTGAAGCCTTCAACTTGAAGGTGACGGTTTGGGGTCTGGATAGGCAGCGGGTTGGATGGGGATAGCTGGGTTCGGTAGGTGAGACGTCGGCTGGAGTTTGGGTGGCCGGAAATGGGTCGTCGGATTTCACTTGGTTTGGATTGTGCAGAGGGGCTGGTGGGTATTAGTGTCGGAGCACGGCGTTTTTGGTGGCTGGGTCGGGAGGTCGCCGACGGCGGGGGCTGCTATGGCCGGATAGGAGGTGAGGGGGGGGGTCAGGTAATGGGGTCCGGTGTGGGGGTGGTTTGTTTGGTGGTGTAGAATTGATGATGGAGGTGAGAGAGAGAGTGGAAGGTGGGTGTTTGTTGGGTTGTTAATGGAGGTGATGGATGATGAAGAGAGAGAAGGTGAGAGGTTGAAGAAGAAGGTAGTTGGGTTAGAGTCTATGAGGGTGTAGGGAAAGTAAGTGTGAGGGTGATGGTGTATTTGGGGGTATGTGAGTGTATGGTAGTGAGGTGTTAGTGGGTTTAGGATAAGTGTGTGTATTAGTTTAGGTGTACAAGGGTATAGGTTATGTGTGTGTGTGTGTGTGTGTGTGTGTGTGTGTGTGTGTGTGTGTGTGTGTGTGTGTGTGTGTGTTTAATTTGAACATCTAAAAATAATATTAATTAACTAAAAAAATAAAATTAATAAAACTTAAAAAATCTAAAAATTAAATTTCTACTCTGAAAATAAAATAAAGACTCAATAAAAAAAATGAAATAAAAAGAAATAAAAAATAAAAATCTATTAAACTAAAATCCTAAAAAAAAGTAAAATCTAATAAAACTAAAATGAAATCCTAAAAAAAATCTAATCCTAATAAAAAACTAAAAATTAATCAAAATCAAAATAAATTAAACTTATACTAATAAAAATAGAAAATAAAACCTAGAAATTCTAAATAAATACTAAAAATAAAACGGCTGAAACTAAAAATTAAGAAAAATAAAAAGGTACAAACTAAACACACACGGGTACGGAGAAGGTTTAGGGACATGTTTAGGCTGGGGTGAGGTTATGGGAATGGGAATGGGAATGGGAATGGGAATGAGGAATTAGCTCCATTTGACTGTAAATTGCCTCGTAATAATGTTTTTGACACCGCAATTGCAATCAAGCCTTCATAATGAACATTTACGCGCATAAAACCCAAATTATTGAGAATTAGCAACTAAAAATCGTCTATTTGGGGTATAAAATATACACTTTTGGGTGCTTATCACACCACCCCCAAATAAAGTGTTGTTAGTCCTCGAGCAATAAGATAGAGAGAAAGAGAAGGATAAGAAACCAAAAGTGTACCACTTTCGCGGGCACTTGCGATTGCACTTAGCATGTGCAACAAGCCTTTAAGCCTATAGGTTGTCCTATAGGACGAGTTGTGTCTCTTGAGGGTTTGTAGGGAATATACCCACAAAATTCTTATTTGCAAAGATTTATTGAAAGGCAATCAATCTCTTATTAGACGTAGAACAATCGCACAATCCATCACATGAGAAATATTTTGGGAAATAAAAGCTAGAAGTGCATAAAAAGTGTTTAGCTAAGTAAATACTCAATGCACATCCTTCCTAGAACTCAACGTGTGTGTGTGAATCAGTTAAAACGGATCGAGTATCATAAGAGTAATTCTTAGATCACCTTTTCGGAATGAACGCATCAACTTCAAAAACTCACAAATATATCTCTCTCAAACGAAGTCTCGAGATATGGGTAAGTGTATCACTCTTGTGTGTGAAGATGTGAGTAAATGTAAGCAATGTCAAACGTCTCACACACGTATAAGAAAGAACAAACAGTTAGAAAGAAAAATGATATCATGAAAGAATGCTAATCACTATAGTGAGAACGACGAATTATTCACCACGTTGATTTTCATTTGCCTGAACACCTACGGTAACATGGATGATAATAGGTGAGGGGGAAATAAAATGAGAAGGATGGGATATGAGGTAGGATGGTGATGTATGGATGATGGATGGAAGATTGATGGATATGTGAGAAGAGTGTTATATACATAAAGAACAAATGTCTTTATTACAAAAGAACTAACTACAAACTCTCCTCTTCTTTTCTTTTCTTTTTTTCTCGATTTTTTTTCTTTTTTTTTTCTATTTCTTTGCTTTTTTTTTTGTTTTTTTTAATTCTCAACATGGAAGACATTTTACATTTGGAATCAACACTCTTTTTCAAAAATGGTGGATGATATATGAATGGAGTGGGGTATATAGATGATGTGGGGAATGTGTGAATATGGTAAGGTAATGAGTGAAATGAATGAGAATGGTAGGTGTAAGCATGAAAATCCTAGTGATCGGGACAAATTTCAAGACACACATTTTTTATAACTCAAAAGTGATGTCATTCTCAGTGCTCAAGCCAAAAATTTAGTGAAGAATAATGAGATCATACAACAATTTAATGTGGACCCAAACGAAGTTGAATCAACTTGTGACTCGGAGATTGCGTAAAACACTGTAAAAGGTGAAAGGCACAAATCTCACAAGCTAAAAGTCTCTACTAGTGATCCTTAAGGTTCTCATGAGAATTGTAGTACCCTTCAACTCTAAACCATAGTGACGTGATACATGCACAAATTTTGTTGAGTCTAGAAATTCATGGTGCAAAATGTATTGTTATGTATTACATAAGCTATTAGAAAAATAAATTTTCTAGCTCGATTCCTAGACTTAATAAAATGGATGAAAGAAAAATCACGTCAATGAATGAGATGAAAAAAACTGCTCGAAATTTTAAAAATCAGGTTTAAAAATAAAAAAAAAAATCAAAAGAGGTACGATTTTGATAAAATTCCCTACCCCAAAAAAAACGAACATCGTCCTCGATGTTAAATAAAATGATTTTTAAAATTGAGAGAAAAAGGGTAGGAAAAAGATTACCACAATCAACCGCTAATGAAGTGGACAGATGAAGCCAAGAATAAACCAGAATAAATGATAAGAGAAAAAAAATGTACAAGTCTATAAACATGGTAAAACATAGGGTGATGCGACACACCACCCCCAAACAGGATGAGACTCATACAAGAAACGCAGGCTGCCTCCCGGTAGCGCTAAGTTTAATGTCTTCAGTCAGACCGAATCATTCTCACCCTAAAGAAAAGATCTATGAAAGTGCAGGGCGACAGAAAAATTGGCTGATGATAATCACCTCCAAACAAAGCTGAAGCGTCAGTCTTGTTGGATCAAGGCTAAAAATGGTCAATGCACCTGTATGGCGAAGTGCTTCATGTGATGCAAAGCATCGGTGGACCATGGGCGGGTGGGGACTACGGTAATGGTGAAAAGGTAACAGTCTCGGGCCTTATTGAGCCGAAATGTGAGGGCAACTAGGGCCCTATAAGCGTGATGCTCAAGCTGGATGGGGAGGCGAAATGGTTTGGCAAGTGGAATGGGGCGGGGATCATAAAAATCACACGACCATTCTATAAATGGGTGATGATAATGGTCGCGCCGTGACAGACCAGGGAGCTGACGGGAAGAAAAATCAACACCACAAGAGAGTGGAGGGCATGGAGGAACAAGCTCGATGTCACGTAAGTGGAGAGTATCACCACATATACTCTCATGGATGGCGGGATGGACGATGGGTGGAGGATACAAGTAAGGACCTAGATAAACATATGTGAGTTGTGGAGGTATAATGACTAGGTCCAAACAAGGTGGTGGGGAGGGAGGAACTATGGGACGGTCGGGTGGGATAAACGGTGGGGAAAGATGATCCAACTCAAGTGTAAGGGACACACACTCATCGGGAGGAGTAAAAGAATACTCACAAAGGAGCGTGGTATCTAAAGATGGAGTCGTCAACTTCTCCACCAATATGTCACTATCCATAATAGCGAAAGGGTCTAACGAGGCATTAAGATCCGAGATATATAAATCAACATACGTATCAGACTCAAAGTGAGCCAAACATCTCTGGAGAGGATCCATAAAAAGGGAAGTGGGAACCAACTCCGATTCAATCTTGGTGCATTGGGGAGCACTCATAGCCGGAGCTAACCTATAAGGAATGGGCGTCTCGAGGACACACTCAATAGGTACAACAGGTATAAACTCGGGAATATTTTTGGATATAACAGGTGTGGGAACCTCGAATGTGGGTTCTTTTGGATATGGTAGGAAAGGGCGAACCTCGGCGTTAGGTTCTTTTGGATTATTAGGGTATGGATCAGTCTCACATGGGAAAGGTAAGACAACACAATTGTCAACTTGGGGCTCGGACCATGGAATGGTCTCCACGTCTAGATTCTCTGGGTGGTAGGGTTGGTCACACTCAAAATCGATGGCACAAGACGAGGCATCATCACTCCACGTGGGGGCAACAACGGGTTGACTTGAGGGGAAATCCGACTCGGTCGCACTCTCAAATTCATTAAGGCGTTGTTCAAGCCTTTGAATAGCTTGAGTTAGAATTTGAGTTGCTCGCTCTTGCTCGAGGATGAACTGTTGCAAGAGGCTTTCGAGAGTGGGGGTGGATGACGGTGAGGTGGTGATGGTTGGTGGTGCGACAATGGTGGATGGATGAGGTGGACACAACACACTATTATCATGACTAAACGGAGAATACTCATAGGAAGGGTGGGGAGTGGGGTCAAGTTCATCATACACGAAAGGAGAGCTTCCGTGATGGACAAATGGGTCATAATCATGTGGTGCACAGTGATAGGACTGATCGGGATGTTGTGCACCAAGGTGCCATGACGACTGTTGGAATGTGTGAGGATCCACAACATTGAGTTGGGATTCGTATTGCGTGAAAGGGTGATCAAGCCTCCATGAATATCTAGGTTGCTCATACCACTCGGAATTGGATATATCATGACAATAGGGTGAGGTGGGTTCCGAAACAGTGTCAGATGGATACATATGTTCCATGGTGGGTTCAGATACACATGTTCCATGGTGGGTTCAGATGGATAAGGAAGATATGGACACTCATGGGACAAGTGATCGGCATAGGAACAATGGGTGCACGACAAAGTATGTGACGCGTTGACATTCATCATTGGAGGCAATGAAATGTTAAATGCATGCATGGGGGACGCATGAATATTTAATGGTACTCGTGAGAGAGGTGAAACCACTAAGAATATCATAAAGAGACGGCTCAGGATCACTTTCACACATGTCGCGTGACAATGGAAAATGATCAAAGTAGTCCCATAAAGGACGTTCTTCGGCCATGTGGAGAGAAATATTTTTTTTTTGGATTTTTTTAAATTTTTTCGAAAGGAAAGAAAATATTTTTGGATTTTTGTAAAAATAAAGGAAGAAAATATTTTTTGATTTTGTGGAGAAAAAAAAATGAAAAATATTTTTGAATTTTTTGAAAAAGGGAAGAAAATATTTTTGGAAAATGAAAGAAAGAAAATATTTTTGGACTTTTAGAAAAATAAAGGAAGCAATTTTTTTTTAAAATTTTTTGAAAAGGGATAAAAGTGGTCTCTGTATGAAACACACACTAACGGATCACACAAAAATCGACTACCAAAGGATTAGAATTAGGCACGTACAAGCAAAGGAAATATCCTAACTAGCACGTAACCAATTGTTATCTTCAATTAAGTGAATGGGTAGTCAAATTTTAATTACTCCGTGGGCGAGAAAAAGCACGGAATCTTATACGTCGCCTTTGAAAAATTGTGCTCCTACTTGACTTGCTAATTGATTGATTTTAATTAAGTGATGGCACATGTTAACAAGCAAGTGGAATTAAGTGATTGAGTCGGGTGATGAAATCCCTTCTCGTTTCAATGACCGGGTTTAGGTCTTAAGTTCATTAATTCATCAAACCATTCAAAGTAAGATTATGCAAAAATAAAATCACATAGGAGAAAATAGTCAAACAATAAATGGACTCGCTAACAGGAGAGGCGTGAGTGATAAAGAAATGTACCTCCTACGGCTTTTACACACGTAGGGTAAAGACCGAGATGAGTCGACCGGGGGAAGTTCGCCAAACTTCAGTCTTCCCTGGGAGTCCTACGGATCCAAAGTAGAGAGGCTTCAAAATTCCACTCCAAGGGCGCTCTCTCTCTACCTTGTCCCGTTTCCCTTTACGCTTTTTTTTAATTAATTATTACAAATAATTGGTGTCCAAAGCACCACAAATAAATGCACAGGGCCTCAATATCCTAATACAAACAATCTATGTAAAATAAAAATATATATACAAATGAACAAATGTACAAATCTTCAAAATGTTTCTCAACTCGAAAAGTCGGCAACGGCACTTCGTGGGGTCAATCACCAAAGTTTGAGCAAAGTCCAATGCTTAAAAAGCCGACAACGGCGCCATTTGATAACACGCCTTTTCTATATGTCGTTGTGAGAAAAGACGATCAATCAAAAATCCCTTTTGGTACCTACAAACGCACTAAAAATGTATATTAGCAAGTAAGGGGTCAATCCGCGCTCTCTAATGTGGACAAGAGCAAAGTGAAGACTAAGTATGATTTTTAAAATAATTTTGAAGGGATATTTACACTACTAATTATGAACTAAAATTAAAACTACACTAATAAATAAAGAAAATGATAAAGTGAGCTAAATATGAGGAGAAAAGAATTATGAGATAATTCAAGGGATTAAACTTCACCACTTAACTTATTTATTTTTATTAATTAGTTTGTCTATTCGAAATACTCCAAAATATATAAAATTCACAAATCAACTCTGGTTGCAAATGTGAAGTCACATATAGTCCTTTTAGAAGATTAATATTTAAATTTTACATACTCTCAAAAATTAGACTTAAACATTTTCTAATAAATCACCCGCTAGGGAAAATTGACTAAAAGTATTTTAAATCATTAAAAATTACATTTTTAGAGTAGGGAAATTCAAACTATAATATCATTCAAAAATTGCCTATCTCTAGTTTAATTAATGAATAAATATTATAATATGAATTTTCCATTTGATAACACGCCTTTTGTATATGTCGTTGTGGAAAAAGACGGTCAATAAAAAATCCCATTTGGTACCAATAAACACACTAAAAATGTATATTGGCAAGTAAGGGGGTCAATCCGCGCTCTCTAATGTGGACAAGAGCAAAGTGAAGACTAAGTATGATTTTTAAAATAATTTTGAAGGTATATTTATACTACTAATTATGAACTAAAATTAAAACTACATTAATAAATAAAGAAAATGATATAGTGAGCCAAATATGAGGAGAAAATAATTATAAGATAATTCAAGGGATTAAACTTCATCACTTAACTTATTTATTTTTATTAATTAGTTTGTCTATTTGAAATACTCCAAAATATATATAAATTCACAAATCAACTCTCGTTGCAAATGTGAAGTTACATATAGTCCTTTTAGAAGGTTAATAATTAAATTTTACACATTCTAAAAAATTAGACTTAAACATTTTCTAATAAATCACCCGCTAGGAAAAATTGACTAAAAGTATTTTAAATCATTAAAAATTACATTTTTAGAGTAGAGAAATTCAAACTATAATATCATTCAAAAATTGCCTATCTCTAGTTTAATTAATGAATAAATATTATAATATGAATTTCCGATTTTTGCTCGAAAATAATTCACCCTCTCTCAAGGCGTAAATATAAATTGTAAAATTATAATATCAATATTCAAATGGGCATGATAAATAAACAAACCAAAAATAAAAATAATTAAGTTAAGGGTTCCATCTCACCCCTTAAATGGAATATTTAGTCTCTCATTTTGGTATTATTACATATAAAATATAATGACACAAAAAGAGGCATACAAAATAAAATAAAATGGGAAAAAATATATTGAACCAAGTCTCTTTGAACTCAATAAAAATTTCTCAACAAGAACAATTAAGTGCACCCACAAATCTAAGTATTAGAACACTGAAATTTAATACCAACTCAAGATTTGTATTTCACAAAATATTCATTCTCACTCAAGTCACTAAAAAAAATTATAAAAGAAGAAATAAAAATTTTATACAATCTAAAACTAAAATGGGCTCCAAAAATGGAGCAGTAAAAAAACTAAAATGCTTTCTAAACTACACTGTCTCTGTCTCCCTGTCCGTCGTCTCCCTTTTGCTTCCTTTTAAATGAAGAGATGTCTCCTCAAAATCAGAAGTCACATGGCAAATGTACTGTACATCCGAATTTTGCAGAACTTGGGTGATGGGTTTAATGGATTTGATGTGTCAGGGGTAGGGTTCGGACTGTTGGGTATTGATTTTTTTTTTTTGGTCTGTTGGTTTTAGTTTGGGATAAGGAAGTGGGTGAAGAAATCGTGTGAAAAAGATGGGTCTGTTGGTTTCTGATAGGGCACTCGGGTATGGAGTTTTGGGATCGCCGAGTTCTCGGGTTTGTGGGTATGCAAGTGGGTCGCTCCGGGTTTTGGTGGAAATGTGGGTCGGATCGAGCATGGGTGTGGGTTGAAGGTGACCGGTTGGGTCTGGATAGGCAGCGGGTTTGATGGGGATAGACGGGCTCGGCAGGTGAGACGCGGGCTGGAGTTTGGGTGGCCGGAAATGGGTCGCCGAATTTCCTTTGGTTGGGTTGTGCAGAGGTGCTGGTGGGTATGAGTGTGATAAGATAAGTAGTTGTTTGTTGTCAGTGTTTCTCTTACTGTTAGGGTCTATGTTATATTTTGAATAATCCCTATTAACTAGGGTAGTGGGATTAATGCTTTGACTCATCAATTACCACGTTAGTTAGTTTGTAAAACGTGGGCTATTTTTTCTGTTTTCTGTTAGGATTTGTAAGGCTATTTATTAGCCAAGTTTGCTATTGAATAAGATGTCATTCTCCCAGATTTGTTTGAGTTTATTTTTCTGTTTAAGCTTTGATTCATAACATTCTGGTATCAGAGCCCCCACTGGGCTTGAAGGAAAAACAACAACAAAGCAGCAGTCTTTGTGGTTTGCAGCAGCAAAAGAGATGACGACCGAAGGGAACTTTGTGCAGCCAGCTATTCCTCGTTTCGATGGTCATTATGATCATTGGAGCTTATTGATGGAGATCTAAAGAGTACTGGAGTCTTGTGGAGACTGGCTATGTTGAGCCAGAAAGCGGAGCGACGCTGACAGATGCACAACGGAAGATACTTGACGAAGTGAAGTTGAAGGACTTGAAGGTGAAGAACTATCTTTTCCAGGCTATAGATCGAACCATTCTGGAAACTATCCTCCAGAAGGACACCTCCAAGCAGATATGGGACTCTATGAAGAAGAAATTTGAAGGCAATGCTAGAGTTAAGAGATCTCACCTCCAAGCACTCCGTAGGGACTTCGAAACTCTCGAGATGAAGTCTAGTGAAGGTGTATCTGACTATTTTTCAAGGGTGATGTCTGTTTCCAACAAGATGAGATTTCACGGAGAACAGATGAGAGATGTCACAGTGGTGGAGAAAATTCTTCGATCTTTGAGTGAGAAGTTCAATTATGTTGTTTGTTCAATCGAGGAGTCAAAGGATATCGATCATCTTTCAATTGATGAACTGCAAAGTTCATTAATTGTTCATGAGCAGAAATTTCAAAGGCATAATGGAGAAGAGCAAGCACTGAAGATAACCTATGAAGATAGGTCAGGAGCAAGAGGTCGTGGTCGAGGATCATTCAGAGGTAGAGGAAGGGGCAGAGGATGTCAACCTTTGAACAAAGCAACTGTGGAATGTTACAAGTGCCATAAACTTGGACACTTTCGGTCTGAATGTCCAAGTTGGGACAAGGAGGCTAACTATGCTGAGCTAGAGGAGGAAGAAGAGATGTTGCTAATGTCTTATGTTGAGATGAATGAAGCCAGAAGGGAAGATATTTGGTTTCTGGACTCAGGATGCAGCAATCACATGTGTGGAGACAAGGCTTTGTTTTGTGATCTAAATGAGAGTTTCAGGCAGATGGTAAAGTTGGGAAACAATTCTAGGATGTCAGTGTTGGGAAAGGGCAATGTAAGGTTGAAGGTGAGTGGTCTCACTCACGTGGTGAGTGAAGTATTCTATGTGCCGGACTTGAAGAACAACCTATTGAGCATAGGGCAACTGCAGGAAAGACGTTTAACTATTCTCATTCAACGTGGCAAGTGCAAAATATATCATCCTGAAAAAGGCTTGATAATTCAGACTGAGATGACTGCAAATCGAATGTTTGTTCTGCCAGCAATGTCACTGCCTCAAAAGTCTACATGCTTTCACACATCTACACAAGATTTAGCTCATTTATGGCACTGCAGATATGGGCATTTGAGTCACAAGGGGCTGAGAACTCTACAGTACAAGAATATGGTGTATGGCATACCACAACTCGCAGCTTCATTGACTGTGTGCACTGATTGTATGATTGGGAAACAACACAAGGACCCAATTCCAAAGAAGTGCAATTGGAGAGCTACTCAAAAGCTTCAACTCATCCATGCTGACATTTGTGGACCCATCTCACCCATTTCAAATAGCAAGAAAAGGTACTTATTATGCTTTATTGATGATTTTAGTAGGAAAGCATGGATATATTTCTTAGTTGAGAAGTCTGAAGCATTAGCTACTTTCAAATACTATAAGAGTCGTGTTGAGAAGGAAACCGACTCTTATATAAATGTCTGCGTACTGATCGAGGGGGTGAATTCACCTCACATGAGTTTAATGAGTTTTGCAAAGAACATGGCATCAAAAGGCAGCTGACTGCAGCATACACTCCACAACAGAACGGAGTTGCTGAAAGAAAGAATCGAACCATCATGAATATGGTTCGAAGCATGCTTTCGGAGAAGAAAATTCCTAAAACGTTCTGGCCAGAAGCTGTCAACTGGACAACACATGTTTTAAATCGAAGTCCTACTCTAGCAGTGAGGAACATGACACCTGAAGAAGCTTGGAGTGGAATCAAGCCCTCAGTTGAATACTTCAGGGTGTTTGGCTGTGTTGCGCATGTGCATGTCCCTGATGCGAAGAGAATTAAGCTGGAAGATAAAAGCCTCACTTGTGTGCTTTTGGGAGTTAGTGAGGAGTCTAAGGCATATAGACTCTATGATCCTGTAGCTAAGAAGATTGTGGTCAGTAGGGATGTCGTTTTTGAAGAAAATAAGTCTTGGAGTTGGGATAAGAGTTATGAAGAGCAAGTAATAGCAGATTTGGAGTGGGGTGATGATGAAGATAATGCTGCAGTAAATGAAGAAAACAATGAGGTTGTGAGTGAAGGAAATGATGATACTGAAGAGGTGGAGAATAACTCTCCGATCTCTGGAAATGAAGAAATGTCATCCAACTCTGATGAAGAAAGAGTTCGAATGGCACCTGGTTGGATGAGGGATTATGTGAGTGGTGAAAGTCTTTCTGAAGAAGATATTGAGGCTAACTTAGCACTGTTTGCTTTAGCTGATCCGGTCTACTTTGAAGAAGCTGTGAAATGTGCAAAGTGGAGGACAGCTATGGACTCTGAGATGAAGGCTATAGAGAGGAACAATACATGGATGCTAACTGATCTACCAGTAGGTGCAAAGAAAATTGGTGTCAAATGGGTCTACAAAACTAAGCTTAAGAAGAATGGAGAGGTGGACAAATACAAGGCTCGTTTGGTGGCAAAAGGCTATGCGCAACAACAAGGAGTTGATTTCACAGAAGTGTTTGCACCTGTGGCAAGAATGGATACAGTGAGAATGATCATTGCACTTGCAGCTCAAAAGGGATGGACAATCTTCCAACTTGATGTGAAATCAGCCTTTTTGCAAGGAGAATTAAGTGAAGAGGTGTACGTTGAGCAGCCTAGGGGCTATGAGCAGAAGGATAACCCTCACAAGGTTTACAAATTAAAGAAGGCCTTATATGGACTTAAACAAGCTCCACGTGCTTGGTTTAGTCGTATAGAAGCACATTTCTTGAGTGAAGGTTTTGAAAGGTGTCATAGCGAGCATACCCTGTTCATCAAGACAAGTAAAGAAGGTAAAATCTTGATTGTCAGTTTATATGTGGATGATCTTATTTTCACTGGAAATGATGAGCTAATGTTTCTTGAATTCAAAAGTTCGATGATGCGTGAATTTGATATGACTGATTTGGGGAAAATGAGATATTTCCTTGGAGTTGAAGTGTTGCAGAGATCTGATGGGATTTATATTAGTCAGAGGAAGTATGCTTTGGAGGTGTTGAAAAGGTTTGGAATGGAGGATAGTAACTCAGTTCATAATCCGATTGTTCCTGGCTTTAAGATCTGTAAAGACGAGAGTGGAATTATGGTGGATGCAACATTTTTCAAGCAAGTTGTGGGGAGTCTGATGTAATTGACAGCAAGTAGGCCCGATTTGATGTTCGTGGTGAGCCTTATTAGTAGGTATATGGGGAAGCCAACTGAATTGCATTCTCAGGAAGCTAAGAGGGCTTTGAGATATTTGAAAGGAACTACCAATTTTGGGATTTTCTACAAGAAGGGAGGGAATGAAAGCTTGGTTGCCTATGCTGATAGTGATTATGCTGGTGATATAGAAGATAGAAAGAGCACTTCGGGATATGTATTCATGCTAAGTTCTGGGGCAGTTGCTTGCTCTTCAAGGAAGCAACCAATTGTTACTCTTTCAACAACGGAGGCGGAGTTTGTGGCAGCAGCCTCTTGTTCTTGTCAAGCTATCTGGATGAAGAGGATTTTAGAGAAGCTGAATCAATCACAGAGTGAATGCACCACAGTGTTTTGTGACAACAGCTCTATAATAAAGCTTTCGAGGAACCCGGTAATGCATGGACGCAGTAAGCACATTGATGTGCGCTTTCATTTCCTACGTGATCTCACAAGAGAAGGAACCGTGGAATTGGTTCATTGTGGTACTCAAGAGCAGCTTGCAGATTTGATGACAAAGCCACTTAAACTTGATGCATTTCAGAAGCTTCGTGATCAGCTAGGGGTGTGTCAAGTTCCAGAAGTAAACTAATTATAGCTGATAATTATTTTAAGGGAGGGTGATAAGATAAGTAGTTGTTTGTTGTCAGTGTTTCTGTTACTGTTAGGGTCTATGTTATATTTTGAATAATCCCTATTAACTAGGGTAGTGGGATTAATGCTTTGACTATTTCTCTCATCAATTACCACGTTAGTTAGTTTGTAAAACGTGGGCTATTTTTTCGGTTTTCTGTTAGGATTTGTAAGGCTATTTATTAGCCAAGTTTGCTATTGAATAAGATGTCATTCTCCCAGATTTGTTTGAGTTTATTTTTCTGTTTAAGCTTTGATTCATAACAGAGTGTCGGAGCGCCGCATTTTTGGTGGCTGGTTTGGAAGGTCGCCGGCGGCTACTATGGCCAGATAGGAGGTGAGGGGGGTTTTCAGATAATGGGGTCTAGTGTGGGGGTGGTTTGTTGAGCGATGTACAATTGATAGAGAGTGGAAGGTGGGTGTTTGTTGGGTTGTTAATGGAGGTGATGGATGATGAAGAGTGAGAAGGTGAGAGGTTGAAGAAGAAGGTAGTTGGGTTAGAGTCTATGAGGGTGTAGGGAAAGTAGGTGTGAGGGTGAGGGTATATTTGGGTGTATGTGAGTGTATGGTAGTGAGGTGTTAGTGGGTTTAGGATAAGTGTGTGTATTAGTTTAGGTGTATGAGGGCATATATTATGTGTGTGTGTGTGTGTGTTTAATTTGGACACCTAAAAATAATACTAACTAACTAAAAAAATAAAATTAATAAAACTAAAAAATCTAAAAATTAAGTTTCTACTCTAAAAATAAAATAAAGACTCAATCAAAAAATGAAACTAAAAAGAAATAAAAAATAAAAATCTATTTAACTAAAATCCTAAAAAAAAGTAAAATCTAATAAAACTAAAATGAAATCCTAAAAAAATCTAATCCTAATAAAATACTAAAAACTAATCAAAATCAAAATAAATTAAACTTATACTAATAAAAATAGAAAATAAAACCTAGAAGTTCTAAAAAAAATACTAAAAATAAAACGACTGAAACTAAAAATCTAAGAAAAATAAAAAGGCACAAACTAAACACGCATGGGCTTCGGGAAAGGTTTAGGGACATGTTTAGGCTCGGGTGAGGTTACGAGAATGGAGAATTAACCCCATTTGATTGCAAATTGCCTCGTAATTATGCTTTTGACACCGAAATTGCAATCAAGCGTGCACAATGAATATTTACGCACATAAGACCCAAATTGTCGAGAATTAGCAACTAAAAACCGTCTATTTGGGGTATAAAATATACACTTTTGGGTTCTTGTCAGGAACCGTGTTTAATTATTTAACATAGGCAATTCAATTATGTGACAAATAGGCTTTGTCATGCTCACGAACCGCGACATTTTGTCAATAACATCTTTAAATAAATATTCGTCATGTTTGTACGTTTTGATTAATATATTTTGTTATGTAAAGGGACTGAGATTTGTTTCTTTGTTGATCTCATCGGTATAATTTTACATAACAGACTTGAGATTCCACGTACTTTATTCAATTTGACTAATATATTTGTTATGTACAGGGCTTATATGAAACTTACTTTTTTAGAATTGTTTTATTTTTCGTTTTCTCTAGCCCTCTCTTCAGTTATGTATATTTTTTCAGTTTTGTAATTTTCTTATGTTAGATTTGTACAAAGATGAATATTATTTTAGTTTTGTAATTTTTTTTTAATTTGTACATATATGTATATTTTTCCAGTTTTGTAAATTTTTGTGTTAGATTTGTACATAAACTAGCAGTTGGTGCGCAACAAAAAGTGAAATAAATGATTAATAAACATATATTAAAGGAAATTTCATATGGTAAGAATTTCAATTCCAGTTGAGTTGATTTTAATATTAAAACCGGATGACTTTCAATAATAAACGAAGGAAACTCTGTCGATATATTTTAAAAGTAACAAGTGTTTGAAACATAGTTAACGCAATGATATGAGTCCGGAGAACTATAAAAATATAGAATTGCATTATAAATTTATTTGTGCTGAAATCGGTAGAAGGGGGCCTTTGATGGTATAGTTTTGATTATTGTAGTTGTTATTGAGTTGATTTTAATGTTCAAACAAGTTGGATAAAACAAGATGGATTTTAAGAATAAACAAAGAAAATTTTGCATAATTTTTTTAAAAATAACAAGTGTCTTAAAAATGGTTAATGCGATGATAAGAAAGATTTAATATTCTTAAGGTTGACCTTTTAAGTTAATCTATATTAACTATAATCTATATTATTTTTCTTTATAGCATGAGATGCTAGAATTGAAACAAGGCTCAGAGGATTCAAACGAGACTTCAATTTGTAAAAAAGTACTAGAAAAGATGTCGAAATACGTGAAGGATCCTATTACGTGCACAAAATTTCGATATGGATAACAAACAGCTCAAAGTAGATATGGTAACGATTTCCTAGACCTTTAACCATTCGGTTAAATGACCTATATCAGTTGATCTTTGTCTTTTGTTTGGGTTTTAGAGAAATTTTCACTTTTGCCCCCAAGCGTTTTTAAGGGCCTGTTTTAGAAATATGATTTTTTTACATCTTATTTTGATGGTGTCTTTTTTCTAGGTTATAGGGGCATGAGTGGAGAAGGGATCAATCATTGATTAATAATTGGGGTGTCCATACATTAGACTAATTTTTGATGATATTCATATGTTTTATTGTGTGTGGTGTGAGGTACAAATTTACGAGTTAATGAATCAGCGTTCAAATGAAGTAAACCAATTCAAATATTACCGGCGATTAGACTTTAAAAATGAAAATGGTCTGAATCAGTTTAAATCAATAGTGGCATATGTGAAAAAATAATATATGTAATTGAAACCAAAGTCTCGCTATGTGGGAGATGAAACATGCTTTATATAAACTATTAAATGTAATGTCATGAAAAGATACTATTTTCTAGAGGATATTAATGTAACCCATAAATGTGCTAAAATATCATTGATGAAAGACACTTTATATAAACTATCTTATGTAATCCCATGAATGGATACTATTTCCTTGAGGATAACAAATGTAATCTATCAATGCATTAAAATCATATAGATCCCTAATATTTTAAAGCAGTTTTCACGATGAAAATTGACGAATGGATGAATAAAAGGTAACATCTTGAAATGATTTATGTATTGAGATAAGGATGAAATACAAGAGTTGTTACTTTTTCTATTGATAGTATTTCATTTTCTATGGAATTTTATCTCCCTTTTTTGAATTTCTCATTTTCCTTTTCCTTTTTTCTTTTTTCGTTTATTTTCTTCATTCTATTTCCCTTTTTATTTTCTCTTCTTTTCTTCCTTTTATTTCCCTTATTATTTTCTCTTTTTTTCTTCCTGTTTAAGACCCTTTTTCAACGTGCAACTTTTAATAAATTTTCAAGATGTTGGTGAAATGGGTGAATTGGTTAATATGAACTTCTGAGAATATATAAATTACATGCACTACACAAAAACTACCGACTTGTCAACCGTGACAAGTCCAACTTGTCAGGAGTCACAACTTAGTTGCCATGGACTTGTCATGGTCAAAGACCATAACAAGTTCATTAGACTCTTACAGTCTTATCACGGTCTTTGACCTTGACAAGTTATCACGGTCGAAGACC
The DNA here is from genome assembly GCA_949130495.1 of Sambucus nigra. NCBI lineage: Eukaryota > Viridiplantae > Streptophyta > Magnoliopsida > Dipsacales > Adoxaceae > Sambucus > Sambucus nigra. Next base: position 406,029,812 of record OX422220.1, read on the forward strand.
GTGACAAGTTTTTTTTGTCAAAGACTTGTCACGGTTTTTTACCGTGACATTTCTAAGCACAATTTAAAAAAAAATGCTAGGCAGCACGGCCACTGCCACTGTCCAGCAGTATATTTATATCTGTTATAGCAAACTTGTACTTGTCTAAACAACATATATCCAAACAAAATAGAAATAATATACCAAATCATGGAATTTATAATCCACATCCAAATAAAATAGAAATTCAAATATCCATATCCAAACCGACATGTACCAAAATAAAAAAAATACAAATACAATCCAATATCCAAATATCCAAATAAAAAGATAGAGATCATGACATGAAGAAAGGTCTTGAGCAGATCGAATGAGGAAGGAATGCTACACGACATACAAATTGAGACACCCCACAATATGTTGAACGTCGCATTATTCGCAAAACTACAAAGGTGAGTTCTCGTTTCCCTCCACCACATGCGTGATGCGCACTCTTGCCTCAATGTCTTGGAGGCGACGTCCATAAACTAGCATATCCGGGAGGAAGTTTGGATCACTCAACCCCCTACTATTGGTTGCCCCAATATATGTCGAGTAGATGCACGCTCAACCCACCAAGTGTTGACATATGTCGGTCGATGGGGGTCATGATGGGAAATCGATCATCATATGACGCTGAGTACGTGCGTACCGGAGATGAAGAAGTGGCGCCCTCATCCTCGTCCTCGTCTACCTCTACCTACTTCTCCTTTCCCTTTCCCTTTCCCTTTCCCTTTCCCTTTCCCTTGCGCTTTCCCAACTGATGCTTCATGAAGGCGTACATATCTAGGACCGTCGCCTCCAACCTTAATAGCTTATCATTGTGGGTGTTCGCCTTATGTGTCAACCCACTGTTTCTCATCTCCATGCCGATGATCCTAGACTTAGCCACCCTCGAGCTCATGCCCTGGTCCTCCCCTTAAGATCCACCCCGAGCACTTGCTGAGTGCATCTGTAGCCAAGGATTCTTTGTCGGCATCAGACTGCGACTCATGCACTTCCTTAAGCTTTGCCTGAAAAGGCAAAAAGTACACGATTAGATAATTAAGTAAATAAAAAAATTATAACATAATTAAAAAAATTAAACATTTGTAACTTACAATAGTGGCTGCGACGCTCAGGACCACCTCCATGTCCTTGTCCTTCTTCGACTGAATTGCCACATAGGGGTCAAGCTTATGTGGCCTACCCCCAGGGCCACTCCTCGTGTCCTGAAATAAAATAATACAGAATTAGTAAGTAACACAAAGTAATGCTAAATTAGAATAATTAAGATTAAAGAAAACTAAAAAATTCCATCCTGTGCTCCATCTCGGCATAAGACGTCCGCCCATAGTAGTGCACATCCAACTTTTTTGCCCGGTTGTCCCTCCTCGATTGGAGAGATGGCAATTGCCGCTCATTGGTCTCATTGTTGATAAAATTTTCCACTATTCCAATGAGATCGGCTCCTTGGGGGGACAGTGTCACGTAGTCTCAAAATGGACTCCCGGGTCTTCCTAAAGTACCGTGCCCTCAAATTCTTCTTCCACGTCTTATATTGCTCCAACGTGGAGTCGCGAAGATATGCATGTCGGCCGAATTATTCCTGTCAAACAAATACAAACCAAAAAGAAAGTAAGTGTTACAGTTATAAATATAAATATAAATATAAATATAAACATAAATATTAAATACACAACCTGTAGGACCCCACCCCCCCAGATGTTCAACTTGAGGTCAATAGGCACGACCCTCCAATTAGTGTACTCGGGGCCAATAATCATCTTCAATAACTCTAGCGCTCTAGCTAATAATGTCATCTTATTCTCGACGATGAATCCCAATTTGCCCCATTTGGGGGGCCTACTCGTCGAGGATCCCTCATTGCCTCCCCTACCGCGCCCTGATGAAGTCATTTTCTACAAAAATTGTTATTATTAGTACAAACATGTATATGAACTTTGAATTAATGCTCAAATCCGATAATAATAATACATATCAATACCAATACCAATACCAATTTATACCAATTTCAATTTATACCAATACGAGTACTAATTTATACCCATACCAATTTCAACTTACATACAGGCACGCTGCCCCCACCCCATGAACACACACTCCCGGGTCATGGACTTTGAATCAATGCTTAAATTGATTAAAATTCTAATTAACATATTCACTTGGCTATTACAAGCATTAAAATGATCAAGTACAAATGAATAAAAAGCATTAAATTATCGTCCGATAATAATAAAGCACTAGATAATACAGCCACTAGTCATTACAAATAATTTGATTACTTATTACAAATCAAAAAATTATTTCAAATTCAGGTTATCATAAAAAATGGATTGATATTTGGTAGGTGCAACCAAGTCATACACACTATTATTTAGATGCTTTGACGCATGTAGGACGATTGACCACAACTCGTTATTGATATACTCCGAGTAAAACACTTGCTTGACATTTTGAAAACATAAACAAATGGCTCATCACTCACGTGTTCGTTGCTCTTTAACTTTGACAAGTCAACCATGATCAAATTGGTGTCAGGATCAACTTTACAAGCATTTTTATCCTCAACTCTTACCCAATTACAGTAAAATACAACCTCTTTGAAGTTTAAATATTCCCATTCAAATATATTTCGAATTACACCATAGTAAGTCATTTCAGCTTCAACGAGGTTTTTATCTTTCGTGCTCACTCGAAAGAAAGTAAGAGCCTTGTATGAAATGTTCGACTTCTGTACATTTGTATTTTCCTCGTACACCCTTGCACCAAATACGTAATTGTTCAATTGATACTTTTTGTACTCGTGTGCCATGAACAAGGGTCCAATGGCTAGACGAGCAAGCCTTGATGCCACATCACTTTTATTTAAGATATGAGAATATAAATAAATTAATTAGGTTAGTTATAAATCTTTCGTGTAATGTGACATTTTATAATAGCCACTTTTATTATAATTACCTCGTGTAACAACCACAGCCTAAATTCGCTATCTAATTGTGCCATTGTTTTCAACTTTTATTGTTCTCACAGGCTTCATATTTTTTTGCATAGATCATGACGAACGTATTACAAAATTAATTATGAAAAAATTAAATAATTTAAAAGTTAAAATCATTTAAACTTACTTTTTCCTTCTTCGACATCTTCATGTGTGTTAAATAGATAACGAGCTACTTGTTCATGTTGAAAACTTGTTAATTTCACTCGTTTGCCCATCACATGACCACCCTCATCGACAAACTCATCATTATCATCCATGTTGGTCGAGTCAGGCATATATTCCCGAGTGTAGATTGATGACACTACGATGATGTATTCCTTTGCAATTGATCCTTCAATGTATCGTGTATTCTTGACGTAATCTTTGAAAATTTTCATCAATATTTCCAACGGATACATTCACCGATATCTAACTGGGCCACAAAAAAGTGCTTCGTCACATAGGTGTACCAACAAGTTAACACTTATGTCAAAGAAAGATGGGGAAAAGTACTTCTCCAAGACACAAATCGCTTCGTTCATTGCCAATTTTGCGGCCACTATGTGATCTCAATTGACTACCTTCTCACATAAAAGTGAGAATCAAATACTAATTTGCACAATAAACCTCTGTAAATCCTTGTTCTTTGAGAAACAATGCTTAAACAATAGAAAAACCAATTGCATGATCACATGCCAATCGTGGGACTTACACTTGTGTAAATCATGGGTAGCATAATTCACAATCCTTTGCAAGTTGGATGAAAAATTAGATGAAACTTTCAAATTATATATTGTGTCTAAAATCACCTTCCTTTTCTCACTCGTTAAAGTAAACGCACCAGGGGGAATTATTGTCCTTCCCCTACTATATTATTTCAACCATAGTTGTGGCTTAAGTTTCAACGCTTTAATGTCTTTTCGTGCATTTTCTCCATCCTTCGAATGACTCCCCCAAGGTATTCTCCTATAATATGTTCAACAATATTCTTCTCTGCGTGCATCACATCCAATACATGGCGCACTGGGTTATTCTTCCAATAAGGCAAGTCAAATAAAATTGATCTCTTAGACCATGCCTTTCTTATCACAGTTTCATTCCCATTTGGGGTCTTCTTATGCTTGACATTCTTAAATTTTGGATTCTTACCTGAGCCATAATCAGAAGATTTACTTTTAATTTTTTAGCCTGAAAGTATTCTCGATTGTAGCCTATGTTCAACCCCGCCCGGTAAAAAATTGGAAGGTTCATCAAATCTAAAATTATGAGAGGGAGTAAATACCTCCTATGGAAATGGTATACATTTTTTGAGATAGTGGGGAGACGAAGAGATTCAATCTCCTCTCCACAAATAGGACACCCCAAATAACCATATACTACACAACCGGATAATGTCCCATAAGCTGAAAAATCATGAATTGCCCACATCAACATAGCTTTCAGCGTAAAATCTTCTTTTCTAAAAGAGTCAAAATGCTTACACACCCTCTTCCCATAACAACTTAATTCTTCTATCAAAGGAGTCAGGTAGACATCGATGTCCTCACTTGGTGCCTTTGTCCCAAGGATCAACAAAGACATCATCAAAAATTCGGGTCTTATACACTATGAAGGAGGGAGGTTGAGTGAGGCTAGGATCACTAGACATGCACTCTGATTGGCACTTAAATTTCCAAATATATTGAAATCATCTATTAATATTGCCAAACGATTGTTACGTTGTTCTTGAGAAAAATTGGGATACTCAAAATTCATCATCTTCCAAGTTGTAAAATCAATAGGATGGCACATGAGATTTTCCCCTACTTCTGCCCTAGCATGCCAAGTAATTGCCTTCGCTATCCATGGTAGTGTGAAAAACCGCTTTAATCTAGGCCCAACGAAAAAATATTTCAACACTTTTGAGGCACTTTTGAGCTTATGCCTTCCTTGGCAATAGATTGGACATATCTAGGTTCATTGCATCCCGGACACCGATCGAGATTTTCATACTCCTTTAGGTATGGTATGCAATCATACACACAAGAATGAATTAATTTATACTTTATTCCCAGACCTTTTAAACTATTTTTCATTGTAGGATAGCTGTTTGGAAGTATATTCTGGTTGGGTAGCAATCCCTTCACCCAATTCAAAATTTTTGTCACATTAGTGACAGACAAACCATATTGAGTCTTCAAACTATACAAACCAACCATGACATGTAAAGTTGTTTGATCTTTCTCACAACCATAGTATAATGGCTGACTCGCCTTAAATTTTAAACTTTGGTAGTCATCGTCAAGGTTTATCCTAATATCTTCATGAGCACCTCAGTGACCTCATTCTCTTCCACTTCATGAACTCCATACGCGTCATCAACTAAATACTCTAGCATATTATGATCTACATTGTCATCATCCCCTTGTACATTTATCCTACTTGCTAAAGGTTGTTGTGAAGGTTTATCGGGGACAAAATAAACTTTCGATTACCCATGAAAAACCCAACTTGGATAATTATCTTACATACCACATCTTAACAAATGTACTTAAACTATTTTCTACTCAACCACCTTACACTTCTTACACCTAGCATACGGACACAGAAACTCTTCGTCATCACGACATCTCTTTGCGTAATTCATAAATTCATTAGCACCTCTGCAAAATACACCCCCTAATCTATTTGCCTCACCCATCCACTCTTTGTATTTAGGATATCCCATCACAGTTGCTACAAACAATCACCTATTATGGTTAAGAAGCGTATATTCTTGTATTAGCATAAAAAAAGTGTGAATATTTAGTTCCCATTAGTATAAACAATCACCTATGTGTATGCATAAGAACTAGAAGGCTAGTTTCTATGACATCATTTTATGCATGCATTCAAATTCAAATTCAATTTTAATTTTAAATTGAAATTAAAATTCAATTTATAACATTAATTCCTATTTCCTCCATCTCCTATAAAAGGTGAGTGGTTCTATCCCATTCGAGACCGCATATTTCTATAATATACTTAACAACTCCTACACATTGTTCCAATTTGAGGAAAATTTGACAGCATATCCCCATAGTTCTCCAAGTACACGATATAGATTCGCAAGTGTGAGTGTTATTTCAATTTATCAATTGAAATAACACTTAACATCACATCATCTAGTATGTACCCAAAGAACATTAAGATACGACTGCAGAACTTCCCCCAAAAGTAACAAGTTTAAGCCACTAAGAATATTATTATACAAAAATTATACAGTCCGGAACTGTCCAAATAGGACAATTTGAGAGATCTCATTTCAGGGGTAATGTCTCTCGAACGGGTCTAAGGGCTATTGAATACGTACGCATAATAACTAGAAGGCTAGTATCTATGTGTACTATGTGTAATTTAAAGTATGTTTCATTTAATTATGTCTTATCACAATTCAAGAGATTCCATTTAATTATGTAATTTAAAGCATGTTTCATTTAATTATGTCTTATCACAATTCGAGATATTTCATTTAATTATGTAATTTAAAGTATATTTCATTTAATTTAAAGTACGCATAAGAACTAAAACTTATACCAAGTTATACCAATATCCATGCCAATTCAATTCAATTTCAATTTAGAGAAACGATCTTATAAAATTACAATGTTTAGAGCATTTCATATTGTGACACCCCGCCTAATTAAATACTGGGTGATCACTCCTTTATTAAATTAAAATCAAGGTGAACAGTTAGTTCATTCTTAGCATCACTGTCGCAAATGACAATTTTCAAATTTAAACACCCTGATTAATTAAGCTAAGTGTCAAAACCATTTAAAACCTTATTTCCATTTTATTAAATCCAATTATAAAACCTTTAACTATTAACATTTTAAGAGTCACACATTAAGTATAAGAATAAAAATGAACATTCAAGAGTTTAACCATAAATAACAAATCCCAACATTAAAATACTAAAGGAAAACATCCTGACAGTAATAAATCCCGAAATAAAGATACTGAAAGTAAACGAATTACAATCTCTGACAAAACCAACCAAATAATGGAAAAGGGCGACACATGCCCCACGGAATAAAACTGAACTAGAAGTGGAGTCAATAATGAAGTCGTCTAAGCAATGACCAGTAACTCCCACAAAAGCTACAGCACGTTCCATCCAAAGAATCCTAAGCATGACGCCCCTGTGGCTGGGCACCTGTAATACATATATATATATACACAAGAGAGCATAGGTAATAGCAAACGGGTTAGAGCCCGAATGTAAAACAGTTTTAAAAATAGTTTAACAAGTATTTAAAATGCTTACCGATTAATGCAACAGTCATATTAGTATGCGACACTCTCTTAAGAATTCTCACCTCTCATCTAGTGTGCACGTCTACCGTACTAATGAATCCCATATATATCTCCCTAACTTATTCTCCATAAGTCTTAACACGTGAAATTAAGGTTGTGGTATTCACTTTAGTAAAATCTATCTCTTCAAGATTTCTTACGTTATTTAGAATAATTCCGTATCGTTATAATGTTTCCGAATACTTATAGTGAAGTTGAAGAATTTCATACTTTACTTAACTACTATTTCACTCAGTAGAAAGTTCTCATATGGATACGTGCATATATATTAGTTACACGTATAATATATATACAAACGGCACCCCACATAAAATCTATGGTGCAAAGTTTCCATAAATAAGTATATATATATACCAATCACTCATATAATACATATATACTAACGGCACCCCACATAAAAACTATGACGCTGGCATACTCTGTTATCAAGTCCCTATATCACACATATTTAGGTAAATGCTAGTTCGGAATCACTCTCGAACTGCATTAACACAAACATATACAAATGGAGGCGAAGCATAGTTTCCGGTCCTAAGAGGTCAGCACATAACCACGCGTCTCTTAGGCCCGTCTGAACCATCAATCAGATATCCTGTACCAGGGACATACTATCTTCTAGGGTACAAGTCAATATCCCCCATAAAGGTCACATCGAGATAAGACTATCCCGGCGCGGAAACCCCCCATGATAGCAAGTAGCCCGGGTACTACTTTTACACAGAAATAATATATGCACAATCACACTGTCATATATATAATATATGTATTCACATCCACATTATTAAATCAGGCGTGCTCACGACCCATAATTATAATTATCCGTTATTACACATTTTAATCAATTATTTTGTATAACGGACTCATTCCTTTTATTCTCGTAATTAAGTTATTCCAAACCCACTTCTCGTCTCTCGAAGTATTCTCTTTAACCAAGTGCAATTTCAGCAGGCCCTCACTCATCATCTAATCCAACTTCCTAGATGTTTCGATTATTTAATCAACGCACGTATGATTTTTTAAGTATGAATGTCTCCCCATTTACCCTTTATTTCCCTTCACATTAAAGTTCCACTTAACGGGGTCTATCTTGACCCTACCGGTCCTTTTTATGTCCCATTATGTTCTAGCAACCCTAATCAAGGTTTTCTACGTATAAAATCGGATTAAGATAACACGAGCAAAAATGCAGTTTTCCAGGAGGGGTCGATCGATCGATGAAAGTGGGTCGATCGATCGATCCATCGATCGATCGATGCTCTGGGCTCGATCGATCGATCAAGCAGTAATGGTGAAACTGCAGAAAACCTAGCTACGGGATTCTCACCCCAAACTCCTCCAAATCATCATGTTTCAGTCCCAAACTCCCAATAACTCATACTACAAGTATTGTATACCCATTTAAACAATATCCTACGTAAAACATGCGAGTTTTCATCAACTATAACAAGGTACAAGGGTCAAAATCTTTATAATTCTCAAGAACCCTAATATTTTTCTTTAACTTAGTTTCTTCCATTATTTTTTCCAGATTTTATATCACTAACACATGGAAATTCGTGGTTCAACCTCTACATATGAAATGGATTTCCAGAATATAATATTTTACCTCTACAACATGTAATTTTTGTCTCAAATTAATGTTTTTCTTCAAGAACACTAATTCTAATCAACCTTAGACTAATATAAAAGGATGCATTAACTTGATTAAATAAAGATAGATACTTTCCTGGGGATTTAGTCTCTTATTTATGTAAGAAAAAGGTATGGTTGTGATCCCCTTCACGCGATCTACAATTTGGCGGTGACGGCGGTGAAATCGGAGAAGTTCTTGGCCTAGAACTCCTTGGAAAGCTTCTCCTCTTCCTCTCCAATGGTCGTCATTAGTTTTTGGTTATGTTAACCCTAGAAGATAACACTTACCGTCTGATATAACCCTTGCAAATTCGTGGGTTTAATTACCCAAAATTACAAAATGTCCAAAATGCCCTCCCGTGGTACTAATTAGGCCTAAAAATGCCCCGAGACCCAAACTAAACCCTCGGGTACACTTTTCTAACTATCTCGACCCTTCCGGACACTTTATCGCACTCAAAACGACCATACGAGCAACTTATAATTTATTCACTTTATATAATAATAATTTAGTCCCGACACGACAAAGGCGTGTCCCGACTTAAATTTCCATAATTGCCATTTTATTCACACGTGACAATTTTATAAAATAAAACTCATATATTACTATACTCATCCAGTAACATTCAACAAATTTCCAATAATTACTAACTCTCGTCACGCTAGTAAATATTTAAAACAACTTTTCGGATTAATATTAAATTAATTTATCTCAATTAAATTTAATAAATCCCTAAATTTAAACGTCATAAAAATACGGGGTATTACATACTTCCCCCCTAATAACGGAATTTCGTCCTGAAATTTAGAAAATAAGGCTTACCTGGTAGAACAAGTTTGGATATCCTTTCAGTACGCAAACTATCTACATAGTAAGGCGTTTAATCACTATAGCCCCTGTCTCACAGCAAGCTTGATTAATATTCTCATTGGAGACACTTCACATGGTGCTCCCAACTGATAACATTCGCATAGGTCTCGCCTATACATTATAAATTTCCATTATCTCATTATCATTGGAAGGACGCACCTCACTACATGACAACTACTCGAATTTATTCATATACAAAACTCCCATTCTAAGAAAACCATTCGAACATTTGACCACTCTTGTTTGCCTAAAACAGTTGTGGAATTTCACCATAGTTATCGGATATTTTTCTCGACCGATCCAAAATTCTGATTATCCACTCACCTCTAAACATACGGAAGGATAATAGTCGAGGTTCTTCCATACTAAAACCTTAATAAGCACCTCGTACGCGACAAATAGGTACGAATGCTTCTACAGAGCATTCCTGAAGTCATCGTACCAAGATTCCAAAATTTCCTTCACGTGGCTCCACTAATATTTAATCACCGTGTGCCTATTCCCTGACTAAGGGTGATACATTCTACTCGAAACGAAACCTTATCTCCGCTGGTTCCTGAAATTTCCATATTAAAGGTGGGATTCACAAATCTCATCCCGATTCAGAAATTAATACTGTACCGGGCCATGTACTGGCGCGATCCTTCCTTTCAAAGGAAGTCTGGGGAACACTAGTTAATATTTTAAACCACCCCAAAGGAATATCAATCACTTCCTTCTTGGGCGACTTAATGCACTTGTTTAGATTCACCCTTGATCTTGTTTTGAGGATGGTAACCCATCCAAGAACTTTACCGACTTTACCGACCTCTTCTAATTACAAGAATTGTTGATAAACACAAAATTTTCTGGTTGATTCTCCTCTTCCAACCGAACCTTACCTATGGGCGGTGCATGTAGAGACTACTCACTACGTCCCGCTAAACATCGATTTTTTTCCCTTGAAATGTCTCACATTAAGTGACACGTAATACTCCCCTTCCTTCCTTGGTGTATGCCGAAGGTTCTGACCCATGCTCTTTCCTCCACGATGCCCTCTTCTGGATCTTTTTGACCATTCTAACATCATCACTCTTTGTATGCGCAAGTTCGCTCTCACACTTGACTGATAACAACTCCGCTCTGAGTGTTCTTCATAATAATTAAATTCTACTCTATTCAAGGAATACTCCTTCTTAAATGGCTTCCCACAGTCTTCCAATCAAATTAAGGTGGGCTATTCTAATTGCACACTTATGTATGCATTATCGCCCCTCATGTGACGTTTAATCCACTCCATCACTTCCACTTCATTATGCTATTCCCATAAACATATATTCCACACATCCATTCCCACTTCCCCTCAACTCGGACGATTTGATTATCAGATAACCAAGATGCCCACATTTTTGCAACACCCCGACCGTCCTGGGAAAGAGAACGGCGTGCTACTCATCTATAGAACTAACTAAATCCAATAAAATATAAGGAACAGGGCATTCAAATTCCATGACAACAAAAGGGGAACAACAAATCTCTAACTTCTTCAGATAAGTACAATAATTTTTCCCAAATAGGTACAACAACCAAAATAAATCACTACGCTCTATTCATCAAAATAAATACAAGTCATCTCATTGTATAATAAAGTTCTTTCCAGATAATCCATGCTAAAAATCATTTCAACTCTTTATTCACCTTGTGTTCTGAACGCGGTTACGACATTTGGGTACTCTCAATCACCCTAGAAATCAAAATTTTTAAATCCTCCTTATCTTCGTTCCACCCCTCAACTCGTGGGGATAACTTTCAATGCTTTCTTACCACAAAAATCTGGCTCCAGTGGCTTTAAGTCAAAATTCAACTTCCAACTTACATATATAATTACTTGATCCCATTTCGATTGGGGTATCGAACTCATGTAATAGTGACCAAACGTCTCCCTATTTCCAACCTTACGCTAAGTTTCATGCGTGGGATGTCTCGCAAAGCGAAATCCAAACAAGGAACCCCCCTGATACACTACTATCTAGCATTGTCGGTTATTGAAATTTGTTAGGTCCTCCATCCATATTGATATACCCGTTTATGTTCTAGGAGGATCGCCTCCACAACGGACGACCCTAAGAGGGGCCGACCCTTCACCAGGCCCCAACTGGCCTTCACCAGACCCAGACGACCCTACGAGGGGCCGACCCTTCACCATGCTCCAGACGACCCTACGATGGGCCGACCCCTCACCAGGCTCCGGCCGACCCTACGAGGGGCCGACCCCTCACCAGGCCCCGGCCGACCCTACGAGGGTACGACAGTACGAGGACAGAGTCAACCCAGACTCACTGTCGAAAGAAACTTTGCCCCCGGCCTCGGCTCATAGGCCGAGGGTGACATCATGACAGCGCGTGGTTAGGGAGACGCGTGGAACAGTGCGCGTGAGGCTCATATGACACGTGGAAGACCGTTACAACCGAATCACCCCCTCACGTGAGGGAATATTATGTCATCATTTGGCATCTACAGGTGTCAACAGGGGATTGGCTAGATCATTATTCACATGCACCATGCTTACCTGGGGGGTACACTACACCCCCCAAGACCTATATATACTTGTCACCCCCAACCCTACAGGGGATCGATCCATGAACAATAGCCCTAGCTAAAACTCTGCTTGTACACACACAGTAGAGAGAGGAAGAGGGTTATGAGCATTGTATCCAAGGCCATTAGTGCCCATACTTAGTGGATCACACACTCACAGTGGATGTAGGCCACATTGGCTGAACCACTATACATCATTGTCTTATTTCCTCTTATACTCATCCCCTTCTACACACTTACATACTTATATACTTGCATCTCTATGGCTGCCATAACTACTACTGTTTGAGCTCACTATCACTTACCTGGTGGTGCTAAATTCAAGCATCATCAGTTTGGCGTCGTCTGTGGGAACGAGAAGACATCTCTTCCTTTGTACAGCTTGACCTCACTGGGCACTCTGGTGGTGAACCAACACTCCCCCTGAGAGGAGGTGTTTCACCATTGAAAGAGACCCACTAAGGTTCCCAAGCTAACCAGTATTTTCTTCAGTTCAGCTCTTCATAGCTCAAGCACATGGCACCTGAGATGCCACCGCCACCACTTCCCCCGCCGGATGATGGGGGAAGACCCAGTTCCAGTCAGCCACCACCTCAGTCTGAGATGGCTGATGTGGCAGCAGCCCTAAAGTCTCTGGCAGCCAGCCAGCGGATGATGCAGGAGCAGTTTACAGCTCTAAGTCAGAATATACTGAGACCACCAGGGGTCTCACCTGAGATGATTACTCCGGCAGTAGCTCCAGGACATCATGAGGCCAGGGGACCACCCCAGGCACCACATAAAGACCTGCCACCCCCTCAGCGGCGTAGGGATGTTGCTGACCCCCGGCGTTTACGCCTGGGGAGGCAAGGAAACCCTTGCCCTGAGGACAGGTATGATGATCTGGAGGAAGAAGAGGCTCTAGTAGAATGCTGGGAGCCATATGAGGTCTCCAACAATACAGTACGACCCCTCCAGGACAGTAGAGGAAAGTGCGGGAGACCAAACCCTGATGATCGCCCAAGAGGCTCTGCTTTTGACCGCCTGAGCAGGGGGTCGGCCTTCGAGAGGCTGGGCCCAGTGAATGACCTGCGAGACAAGTTGTCCAAGTCAAGAAGCGCAGCGAGATCTAGGAAAGAAGCAGAAGGCCGACCCCAAAGACGGGATGACGGCCAAAGGGAAGTAAATAGCCGACACAGGCCTGCCGTGGCGGAGCCCTCCATCCACCTCCGAGAGGCAGCAGGGGATAACATCGGCCAGGCCGACCCTGTGAGGCCCTGGAATGACTCAATCCAGAGGTTAGAGGATAAGATTGGCGACATACTGAAGAGCCGGGACCCTCTTCAGAGGGGATACACCATGGGCTCACCCTTTGTGGCAAAGATAGTCAACTTCCCCACGCCATCGAAGTTCAAGCCTCCCGTGGTCACCCCAAGATACGATGGGAGCACCAACCCTGTCCACCACGTGGAAATGTATCAGTCGGCGGCAGACATATACTCTATCTCAGATGAGATGAGGTGTCGTTCCTTCTCTGGTACCTTGACAGGGGCGGCGCATGTCTGGTACACGTCTCTTCCAAAAAATTCTATTGGAAACTTTAAGCAGTTGGCAGACCTGTTCATCCATAATTTCTGCTTTGGGGTAAGGCCACAGAAGAAGACCACACACCTGCTCTATGTTAAGCAGGGAAAGAACGAGACTCTGAGAGACTACATAGCCAGATTCAATAAAGAGAAGCTGGAGGTGGAAGACTATGAGGAGAGCATAGCTATGACAGCCCTGATTGGAGGGCTCCAGAAGGGGAAGCTATTATGGAAGCTTGCCGAAGACCCTCCGAGGACGATGGCTGAGCTGTTGTCAACAGCAGGGAAGGTGATGAACGCCGAAGAGGCGATGGCCGCAAAACATGAAGACGAAAAAGGAGGTGCAAGTGGGAATAAATACCTCAAGAAGAACAAAGAGGGGAAGAAGTGGACCATGGATGATAAGTTCGCGGGGTACACCCCTCTGACGGTCAGCTGTGAACAGATCCTCAATGAGATAAAGAGTGACCGGACGCTGAAGTGGCCTGAGAAGCTGAGGGCAGCCCCCGGCAAGAGAAATAGGAACCTGTGGTGTGAATTTCACCAAGACCACGGCCACGTAACAGACAAATGCTTTGCTCTGAAAGATGAGATTGAGAAGATGCTGAAGGAAGGGAAGCTCAGAAAGTACGTCGATAAAGCCGACTTCAAGAGGGGCCGAGGGGAGGACCCCAGAAAGAAGCGAGTCGATGCCTGCAGAGAAGGTCCTCAAAAAAGAGGGGACGACCCCTCTGATGATGAGGACGACCCCGACCTCCCGCCGAGAGACGACCACGGCCCTGTCAAGAGGCTCAATACGATCTCCCTCGGGGTGGGAATGATCTCCGGGGGTTTAGCAGGAGGAGGGTCTGAGGTCGCCGACAGGAAGGCCCATGTCGCTGAGGCTAAGGCAGTGATGAAGACGGTGCACTCAACCTCTGTAGAGGTCAAGTCAGAAAAAAGGAAGAAGGTTGATATGGACACTTTGATTGTGGGATTTTCAAGAATGGACTTCAAGGGCCTATTGGCCCCGCATGATGACCCTCTCGTCATCACCACCAGGGTGCACGGGTGCGAAGTGCCGAGGATCCTGGTGGATGGGGGCTCATCCGCAGATGTGATGTTTTGGCCATGCTTCAAGGCCTTGGGCCTCAGTCGTGCCAGACTTGTCCCATACCATCATCCATTGATTGGGTTCAATGGGGAGAAGGTTCACCCTCTAGGAATATATGAGGCTGATGTCAGGATGGGGGACGAGTGGCCGAGATGGCTCACCAAGAGGGTCAGTTTCTTTGTGCTGGATGAGCATGTGTTTTCGGCATACAACATCATACTGGGACGTGTGGCCCTCAAGGGGTTTGAAGCTGTGCCGTCCACGGTCCACCAGATGGTTAAGTTCCCTACCTCTTATGGGGTGGGGGAAGTTCAGGGAGACCAGACGACAGCGAGAGAGTGCTACTACAACTCCGCTGAAGAAAGGGAGGCACACAAGAGGGCTACAGCCACTTACAACATTGATACCCTAGACCCCAGGGATGAGACGAAGCTCAAAAAAGGAGAGGCCGCTGAGGAGGTAGAACCCATCATCCTCGATGAGGATGACCCGGGAAAAACCGTCCAAGTTGGCAAATCTCTTAATCCCAGTATCAAGGAAGACCTCATCAAACTGTTGAGGAGAAGGCGAAGCGTCTTCGCGTGGAGTCATGTAGATATGCCAGGGATCGACCCTGAAATCATGTGCCACAAACTCAATGTGGTAGAGGGAGTGAAGCCGGTAAAGCAGAAGAGGAGGATTTACTCTAGAGAAAAGTATGAGGTCATCAGGGATGAGGTTAAAAAATTAGAAGACGCTGAATTTATCAGAGAGGTCATCTACCCTGAGTGGCTGTCCAATGCAGTCATCGTCCCAAAGGCCAACGGCAAGTGGAGAATGTGCGTGGACTTCACAGACCTCAACAAGCATTGTCCCAAAGACAGCTTCCCTCTCCCCCGCATCGACCAGATGGTAGACGCTACCGCAGGCCATGAGCTCATGAGTTTCATGGATGCCTACTCAGGGTATAACCAGATTTTCATGAACCCTGAGGACTCAGAGAGGACTGCCTTCATCACTGACAAGGGGACATACTGTTACAGGGTCATGCCCTTTGGCCTAAAAAATGCGGGGGCAACGTACCAGCGCCTCGTAAACAAAATGTTCGAAGACCAAATTGGGAAGTCTATGGAGGTTTACGTAGATGACATGTTGACCAAGAGTCTGAAGGCAGAGGATCATGTGGCAGACCTGGAAAGGACCTTTAATACAATGGACAAATACAAAATGAAGCTCAATCCGGCCAAGTGTGTCTTCGGGGTCGGAGCAGGGAAGTTCTTGGGGTTCATTGTCAATCAAAGAGGCATCGAGGCCAATCCTGAAAAGATAAAGGCCCTTATTGAGATGAAGACCCCCAAGTCCATTAAAGACGTTCAGAGGCTCACAGGGAGAGTGGCTGCCTTGAACAGATTTGTGTCAAGGGCTACAGACAGGTGTCTACCATTCTTCAAGATCCTCAGGAAAGCCTTTGAATGGAGCGAAGAGTGTGATGAGGCTTTCAAGCAGCTGAAATCATACTTAGGGTCTCCCTTGCTGCTGTCACGACCCGTGCAGGGTGAACGACTGTACGTGTACCTTGCTGTCTCAGAATCCGCTATCAGTGCAGCAATCGTAAGAGACGAAGATGGGATACAGAAGCCCGTATATTTCAACAGCAAGGCACTCCAGGGGGCAGAGCAGAGATACCCGAGGATGGAGAAGTTGGCCTATGCCTTGATTCATGCCTCAAGGAAGATGAAACCATACTTCCAGTCCCATACTATGGTCATCCTTACCGACTCTCCTCTTAGGCAGGTCCTACACAAGCCTGAAAAATTAGGAAGGCTAATGACCTGGGCTACAGAGTTGGGGGAATTTGACATTGTGTATCAGCCTAAGACAGCCATTAAGGGGCAAGCCTTGGCAGACTTCGTGGCTGAGTTCACATGGGAAGAAGATGAGGCCGAGGGTGAGACCCTCGGGAAGGCAGATACAGAAGACAGACCCGCAGACACACCCGCAGAAATGGCTGAGACGAGCACCGCTAGAAGGAAAGTGACTGAAAACGAAGAGGGAAGATACATCTTTAGACAGGGGTCCCTCTCTGAGGGAAATTTTTCTGAAGGAAAGACTCCGTGGAGCCTCTTCGTTGACGGGTCCTCCTGTGATAGTGGAAGTGGTGCTGGACTGATACTATCAGCACCCCATGACACAGACGTCGAGTACGCCCTGAGGTTCAATTTCAAAGCCTCCAACAATGAGGCTGAGTATGAGGCTTTGATAGCTGGCCTGTCCTTGGCCAAATCCCTTAGTGTCAGCCAAATTTTGGTTCACAGTGATTCAAGGCTGGTGGTGAATCAGATACTAGGAGCCTATGAGGCCAAAGACGAGAGGATGGCTAGGTATCTTGATCAGGTGAGGTCATTGCTGAAAAACTTCAAAGAAGTGAAATTCAAGAGGATACCTAGGCTCGACAATGGCCGTGCTGACGCCCTTGTAAGGTTGGCCTCAGCTACTAGGACAGACATAAGGAGGACAGTCCCGGTAGAAATCTTGCTTCGACCAACTATAGAAGACTACGAGGGAACACTTGGTGTTTGCATGAATGTTTCTCAAGAACCTTCATGGATGGACCCCCTGATCAGATACATTAGAGGGGGAGAGATGCCAGAAGCAAGCCAAGAGAGGAAGAAGCTGAGGTACAGGGCTGCAAAGTTCGCTGTCATCGGAGACACGCTGTATAAAAAGGGGTTTCTGCTCCCCTTACTTAGATGTGTGCATCCCTCAGAGGTCCCTTCCATTTTGCAAGACGTGCATGAAGGGTCATGTTCAAGCCACATTGGGGGTAGATCCTTAGCGAAGAGGGTGATCACCCAAGGCTACTGGTGGCCGACTTTGGGGAAAGATGCTGCCGCATATGTTAAAAAGTGTGACAAATGCCAAAGGTTTGCTACCATCCCACACCAACCTCATCAGCCTCTTACCTCTGTTACATCCCCATGGCCGTTCGCAGTATGGGGGATTGACCTGGTAGGACCCTTACCGAGGGCAGTCAATAACTATCGGTTCCTCATCGTAGCAATTGACTACTTTTCAAAGTGGGTAGAGGCCGAGCCGATGGTCACGATCACGGAGCAGAAGACCTTCCAGTTCATCTGGAAGAATGTGATATGCAGATATGGTCTACCCAACACCCTCATCTCGGATAACGGGACCCAGTTCAAGAATGCCTCTTTACAGAAGTACTGTAAGAGGGTAAGTATCAAACAATTTTTCTCCACCCCAGGCCGACCTCAGGCCAATGGG
This sequence comes from Sambucus nigra, assembly GCA_949130495.1. Lineage (NCBI taxonomy): Eukaryota > Viridiplantae > Streptophyta > Magnoliopsida > Dipsacales > Adoxaceae > Sambucus > Sambucus nigra. Next base: position 406,048,153 of record OX422220.1, read on the forward strand.
CAAACCGAAGTTACGAACAGGACAATCCTAGATGGGATTAAGAAGAGGCTTGAGGAGGCAAAAGGAAGATGGGTCGAGGAGTTATATGCAGTGTTGTGGGCCTACAGGACGACAGTAAGGACCCCTACCGGGGAGACCCCATTCATGTTAGCTTATGGATCAGAAGCAGTCATCCCCACCGAAGTGGAGTTTCCTACTCATAGGGTCCAAATGTATGATCCCCAGGGGAATATAGAAGAGAGAAGACTTGACCTAGACCTGATTGAGGAAAGAAGGGAGGATGCTGAGATAGGGCAAGCTTCCTACCAGAAGAGGACCGCAAAGTTTTACAACCAAAGGGTGAAACAGAGGCCTATCGCAGTGGGAGACTTGGTTCTTAAAAAGACTTGGCAGAAACCCAACAAGCTCCATCCTAATTGGCATGGCCCATATAGGGTCATCGATGAAGTTGTCCCAGGGACCTACAGGCTAGAAAACTTAGAAGGGGAACCTTTTTCAAACCCCTGGAATGCAGATCATTTGAAGAAATACTATCAGTAGTGTTGTAAGGTCTTGAAAGGCCATAATTGTAATTAGGGTTGCTCCAACAGAACACTTGGAAAATTAATGAGAAATATCAGTGTTTCCTTCATCCTATTGTCAGTCCTAGCATGCATGGGAAGTTGAACCCTCGGCTATAATGGGGACCAGTGGAGGGGACGACCCCTCCACTCTCCTCAAAAAAGACGAGGGAAGACTAAATTAAAATCCATTAATTTGGTTAGTTGAACCCTCGGCTGTAATGGGGACCAGTGGAGGGGACGACCCCTCCACTCTCCTCAAAAAAGACGAGGGAAGACTATATTAAAATCCATTAATTTGGTTAGTTGAACCCTCGGCTATAATGGGGACTAGTGGAGGGGACGACCCCTCCACTCTCCTCAAAAAAGACGAGGGAAGACTAAATTAAAATCCATTAATTTGGTTAGTTGAACCCTCGGCTGTAATGGGGACCAGTGGAGGGGACGACCCCTCCACTCTCCTCAAAAAAGACGAGGGAAGACTATATTAAAATCCATTAATTTGGTTAGTTGAACCCTCGGCTATAATGGGGACTAGTGGAGGGGACGACCCCTCCACTCTCCTCAAAAAAGACGAGGGAAGACTAAATTAAAATCCATTAATTTGGTTAGTTGAACCCTCGGCTGTAATGGGGACCAGTGGAGGGGACGACCCCTCCACTCTCCCCAAAAAAGACGAGGGAAGACTATATTAAAATCCATTAATTTGGTTAGTTGAACCCTCGGCTATAATGGGGACTAGTGGAGGGGACGACCCCTCCACTCTCCTCAAAAAAGACGAGGGAAGACTAAATTAAAATCCATTAATTTGGTTAGTTGAACCCTCGGCTGTAATGGGGACCAGTGGAGGGGACGACCCCTCCACTCTCCCCAAAAAAGATGAGGGAAGACTATATTAAAATCCATTAATTTGGTTAGTTGAACCCTCGGCTATAATGGGGACTAGTGGAGGGGACGACCCCTCCACTCTCCTCAAAAAAGACGAGGGAAGACTAAATTCAAATCCATTAATTTGGTTAGTTGAACCCTCGGCTGTAATGGGGACCAGTGGAGGGGACGACCCCTCCACTCTCCCCAAAAAAGACGAGGGAAGACTATATTAAAATCCATTAATTGGATAGTTGAACCCTCGGCTATAATGGGGACTAGTGGAGGGGACGACCCCTCCACTCTCCTCAAAAAAGACGAGGGAAGACTAAATTAAAATCCATTAATTTGGTTAGTTGAACCCTCGGCTGTAATGGGGACCAGTGGAGGGGACGACCCCTCCACTCTCCCCAAAAAAGACGAGGGAAGACTATATTAAAATCCATTAATTTGGTTAGTTGAACCCTCGGCTGTAATGGGGACCAGTGGAGGGGACGACCCCTCCACTCTCCCCAAAAAAGACGAGGGAAGACTATATTAAAATCCATTAATTTGGTTAGTTGAACCCTCGGCTATAATGGGGACTAGTGGAGGGGACGACCCCTCCACTCTCCTCAAAAAAGACGAGGGAAGACTAAATTAAAATCCATTAATGAGGCCACATGGGGGGACGACCCCACAGTGGTCCTCAAAAATGACGAGGGAAGGGTTTGTAGCATCAACAGTGAGCAAGCCATAATAAAATGAAATAAGGAAGACAGCAATTATGGAAGAGACTGGTATTAAGCAAATATAAGTATCAAGTGTTTTTACAAAGCCTTTGAACAAAATTACAAAAATAAGGGTATGGGCAACAGGCAGCCACCCTAGGGGACGACATCAGAGGGCAGAGCCTCAACATCAATGGGAATGGTCTCCCCAAGAACCAGCACCGGATGATCTTCAGATGTACCGACCCCTTCGAGCTGGACTTCGGCCTCCACTTGGTTAAGGGCCTCGGCAATCAGGGGGTCGTCCAGTTGAACACCCTCCAGTGATGGGCGAACAGAGGAGACGACATCGCCAAATTTGAGGACGACCCATCGGCAGGCCGTCCTGATCCCCCTCTCAAGATATTCAAGGCCGAAGCCCTGAAATTCGTCTGAAATCTTGTATGCCTCCACAGCGTCAGCCTCAGCTTTCTTGATGGCTGCCTCCAGATCAGTCTTATGACGAGCCTCCAGGTTGATCAGAGCCTCATCCTTGTCCTTGATCAGCAAGTCCTTGTCTTTGATCAACAAGTCCTTGGCCTGCATATCGGCATCATGCTGCCTCGTCAGCTCATCAAGGACCCTAGCATGCTCAGCCCTTGTGCTCTCCAGCTCGGCCCTCGCAGTGCCCAGCTCTGTCCGTAGGTCAGCCTCTTGTTGGATGGCCCTCTCAGCTTCATGGAATTTCTGTTAATTCTCGGCCATCCACCTGGTGGCAGAGGTGAAGGCACAGACAGACTGCAAGAAAAATGAAGATGCGTCAAGGGGAGCCGAGGAAACACTGAAAGAATGAAATTAAAAGTCAGGACCAATACCTGAGCAAGGGAGTGCAGACCGTAGTCATACACTTTGGCTGGAGGCATCTGCGCCAAGAATTCGAAGTCGGAGGCCGACGGTGCAGAGAACATAGAGGCCTTTGCTGCCCTCAGGTTGGCGATAAGAGATGAGGGGTCGGCCCTCAGATGGGACAGATTTTGAGACCAGAAGGCCCCCATGCTTGGTGAAGAGGTTGCTCCTTCAGAGGCCTCGGCCCTGGCCCTCGTCTTAGGGTCAGGACGAGGCTCGACAGGAACCTCAGGCTCCTTCCTTTTGTGGCTAACAGCTGTCGGCTCAACAACTGTCGGCCCTGAGGCCCTTGTCTTCTTAGGAGCTTGCTGAGGCTCCTTCTCCTTCTTCTTTGACAGACCAGCAAGAAGGCTTGGAGCAGTCATATCCCAGAGATAATCTGACACACCTGCAGGACGACCTGAAAAGGATACGATGAATCAGAAAAGTTCAGAGATAAAGAGAGAACACTTCAAAAATAAGTAAAGATGGGAAAATGTCCAGTATAACTCACATAATTCTGTCAGAGGGCCGACCCTCAGACCAGCTTCTTTAAGGAAGCGAGGGGTCATCAAATCTTCGAACTTTGGGATCTCACCCTCTCTCCCTCGTCCCCTCAGATACTCAACAATATCCCTCTCCTCCAAGCTAAGTCCGGGGTCTGACCTAGCTTTCATGGAGGGGTTAGACCATCTGTTAGGAACCCTCGGAGCATCGGCAGAAGGGGACGCCTCGGTGGAGCTCTCCCATGCCCCAGATATGAAGAAGAACCTTTTTTTCCAATCATGATTGGAAGTTTGAGCCACGTGGAGCAGCTTCTTCTCAGATCTTCTCGCTCCCAGATGATAGTATCCGGGCTGTTTAGATGAAGAGGTGATATTGTAGCAGGCCAAGAACACGTCGGACGAGGGCTCGTCAGTGAAAGCGTTTTTCCACAGAGAGATGTACCCCAGAATCGTCCTCCAAGAATTGGGTGGAAGTTGCGAGGGGGAGACGCCCAGAGCCGACAGAATATCTATAACGGCAGGGTGAAAGGGAAGTCTGACACCTACTTTGAACATTTGCTCGTAGACTGCAACTTCTCCCTCTTCACCCTCAAAGACCCTCTCATCCTCGGAGGGAACCCTCATAGTCACCCCAGGTGGCACTCCGTAAATATGCCTCCATATCAGAAGATCTCTATCCCTGACAGAGGAGATAAAAGACGAGGCATGGGAGGTATCAACCTCATCATCTGTATCATCGTCCTCATCCCCCTCATCACCTGCAGGAAGACCCTGAGGAAATGCTACTTGGAAGGCGTTGGGGGATAGGGTTGTCACAGGGACAGCCTCAGAGGGGATCGTACCCTCGGCCTCTCGGGGAGGGCTAAGGTCAGGAGAGTCCCTCCTACCAGAAGTTCCAGCACCAGTTGGAGAGGAGGTTCTCTCGTCCATCTCACTTAGGTTGGGTGTCTCGGCCGGACGAGACGACGACCCACAAGACTCAGAGGGTTCAGATTGTCTAATGGTGGCAAGAGGAATGGGAAAAATGGGTCGTACCCAATTAGGGTCGGCCCCTCGTCTCCTCTCTTCCTCTTCCTCTATCCGTCTGATCTCGGTAAATAGTTTCTCTCTCAGGGACGGGAACTCAGACACCAGGCTGTAAAGCCTCCTAAGCATTAAGGGGAAGACCCAACACTTAAAGAAATTATACTAGACTTGGGTAATTTAGCTACAAACAAGTGGGGAGTGGACCAGATTTGACTTTTGGATTAAGCAAAGAACTCTAAAGGTTTTCACTCAAGAACACTCAAGAACATCCAAGAGCCAGTTACCGGAGAAGACACCGGAAAAGACACCGGAAAAGGTTATGGCACAACTTAAGGAAAATGGCTGCCTACGAGCCTAAAAAACGAACGAAAGTGAAAGAAAAAGAGAGCACTAGATGAAAGGGGTTACCTGATGAGGAGAGAACAAGAACGCTGCTAGGCCTGGAAGAATCGAAGGCTGCAAATGGCGATGTAGGCTGAGAATTCTAGAGAGAGAGAATGCTTAGGCGCGAAGAAGAAGAAGGAAGAAAGAGGGTTTGAAAATACCTTAAATACCTTAGCAATGAGTGGGCCCATTGACCAAGGCAGGACACAGCCCACGAGGAAGGCATCATTAGGGTGTAAGGACCCAAGCGCAGTGTGCAGCCGTCATGCCTTGGAAACTGGAACAACAATGAGTACCTAACCAGGTGTCACTCACCTAACTGATCATACCTGCATCTCATTTAAAACACTATCCCTCAGCCATCTCAACAGCACCTATGGCTAAGGGCTGGGGGGTGATTGATATACCCGTTTATGTTCTAGGAGGATCGCCTCCACAACGGACGACCCTAAGAGGGGCCGACCCTTCACCAGGCCCCAACTGGCCTTCACCAGACCCAGACGACCCTACGAGGGGCCGACCCTTCACCATGCTCCAGACGACCCAACGATGGGCCGACCCCTCACCAGGCTCCGGCCGACCCTACGAGGGGCCGATCCCTCACCAGGCCCCGGCCGACCCTACGAGGGTACGACAGTACGAGGACAGAGTCAACCCAGACTCACTGCCGAAAGAAACTTTGCCCTCGGCCTCGGCTCATAGGCCGAGGGTGACATCATGACAGCGCGTGGTTAGGGAGACGCGTGGAACAGTGCGCGTGAGGCTCATATGACACGTGGAAGACCGTTACAACCGAATCACCCCCTCACGTGAGGGAATATTATGTCATCATTTGGCATCTACAGGTGTCAACAGGGGATTGGCTAGATCATTATTCACATGCACCATGCTTACCTGGGGGGTACACTACACCCCCCAAGACCTATATATACTTGTCACCCCCAACCCTACAGGGGATCGATCCATGAACAATATCCCTAGCTAAAACTCTGCTTGTACACACACAGTAGAGAGAGGGAGAGGGTTATGAGCATTGTATCCAAGGCCATTAGTGCCCATACTTAGTGGATCACACACTCACAGTGGATGTAGGCCACATTGGCTGAACCACTATACATCATTGTCTTATTTCCTCTTATACTCATCCCCTTCTACACACTTACATACTTATATACTTGCATCTCTATGGTTGCCATGGCTGCTTCTGCTTGAGCTCACTATCACTTATCCGGTGATGCTAAATCTTAGCATCATCACATATCATGTACCCCTTTACTTTGTCTCTTGACAGACAAGTTCATCATTTCCCGTAATTACACCTACACAAAGAACATCTCCCCAATTGCACTATCGTTCAGTATTGGTTGGTAGTAATTGCATTCCATAAACCTCGAATACATACAATCAAAATTCTCGAAATCCCTTTCCTAATAATAGGGGTATCACTCTTAATTCCCACATCTCTAGAGGACAGATATAACCATGCCCTCTTCCTGTCACCAAGTCCTGAGTGCTCAACATAATACTGAATTAAATCTTTTCGCTCAACGGTAAACCCGATACATACTAAATCATAATGATAAAGTCCATACGTACATCGGTATCGAATGTCTCGAGCCCACTATCCCCTCCAAAGTCTCTAGGATAGATAATATAAGTGTGAGTCCGACCCTCTTACAGGTGAAGCCTCGCCAGGACAAAATATGCTGCACTAACGCAACCACTCCGATAGCCTTGGAATAAATTCCCACTATCGTACTAATCATTTCTATAATGTTTTAAAAAAGATAATATCATACTCGCGTATCGCATCACTACAACGAGTAACCTCAGTAAGGTACATAACACTTTTAATATACTCATTCATCCTCCGCGGATAGCACTAAAGAAAAAAATCCCACTACACTAGGGAAAAATATTCACATAATAATAACGTTTATAATTATATGCATTAAACTCGTCTCACATGCAAATCTAGCAATGAACAAAATATAGTGACTCGTTCGTGTCACATAAACACGCCTCATCCTCTGAGGATACAAATTATACTTCCACTTGCCAATCGTCTTGACCGCACAAATGATTTTCGGACGTAACACGTCTGTCCAAACCAAAACAAAACTACTGTAATCGTTGTCTTTTACGAGGCACCGTATTCTTGTCCCTTTATTCACTTCGAAAAAATATTATCACGTGCGATCTCACTCCCCACAAAATACCTCAACACATAGCCCACTTATCACCTGTCCTACTAACCAGGTTAGGATTGTCCTTCTCTCGGACTTTAGTAGACTTGATTCCTGTTGGCTACCCTGGTTATTCCCTTAGCCTTTTAGGCCCTAAAGAACATGTCACTGTCTATAATAGTTCTTACTGAACTTACCATCACTTGGTAAGAATTCAACTATCCGAATCATTTAAATGGGTCCCCTGATGTGTATCCACATCCTTTTATGGTGCTACACCACCACCGTTGTATTTAGTCTTATTCTCGACTAAATTCTTCGATTCTTTTAACTTCTCACACAAAGGAGCATTATTATCCTTATTGACAAAATATGACATTGTCAACCTCTGAATTGGCCGTCCATCATAATTTCCTCTTTGAGTGTCATCAACTATTATTACGAGTCGATCTCCTACTTGGAGTCGTTTCCTCCACTTGTATCTACATCTCCCGATACAAAATTTTTGCTAACGGTTAAGATTCATATTCACAATTGGACCTCTGTCACGCCCTCCTGCGATGAGTTCAGAACAACGTTCACTTCTAATCCTGAACAACTAAGGAAGGAACATACGGTCAACACTGTACCCAAGGTTATCCTATAGACATAGCATTCCACTTCTAAAATTGGTGGTTGATTCCCATCATTATAACTTCGTCCCGAAAGCCAAGAAAAATTTTCTCTAGATTTTCACTTTCAGTTAGCCACACTCCGTCCTATATCTAAACCTTTGGATACTTTACCTCCTTTGGTAAGCACATACAATTCCCTCATTTCTAAAATTCTCGCTGACAGTTCTCTACACGCTTTGTAACAAGTTGGGTGAGTTTACTATCGCACCTCATTCGACTATAGCAGCATTTGGAAATCATGGCTGCGCCTTAGTCACCTTTCTAGTCTTGGCTTCTCGTGTCATAATGGAGGTGACCTCGACTACGGTCATCATCCTAGAATATATTTTACAACCTCAACTGAGCCCTGCCTCCTGATGTTCACTTAACCGTCCTCTTCTGATATCCGTCATCGCTCAGCACACGCACACATCCGAACGAAATTAGAATTCACTAATGTATATACATCATAATAGGAGAACGAAATCTCATCAAAGAAATCGACAATCCTAAACATATGGCTCTATATCAAACAAAGCAACGCTGAAAGCATAATAAGACGCACAGATCCTAAAGGACTCTAGAACCTGATGCTCTGATACCACCTGTGACACCCCGCCTTATTAAATACCGGGCGATCACTCCTTTATTAAATTAAAATCAAGGTGAATAGTTGGTTCATTCTTAGCATCACTGTCGCAAATGACAATTTTCAAATTTAAACACCCTGATTAATTAAGCTAAGTGTCAAAACCATTTAAAACCTTATTTTTATTTTATTAAATCCAATTATAAAACCTTTAACTATTAACATTTTAAGAGTCACACATTAAGTATAAGAATAAAAATGAACATTCAAGAGTTTAACCATAAGTAACAAATCCCAACATTAAAATACTAAAGGAAAACATCCTGACAGTAATAAATCCCGAAATAAAGATACTAAAAGTAAATGAATTACAATCTCTGACAAAACCAACCAAATAATGGAAAAGGGCGACACATGCCCCACGGAATAAAACTGAACTAGAAGTGGAGTCAATAATGAAGTCGTCTAAGCAATGACCTGCAACTCCCACAAAAGCTACAACACATTCCATCCAAAGAATCCTAAGCATAACGCCCCTGTGGCTGGGCACCTGTAATACATATATATATATATATATATATATATATATATATATATATATATATATATATATATATATACACAAGAGAGCATAGGTAATAGAAAACGGGTTAGAGCCCGAATGTAAAACAGTTTTAAAAATAGTTTAACAAGTATTTAAAATGCTTACCGATTAATGCAACAGTCATATTAGTATGCGACACTCTCTTTAGAATTCTCACCTCTCATCTAGTGTGCACGTCTACCGTACTAATGAATCCCATATATATCTCCCTAACTTATTCTCCATAAGTCTTAACACGTGAAATTAAGGTTGTGGTATTCACTTTAGTAAAATCTATCTCTTCAAGATTTCTTACGTTATTTAGAATAATTCCGTATCGTTATAATGTTTCCGAATACTTATAGTGAAGTTGAAGAATTTCATACTTTACTTAACTACTATTTCACTCAGTAGAAAGTTCTCATATGGATACGTGCATATATATTAGTTACACGTATAATATATATACAAACGGCACCCCACATAAAATCTATGGTGCAAAGTTTCCATAAATAAGTATATATATATACCAATCACTCATATAATACATATATACTAACGGCACCCCACATAAAAACTATGGCGCTGGCATACTCTGTTATCAAGTCCCTATATCACACATATTTAGGTAAATGCTAGTTCGGAATCTCTCTCGAACTGCATTAACACAAACATATACAAATGGAGGCGAAGCATAGTTTCCGGTCCTAAGAGGTCAGCACATAACCACGCGTCTCTTAGGCCCGTCTGAACTATCAATCAGATAGCCCGTATGAGGGAAATACTATGTTCTAGGGTACAAGTCAATATCCCCCATAAAGGTCACATCGAGATAAGACTGTCCCGGCGCGGAAATCCCCCGTGATAGCAAGTAGCCCGGGTACAATTTTACACAGAAATAATATATGCACAATCACACTGTCATATATATAATATATGTATTCATATCCACATTATTAAATCAGGTGTGCTCACGACCCATAATTATAACTATCTGTTATTACACATTTTACTCAATTATCTCGTATAACGGACTCATTCCTTTTATTCTCGTAATTAAGTTATTATAAACCCACTTCTCGTCTCTCGAAGTATTCTCTTTAACCAAGTACAATTTCAGCAGGCCCTCACTCATCATCTAATCCAACTTCCTAGATGTTTTGATTATTTAATCAACGCACGTATGATTTCTTAAGTATGAATGTCTCCCCATTTACCCTTTATTTCCCTTCACATTAAAGTTCCACTTAACGGGGTCTATCTTGACCCTACTGGTCCTTTTTATGTCCCATTATGTTCTAGCAACCCTAATCAAGGTTTTCTACGTATAAAATCGGATTAAGATAACACGAGCAAAAATGCAGTTTTCCTGGAGGGGTCGATCGATCAATGAAAGGGGGTCAATCGATCGATCCATCGATCGATCGATGTCTGGGCTCGATCGATCGATCAAGCAGTTATGGCGAAACTGCAGAAAACCCAGCTACGGGATTCTCACCCCCAAACTCCTCCAAATCATCATGTTTCAGTCCCAAACTCCCAACAACTCATACTACAAGTATTGTATATCCATTTAAGCAATATCCTACGTAAAACATGAGAGTTTTCGTCAACTATAACAAGGTAAAAGGGTCAAAATCTTTATAATTCTCAAGAACCCTAATATTTTTCTTTAACTTAGTTTCTGCCATTCTTTTTTCCAAATTTTCTATCACTAACACATGGAAATTCGTGGTTCAACCTCTACATATGAAATGGATTTCCAGAATATAATCTTTTACCTCTACAACATGTAATTTTTGTCTCTAATTAATGTTTTTCTTCAAGAACACTAATTCTAATCAACCTTAGACTAATATAAAAGGATGCATTGACTTGATTAAAGCAAGATAGATACTTGCCTAGGGATTTAGTCTCTGATTTATGGAAGAAAAAGGTGTGGTTGTGATCCCCTTCGCGCGATCTACGATTTGGCGGTGACGGCGGTGAAATCGGAGGAGTTCTTGGCCTAGAACTCCTTGGAAAGCTTCTCCTCTTCCTCTCCAATGGCCGTCATTAGTTTTTGGTTATGTTAACCCTAGAAGACAACACTTACCATCTGATATAACCCTTGCAAATTCGTGGGTTTAATTACCCAAAATTACAAAATGTCCAAAATATCCTCCCGGGGTACTAATTAAGCCTAAAAACGCTCCGAGACCCAAACTAAACCCCAGGGTACACTTTTCTGACTATCTCGACCCTTCCGGACACTTTGGCTCACTGAAAACGACCATATGAGCAACTTATAATTTATTCACTTTATATAATAATAATTTAGTCCCGACACGATACAGGCGCGTCCCGGCTTAAATTTCTATAATTGCCATTTTTTCACACGTGACGATTTTATAAAATAAAACTCATATATTACTATACTCATCCAGTAACATTCAACAAAATTCCAATAATTACTAACTCTCGTCACGCTAGTAAATATTTAAAACAACTTTCCGGATTAAAATTAAATTAATTTATCTCAATTAAATTTAATAAATCCCTAAATTTAAACGCCATAAAAATACGGGGTATTACACATATGTTTCAGTCCATTTCATAAGGAGATAAGAGGATAGTAACACTATTTGGTCAAAGTATAAAGTCCACAAACAACATTGACACTATTTTCAGAATCATACACGAACATGTAATATTCCATATATTGATCCCTAAATTGAAAACAACACACTAAATTCTCTTACACTAAAACCAAACACAAATTGATTCTCTCACCAAATTGATTCTCTAACCTCCCCAAATTGATCCCCAAACCTCCCCACATCACTCCCCACTGCCCCCCAGTCACCCCCCTGTCCCATCACTGCCACCCCACACACACCCACACCCTACTCCCGCCCCCACTGCCACCCATCACTCCCCCACCCCTCTTCCCCCCACTCCCCCTGCCCCCAACTGCCCCCCCACAACCACCACACGTATGCAAACACACACACAGCTCCATACACACCCCAACACACACACACACACCCCATCACACATACACACACGCAGTTCTACGCACACACATATACACATGTACATACACACACATATATATACACATATACAAAGGAAAGAAAGAGAGAGAAAAAAAAAACTCACCTAAAAATGTGGAGAGAGAGAGAGAGAGAGAGAAGGGGGAAATGAAAACGGTGGGAAAAAAAGAAGGGGTAGGATTTTTTACTGAGAAAGTTGTCATGGGCCTGTCAAGGTCTTTGATCGTGACAACTTTCTAAATTTGTCACGTTCAATGACCGTGACAAACCGTTGTCACGAACTTGTCACGGTCAATGATCGCGATAAAAAATGCAGTTTTTTTTATCACGATCAATGACTCTGACAAGCCTGGTCAGCCCAAAGGTGATAATTTGACCTTTTTGGTGTAGTGACGTGTCACAGTAATTTAATTATTTTAAAAAATAAAGTTAATTTAAATATTTACTAGTTAATAAGAAATGTATTAATAATTATGTGATATTATATTTACTTGTGTGATAAGTAAATGAAATGGTATTGTTTTATGTCATAAGTGAGTAAAAGCGACAAATCAACAAGATCTTATTCGGAACAAGCGTGTAGGGTCGTGTTGGGAATAAGGTAGTAAATTGATGATAAGCTAATCATATGGGGATTTCGAGTTCATGGATGATCCAGGATGGGTTGAAATAGACAGAATTAGGTACCCGGGGGTTGTAATTGGGTACCGGGAGTTTTTTAGACTAGTCGAGCCCCGAGTAAGGGCATACGTGTCATTTTACACTAAAGATTTTACCTAGTTTCGAGATTTGGATTTAATATATGAGGTTTAAGGTTAGGGAGGCATCCATAATGCACTTAAAACCTAAAAGGAGGCCATTTGTGAGAAAAGAGGGAGATAGAATACCCAAGAGATCCAAAGGCTTGATTTGGAAAAGGACGTGGAGGAGAATTCTTGTCTTTTTCAACCCGACGCATAGAGAATCCAAATCACATCGATGATTTAAGGCAAGTGTATAAACTTGGTATCTTGAATTTGTGTAGTGTAATATTCATATCAAAATTGGTAGCGAATGATACAATTTTGGGATGGGACTTATCATGAAAAATGGGGTTTGGGGGAGAAGAATCTCTATAATATAACTGGTGGAAGAAATCTTAAATTGTAAAAGATTGAAATCGTTATATTTTGAATTTTGTGATGTAAATTTAGAATGGTATTTCACTAAAGAAGAACCCAAATGTTAAAATCTGAAAAACTGTGACTTTTCATATGAAGATTGAATTATTCGATGAATTTGAACGATTGAGATGTTAATTATGGATTTAGGGTTGAAATCTAGGTAGAGTCCTTTGTGACACCCCGCCTAATTAAATACCGGGCGATCACTCCTTTATTAAATAAAAATCAAGGTGAACAGTTGGTTCATTCTTAGCATCACTGTCGTAAAAAATATACATTTCCAATTTAAACACCCTAAATAATTAAGCTAAGTGTCAAAACCATTTTCATACTTACTTTCCAAATTTTATTTAAAGAAAAATCATTTATTTTATTAACAACATTCAATAAGTAAGAATCACACCACATTAAATTCTGCAATATAATCCAATTAATTTAATACATTCGTCAATCGAATGTCAACATATGAAATCTAAAATCTCACATCCAAACTGAATAAATCCCATATTAACAATACTGGAAATAACTGAAATACAAATGTCCAATAACAACGGAATAATGGAAAGAGCTACACATGCCCAACTAGATGAAAGTACTAAGAGTGGATCCGAATGAACGAAGTCGTCTAATCAAGAGACCTGCAACTTCCACCTAAGCTGCAGCGCGTTCCTTCCAAGAGATCCTAAGCAAGACGCCCCTGTGGCTGGGCACCTGTAATACATACATATATATACAAGAGAGAGAGAGAGAAAAAGAAATGGGTCAGAGCCCGATAGTGTTTGATTTAAAATACGTTTAGCAAGTATCTAAATTGATACAGGCCAATGTAACAACATATTAGTGCGACACTCTCTTGAGAAATTCTCACCTCTCTTCTAATGTGCACACCTATCGCACTAACCTTCCCAACGGTTTGTCTTATCATTTATCGCACTAATCTTTCCAAGGATTTAACTTATCTTAGCTTACTCGTAAGATTCAAAATTTAACGATTCAATTGTTTAAAAAGGATGTTTCAATTAGCAACCCAAGGTTCTCATTTTTAACTTTATAAAGCAATAAAGTTTTCCAGTGTCATATTATACTTTCTTAAAACAAGTATTTATAATTTGAGTCATCAACCATGTCCTACATATCTCATCACAGTAGGCAGTCCCAGATTTCAGAATTTCATATATACATTAACTACTCATAAATATATATATATCACAACAGCACCCCAAATAATAACTATGGTGCGGGCATACTCTACTATCCAAACCCCATATCACTCATATTAAGGGGAATACAAATTCGGAATCACTCTCGAATTGTATTAACACATATACAAACTATAGGTTCCAAGTCCCTTAGGACCGTCTGAACTATCACTGCGATAGCCTGTACCAATGATACCTATACACAAACAAAATGAGGCGAAGCATAGATTCCAAGTCTCTAAGAGGAAAGCACATACCCGCATCTCTTAGGACCGTCTGAACTATCATTCCGATAGCCTGTACCAAGGATATCTATCTTCTAGGGTACAAGTCAATATCCCCCATAAAGGTCCCATCGAGATAAGACTGTCCCAGCGCGGAAACCTTAGGGATAGCAAGTAGCGTGGGCATGATTTTCACACATAGATAGTATATGCATACACAATCATATAACTATACTAACATTACCATTTCAATAATGGGTAAATTCTCAATTCCCATAATTACGACATTTGTATTTATTTCTCATTATTTAGTTATCACGTATAACCATTCACATCTTATTTTAATTTGAGGAACTTTTCCACTTACTACATCACGCTCACGGATTCTATCCTCCCAAGTATTATATTCAGTAGGTATACACATTTGTCCCAAAGTAACTCTCTTACGTGTCTCTCTCTCTTTAACATATACTTACATTGTCCCTCATGTAAGATATCCCAAAAATATAGATTTCGCCTTACATTAAAGGATTTTGAATTTTATTTTCAAAGATGAGAATTTCAAATGGTTTCGAAATCGGAATTAAAATGGAGTTTTAATTGATTTTTTTTTTATTATTTAGAAGAGTCCTCAAAATATAAAACTCTCTAAGAGTCCTCAAAATATAAAACTCTCTAAGAGTCCTCAAAACATAAAACTCTCTAGTAAAAATAATATTTTTTGAAATTCGACCGTTCGATCAAGCTGAATTTTTGTCAGCAGTCCCGTCTCGCCGTTCGCTACAACATACTAAAATTTCAAGCGATTCCAATGGTCCGATCATCCGGAATAACATTTTTACTGTTTGTATCTAATTAGAACTCTTTTCTTAATCAAACTCTTAATCCTTTACATGACAAAGGGTTTCTAAAATATCATTTAAGTCATCACTACATGCAATTTCCTATCTCAAATTGGGTTTTTCTTCCATACAATTCATCCTAATCATTTCTAAACCAATATGAAAGATGCATCAACGAAATAAGCAAGATAAACACTTGCCTGGAATTTTTAGAAATCTGGTTTGGTGCCGAAATTGGTGTGGTTTCGTTCCCCGTCTCACGATATACGCGTTGGTGGTGACGGCGGTGCAATCGGAGGTGTTCTTGGCCTAGAACTCCTTGGAGAGCTTCTCCTCTTCCTCTCCAATGGCCGTCATTTGTCTTTGGTTGTTCTAACCCTAGAAGACAACCTAGATATCTTATATAACCCTTTTAATTTTCGTAGGTTTAATTACCCATAATTGCGAAATGTCCAAAACGCCCTCCCGGAGTACTAATTGAGCCTAAAAACGCCCCGAGACCCAAACTAAACCCCCGGGTACACTTTTCTGACTATCTCGACCCTTCCGGACACGTTGGCGCACTCAAAATGACCATATGAACAACTTATAAAATATTCACTTATTAATCAACATTTAGTCCCGACATGACACAGGCGCGTTCCGACTTAAATTTCCATAATTGTCATTTTATTCACACGTGACAATATTATAACAATAAATCTCATATATTACTATACTCATCCAGTAATATTCAACAGATAAAAAATTTCCAATAATTACTAACTCTCGTCACGCTAGTAAATATTTAAAGCAACATTCCGGATTAAAATTAAATTAATTTATCTCAATTAAATTTAATAAATCCCATAATTTAAAAGCTATAAAAATACGGGGTATTACATACTTCCCCCCTAATAACTGAATTTCGTCCCGAAATTCAGAAAATAAGGCCTATCAGGTAGCACAATTCTGGATATCCTTTTCCGTACACAAACTAACTACACATTACGGCGCTCAATCACTATAGCCCTTTCTTCACAGTAACATTGTTTTGCATTCTCTTTGGAGACACTTCACATTGTGCTCCCAAACGACAACATTCGCATAGGTCACGCCTGTACGTTATACATTTCATTATCTCACTATCATTAGGAGGCCGCACCTCATTACATGACAAATACTCGGATTTATTCATATACAAAACTCCCATTCTGAGAAAATATTACGAACATTTGATCACTCTTGCTCGTCTAAAATAGTCGTGGAATTCTACCATAGTTATCGGATATTTTCTCGATCGATCCAAAAATTCTGATTATCTACTCTCCTCTAAACATACGGAAGGAGAATAGTCGAGGTTCTTCCATAACAAAACCTTAATAAGTACCTCATGCACGACAAACAGGTACGAGTGCTTCTACAGAGCATTATTGAAATCATCGTACCAAGATTCCAAAATCTCCTTCACGTGGCTCCACTAATCTTTAATCAGCATGCGCTTATTCCCTGGCTAAGGGTGATACATCCTACTTGAAACGAAATCTTATCCCCGCTGGTTCCTGAAATCCCATATCAAAGGTGGGATTCACCAATCTCATCCTGATTCAGAAATTTATACTGCGCCGGACCATGCACTGGCGCGATCCTTCCTTTCAAAGGAAGTCTGGGGCATACTAGTTAATATTGTAAGCCAGCCCAAAGGAATATCAATCACTTCCTTCTCGGCGACTTAATTCACATGTTCGGGATAAACCCTTGATCTTGTTTTGAGGATGGCAACCCATCCAAGAACTTTACCGACTTTACCAACCTCTTCCAATTTCAGGAATTTTCTATAAACACAAAATTCTTTGGTTGATTCTCCTTTTTCAACCAAACCTTACCTACGGGCAGTGCATGTAGAGACTACTCACTACGTCTCGCTAAACATCGATTCTTCCCTTGAAATGTCTCACATTAAGTGACACGTAATACTCCCCTTCCTTCCTTGTAGTATGCCGAAAGTTCCACCCGTGCTCTTCTCTCCACGAAGCGCACTTCTGGATCTGTTATACTATACTAACATCATTACTCTTTATATGTGTGAGTCGCTCTCACACTTGACTAATAACAACTCCGCTCCGGGTGTGCTTCATAACAATTAAATTCTACTATATTCAAGGAATACCAATTCTTGAATGGCTTCCCACAGCCTTCCAATCAAGTTAGGGCGTGCTATTCTAATTGCACACTTATGTATGGATTATCGCCCCTCATGTGACGTTTAATCCACTCTATCACTTCCACTTCATTATACTAGTCCCACAAACATATATTTCACACGTCTATTACCACGTCCCTTCACCTCGGACTATTTTAACTGTAGTTAACCAAGATGCCCACATTTTTGCAACACTCCGACCGCCCTGGGAGAGCGAACGGCGTGCTACTCATCTATAGGACTAACTAAATTCAACGGAATAGAAGGGATAGGGCATTCAAATTCCATGACAATAAAAGAGGAATAATAATTCTCAACCTTCCTCAGATAAGTACAACAATTTTCCCAAATAGGTACAACAACCAAAATAAATCACTAACGCTCTATTCATCAAAATAATTACAGGTCATATCTTTTGTATAATATAAAGTTCTTTCCAGATAATCCATGCTAAAAATCATTCCAACTCTTTATTCACCTTGTGTTCTGTACGCGGTTATGACATTTGGGTACTCTCAATCACCCTAGAAATCAAAATTCTTAAATTCTCCTTATCATCGTTCCACCCCTCAACTTGTGGGGATAACTTTTAATGCTTTCCTACCACAAAAATCCGGCTCCAATGACCTTAAAACAAAATTCAACTTCCAACTTACATACATAATTACTTGATCCCATTTCGACCAGGGTACCGAACTCATGGAATAGTGACCAAACGTCTCCCTATTTCCAACCTTACGCTAAGTTTCATGCGTGGGATGTCTCGCAAAGCGAAATCCAAACAAGGACCCCCCCCGATACACTACTACCTAGCATTGTCGGTTATCGAATTTCGTTAGGTCCTCCATCCATAGTATATACCCCTTTATTCCGTCCCTTGACATAAAAGTTACAATTTCTCCCGTAATTATGCTTAACAAAGAACGTTTCACCAAATTTCACTATCGTTCAGCATAGGTTGGTGGTAATAGCTCCATAAACCTCGAATACATACAATCGGAATTCTCGAAATTCCTTTTTCTAACATTAGGGGTATAACTCTTAACTCCCACGTCTCTTAAGGATAAATATAACACTGCACTCTTCCTATCACTAAGTCCGGAGTGCCAAACATAATACTGCGTCAAATCTTTTCGCTCAACGATAAATCCCGATACATACGGAATCATATTGGCAAAGTTTATACATACTTTGGCATCGAATATCTCGAGCCCACTATCTCCTCCAAAATCTCTAGGATAGATAATATAAGTGCGAGTCCAACCTTCTCACAGGTAAAGCCTCGCCAAAACAAACATAAAACATGTTGCACTAATGCAACCACTCCGATAGCCTTGCAATAAATGCCCACTATCGTACTAACCATTTCTGTAATGTTTTAAACAAGATAATATCATACTCGTGTATCGCATCACTACAACGAGTAACCTCAATAAAGTATAAAACACTGTTGATATACTCATTCATCCTCCGCGGATAGCACTAAAGAAAAATCCCGCTACACTAGGGAAAAATATTCACATAATGGTAACATTTATAATTATATGCATTAAGCTCGTCTCACATGCTAATCTAGCAATGAACAAAATATAGTGACTCTCTCGTGTCACATAAACACGCCTCATCCTCTGAGGATACAACTTACACTTCTACCTTGTCAATCGTCTTGACTGCCCAAATGGTTTTCGGACGTAACACGTCTACCCAAACCATAACAAAATTATTTTAATCGTTGCCTTTTACTAGGCACCGTATTCTTGTCCTTATACTCACTTTGGAACATATTATCATGAGCGATCTCACTCCGCACAAAATACCTCAGTACATAATCCACTTACCACCTGTCCTACTAACTAGGTTAGGATTTGTCCTCCTCTCGGACTTTAGTAAACTCGATTCCTGTTAACCATTCTGATTGTTCCTTTAACTTTTTAGGCCATAAAGATCATGTTACTATCTATAATAGCACTTACTGAATTTACCATCACTTGGTAAGAATTCCATTATCCGAATCATTTAAATGGGTCCCCTGATGTATATCCACATCTCTTTTTGGTGCTATATCACCACCATTGTATTCAGTCTTATTCTCGACTAAATTCTTTGATTTCTTTAAGCTTCCCACACAAGGAGCATTATCATCTTTATTGACAAAATACAACATTGTCAACCTCTGAATCAACCGTCCATCAGAATTTCCTCCTCGAGTATTATCAATTATTATTACAAGTTAGTCTCCCACTTGGAGCCGTTTCCTCTACTAGTATCTACCTCTTTCGATACAAAATTTGCTAATGATTAGGGTTCATATCCACAATCGGACTTCTGTCATGCCCTCCCGCGATGAGTTCAGAACCACGTTTGCTTCTCACCCTGAACAGTTGAGGAAGGAACATACGGTCAACACTGTACCTAAGGTTCTCCTATAGGCATAGCATTCTACTTCTAAAATTTTTTTTGGTTGACTCCAACAATTATAATTTCGTCCCGAAAGCCAAGAAAAATTTTCTCTAAATTTTCACTTTCGGTTTGCCACACTCCGTCCTATATTTAAGCCTTTGGATACTTTACCGCCTTTGGTAAGGACACATACAATTTTCGCGTTTCTAAGATTTCCCATTAACAGTCTCTACACATTTTTGTAATACGTTGGGTAAGTTTACCCTCGCACCTCATTTGACTATAACAGCATTTGAAAAATCATTGCTGCACCTTATTCGCCTTTCGAGTCTTGGCTTCTCGTGCCCTAATGGAGGTGACCTCGACTACGGTCATCATCCTCGGATATCTTTCATCATCTCAACTGAGCCCTGCCTCCTGATGTACGCTTAACGGTCCTCTTATGACATCCGTCATCGCTTGGTATACGCACACATCCGAACGAAATTAGAATACACTAATGTATACACATTATAGCAGGAGAACGAAATCTCGTCAAAGGAATCGACAATCCTAAACATAGGGCTCTATAACAAACAAAGCAACGCTGAAAGCATAATAAGCCGTACAGATCCTAAGGACACTAGAACCTGATGCTCTGTTACCACCTGTGACACCCCGCCTAATTAAATACCGGGCGATCACTCCTTTATTAAATTAAAATCAAGGTGAACAGTTGGTTCATTCTTAGCATCACTGTCGTAAAAAATATACATTTCCAATTTAAACACCCTAAATAATTAAGCTAAGTGTCAAAACCATTTTCATACATACTTTCCAAATTTTATTTAAAGAAAAATCATTTATTTTATTAACAACATTCAGTAAGTAAGAATCACACCACATTAAATTCTGCAACATAATCCAATTAATTTAATACATTCGTCAATCGAATGTCAACATATGAAATCTAAAATCTCACATCCAAACTGAATAAATCCCATATTAACAATACTGGAAATAACTGAAATACAAATGTCCAATAACAACGGAATAATGGAAAGAGCTACACATGCCCAACTAGATGAAAGTACTAAGAGTGGATCCGAATGAACGAAGTCGTCTAATCAAGAGACCTGCAACTTCCACCTAAGCTGCAGCGCGTTCCTTCCAAGAGATCCTAAGCAAGACGCCCCTGTGGCTGGGCACCTGTAATACATACATATATATACAAGAGAGAGAGAGAGAAAAAGAAATGGGTCAGAGCCCGATAGTGTTTGATTTAAAATACGTTTAGCAAGTATTTAAATTGATACAGGCCAATGCAACAACATATTAGTGCGAAACTCTCTTGAGAAATTCTCACCTCTCTTCTAATGTGCACACCTATCGCACTAACCTTCCCAACGGTTTGTCTTATCATTTATCGCACTAATCTTCCCAAGGATTTAACTTATCTTAGCTTACTCGTAAGATTCAAAATTTAACGATTCAATTGTTTAAAAAGGATGTTTCAATTAGCAACCCAAGGTTCTCATTTTTAACTTTATAAATAAATAAAGTTTTCCAGTGTCATATTATACTTTCTCAAAACAAGTATTTACAATTTGAGTCATCAACCATGTCCTACATATCTCATCACAGTAGGCAGTCCCAGATTTCAGAATTTCATATATACATTAACTACTCATAAATATATATATATATCACAACAGCACCCCAAATAATAACTATGGTGCGGGCATACTCTACTATCCAAACCCCATATCACTCACATTAAGGGGAATACAAATTCGGAATCACTCTCGAATTGTATTAACACATATACAAACTATAGGTTCCAAGTCCCTTAGGACCGTCTGAACTATCACTGCGATAGCCTGTACCAATGATACCTATACACAAACAAAATGAGGCGAAGCATAGATTCCAAGTCTCTAAGAGGAAAGCACATACCCGCATCTCTTAGGACCGTCTGAACTATCATTCCGATAGCCTGTACCAAGGATATCTATCTTCTAGGGTACAAGTCAATATCCCCCATAAAGGTCCCATCGAGATAAGACTGTCCCAGCGCGGAAACCTCAGGGATAGCAAGTAGCGTGGGCATGATTTTCACACATAGATAGTATATGCATACACAATCATATAACTATACTAACATTACCATTTCAATAATGGGTAAATTCTCAATTCCCATAATTACGACATTTGTATTTATTTCTCATTATTTAGTTATCACGTATAACCATTCACATCTTATTTTAATTTGAGGAACTTTTCCACTTACTACATCACGCTCACGAATTCTATCCTCCCAAGTATAAAATTCAGTAGGTATACACATTTGTCCCAAAGTAACTCTCTTACGTGTCTCTCTCTCTTTAACATATACTTACATTGTCCCTCATGTAAGATATCCCAAAAATATAGATTTCGCCTTACATTAAAGGATTTTGAATTTTATTTTCAAAGATGAGAATTTCAAATGGTTTCGAAATCGGAATTAAAATGGAGTTTTAATTGATTTTTTTTTTATTATTTAGAAGAGTCCTCAAAATATAAAACTCTCTAAGAGTCCTCAAAATATAAAACTCTCTAAGAGTCCTCAAAACATAAAACTCTCTAGTAAAAATAATATTTTTTGAAATCCGACCGTTCGATCAAGCTGAATTTTTGTCAGCAGTCCTGTCTCGCCGTTCGCTACAACATACTAAAATTTCAAGCGATTCCAATGGTCCGATCATCCGGAATAACAGTTTTAGTGTTTGTATCTAATTAGAACTCTTTTCTTAATCAAACTCTTAATCCTTTACATGACAAAGGGTTTCTAAAATATCATTTAAGTCATCACTACATGCAATTTCCTATCTCAAATTGGGTTTTTCTTCCATACAATTCATCCTAATCATTCCTAAACCAATATGAAAGATGCATCAACGAAATAAGCAAGATAAACACTTGCCTAGAATTTTTAGAAATCTGGTTTGGTGCCGAAATTGGTGTGGTTTCGTTCCCCGTCTCACGATCTACGCGTTGGTGGTGACGGCGGTGCAATCGGAGGTGTTCTTGGCCTAGAACTCCTTGGAGAGCTTCTCCTCTTCCTCTCCAATGGCCGTCATTTGTCTTTGGTTGTTCTAACCCTAGAAGACAACCTAGATATCTTACATAACCCTTTTAATTTTCGTAGGTTTAATTACCCATAATTGCGAAATGTCCAAAACGCCTTCCCGGGGTACTAATTGGGCCTAAAAACGCCCCGAGACCCAAACTAAACCCCCGGGTACACTTTTCTGACTATCTCGACCCTTCCGGACACGTTGGCGCACTCAAAACGACCATATGAACAACTTATAAAATATTCACTTATTAATCAACATTTAGTCCCAACACGACACAGGCGCGTCCCGACTTAAATTTCCATAATTGTCATTTTATTCACACGTGACAATATTGTAACAATAAATCTCATATATTACTATACTCATCCAGTAATATTCAACAGATAACAAATTTCCAATAATTACTAACTCTCGTCACGCTAGCAAATATTTAAAGCAACATTCCGGATTAAAATTAAATTAATTTATCTCAATTAAATTTATAAAATCCCATAATTTAAAAGCTATAAAAATACGGGGTATTACATCCTTATAGAGAAATGCTTGATGATTAATTATAATGATTAGGTTTATGTGAATATTGGATTTAGTGATTTGGTATATGGAAATCTCGTCATAATCAAACAAGATTTGGGCTCCTATCCAAAATCGAATCGATTTAGCATTTCTAGCGAATCGAGTCGGAGGGAAAATCGATTCAACGATGGATCCGAATCGATTTGAACCTTCTATGAGGGACATCTTGGTCTCTTATTGTGAATAAAGGGTAGTGTTGATACCAAAATTCATCGCCTTACGTGGGCCAATTATAAGCCATCGCGTGTCATCTAATATGGCACAAGTCCAAGTCAGGATGATACAAATCCTCGACCAAGAGGGGAGCTCGACCAATAGAGAAGACAGACCAACAAGGGAGCCCGACCAATTGGGAAGACCGACCAACAACAGGGATTCCAACCAGTATGTCCAATGAAGCGCCATTAGTCTTATGTTTAATTTTCATTATGTATTGATGCAAATGCCTAACAAATGAAGTCATTCCATCCTTTTCATATGACGACTATTGACACCCCTCCTGGGATATAAATACATTGTAACACCCTCACTGCAGGGGATCAAAAAACAAATCAAGGCAGTCAAGCAATATACAACAGTGGACGTAGGCTTTTTTATTGAGCCTAACCACTTTAAAAATCTCAATTATCTTATTTGTTTTAATTATTTATCTGTGATCAATTAAGTAGGCATAACCTAGTTTTTTACATCAACAGATTAGCGTCGTTTATGGGAACGTATTGCTAAACGTTTTCACTAATTCATCATACATGGCTGATATCACTGAAACAAGTAACAGAAATGAGGGAATTCTGCCCAATTCCTCTGTCCCTCCAAGTAATAACGATTTAATTAGAATTTTGGCTAGCCTAACCAAAGGTCAAGAGGCTATGAAGGATACGATAAGACAATTGTCCTAAACTCTTCAAGTTGGAGTTCCTACACAGTCCAATCAGAGGAATATTCCACCGTCGCCGAGATGGAGTGTTGGGCATAGCCATTCCAAAACTTTAAGGGATCCTTTGTACCGTCCTGGAGCAACTTCTAAAGACTGAGTGCCTTAGAAAGGCTAAGTAGGGCCTCGCCTTTCGATCATTTGGGACCTAAGGGAAATAGAGATGCCCTTCGAGTTGTATCAGGAAATACTCGATGACCAAGCGACTTGAGGGAAGGTTCAGCCCAGTCCAGATCGAACGCCCAACGAACTTCTTAGTCTAGTCAAAGAGAAGGTTCCCAAGAGGAAAGCTCAGTACAATCAGTTTGTCGAAATGAAAGAGCTGCCACCAACAAATTTGGTGCTGGTAAAGAAGCTTAGAAGGGGTCAATTCAGCGTTTGGAAGATAGATTGGGAGAAATGGCCAAGGCCAAAAATCCTCTCTAGAGAAGTTTTGTTAAGGGTTCTCCCTTTGTGCAAACCATTGTAGATTCCCTACACCCACCAAGTTTAAAGCTCCAGTGGCTACTCCCAAGTATAATGGGAAGACTGATCCAGTTCTTCATATAGAACAATACCAAGCAGTGGTCGATATCTATGATGTCCTTGACGAGATGAGGTGCAGGGCATTCTCAGGAACAATAATTGGATCTGCTCAAATCTGGAATAATAGTCTTCCTCGGAGGCAGATTTCTAGCTTTCAATAACTCGTCAAGCTATTCATTGCTATTTTTTTCTTTGGAGACAAACCAGTGAAGCGAGTAGCATAACGTGGCAAAACTTTGTGTGAAATACTACCCAACTTAAAACAAAATTCCATAAGGTGTCCTTTCTTCTTGTAATGGGTGAAAATATACACGGGCCTAGGAACACATCTCTCAAACTGTCTAGGACACACTCTCCTAATGGGAATCGGATGCTTAGGCAGGTTAGGTTGCGAGCCATATGGACCCATCACAAACTCGAGAACTGGCTCGAGTGCAACATGAGAAGTAGATGCACCGTCATAACCTATTCCTAATCTCTCAATATTACCCAAAACGGGACCGAGGGTTATCTTTCCAGCCTTCTTAGATGTATCCTCTGTAGTAACCTTGACATCCTGAGCACGTTCAAGATCTCTCTTGAGTTGGGACATGCGGGATTCAATTTCACTCTTCTCCTAGCCTAAGACAATCAACTGCTCATTTAAAGAAACCTTCACCTCTCGTGTTGACTCGCTGATGCCTTACATTCCCTCAAAACTTCTCTCTCTCTCTCCAAATTTAACACGTTAAGACCTAAATCTTTATTCAACTTCTTCCTCTTTAAGGTCTCAGCGTATAAATCTCTAAGCGTTTTTTGGAGATCGCTTTCACCCTCACTTTCACACTCGCTCGAAACACTCAAATCATTATTAGGGCCCTCACGAACACAAGTGTCCTCATCGTCGTGGGATAAACTAGGTGTGCTTGTGTGACTTTCCATAAAGGTGACACTCATACCATGTGGCGATTCATCCCCGGAATCATTCACCTTCTTGTCATTATCGGTAAGAGTGGTTGGCATAGCAATTTTCTTACCATTTCTCTTTAGCATAGTGGGACATTCAAATACTTTGTGCCCTTTGCCCTTTCACTCAAAACATCTTGCCTCCTCCTCTTTATCACCGCTCTCTTTGGCCTCTTCTTTCTTTTTATTTTTCTCAAACATCTTTTTATTGGAAGAAGTTTCGTTGGAAACTTTTTAAATTTTAGCAATCATGGCCACATCATTAAAATCAAACTCGCCCTCAGACTCGAACTCACAAACTCTCTCTTTCTTCTTCTTCTTCTTCTTCTTCTTCTTCTTCTTCTTCTTCTTCTTCTTCTTCTTCTTCTTCTTCTTCTTCTTCTCCATAAACACTTACTCACTCTTTCTAAATTGTTCCTTAAGTGCAATCCATATATCCTTAGACTTAACGGTTTGGGGAAACATGTCGATCTCATAAGTTTGATGGTCTCCTACGAGTTCTTCTAACCTAAGTGTATCTAATATCCCCAAAGGATTTAAAACAATGACCGTAGGAATGAAATGAGATGGGAGTGACCCCAAAATATTTTTGACAACTCTTGTCTCGTTAATTTTCTCACCCAAATTAAAACTCGTGTTAACTATGTTCGATAATTTAGAATGAAACTCGTCAAAACACTCAGAATCTGACATGGTGATAGTCTCAAACTGGGTGGTCAAAATTTGTAACTTAGATACCTTAATTGCGTTGTTATCCTCATGTGTTAATTGGAGGATATCCCATGCCTCTTTAGACGTGGTGCAAGTCATAATACGACGAAAATCGTCAGGATTGGCGGCTCCAGAAATAACACTCAGACCACGAGAGTTATAGGTGCTCCATTTATAATCATCCTCAGTTCAGTTAGACATGGGTTTGGGACAAGTTACATTTTCAATGGTGATAGTGGGGGGAGTCCACCCTCTTTCACAAATAATCCATGCACGTTCATTAATAGCTTTTAAACCATATTTCATGCTGGCATTTCAATAGGCATAATTCATGCCATCAAAGATGGCATACGATTATATAAGTTTTCCATCAAAAAAATTACAAAATCTTTTAAAATCATTTAAAAAAAAATCAATATCACAAAAAAATTGCGAAAAAAGAATCACTCGATAAATTAGAGTAGCCTGCTTTGATACCAGTTTGAAGAGGTAAAAATCCTGAGCTAAAGCTTTGAAACCAATTTGAGAATGTGTGATATCGATTATTTATTTAATTTGCAAATTTCCAATTTAAAACTTTTACAATTAGAGTCAATCTTCGATCCAAATTTTATTAAACCCTAATCATGCATCTATGTGAATAAATCAAATATCCAATCACAAGTCACGGGATAAACAAATTTCTGGAAAGAAAACCTTTTGAGTAAAACCTTTTATTTCATTGTCTAACGTAAATCGCAACTTACAATTACATAATGAAATCTACAATGAATCTCCCATAGAAAATCCATATAGACCGCAGCCTAGCACCAGCAAAGATTCCCTCTAGAACCTCAAGAACCGCAGCTCCTCCTCAATACTTAACACCCTCGAGTATCCCCAATGACCTCAGTCATCAGCAAATAGCCCCCATAAGGACTATCAATCCAGCATTAAAGATCTTTTTCTCTACAAGAGAAAACTTCAACAAGAAGCGATTTTGGGGTCCAAATTGATTCATTAAAGTATATGGGATCTTTTGGTGAATCAAAAACAAAGTTTTTACACTAAAAGTGAAGACTAAAATTCTGCAGATTTACAGTTTTCGTTTGGCAAAAGTCTTCCAAAATAGGTATTTATAGCAAAATAAAACACTTGAGGCGTCGGAGCTCGTTCGAATGTCTTTTTCATGTCATTTGAATGACATTAGATGTTGTTACTAGCAAACTAAGAAACGACCTTTAAAAACACAAAACTGTATGTGGTCGTTTGAAGCAATAAAGAAACGACCCTTTACGCGACCTATAAAACAACACGTGATGTCGTTTAAAGGTGTCGTTTGAACGACATTGCCTTATCGTTTGAACGAAAAAAGCAAAAAATTAATATTTTAACAAGCTCGCCTACGGGTTTTCCAAAAATTATGTTTACTTAGAAAAATGCCTCATTTTGATTAAAACCCGTTTCGAAAAATATCCCAATACTATCATAAACCAAATTCAAAGCTTAAACACAATTCTTACCAAAATTAATCTTGTAAATGTCCGTTTGTTGAAGAAACTTGATATTTGGATTCGTCTTCTTGAACAAGTGATCGTGAACTTCTCTCAATGATTGTAGCGGTATACGATATACTATATGTATAAACAGGACTATGGAAAATATGTCCTTACATCCCATCGTGGTATTTGTAAGACAGGATTTTAAGAGAATTTTGGCCCCGCATGATGACCCCATTGTCATTAGTACGCGGGTTCACGACTAAAAAGTGGCTCGTAATTGGTGGATGGGGAAATCTCGATCAATGTTATGTTTTGGAATGCTTTAAAGGTCTAAAGCTAAGTTGGAAAGACTCGCCCCTACCACCAACCTATAATTGGGTTCACTGGGGAGAAAGTACACATGTTAGGAGTTTATTAAATGTACGTATGCATAGGAACTTGACTGAGGTGCCTGACCATGAAGATAAGTTTTTTTTTTATAATGGACGAACATGTTTTATCGGCTTACAACACAATCCTGAAGAGAGTATCACTCAAAGAGTTTGAGGCTATGCCTTCCACCATACACCAGAAAATGAAATTCACTACTCTTTATGAAGTAGGGGAAGTAAATGGTGATCAAGTGGAAGCATGAGAGTGTTACTTCACCTCGGACGAAGAGAGAGAAGATCACCAAAAAAAACAACTCCCTATAACATAGACACCCTTGATCCAAGTGACGAGTAAAAACTTAAAAAGGAAGAGCCTGCCACGGAGGTAGAATCTATCATCCTCAATGAAGACGAACCAGAAAAAACCATTTAAATAGGCTCATCCATCAAGGCAGAAATAAAGAAAAAATCAATTGAGTTATTGAGAAAAGGACAAAGTATATTTTCATGGGGCCATGATGACATATCGGGGTTTGACTCTGAAATAATTTTTCATCTGTTGAATATAGACGAGAATATTAAGCCGGTGAAACAGAAAAGATGAACCTTTGTCAAAGACAGGTATGAGGCTAACAATATGAGGCGAAGAAGCTACAAACTGAAGATTTTATTAGGGAAGTGCACTATCCAAAGTGGTTGTCCAATGTCGTCATTTTTCCAAAGCATAATGGAAAATAGAGAATGTGAATGGACTTCACAGACCTTAACATGGTATGCCCAAAGGACAATTTTCCTCCACCATAGATTGATCAAATGATAGATTCTATGGTAGGTCCCGTGCTCATGAGCTTTTTAGATTCTTAATCTGGGTATAACTAAATTTTGATGCTCAAGGACAAGGCCGATAATACCTCATTTATCATAGACAAATGAACCTACTTCCACAAGGTTATATCGTTTGGCCTAAAGAATGCAGGAGCTACCTACCATAGGCTAGTCAATAAAATGTTCGAATACCAAATTGGGAAGACAATGGAAGGGTACGTGGATAATTTGCTCATGAAAAGTTTAAAGGATGAAAATTATGTGGCCAACCTTAAAAGAACTTTTAATATAATGGATGAGTACAGAATAAAACTAAATCCCGCTAAGTATGTGTTTGGTATTGGAGTAGGGAAGTTCTTAGGCTTCATTGTCAATCAAAGGGGGATCGAAAAAAATCCCGCTAATATTAAAGCATTGATTTCATGAAAACGCCAAAGATGATCAAAGACATTCAGAGGTTTACAGGTCGAGTTGGTGCTCTGACAGGGTTGTCTCCAAAGCAATAGACAAGTGCCTGCCATTTTTTAATATTCTGAGAAAAATGTTCATTTAGGATGGGGAGTATGAAAAAGAATTTCAAGAACTAAAGGCTTACCTCGGGTCTCCCATTCTCCTCTCTCGACTGATATAGGGGGAGAAGTTGTACATATATCTGACCATCTCTGAGTCACCCACCAGTGCAGTAATCATTCGAAATGATAATGGAGTTCAGAAGCCTGTTTATTTCAACAACAAATATTTTCAAGGGGCAGAGCTGAAGTACCCAAAGATGAAAGAGCTTGATTATGATTTTATCCATGATTTTAGGAAGATGAAGCCCTACTTCCAGGATCATATGATGGTAGTGCTCACTGACACTCCCCTACGACATGTCATTCATAAAAATGAGAAATCAAGTAGGCTAATGGCTTCGTTGCTAGAGTTAGTGAATTTGATATAGTCTGTCGACTGAGAAATGAAATAAAAGGGCAAGTGCTGGTAGATTTTATAGCCGAGTTCACATGGAAAACTTCGGATAAAAAAAAGGCACCTTTGGCTGAGACCCTAACGACAGTCCAGAAAGGAAAAGAGACCATGGACAATGAAGTGTCGATCAACATAACACATGGTGTAATAGAGAGAGATTTACTGGAAAAAAATAGAGCATTGGCCGAGGGTCCTTTCACAAAAGGAGGGCCAATTTGGAGCATGTTCATTGACGACTCATCTTGCAAAAATGGCAGTGGCACTGGATTGATACTATGAGCCCTTGACGGTACCGACATCAAGTATGCATTGTGATTCAATTTCAAAGCGTCAAACAACGAGTCAAAATACGGAGCTTTGCTGATAAGTCTCTCCCTCACAAAAGCATTGAATGTTCCATAAATGGTAGGTCATAGCGGTTCTCAGTTGATAGTTAACCAAGTTTTGGTGATATATGAGGCCAAATACGAGAAAATGGATAAATACTTATCCAGGGTAGATGTAGTGAAACTTTAATGAGATCAAGATAAGAAGGATTCCGAGATTAGAATACAGAAGAGCAAATACACTAACAAGGTTAGCCTCGGCCACCAGAAATGAAATCAGACGATCGATGCCAGTGGAGATTTTTCTTAAGCCGAGTACTGAAATGAAAGAGATGGAAGTTTTCTTAAATTTGAATTTAAGAGCATATTGGATGGAGCCAATCATAGCCTACATCAGAGATGGAAAGCCACCGAAAACTAAGGCCAAGAGAAGGAA
This sequence comes from Sambucus nigra, assembly GCA_949130495.1. Taxonomy (NCBI): domain Eukaryota; kingdom Viridiplantae; phylum Streptophyta; class Magnoliopsida; order Dipsacales; family Adoxaceae; genus Sambucus; species Sambucus nigra. The sequence goes on from OX422220.1 coordinate 406,079,323, forward strand.
AATGCGATATCACACAGTAAAGTTTACCATTATTATCATGTCCACCTTCCATGTGGTTGCAAGCTGCTGGAACATCAGCACACTCAATGATCATCCATGGGGGAATATAATTTATTTTCCCAAATTCCCCCATGGTCCTCTCATTTTTGGAGTACACCATGTCCTTTTCCAATGAAAAAACTCGGAGAATGGAGATACTTAGAAAGACAAAGGTGTTCAAAGAAATTAAAGAATGGCGAAGAAAAAATAAGCTAAAGGATGAAGAAAACTTACAAAAGAATTATGAGAAAATTGAACTCCAATAGTTTTTAAAGAAGTAAAGTATGGAACTGACGGTAGAAACTTTTGATTAAACTTGGTACAAAGTCACAGACATCTAATCACTTGGGAACATATCCCAAGGATTATTAAATGCAATAGATATTTAAGTTTTGAAACATTATTAACATACCTGTGATCAATTAAAAAAATATGAGCGTGTCACGTCACGACTCAACGTCAAAATATAGCTGATTAATTCATAATTCCATCTTGAAGAATTTTCCAAGTGTGATGCAATCTCAAATGACGACCCACAACCTGGATCGACCAATCATCTAAGCCGACAAACCTCCTAAACCCATTTTCCCCATCTGAGCCAAAGAGATTTAGGGGAAATTATGGGGTATAACCAAGCAGACCAAACCAAATGACCCAAATAGTCTATATCCAGATAAAGTCTAGCCCAATAACTAACGGGTAGAGGTCATTATTAAATATAACCCTAAAATATAAACTCCACATTCGTGGACCTTAGAGAAGATAGACACAAGTTGAGCAGCGACCTAATCAGCAAAATGGATGAGTCCAAGCCGACTTAATCTCCTCTATCTCTATAAATGTAATCCTCACCTTAAGGAAAATGGGAGATAATTTCTTATTAAAAAAAGTAATAAAAAGGAGAGAAACACCCTGTAGACATAGGGTATTGCCGAACTACATAAATCTTTATCTCGTGAGATTATTTACTTTTTGTTCGGAATTAACTGCTAAGGTTTATTATTTGTGAGTTAATTTCACTCACATAAATCTATCAAGATTTTTAAATAAGAATATCTTAAAGATCATATTAAAGATAAAAATTATATATTTATCCATGTAGGTTTAAGACAAATTGCATTTAAACCCTTAACTCTTTCAGGCATGAATGCTTGCTTACAAGCCACGCTACGTGATGGCAGATGTACTAATTTTAGACAAACTATAATGGGAGTAATTGAAACTAGTTTGTGTAATGGATTGGTCTCCTTTGATTTTTTTTCCCAACCTCACTTTATCTTTATCATATTTCCATATTTGCAAAGCTCTAAACCTTAGAGTCCAAATAAAATGTTATCACTGTCTTCCTAGATCTGAAACTATTAATATTATTTATAAAATTTAATATAAAGTTATGAATACTATGACACCAAAATAAAAAAATATAGTCCTTTTGGTAAGACTTTGTTATTTGGCATATATCTCATAGGTTTTAATGTTCATACATACCTAGGACTATTACTTGGGAAGAAATAGATTTTCTCGAAACTTGGGCATTAAAAAAACATTCCTCCTTAATCTTGACAAAATGAGGATATTGGAGATATTATTGAAGATAAATATGGTGAAGTTTTTGTTAAACAAAAATGTATTTAACCCTTTAATTAATATTTAATTTATTTTAATTGTAATTAGTATACATTTTAGATATAATATATTGATTTTGATTATTCTAAACATATATATTTATTTAAGTACATATTTCTCAATTTATATTATATATATAAAAGCTTTTCATATTAAAGAATTTTTTTTGTTATACATATATTATTTATATTCGTTTTTCTTTATATATATACATATTTATATATATATATTTTTATATATACTATGTATATGATATGTTCTATCATTCTACATATTACTATTATTATATAAATAAACTGTATAAGAGTTGTATAAACATAGAACCTAAAACCTTTTCTCTCATACCTTTTGTTTTAATATGGTAACACATGTGTAACTCTAAATATATTATACCTATTATATATGAGAAGTGTTTAGTATATTTCATTCTAAACATCATTTTTTTAGTCCAATTATATATACACTAGGGTGTACCCGTGCCGATGGCACGGCGATAAATTTGTTCCCTTGATATTATATATTTTAAACATGTCGCCAATAGTGCAAATATAAATATTGTTGGTCATTTCATGGAACAATTACTCGCCATGGTTAGGTGTAACCCGTGTTAATGGCATGATTGACATGGTTACGATTTTAATACGGGTGTACCCATGCCGATGGCACGATAATAAAATTTCTCCTAATTATTTTTTTGTTATAACACACTAACACTCTTATGTATGGTATTTTATACTTTAAGAAAGATTTAAAAACACTGATTAAATTTCATCTTATTTAATAACAATGTTACACAACTTTTGTAACATTCTCTAGCTACACAATTTTAACATTATATGTCACGCTTGCCCGTGCCGATAGCACGCTGAAAAGTAATAATATATTTACAATTCATTAAAATATATGTGAAACTAAATTCAAAATAAACGTCATATATAATATTAACTTAGAATAATTCATTAGTACACATGTTAATGGCAAAATTTAGCAAACTAGTGTATAGGTGTGTCGATGACATAATGAGTAATATAAATTTCCATTGACATATAAAATTGCATTTTATACTGCCCAAAATTAAGTCAGGGCCAACCTTTAAAAAAAACACCACATACATGGACATGAATAAAATGAGTAAAGCCTATAACTTTCAAAAAAAACAAAAACAACTTAAAAACATAAATCAGAGGTAACATTGCTCTAGGCTTCACTATTAATTGTCCACTGTTTTGAGTTCCTGCAAAATACAAACAGTACGTAATTAGAACTTAGCATTGATTTGCTTCTAATTTTTTGTTAGAGGTTGTACAAAATAACCTCGTATCATTATTTTTCCATTATTTATTTAGAACACTTACAAAGCAGATTTCTAAATTGAATTCACAAACCATATTTACCAAGTAAGTACTAAGGTATAGTTTACAAAATGAATCAATTAAACAAAAACACTCACTATGGCAATCCTATAATATACCCTACAATAATAGTTAAGAAACTCTACAATAATAGAAGAATGTAACGCATACTCTACAATAATTGCATGAGTTTAACAGTTTAGATACTCTACAGATGAGGCAAGTCTTGAAATCTACAATCAATAATAGTTAAGATACTATACAATAATGGAAGAATGTATCGCATAACTGCAGTATCACAAAACTCCATGAGACTGATTTGGTGTATAAAAAAAAATTTAATCACCTGATCAATAAGAACCCGCAGTTCCTCCTTTTTCATTGAGAAATTCCATGGCCTCAATACACCCTCCTGGAACGGAACATGAGTGCTTCTTGATGACAGGGTATCCCACAAACACCTAGCAACACCAACCAAGTACTAGCGGTATCTTTAGATTTTATACATTATATGGTTGAAGCTTCGTAACTCTATTTGGTTTTCTTTCAAGTACCAGCGATCTGCATTGAAATTAGACAACAAATTGATGAAATAATGACTAAATAATGATGAAATACTTAGACAATATATTGAATCCATTCTTATTTACAAAAAATTGATGAAATAATGAAATAACTATAGCAAAATAATTAGACAGACCTACATATCAGTATTGAAGATTATATTGAAGCCATTCTTATTTATAATGCAAGCTCCATCCATGGCAGGAAAAGTCCATGGAAGGAAAAGTCACAATCTTATTAACCCAATCCCAAGCGGTTATCATTCGAGAAATCATCAAAATAGAAAAAGATCCGATTGAATCGACCATAGTGACCATTAATCGCAGCTTCCGAAATCACTTACTAATAATCATAGACGAAACCCAAGCCAAAACGCAATGCAAATGAACTGCCACAAACTGAACACTTACCCCACCCAAACAATCGCTTGCCAGGAAGAGTCCACCGCTGAGCCCCACCAAAAGCTGAAGAAAATACCCACAACATAAATGGAACTTGAAAAGCCACAAATTCTCGAGGGATCTATAAATGGGTCTACAAAAGAGCATGAAAACAAGGTAGAAAAAAAGTTGAAATAGGAAGCCGAGATAAAAATAAAACAATATTAGATCTACAAATAATGAAGACAATTTTAGATCATGAAAAAATAACACAATATTGAGGCAAGGTAGGCAAATATGTATTCAGAAATATTTCCAATCATGAACAACATCAATATAGGTTGTCCTTAGCCAACTGTAATTGTTTATAAATAACCTTAGGTTATTATTACCTAATACTATAGGTTAGTATGGGAGTTTTAGGTGTAATGAGAAGAAAAAAAAGTAGAAAAAAATAAGAAGAAAACATGGTACTCAGGACAACACTCTTTTTATTTAGGTATTGTTAAATGCAACCACACCCATAAACCATCCTAATACATACACAACTCCAAAAAATTAAAAATCCTTAAAGCACACACATGACCCACACAAAACATGGTACTCATGACGACAAAATGGAACTCAATAACAACAAAAAAATGATATTTTCACTTCAAGGTGTATTCAAAGTTAACTTCTCATAGAGAACATATGTTGAGCATCAGAATTTGACTTTCAAGTTGCAACCTAAATCAACGGAAATAAAAACCATTGTAACATACCTTCTGTAATATAAAAAAAATAATAGATTCCTCTATACTACCTCAGTGCGTGAAAATTTCTACATAGAACAGAGCCAAAAAATGAAGGTTAATGAATAGACAAGAATGAAGAATAAAGCCAAAAACATAGAACAGAGTTCAAGGTAGAGAGACAGAGAACACAAATTGAATTTTTTTTAGTTTGAATACACCTTAACGTCCGTGTTTGATAGAGGATTATTGTATTAATTTTCACCCCTGTTACCCTTCTCTCAAATACCCAATTATGTAAAACCTTTAGACCAAATCAATATCAGATCTGAGGCAGGAGATATAGTAGAACAAAAGCAAAAATAATACCCATTTCTGAATGATTTACGTGTAATCATCATAAGAAGTATCATACCTGATTTGAAGGGAGTTCCACCTCAGTAGCACAATTTTAACACATAGGAGAGTCATTTTTCATTTGAGGAGCTGCTGTAATAGAGTTTTCAAGATAAAAAAATAATAATAATGAAAGGTTCTTAGTCATATTCCACCCCCATCAATATTGGATTTTATAAAAAATAAATAATTATAAAAATAAAAGATACCTGACATTGCATGCGCTCAACCTTGGGAAAATGACCAAACTTCCATTGAGATAGAGACGTATCTAGAGAAAATCCGTGTCTTCTCCACAAAGACCTAAAATATACACAAATAATATACCTGGAATTTCAGACTACAAAAAATATACACAAACAAACACATAAAAAATAGGGAGATCAGTTAGTTCAGATATAAGAAAATAGGGAGAGGCGGAGTAGAGCAGGCGGCAGCAGAGCAGAGGCAGGGGCAGGGGCGTCCGGCTCTGGCGGTAGCAGAGCAAAGGCAGGGGTGTCCGACATACCCAATATTAACCTATTCTCATAAGATCGATGTGTTTGGCCTCAATACCTGCTCCCTCAATCTCAACCCAACCCATTAAAGTCATACCCAGTTTCAGTCATCAAATATCGAGGTCCAATCGTCAAATACCATGTTTTAGATGGTATTTTAAAATACCCCCATTTTATATAGATATAGAGATGGTGTTTAATGATGGGGTTTGTGGGAAGAATTTATCGTCGGGATATATGGGAAGGAGAGTACAAATGAGACGAAACGGGTAGCAAAAAATTGGGAGTTATGTTGAGTTTGCAGAGGGATGAGTTTTCTTTCGATAAAGTGAAGTTAGGTTGACTGCGTGATCAGAAAAATGCATTCAAATTAAACTTGGGAGTACCAGCTAGCTAACTGTCTCAAGTTGAAATATGAGTTCCCATACTTCTCGAGCCACGTAAATGTACGAAAATGGCTGAGTTTGAAGTGAAGGTAAAAGACACGTGGCTCCATCTAAAACCAATAGATATAAAACCTGTTTATATAGGTTTTGTATACAAATTTATATATATATATAGTCATACACACCCGCACTAATTTATATAACTATGTTATAAATATTGTTTTGTGTGAGTTATATATAACTTCTTACACATTATTTATAATTTTCTTATTCTCTAATATATATAATATAAAAGTTGTTGTTATATATTTATTAGCTACGTTTTTTTTTACATAAAACCCTTTTTCTTTTCTTTTATATACACTCTTTTATATATATATATGTGGGAACTCATTTACTCTCTCCCCACGAGAGTAGCCGATCAAGCCCAACAGACCTAAGAGGTTGCCCGACCCAAATCATGGGATCAAGATACACACGTGTATTATCTAAACCACACTGGGATTGGACCAAGTCAATCCCTAATGATCTCGCGGAGATATTCAAGGGATTCATGGTTCATCCCATCGTGGCCATCGTAGACTTACTTTCACAACTGAAATTCTACATCTATAAATTGTAACCCCTCGCCCAGGGCATAAGGGCATGTACCGAAGCATATTGAGAGATACTTAATAAAGCAGTAGACCTCTCTGTGGACGTAGGCAAGTTGTCGAAACACATACATAGTGGTGTTGTGTGTGTGATTGTATGCTTTCTTGCTTAATTGTGATTGTTCTTCGTAAATTCTTTGTTGTGATATTTTTTGATAACACAATATATACCTCATCTTATATTTTGATTCATTTTAAATACATAGTTATATGTTTACAGATATAATACCTTTATAGTTGTATATTATTAGTATTTATGTAATTTTGAGTATACATAATAAATAATATTTATTCTTAATAACACAACACAACACACTCTTTACTCTGTCACTTTTGTAAATTTCATCTTAACTATATATAATATCTCATATATTATAAATATAAATACATACATGTTTTATCTTGTGTTTTATCATTTTTTTTTATTATATATACATATACCTCAATTTTTTTAAAGGGTCCTGATATTTACACTAAATTTTTTACTCCAAAACACCCTTTTGTATAAAACACCACATAAGTACCCAATACTTGTACAAAACACCAAACACACAGAACACCACATTAACCTTGTCTCATATAAAAATCTCAAAAAATTTAAACCTCATTTTTTATACTTCCTCTCTCTCTCTCTCTCTCTCTCTCTCTCTCTCTCTCTAACTTCTCTCCCAAACCTTTCAGCCTTCCAACTTACTTCCATTTTCTCTCAAACCCTACTACTTACCATCAAGCTTCATTTTTGGTATGTTACACCATTAAAACTTACTCTCATTACTATCATTCTCTCATTTTGTGCAAGTCTACCTATGCCGTTCGTTTTGACTGGATAATGAATTTGTACAAGGGAAAGGTTAATAAATTAGGGGAGGGTATCACAAAGAGACAGATTGAGCAGGCTTCTAGGGGCTACTTTCTTTTCATGTTTAGTTGCTTGTTATGCTCGAACAAATCGTGGAATCGAGTCTCAGTGTACTAACTATAGTCTATGCGAAAATTCGATAAATGCAAACACTATGCTTGGGGGATGAGTGTATTGTCCCATTTATATCGTAAGTTGGGGATTGCCTCGCGGGTAGATGTTCGGCAGGTAGTCGAATATCTTCCCCTTCTCGTGGCACATATTTTAAATTTAAAACGTGATTTTAATTTTGTTTTGTAATATATGAATTTCCTAATTAATATGTCTATTTGACTGCAAGCATGGATATATAACCACTACAATTTGGTCAAGGGTGTTAAAAATCTCGGGTTTCATCATAGCGAGCCGCATCTATGCAAATGGAGAGCGCAAACGGTATCAGGGGATGCCTTTGCACAGATACTGGAGCTAAGGGAAACCTTAGACGATTTAAAATCTTTAGACATAAGTATTATTTGTTTTAAAGTCAGTATTTATTTTATTTTTTATGTACTAACATTTGGAAATAGGTTTAGGTTGTATGGGATCCCTACTCTGAAAATAGTGAGGCCTACCCATTTCAGGTTATCTCATAGTATAACGGCCTCCTTATTTGCTATGATGTCAGGGAACCCTATTACCCGGAGAGTGACCCACGCTAAGTTATATGAGTTCAAATAATCCCTAGATCTCCAATGCACCCTTATCAGAGGAGAGGGGAAAGACCCATGGACGATACAAATTAAAGTTTGATATCAAGAAATGGTATGAAATTAACTGGGCTGACCACGTTCTTTCTGATTCCAGATGCTCGACCTTGGTGTGGACCATGCCTTGGGAATGTGTGGATGGGTATATTTCTTGGTACCTAGAAAGATTCCATCCATTCATTCAAAATCAAGAGCATAGACTACGGAAGTCGGATTCAAAGCACTCAGATAAAATGGTAAATGTTTCACAATTTAACCTTAAATTTAATTCTTTTCTTCTCTAGTATTGTCTAACACATTTGATGGGAATTTGTATACAGGCCCAGGGATAGACGTAACATTTAACCTGCTCTAGGAGGCTATTGAATCCGGTTTATACCATGAGGTTTCGGATGTCCTTGGACTATCCCATGCAGTACTTGACACCCTGCTTGAGGCCATGGGAATTCTCTCGCATAAATATAAGAGGAAGATACCGCTGCGTCAAGAAACTCGTACTAAGGAATGGCACGATCCAGCCCCCAAGCAAAAATCCCCCAAGCAGAAGGCTCCTAATCAAAAAGTGCCTCAAAGAAGCATTTAAGGCGAAAGTAGACAGATTTTTATGGAAGAATTTATTTGTAACTCAACTGTGTTGTAAAACAATTTTGAAGTATGACATGTTAACAAATTTAAATTGTGACATTTATGAACATTATTTTGTTGTGTTCGAATGTAATATTGGCATGCCTTGTTTGAAATTATTCTTGTATGAACAATTTAATTTTTTAAAATAATATTTTATTTGAATAATTAATGGTAAATTATTCTTGGTTACTTGTACAATACGTTATAAATTACCTTTTTAAATTTTACAAACAAATACTAAGGCATGCATATTATGTACGGTGGGATCCAACCGTTGTGAGATTTGCACGATGTGGTGTGACCATGAGAAATGACCACGGTGTGGTGTTACCGGGAAAAAGTAACACACAGTTTTAATTCACTGTGAGTGTTAACTAGGGAAAAAAATCGTTATCTCTGACTAACTAGGATGGTGAGCTCCAACCATGATTATGGATATAGGGACACAAGCCACCATAAGCGTGTAAAACACGATATCAATTGACCGTGGTATTTGTGTTGGAAAAAAATCCATGTCTCTGCCTCAAAGGGACGGTGAGGTCCAACCGAGATTTAAGATGCTATGGCAACAAGGCACCGTTAATATGTAATACACGGTTGCATTTAACCGTGATGTTTGGGTTTAAAAATATCCAAGTCTTTATCTCAATAGGACGATGAGGTTACCCCATGTTTTGTTATTATACAACAACAAGACATCGCCATTGTATAGCACACGGTTTCATTTAACTGTGATATTTAGGTTGAAAATAGCCAAGTCTCTGTCTCAATGGGACGGTGAGGCTAAACCGTGGTTAATGACACTGCAACGATAAGACACCGTGATTGTGTATTACATGGTTTCATTTAACCATGATTTATGGGTTGAAAAATATCTAAGTATATATCTCAATGGGACGATGAGGCTAAACTGTGGTTAATGACACAACGGCGACAAGACACCATGATTATGTAGCACACGGTTTTATTTAATCGTGATTTATGGGTTGAAAAATAGTTGAGTTTCTACCTCAATTGGATGGTGAGATCCAACCGTGATATGCAAACTTATGGCCATAGTGCATGGTGAACGTATACTAAATAGTTTTATCTGACCATGATTGTTGGGTTGAAAAATAGCTCAAGTCTCTGCCTCAATGGGACGGTGAGGTCCAACCGTGATGTACAAACATACGGTCGTAAGGAACCGTTAATGTATAGTAAATGGTTTCATTTAACCATGATTATTAGGTTAAAAAATAGCCCAAGTCTCTGCCTCAATGGGACGGTGAGGTCCAACTGTGATGTACAAATATACAGCCGTAAGAAACCGTTAACATATAGTAAACGGTTTCATTTAACCGAGATTTTTAGGTTGAAAAATAGCTTAAGTCTCTGCCTCAATGGGACAGTGACGCCCAACCGTGGTTTAAGAACATACGGACATAAGGAATCGTCAACATATAGTAAACGGTTTCATTTAACCGTGATTTTTGGGTTGAAAAATAGCCCAAGTCTCTTCCTCAATGGGACGCTGAGGTCGAACCATGGTTTAAGAATATATACCCATAAGGCACCGTGTATCTGTAAAAAAATGGTTACATTAGGTCGAGATATTTGGGTTGGGATATAGCCCTAGTCTCTGCCTCAATGGGACAGTGACATACAACCGTAGCTTATGATGTCATGGTCGAAGGTCATCGTGGTACTGTAACAAATGATTTCAATTGACCATATTAGTTGTGTTGAAAAATGGCCCTTGTCTCTGCATAACTTGGACGGTGACTTATAACCGTGTATATGTATCCTCCAGTATGTTATTACTGTATATTTTGTTATCATGGTGTGGTGTCACCGTGAATGTATATATACAGTTTCAAGGGACTGTATGTTACTTACAATACCCCAACATTTCAAATCTCTTGATTTTCAAATATTATCAATAATCTTGCTTATCACATCTAACCAATCTTTGAACAAAAAAATAAAAATTCTACAATTAATAATAACCGATTTATATTATACTACTAATTGTAAAAAGTTACAAATACTTAAATATAGTCATTTATTGCAAAGAGTTGCAAAAAGTTACAATTAATAATTGATAAGACTTTCACCAATTACCAATTTACATATAATCAATGATTGCAAAAAGTTACAATTATACCCAAGACTTTCTCCAATAACCAATTTACATATAACCAAAATTTGCAATAAAAGTTACAAAAATTTACAATCATCCCTAAGACTTTCACCAATTTAAGCCGTCGTCAAGTCATCATCTTCATCCTTTGATATCAAGCACGGTTCATCTTTCGTCGCAATGTCTTTGGGACATATATTCTGAAATGTTTGTAAGTGGGACTTGAACAAAGTAGGCCATTCTACGGTTCTTGACTGGCCCTTGATCTCTAGTGAGACGCAATTGGTGGCATGGGACAAAATCTTGTGCATTTCAAACTCACCCACTAAATATTCAATACATTGAGGATAAATATGGTGTGATTCTCTTCCATCATAGATTTTGGCCCAATGTCGAATGGAATAAAGTTAAGCATTATAATTTGGATATCAACACAACCATTAGCTTAAGTGCATTCGCCGCAAGGTAGACAAAGTCTGGCATTATAAACCAACGCTCACTTGTGCATGAGTGTCTAAAATAATCCAATCTCCTCTCATACTCATTAACATCCTAGAAGGTCATAATGGTAGCCTAAAATGGCTTATCCCTACGTAGTTCGGACAATATAGCACTATAAATAGCATGAGAATGTTCTAGTCCATCCCTAACACCCGCACCTTCCGAAATAACCGTATATCCACATTTCCCATTCGATTTTACATCATATATATCATCCATAAATGATTAGAAGAACTCGGGAACATGGTTTATATACATCTTCTTCTCTCGATACCATGTATTCGGTTTGCGCCTGTCAACGGGGTCTTGTTTGCAAAGGTTTTTAAGTTTCGTTGTGGATGGTACATCTTTCTCCCAAGCACAAGGGGTTCTTTCCATAGATATATCAGCAGACTTTTTCCCCTTAGGTGGCCTACCCTTTTGATAAATTCGTACGGGCTCCATTAAGGGTGTGCTAAACGGTTTAGCAATTTCCATTAACTTGCTTAGCATCATCTTTCGGACGGCTTCACCTGCCTCTGTCCACTATTTCCTAAACAATATCATCTCGGGTGTATATTCAATGTCAGGGTATCGAGGGATTTCTGAGACAATGCAAGTTTCTTCCAATGATCGTCTAGTGCCCACAGTGGAATTCATTAGCCTAGCTTCTCCTGTTGGGCCAACTTGTGGACACATGGTAATGTGACACCCCGCCCAATTCAATATCGGGTGATCAATCCTTTATTAAATCAAAACAGGATTCTCATTTGGTTCATTCTTAACATCACTGTCGAAAAACCATGTTAATTACTAATCACATAATAGTTAATTAACCAAGTGTCAAAATTTGTCTTTCATTAAATAGATAACAATATGCGAAAACAAAATAAACTAAACCATACACACAATTATTGTCTAACATGATAATGAATAATCAATGACTTGTCGAATAAACCATCAGATACAAAATCCAAAACCAAAATATCCAACAGCTAATAATAAATCTCAATACAGAATCTGAACTGAAATAATCTGAATAAGTCCTGACGGTAACACGCCCAAAATAAAATATTGTGACAAGATTCCTAATCTAGGAATGAAATAAAAGAAGCGTCTACTCCAACTCCTACATGCATCCACATATATCGCAACTGTGTATCCCTAGAATAGATAATCAAGTTTGTTGTCCCTGTGGCTGGACACCTAAAAGGTTTAGAAAATATTTGCAACAAGGGTTAGAACCCAAAACATTTTGAAAATATTTAGCAAGTGATTAATGCTGCAGTAAATAAAATGCATGAATTCTCTTCATATTTAAGTTATTATCGCACTCCCTTGAGATAATACTCACCCCTCGTTTAAAGTTCACACTTAACGCTTTCTTTCTAACCCTCCTAGATGTACTATCCCGTCTAACTAGCTTGGTTATGCATACTTCCCGACACCCTACTCTGGACCGAGTAATGTTACGAGTTTCATAAGTTATTTACGTCTTTAACTAAATTAATCATCTTTAATTAATTCTATATAATATTCTCAGTCTTAGGCCTATTTCCCAGTCTAATATTTTACTGTGCCCACCAGTATTGCCCATACAATATGGTATCAAATTTCCAATCCCTTATTATTTATTTAGTGTCACCAACTAATTCTAAAGTTCTCACATACCGAAATTAATTTAGATATCACTATCTACAATGCCTACTAAAGCACCCGTAGTAGAATAAATCACACGTATATATATATACACCACTATCATAATATGTACGTATACGGCATCCCTAGGTGGAGACCGACGACGCGGACAAACTCTTCTATCAAGTCCTGGTACATCACGTACTAAATAAGGACATCGGTTCAGATATCACCCTCGAACCATAAATCAAAATACACATATTATATGCGAACATAGTCCTAAGCCTTTGGACTATGCACACACCTAACACACCCAAATGAATGGTCACACCCTTATTCACACTAGTGGTGCTCAATCCTTAAGTTCTATGTTTTGAGGTACAAGTCAATATCCCCCCAATGGGCCAATCAAGATAAAACTGTCCACGATGCGGAACCTCATGTGATAGTAAGTAGCCTAGGTATGTGTACACATAATCAATCAACTAATAGGTAATGTGTGTGTGTGTGTGTGTGTATGTGTGTGTGTGTGTATATATATATATAACATTAGTATAGGTATACACTCTACCTATAATATATGTCTCATACGTGGTATATTTGTTAATAATATTAACCACTAATTAATTCTCACATTATAATGATTTCGCTCCCAATTTCCCTACTCGAATCGAGGTAAAACAACTCTACCCAAATCTTTCCAGCAAATCTTCTCATCCCTACGATTAGAATTTCTATTTAAAACTTCCCCATTTAAACTCCAAATATAAACTAAAAAAAATAAACTGTCAGGTCCCCCGAACTGGCTCGCCCAACCCCCGAACCGGTTTGACCTCGATTCTGAACCAGTTCGATGTACCTGGATTCGAACCTTCTTCTTCTCCAACTCATTTTTCCTCCATTAATAAACCTCTAAGTTTTTTTGGTTTTACACCAAACCTTAATGCGATTATTCTGAACATAATACACCCCGAAATTAGGTTCTAAACATCATCTAAACTTTTAAATACAATTGATTTCAACCAAACTCCATCAAATTCTGAATTGGGTTATTATCCGAGTTTCATTCAGTCATTCATAGATTCGATTCTCTAAATCCGAAATTAGACAACAATCTCTATTGGGTTTATCATAGTATTTCAATTACTACAACCTAGAATTATATATCATCATAAATTTCATATTAATCTCCACAAATGATCAAATCATTAAAAACCCTTTTTTAGGTAATTCCCACCCAAAACTAATGTCAATAACACCCACTGTGATATGAATAGATTATAACATATTTACATTGAAAAAAAATTTAACCACTTACCTCTATTGAATTGTAGGGTCTGATGCTTTGACGTAGACAGTGATTTGACCAAAAAGACCCTCAATCCTTCTTGGTTTGGTTCCCAAAAATCCCCCTACTTTCTCCCTTTTTTTTTCTTCTCTGCAACTTTAGGGTTTTCTAAATCAGTTTTGGTTGCTCCTAATTCCTTAACATAGGTCAAATAATGCTAATCGCATTTTTAGACTAATGGGCTAAGTCCAAATGACCTGAACACCCCCATGTGGACCCGACTATGACTAAAAATGTCCAGAGACCCAATTACTAGCCCCGACTACTCTTTTTCGACTATCTTGACCTATTTGGAATCAACGTGGCCTCTAAATCGTCATCCGAGTTATGCTATATAACTTTTCTTATTTCACTTCAAAATATGTTCCATGTGAAAATGAATATCAACTTGAATTAATTAAATCTAAATCATTGAATTAACCAAATTCTCCAAATTAAATAAATTCTCCAAATCACCAATTTAATTTAATATCTATATCCTCATAAATACGGGGTGTTATAGGTAATTCGTAGATGGTGCGAAGTATGTAGGAGCATCGTATCTCCATATATTGGGTGTTAGCAGTTGATACGCCCAACATCGATCGCATGCGATCGATCTCAACAATAATTAGGTCCAAGGAATAGTGTGATGCCCTACCACGGATCTCGCACTACAACGCGTCATTATGCCCATTATTGATGTATTGGAGTGATTTCTGAAACTTCGTTTATAGTTGAATGACTTGGTGGTCAAGCAATGCCCTCATACCCTTTCATACCGTTGCAAACGAACCGGTGTTATTTGTTAAGTTTTTTTTTCAGTTGGGCATGGGCACCTTCTGCTCTATTAGTTGTGCAGTTGTCACGGTGGGGTACGCGATTAGTCCATGCATGCGCGAATTGAAAATACAAAGGCATCCAGTTCTTCTGTATGTACCCAATCATGTTCGGGTAGTTTTGTCAGTCTTAGCGGAAATCCAACCATGCATTCTCAAAGTCGATTGGATTCTCTGACTCCATAATCCCAATTCAACCCTTCATAAATACCTTCTTATCCCGATCTTTGATGTTGTGTTTCGCACATGCACCTTTAGTGTTTTTTTAACATGGAATAAGTATAATATAATGGTGGTAAGTGGAAACACGTTTGGCAAAGAGTTTTGATAAGGGAAAATCACACTTTCGCGGGGAATGCCCACCAAAGTATTTAGATAAGGGACAACACGTTTGGAAGTTGTTTACCCCAAACAACTTCCACCCCCCAATGGCCATTATCATGGGGAACGCCTTTAAATCGAAAGGGACAAACACACTTTAGCATTTCGAAATACCGCTTCCTCTTCTTGTCCATCCCTCATCTTTTTACGGTCTATAAAGCTCGCTTCACTCACAACCAAGTACAACCCTTCCCTTTTGGACTAAATTGTCCTTGTCGGATTTCATAATGATCACGACCGCATGAAGCTTGTGAACAACTTGTTGACACCAATCAATCATCTTGTCGCGGTCATAAAAAATCAGCACAAGACAAACATTGTTAAATGAAAGGACAGTTTAAATGGAAATTTTAAGTATAAATGAAAAATCATGTTGAGTACAATAAAAATAAACTAAACATTCCTCCTCAGTGGTGAATTCGATTGTATGGTCTTGATTAATCTCCTTAATATCCAATCCTTCATTTATTTTTGCATCCTAACAATGCATACAATCAAATTATGTTATACAATCATGTCAAACGATAAAAATCTCAAAGTGTTAAAATTTAACTACATGATATGGTTTTTTACCATGGACGATGTGAAATCTGGAAACAAATGGCGCAAATATTTGGGCGAGGTTGATGTTGTTGCTTGTTCGCTCATATTCGGTTCACGCATATTCTCTTCCTCGGTGGAAGCACGTTGAGTAGATACACTCGGTACAATGATATTGTCAATATCTTGCCAAAATGTATCACCAAGTATCGAGTCATCTAACTGAAATGATAATGCAATAATCAGTACAATAAAAATTGACAATATAATCACAAAAATCAATAAAAACACACACATCGTTTAATAATTAAACTTTAATTTTAATATAGATCCCACGACTAATTACAACAGCTATAAGAATACATATGATGTAAGGTAACTGTGGATATAAGACCACAACCAGGTCAAAATGAGTAGTCCTTACCACATTTACATGAAACCACCGTTTATGATCCCACGTCTAGATATAATCGTGATTCAATTATTGACCAATGGAACAGTGGTACAAGATAATACGGTCACTTATGACCGAGAGTGACCGCCACTTACGGTGATGGGTAACCGTAAGTGCAGTGACCTGATTTTTTTTATCCTTTTAAATATTGTTTTAGAGATTATTTAGTGTATAGAGGTGTTTTAATACCTCAAAATCATAAAGTGTTAGTTGGATGTTCTAAGTTTGGGAAGCTTGATCATCAACTTTCTTTTTCTCAATCATTGCAATTTAGACCCTTTATCCTTGATTTCTGTATAGAAACAATACAACAAAGACCACAACAACACAAAAAATACACGAAAATGGATATTTGGAAAGAAATGAACAAGATGATTTGGGTTAGGTTTAATCGTGCATTTGAACGTTTCAGTGGGAAGATCAACAGGTTATATTTTTGTTTATTGTGGGGCTTTAGCTTATGATGTTAGTTTGTGTGTAATTTTTTGTTTAGTTTGAAATATATTAGACATTTCAAAGAAAATAAAAGATACAATACTTTTGAGTGTTGTTAGTAAAGTTTGTGTTTAAATTTTACGTGGTATTTTAGAGAGATTTTTTTTATGTACAAGACCCTTTTTTACAATGGATACTGCCTTATGTGAACAAAGTTATTTTTTTGTTTTGGTCACTTTACATCATCCCTTTTTCCATATGAGTGTCATCTCATAATTAACCATATATTATTATATATACATCTCATACCTTATATCCTAAACCATGGATAAGCTCCTAACAAGTCAGTTGGCTGACTTCCGGCAGTGCAAATATTTGTAGGCAAGTAAGTCATTTAATGTCTCTTGGGTTCCCAAGCCATTCACTTTGTTTTCTTTAAACTTCTTTATAACTATAGCACGCAACTGGGGATATCTTATACGGTATGCCTATAATCCGAGCATGCGCGTCTTTTTAATATATATATATATATATATATAGTTAGTTAGTTAGTTAGTTAGTTAGTTAGTTTTAAGAAAATATGTATTGTTATATTATCATATTCGACCTTGAGCCTCGCACACACATACAAAGACATTTTTTTTATAACTAGATATATTATCATATGTTTACTATATTTATATATTTTAATATTTAAAATTGTTTTTATTCTTTCTTACGTTTTGGATTAAAAAAAATCCTCTACTTATACATTTTTTTCATAATATAAATACTATGTGATATTTTCACCTAGAACCTTGAACTGTCATGTTATTAAGACCGAATTTAAATACTACATGTTTATATAAATAGATGTTTTATATGTATATTTTTATAATTTATTTAAAATATATGTATTACTTTGGTTGTTACTACTTTAGTGTGTAGCATCTTATTCACAGGGACTTACTTGGTGTATATATGTATATATATTAGCTTGGTGTCCCTTAATATTTGGGTCAATATTTATTAGTTTAGTCATGCTTGAGTCACTCAAGACTTCAACTCCGATTAGAGACAAGATAGAAATGTAATTGTTAGAAATCTTACACGATTTCATTTCAGTCACAACTGTTAAGTTCTATCCATCATTTATTATTCTTTATTTTGATAAATCAACGACACCAATATTTTCTCTGACATATAATATGAGCTAGGTCCTAGTATCCTATTTGCATAGCTATTTTTTTGTCAGCTACCAATTTACACCGTGAGTAATAATTTTGAACAACGAATTGATTTATCAGTCTCAGGCCCATGCATGGCTTTGAGTCTGTTGATACAAAATTTAGTCTGCTGACATGGCTCAATTAAGTGGAGACACATGGAAATCTGCGTGGCAATAACAAACACTTCTGAACAACACCTTGAATTCGAGGAACTCAATTTCCCCGATCAACTCAGACACTCCAAGCAGTAGGTGCTCTCCGAGGAACTTTACTGCACCAAGCAACTCATGGATACCGAGATACTTAGGCGGTCCGAGCTGCACCTCGATCAGAGCATTTATTATCAGACAATTAAGAGAATTAAATGCACATCAAATGCTGATTATTATCATACAGATGTATACGCTTATTGGACAGCTATGTATGATCCTTTCTCATGTACAGCCTCAGGGCTATAAATACATTGTATCATCCTCATTGTAAGGGGATCGGAATTTCTGGAGATAAATCCTACCTCGAGAATTCCCAAACAGTCAATAATAACACAAACAGTGGACGTAGGACATTTGTTCAAGGCTGAACAACTTTAATATCTGTTGTCTTATTTATTTTTTAACTATGATTAAACAATTAGAGATAATCTAATTTTTTACATTAACAGATTGGCGTCGTCTGTGGGAAACGACTGTAATTTTTGTTTTTCACCAAAAATAATTCATCACCAATGGCTGATAATCCTGAATCCAGCAATCGAAATGCTGGAAACCCCCCAAATCCATCCGTTCCTCCAAATATCCAAGATCTGGCTGGAATCATGGCCAGTTTGGCTCAAGGTCAGACAACCATGCAAGAAACAATGCGACAACTCATGCAAACTATCCAGGGTGAAGAATCAACCTATTTAGGACAACGAAGTGTTCAAAGAAATACTCGTTTACTTTCTTCACGCATCAGGCAAAGCGATTCATATCGCACTGAGAAATCTGAAGATTTTTCTTATCAACCGGGTCGAACTTCGTCAGTACGATCCACAGATACTGAACAACACATCACTCTCTCTCCAGAAAGGACCAGTGGACTGGAAAGATTAAGTAGGGTCTCTCTTTTTGATCGATTGGGCCCTAGGAAGAATAAAAGTCCTCCTAAGGCTGTGTCGAGAAACTTTCAACGACCATTTGATCTAAGAGAGGGTTCTGCCCAATCACAACAAGTTGCTCGACAAGATAGATCCCAGGAAGCGACTTCAACATGATCAATTGCTTGAACCAATAGGCCCGAGGAGGGAAATGATGTGTAGAAAGGCTTTATTCGGAGGTTGGATGATAGATTAGGGGAAATGGCTAAGGCCAACAATCCTCTACAAAGAACTTTTGTCCAAGTAATTGTGGATTTTCCCACATCATCAAAGTTCAAAGCACCTGTTGTGACTCCTAAATATGATGGAAAAACTAACCATGTCCTTCATATAGAGCAATACCAAGCTGCTGCCGACATCTATGTTGTGCCAGATGAGATGAGATGCAGGGCATTCTCGGGAACTCTTACAGGATCTGATCAAATATGGTACAATAATCTTCCTCGGGGTAAGATTTCAACTTTCTTTTAACTGGCCGAGCTCTTCATTGAAAACTTCTGTTTTGGAGCAAAACCTGTTAAACGAGTAGCACACTTGTTAAGTGTTAGACAAAAGACAGGTGAGAGCACCAGGGATTATATAACTCGTTTCAATAACGAGAAACTCGAAGTTATTGATTATGAGGAAAAGACGGCGATTACTGCTTTGATGAGTGGGCTATTGCCCAACAAGTTGTACTACACTTTGGCTAAAGATCCACCCAGAACCATGTCAGAATTGATGGCAAAAGCGTCCAAGATCATGAATGCCGAGGAGGCTATGGCTGCAAAAAAGAATATGGATACCAAAGAGATCAAGGTGGAGGTTGATAAGGCCAAAAAGAAAGAGCATAAGAACAATGGTGGTAACAAGAACTCAAAAACAAAGCCATCATGGGAGGTATTAAAGAAATTTGAAAATTATACTCCTTTGAATGTAGACATAAACCATGTTCTAGAAGAAATCAAGAACAGCGAGGAGTTAAACTGGCCAGAGAAAATGAAGTCAGACCCTGGCAAGAGGAATAAGGCCAAATATTGCGAGTTCCACAAGGATCATGGCCACACGACCAAAAATTGCATAGCTCTTCAGAATGAGATCGAATCACTCATTAGACGAGGAAAACTGGCAAAGTATGTTGATCGTAGAAATGAAAGAAGAAACAACGACCGAGTAAGAGAGAGGTCTAGATCTCCTCATCGAGCAGAGGAGAACAAGAAAAGAGACCATGAAGATGATCCAGAAGATGACCCCGATCTTCCTAAAAGACCAAGGCAGCCAGAACGTGAGGTATTTTCAATACGTTTTGGATCATTTGATTGCAATGTGATTACAGGTGGAGATGCAGGAGGTGGAGACCTTACTACAGAAAGAAAAGCTTACCTCAATGAGGCTCAAGCCTGTTCATATATTCAACGAATAAACTTGGCTGAAGATAATCGCCAGAACGACCTCGCAGGTGTGCTGTATCCTCATGATGACCCATTGGTGATCAAAATGAGAATGAAAGAAGTGATAATCTCGAGAGTACTGGTTGATAATGGTAGCTCGACTGATATTATGTTCTACTCGTGCTTCGACAGCTTAAATCTAAAGTTGTCTCAGTTGGAGCCTTATCATAGGCCCCTTCTCGGTTTTGCTGGCGAGAAAGTTTTTCCACTTGGGACGATCAAGTTGGATATGTTCATTGGTACATGGCCTTCTTGTCAAACAGAAAGAGTACGCTTCTTCGTGATGGATAAGAATGTTCAATCAGCCTACAATATCATCATAGGAAGGGTAGGGTTGAAGAAGTTCAAAGCAGTACCATCTACGGTACATCAGTGCCTGAAATTTCTAACCAATTTTAGAGTAGGAGTTGTGAAGGGTGATCAAAAAGTAGCTCGGGAATGCTACTATTCATCTGCCGAACAGGAGGAACTGAAGGAATCTAGGAAAAAGACTACTACCTATCAGGTGGATGAAGGTGCAGAAATTGAAACATTGGATCCTAGAGACGAGTCGTAACTCGTGAAAGGTCAGGTGGTGGAAGCTACTAAAAATATAATTCTGGACGACGAGCATCTTGAACGAACAACTCAGAGAGGTTCGTCGTTAGATGCCTCACTAAAACAGGAATTGATAGTTTTCTTAAACAGCAGAAAATAAACTTTTGCTTGGAGTCATGAGGATATGCCCGAAATAGACCCAAATTTCTTATGTCACGAGCTCAATGTGAATAAAGAGATCAAGCAAGTGAAGCAGAGAAGAAGAGTGTTCAGCCCCGAGAAGAACCAAGCAATACAGGAGGAGGTCAAGAAGCTCTAGAAGGCTTGCTTTATTGAAGATGTTAAATATCCAGACTGGTTAGCAAATGTAGTGATGGTGAAAAAGAAGAACAACAAATGGAGGATGTGTGTAGACTTCACCGATCTCAACAAGGCATGTCCAAAAGATCATTTTCCCTTGCCCCGAATTGATCAATTAGTGGATGCTACCTCGGGACACGAGCTGCTGAGCTTCATGGATGCTTATTCTGGATATAACCATATTAATATGAAACCTCAAGATAAAGAGAGTACTTCTTTCATTACCCCTAGGGGAACTTATTGTTATAATGTTATGCCTTTTGGTTTGAAAAATGCAGGTGCAACATATCAACAGCTGATGAACAAGGTGTTTGCAGAGCAAATCAGTTGCAATATGGAAGTTTATGTTGATGATATGCTGACAAAGAGCAAGAAAGCTGCTGACCATCTAGTTCACTTAAGCCAGACCTTTGATCAATTAGATAAATATCAAATGAAGTTGAACCCGACTAAGTGCATATTTGGAGTACGAGAAGGCATGTTTCTCGGGTATATTATCAATCAATGAGGCATTGAAGCAAACCCTGAAAAGATCAAAGCTCTATTGTGACTACGATATCCAACGACGAAGAAAGAAGTGCAAAGTCTTACAGGGCGAGTAGCAGCACTTAACATATTTGTATCGCGAGCAACTGATAGATGCCACCCATTCTTCAAAATGCTCCGAAAGACTTTTGAATGGAATGAAGAATGCGAGAAAGCTTTTTAAGAATTGAAGAAATATTTGGGAGCACCTCCACTGTTGTCTAGGCCAGTGATGGGAGAAAGGTTGTACTTGTATTTAGCAGTTTCAGAAAATGCAGTTAGCTCGGCATTAATAAGAGTAAAGGATGGAATACAAAAACCAATTTATTACACTAGTAAGGCCTTTCGAGGAGCAGAGATTAGATATCCAAAACTGGAAAAGTTGGCATTGGCGCTGATCGAAGCGAGTAGAAGAATGAAGCTATACTTCCAAGCTCATACCATAGTCATATATACCGATATGCCGTTGAGGAAAGCTCTTCATAAACCAGAAAAATCAGGGAGATTGATGTATTGGGCAATAGAACTCGGTGAATATGATATAATTTATGAACCTAGATCGTCACTAAAAGGACAAGCAGTAGCAGATTTTATAGCAGAGTTCACTCATCCTGATACCCTCGAGGAGCAAAAGCTGAACACCGACCAAACTGTGGATGTTACAGGATCATCAAATTTAAATCCCGATCAACTTAAGTTGATCGAAGAGCAAGAGAAGAAAGTCGACGAGCAGCGAGGTGTGGTAGAAATGGAGATAAGGGAGCAACAAATATTCCATCGAGGAACTTTGTCCAATAAGAAATTTGAGGACGAAATACTTGTATGGAACCTGTATGTAGATGGCTCATCATGCACCTCAGGTAGTGGAGCTGGGATTGTATTGAAAAGTCCAGACTAGTTGATATAGAATATGCTCTGCGCTTTCAATTTCAAGCTTCTAATAATGAGTCCGAATATGAAGCAATGATTGTAGGTCTTAGTCTAGCAAAAACCATGAAGGCAGAGCAGGTAATCGTATGCAGTGACTCACAGTTGATTGTAAACCAAATGCTTGGTGTATATACAGCAAAAGGAGAGTTGATGATTAAGTACCATGCAAAGGCGATGGAATTGGTATCGAAATTTATTATTGTTCAACTGGTCAGAATACCAAGAATGAAGAATGCAAGAGGAGACGCTTTAGCTCGATTAGCATCAGCTACTCGTACCGAGCTACGAAGAACAATCCCAATTGAAGTTCTAGCTGGTCGGAGCATAGATGAAAATCTGATGATGAATTTTATTACCCTTGATTTGGGTCCATCTTGGATGGATCCCATCAGGGCATATATTGAGGAGGGAGAATTACCAATTGACAAAATTGTAGCCAAGAAATTAAAGTTTAAAGCTGCTCGATATGTACTGACTAATGGTATTCTATACAGACGAGGAATTATGGCAGGTTTG
This sequence comes from Sambucus nigra, assembly GCA_949130495.1. Taxonomy (NCBI): domain Eukaryota; kingdom Viridiplantae; phylum Streptophyta; class Magnoliopsida; order Dipsacales; family Adoxaceae; genus Sambucus; species Sambucus nigra. The sequence goes on from OX422220.1 coordinate 406,103,042, forward strand.
CAAAGATGTGTGAATCCCTCCGAGGTGAAAGACTTGATTGAAGAGGTCCATGAAGGGTCCTGTGGAGCCCATGTAGCAGGTCAGACGCTTTTGCAAAGAGTGATGATGCAAGGATACTACTGGCCAACGATGAGGGCTGACTGTATAGCCTATGCCAAGAAATGTGACAAGTGTCAACATTTCCCCACTATCCGAAGAACTCCCCAAGCATTATTGACACCCATTACTTCCCCTTGGCCATTTGTCATGTGGGGAATTGACTTGGTTGGGCCACTTCCAACGACCAGAGGAAGATTTAAATATCTCTTCGTCGTAGTGGATTACTTTACTAAGTGGGTTAAAGCCGAGCCTCTTGTCGACATGACGTACGAAAATGTGTACCAATTTATTTGGAAAAATATCATTTGTAGATATGGTCTTCCCCATGCATTCATCACTGACCATGGAACACAATTTGACAACGAGGAGTTCGCTGCCTATTGTCATCAGTCAAATATCTTGAAAATCCACTCGGCACCAGGTCATCCCGAAAGAAATGGACAAACTGAAGTGACAAACAGAACGCTGATAAATGGCTTGAAGAAAAGATTGAATGACGCGAAAGCAAACTGGATCAACGAGCTACATTCAGTACTATGGGTTTATCATACTACTCCCCGAGCAGCAACTGGAGAATCTCCATATATGCTGGCATTTGGAAGTGAAGCTGTTATACCTGCCGAGTTGGGCCTTCCAACACACCGAGTGTTGAACTTCAACTCCCCTGTCAGCGATTTAATGAGAATGTTAGACTTGGACATGCTTGATGAAGTTAGAGAAGAAGCAGCCATTAGGAATGTTGCTTACCAGCAACGAACAACTTTGTTCTACAACAAGAGAGTGAAGAAGTGCGACCTGAAAGAAGGAGACTATGTACTAAAGAAAGTGATTTAAAAGCACAACAAACTGGAAGCGAACTGGCATGGACCTTACCGAGTTACAGAAGTTGTTCGACCAGGAACCTACAGAATAGAAACTTTATAAGGGGAGGAGTTTAATAATGCATGGAATGCAGAGCACCTGCACAAATATTATCAGTAATGTAAACCCTCATGTAATGCAATTTCATCAGAATGAATAAAATGTGAATATTCTACCCAATTCTCTCCTTTTGTTGAAATTTTTTTGCGGAATACCAGTGCTACACACTACTCAGTAAAATCCACCAACTCCGGTTGGTCGGGAATAAAAATATTTCCCAGAAATACCAACTCCGGTTGGTTGGGAAGAAAATCCACCAACTCCGGTTGGTCGGGAAGAAAAATATTTCCCAGAAATACCAACTCCGGTTGGTTGGGAAGAAAATCCACCAACTCCGGTTGGTCAGGAAGAAAAATATTTCCCAGAAATACTAACTCCGGTTGGTTGGGAAGAAAATCCACCAACTTCGGTTGGTCGGGAAGAAAAATATTTCCCAGAAATACCAACTCCGGTTGGTTGGGAAGAAAATCCACCAACTCCGGTCGGTCGGAAATAAAAAAATATTTCTCAGAAATACCAACTCCGATTGGTTGGGAAGAAGATTCACCCACTATAGTTGGTCGAGAATAAAAAAATTTTACCAACTAAGGTTGAGAATTAAAAACACCAACTCTCTTTGGTCGGAAATAGTTGGTTAAACAAATAATGGCTTAGAATTAAAAAGTGATCAAGCAAAATTTTAATACTTGAAACATTTCACCGAGTTGGTCGAGAAACAAAATATCATCAACTCTGGTTGGTCGACAAATGATTATTATCAATTTAAGATAGTCAATAATAATTTTCACCAACTTTAGTTGGTCGGCAAATAACACAATGTTGTTATCTTTTTAACAGATATACATACACAATGGAAATCAAGATTTCAAAGAAAAATATAAGTTTTTCATTAAATCCAAAACAAAATACATTGGGAATAAAATTATTACATCAAGAATCCTATTCTATAGGTTTCTTCCCCTCTGCCTTTGAAACAGGTTCTTCACCAGTAGGAGGATCGTCTAAGGCATAGGGGGAGTTTATGAAGTTCAAATCTTTAAGCATCCTGATGTTCATAACTGATGGCCGATCAAGAAGGTGCTCTGGGCGAGATATCTCAAAGTTGGAGTGAAGACTGTAGTCGCCGAGATACTTTGAAATTAGGCATTGTGGAATGGCCCGAGCAGGAATCCAACTCATATCAAGCTTGAAAGGAGGCACTGGTTGGTCGAGCAACCCAGGATTGTGGTAATCCCACAAGTAATGACCTTGTTCCAACTTCAGCACGCCCAAAGCATTTAGCCATCCTTGCTTGTAACCCACATTATTTGCATTTTTTATCCGATCATCTAGATGGTAGAGGGCTTCATTATAACCAGCCATCCAAAACTCCCTGGGCTGTTTGTGGAATCGATAGGTTAGCCTCTCCAATTGCTCGAGGAGGTTCTTCGCTAAAAGTTCTTTACTCTCCAAAGCAGACTTTTGAGCAGAGAGCTGCTCGTCCAGATTCATGATTTTCTTAGACATCTCAGCCAATGCCTGGTTCTTTGCCATCAATTGGAAGGCTTGGTTCTCCAGAGCCGATTGAGTTCTTTATTCCTTAATAGTAATCCGAGCTGCTCTTACTCATCCCCGAGCAGAGGTAGAAAGCCCAATCCTCTTCAAGGTTTCTAATTCGTCTCTCAGATTGGCGTTTTTGACCTCCAAGAAAGAGAATCCCTCGTCATTTACAGGGACCAAAGCGTTTGAGGTAGAGGCTGTAGACCTCAGCTGGGATACCTCTCCTCGCAAGTTATTATTTTCCTGCTCCAGCAACTTGGCTATCTTCCTGTGCTCCTCGCCCTCGGTTTTCAAAGTTCTCTCCCTCACATCATAAGCAACAAAAACTTATCATATCCCTTATCAGCATTCAGTTGCTGATACTTCTTCTCATATCCTTGGTGCAAGAGAGCTGAAGATTCCTTGTATTATTGTTGAAGCTCCTCGAGAGTGACCTGGAGGTCTTCAATCATCTCATAATATGCTACATTATTAGCCAGTGCTCGATCGAGCAGACACTTTAAATACTGGTAGGCTTTGATTGCTTGCTCTGAAGCATTTGGACCGAGGATATCAACAATCTTAGCATCAGTCATATCTGAATGACCAGCTTTGAATTACTCATTGCATTGTCTCAACAATTTTGTATCATGAGCAGATAACAATTCCATCCTGGCCATAAACTAGTAAAAAGAAGAGATAACAAGAATTAATAAGGAGCAAGAGGAAGAAAATCAACAGTATGAATAGTCAAAATTTCAAATTTTATTACATCATAAAAGAGAAGTACATAGTTCATAGATACAATTGGCAAAAATAAACAGAGAGAAAAATCCGAACAACTCTACACCTTCTCCTTGTCTCCCAAAACTTTCTCGGGAGGCTGAGACGAGGAGGTAGGTTGCTCGGATGGCACAGATGGTTGCTCGGTGGGTGCTGGGAGCTGCTCGATTGAAATAATGGATGGTTGAAGTTGCTCGCAGGAGGACTGGATATATGGGGGATGAGAAATTTGATCTCCCATCACCATGGAGGATTCCTCAGAGGCAGCTTCGTCCTCTTCTTCTTCTTCAGGAGTTGGAGGGGGGCCAGGGACATGTCGCTGAAACAGATCGGAATTTTCATCAACATTCATCTCTTTCAGAGCAGCGACCCAGCCATCCCTAAAGTACTTAAGGCTACCATATTCCACTTATGACATCATGGCAGCCAGACCCTTATTCCATCCTTTATCCCAGCCAGCGCTGAAGGACTTCTTAATAGCCATTTTACTTTTCACTTTCTCTGAGGAAATCTTCTCAGTCATGAGTTCCTCGGCAGCTTGCAATTTCTTTTCTGCCTCGTCCCTCTGGCGATCCACCTCACGAAGTTTGCCTAACTTTTCCTCAGCAGACTTGAGCCTACCTTCAATCTCCCCAGCATTTTGGAGCTTCCCTTCGAGCTCTTTATTTTTACTTTCCAAGTCTTTTATTTTCTTCTCCAATCCCTTGGAGACCTCAGCAACTTGATCCCTCTCCTGCTCGGTGGAACTAAGCTTCTTCTCCCAAGCAGCTTTATCATCAACATACTTCTGATGAGAATCCTTCAGAGACTGGGTCAGACCCACCAAAGCTTTCTCTACACCTGACGAGGAACTTGAAGCTTTAATAGCTTCATCCTTCTTCAAAATTGTATTAAAACAGGTTACCAACTGGGAAAAGAAAATAATAGCAAGTCAGTGCAAATATATAACAACGGAAAAATGAAAGTTTAGGACAATAATACTTACAGAAGCAATATGACGAGCAGCCAATGCGGTAACCATATCCCGAGAAATATTTTCTTCAATACCCTGGATCTCGGGGATGATCCAAGATTTCATCGAGCTCATGGTAGAGCTCGGAGCAATGAAAGTGGGAACACCACTTCCAGTAGTTGGAGGCTGAGAGATGGATTCAGCCAAATTGATCGAGGAGCTCTTCTTCAGCCTCTTGAGAGGGGCATCAACGATCTCGACCAAGGATGTAATCTTAGTCGAGGATATGACAATAACCTCGCTTGGAGCAGTGACTTTGCTCGGAGCCACTGGGGGCTTTTCGATAACCTTCACAGTAGCAGTCGGAGGAGGTGCATTGATTTTTCTTGTCCCTTCTTTTGGGATATCATGTTTTCTTTTCTTTGCCTCTCCAGCAATAAAGGGGAATATGTGACTCAGGTGAAGAACTTGCAGAAGCTGGTACTGGTTCAACGTCACTTATCACCGGACGAGCAGTAAAAGACGAGGTGTAACTCTTATACTGCAGCAAATATGAAGCTGATCTGATATGCTCGTCGGCAACAGTCTGATGCAAACCCTAGATATGTTTCAGATGTTTTAAATTAACTTATGTCTCTTTTGGAGACCTTCTTTTGCTGTCAACTGCAAATAAATGAAAATTAAAATACCAGTGACACATTTTATTAAACACAAAGAAAGCATAATTTCAAAAATAAAGTAAAGTAAAAACAACCTATCCCATTGCCATAGGGAGGGAATCTGGAACCCTGATACACATCATTTCCAGTTAGTGGAACATGTTGCCAATTTTTCATAACAACACCATGCTCGAAATAATCCCTATTGGCATCTGGGAGATTGACCACTAAAGCTCTATTTAAAAACCTAATTTTCAAGTAAAAAGTACTGTCGCCGACAGCCCATCTATAGCAAAACATAATTTCTCGAATTCCTATACGAGTTTCGTGAATCTGATTTAATCTATGAACTCCATTAACTATTCTCCATGTATTGGGGGCTATTTTTGCAGGAACCACGTCAAAATATTGACAGAATTCCAGACACAAAGGGTTTGGGGGAAAAGAAAAGCCACATTCAGCCACAAAGAGACTGGGGAATCAATGTCCCTCAGCTAAACGGAAATAATCTGAAGGTTCAGAAAGTTCCTCCAGAACAACCCATGAAGGAATAGAGAAATCAGAACGAAACTTATCAAGCGACTCAACAAGGTAAACCATGATGAATAAAGGAAATAAAAGAGAAAGAAGAAGATCTTACAGGAAAAAGATGGATCTGTTAACAACGAACGATGAAAGGGATGAACGCACAAGAGAGAGAGAAAATGGAAAACTCAAAGATACAGATTTGAAAAAGTAAAAGAAGATATGATTTTCTTCAACGCTTAAATACCTTACCTAGGTAAAAGGTAAAAATAATGATTATAAAGGGAGACGTTTACGCTACCGGCGACTAAAAGGACAAAAAGGGCGCTAAGATCAAAGGAGTTAAGAAAATTCGAAAAGTCTGATTCTATGAATTCGAAAAGAAAAAATAAATGCAAAGAAAACGTTCCTAAAACTCAGGATGACCATTTAATCCCGCCATATTTCGAGAAGAATGTTCCACACTCCTCAGTATCGAACTGTGAAACATTGGGGGCTTCTGTTGATACAAAATTTAGTCTGCTGGCATGGCTCAATTAAGTGGAGACACATGGAAATCTGCGTGGCAATAACAAACACTTCTGAACAACACCTTGACTTCGAGGAACTCAATTTCCCCGACCAACTCAGACACTTCGAGCAGTAGGTGCTCTCCGAGGAACTTTACTGCACCGAGCAACTCATGGATACCGAGATACTTAGGCGGTCCGAGCAGCTTAGGCAGTCCGAGATGCACCTCGATCAGAGCATTTATTATCAGATAATTAAGAGGATTAAATGCGCATTAAATGCTGATTATTATCATACAGAAGTATACGCTTATTGGACAGCTATGTATGATCCTTTCTCATGTACAACCTCAGGGCTATAAATACATTGTATCATCCTCATTGTAAGGGGATCGGAATTTCTGGAGATAAATCCTACCTCGAGAATTCCCAAACAGTCAATAATAACACAAACAGTGGACGTAGGCCATTCGTTCAAGGCTGAACCACTTTAAAATCTCTTGTCTTATTTATTTTTTATCTGTGATTAAACAATTAGAGATAATCTAATTTTTTACATCAACAGAGTCATTTATTTTTCAATGGTCATTTTCTCTTGTGGTTTATTAATACTTTGCAGTACAATTTTAAGATATTTGAAGTCCAACTTTCAATCCTATATTTTGAGGATGCTATTATCATGTCTTAACATCCATATTTTTTTTAAATGACAAATGAGATTTGCAGATCTGTTTCAGCCATGCTTTCATGTTTATGGGGGAGAATACATCCCATACTCTCATGTTTTCTCAGTCAAACTACTCACGGAGAAAAACTCAGTCTACACCACTCTTCCAACAGTCATTATTTTGTAAGCCACAAATACACAAGACCAATATTAGTTTAGCAACAACTCAACAGAGAAATGAGAAAGGAAATAGAATAAGAGAGCAACTGAAAATTTATATTCATCTCGTACTTACTCAAGAGAGTAACACAACTTCTTACTCAGCTCTACAAGTTTTGAGAGAGCAACATATTCTTATTATGCTATTTTTGAAGAAGAACAAGAGCCCAAGAAATCCAACTTCAAATGAAGACTAGAGCCAAAATCTGAAATATTGTGAAGTATTTTTGAAGAAGAAACTCGGATTCAATTTGTATATTAAGAGTTTCAACAATCCAATCTTTGTACTAAAAAACCAGATTTATTTGTTGCTTTGTTGAAGCTTCCGGTTGTAATTTTTAGCTTGATAATAGCTACATGGTTATAACGGTGATTGGTTCCTATCCGCAATTGGACTATGAAGTTTGAATAACAGTCTTAGCTTGCAAACAGTTGCACGAGGTGGTTTGATCCTACCCACAAGTGGATCACATTAGGGAAGCGCAAAGAAGACGAAAGCTCTAGGCGCGTGGACATAGGCCGGAATTTGAACGAACCACATTAGATTTCAGTGTTATTTTTTTTCTCACTTACATTTATTTATTTGTTTGTGCTTGTTTATTTATATATTTTCAGCACTTATATTTGCAAGTAAATTAAATTCTGAATTTGGTAAAATTATTTCAACACTAAAATAATTATTTTTTAATTAAATAACTAATTTTGGAATATTAGTTCATATTACATATGAAAATTAATTTAATATTTATTGGAAGTTAAAATTTATAAATTTAACTTGTTTAAATATACTGATATTATTTAAAATTTATATCCACTGTTTTAAGCATTAAAGATTTATTTATCTGAAATTTATTAATTAATTCATAATATAAATTAATATTAAATACGAAAATTGATTATTTATTTATTGGTTGTTAATAATTTATGACATTGTGACACCCCGCCTAATTAAATACCGGGTGATCAGTCCTTTATTAAATTATAATCAAGGTGAACAGTCGGTTCATTCTTAGCATCACTGTCGTAAAAATAACTTTTCCAATTTAAACACCCTAAATAATTAAGCTAAGTGTCAAAACCATTTTAGACATTTCTTTCCAAAATTTATTTTATAAACCAACATTTAAAACCTTACATAAATCGTAGATAAAGGATCACATAAAAACTATCCTGGAACATATAATCCAAATAATTAAACATTCAACTAATTGATTCCAACATTAAAACTTAAAGGAAAACATCCTGGCAGTAATAAATCTCAAAGTGTAAATACTAGAAATAAATGAATCACAATATCCAATAAAACAACTGAATGATGGAAAAAGAGCGACACATGCCCAACTGGATAAAATAAATGCTAGGAGTGGAATCAAGAAATGAGGTCGTCTAAGCAAGAGGCATGCAACTCCCACCTAAGCTGCAGCGCGTTCCTTCCAAAGGATCCTATGCAAGACGCCCCTGTGGCTGGGCACCTGTAATATTTACATATATATACAAGAGAGAAAAGAAAATGGAAACGGGTCAGAGCCGATTGTAAAAACGATTTAAAATTTGTTTAGCAAGTATTTAAAATGTTTACTGGCCAATGCAACAACATATTAGTGCGGCACTCCCTTGAGAAATTCTCAGCTCTCTTCAAATGTGCACGCCTATCGCACTAACCTTCCCAATGGTTTAACTTATCTTATCTTAGGTTGCTCGTAAGATTTAAACTGACAAATTCAATTGTTTAGGAGGTTAATTTCATTTAACAACGAAGTTCTCATTTAAACCTTATTTACTAATAAAGTTTCTCAGTAACATGTTATACTTTTTAAACACTTATTCCCAAATTGAAATAATTATTCATTTCTTACTTACCATAAACACAGTAGGTAGTTCCCAAATTCCAGAATTAAATATATATATTAAATACTCAGATAATATATATATATATATATATATATATATATATATATATATATATATATATATATATATATTCTAACATCACCCCACATAATAATTATGGTGCGGGCATACTCTGCTATCCAGTCCCCGTATCACTCGTACTAAGGGAAATACAAGTTCGGAATCACTCTCGAACTGTATTGAAACAAAACACAAACAATATTGAGGCGAAGCATAGTTCCAAGTCTCTAAGAGGTCAGCACATGCCCTCACGTCTCTTAGGACCGTCTGACTATCGATCTGATAGCCTGTACCAAAGGATTTCTATCTTCTAGGGTACGAGTCAATATCCCCCATAAAGGTCCCATTGAGATAAGGTTGTCCTAGCGCGGTAACCTCAGGGATAGCAAGTAGCGCGGGCATGATTTTCACACGTATATAGTATATGCATAAACACAGTCATATAAATATACTACTATTACCATATCAAATTTAGGTATATTCTCATAACCCATAATTATGATATTTATTCTTATTTCTCATTATTTAGTCATCACGTATAACGGTTTGTCTCTTATTTTAATTTCTGGGATTATTCAACTCACTACGTACACTCGCAGATTCTTACCTTCCCAAGTGAAATTTCAGTAGGTACTTAATCATTTTTTTTCAACGTAACTTCTTTTCGAGTCTCACCCTTTAACAGCTATTTCCATTTTCCCTTAAATGTAAAACACCCCCGTGAAAGGTTAAATTCGCCTTTTGTCAACGATCCCATATATTTCTAAAGTCCTACTGGTCTTATTTATATCCCAAAATATTCTAACATTAATATCCAAAAATGTCTAATAATTTAAGTTGGAATGAACTATTAAAAAGGGAATATGAGTTATACAGGAGGGGTCAATCGATCGATGGAGGGTGTTCGATCAATCGATCGATGCTCTATGGTCGATCGATCGATCAAGCAGGTATGGCGAAAACTGCAGATTACCAGTTACGGGGATTAACATCCCAACTCATCCAAATCCAAGTGTTTAACTCCCAAACTCCCAGAAATTTATACCACAAACATTCTAAACCCAAATAGACAATATTCTACGTAAGACATGTGAGTTTTCATCAAGAATCGTGGATTAAAAGTGCCAAAATTTATACAATTCTCATGAACCCTAAAAATTCCTTTAACTTAATTCAAATCATTCTTTTTCCAGAATTTCTACTTCTAATACATAATAAATCTGTGGTTCAACCTCTACATGTGAAAGGAATATTCATATTATTGTTTATATCACTACAACATGTGATTTCTAATCTCCAACATGGGTTTTCTTTCATAAAAACTCATCCTAATCAACCTTAAACTAATATGAATGAAGCATTAACGAGATTAATCCAGATAAATACTTGCCTAGGAATTTTTGTTTCTGATTTGCGGCTGAAATCAGTGTGGTGGTGATCCTTGTTACGCGATTTATCGTTTGGCGGCGACGGCGGCGCAAATGGAGGAGTCTTCGGCCTACAACTCCTTGCGAAGCTCTTCCTTTCCTTCTCCAATGGCCGTCACTTGTTTTTGGTTGTGTTAACCCTAGAAGACAACCCTAAGCATCTGATATAACCTTAAAAATTTCGTGGGTTTTCAGGCCTCAAAAAGTAAAATGTCTAAAACGCCCTCCCGGGGTGTTAATTAGGCCTAAAAATGTCCCGAGACCCAAACTAAACCCTCGGGTACATTATTTTGACGATATCGACCCTTCCGGACACTTTGGCGCACTCGAAATGACCATACGGGTGATTTATAATTTATTCACTTTTCTTAATCAACATTTAGTTCCAGCACGACACGGGGGCGTCCCGACTTAAATTTCCAAAATTATCATTTTATTCACTCGTGGCATTTAATAGAACCAATATTATATTTTACTTTGCTCATTAGTAATATTCAACAAGTTTCCAATGATTACTAACTCTTGTCACGTTAGTAATTATAAAAATAATTAATTTTCGGATGTATATTAAATTAATAACCCACATTAAATTTAATAAATTCCCAAATTTAGAAAGCATAAAAATACGGGGTATTACAGACATCACTTGTTTAATCAAATTAAAATATATTTGATAATTTTTTTAAAGATTAATTAATCTAGAATTTTAATTAAGTATTTAAATTAAATATTTGCTGAAATTTTATTTCAACCCTAAAAGTTTGGTAAAACTCAATCCCCCTCCCCCCTCCTGAGTATTTTCGGACAACAGCTTTCTTAAAATTTAGAAAATATAATAGGAATCAATCTTTTACATATCAAAAAACTCCTTATGTCCCATTTCCTCCTTCAACTTCAAGAAATTATATTTGTGATGAAAATATTTCTTAAAATAATTTATATCAAGATGTGGTAAATCTGATCGAGTGGAAAAACCGAGCGTCCGTGTAAATAGGCTAGTTGTTGTTATTGTCTTCCAACCGTAATACAAAAAACTAAACTTTAACTACACTCTTGCGGAGTATAGTGGCTAGTCTGGGTATCGAATCCTCAAGAAACTAGGACGAGTGAACGTGACAGCAAAGGTAAGACTGTTAACCCTAACTTGACTCTAAAAAGAAATAAAAAGATGATTGAGATGGAAATAACTAATTAACTAAACGCACACTAAATTAAACTACTGCATTAACTATGTGAGCAAAATTAACTAATTAGAAGTGACTTAATAAGAATGAAGGGAAAACAGGTTGGGAATACAATCCCCCAATCCTTAGTAATTACTTAGTAGAATACTAAAATTATAAATTAGAAGTTTGAATGAATCCAATCTTTATAGATCCTAAGCATTACATATATGAGGTTCAATTCCGCATCATATGAAATCAAAGGGAAATATAAAGCGGTGCTAAACAATTTTACGCACATTATATTCTTAAACATCCCAAGTACCTAGGGCAAGAGAGATTAAAAGACCTATAATGATTGTAGAATTATCTTGCACGACTCTTTCAAAATTTAATTTAAATTCTATTTTCTACATATGTAATTTTCATTGGGATGGGTTCATGCATCCCAACCCTAAAAAAAAACTTAGCTAGACATGATTTTATTAAATGAAAAAAAAAAATTCTAAATGTGAAAGAAACCATAGGTCTATTATGCATTGAAAAGAAACTTGAATTGAGAAACAAAATTAAACTACAAGAGCAATTTAAACTTATAATATGGAAGAAATGGAAAGTAAAAATTAGCAATACTTGAATAGAAGAAGAAAATCTGAACTTGAAACTTAAATCTTGAATAGCTCTTGTTCAACTTACAAACTAGGGTTTCTAAATCGTAAGAAAATATGAAATTATATGCCAAAGGGAACTCTCTCTCGTACTCTCTTCATTACTCTAGGGCTTGGCTTTTTATAATATCCAAATATGATTTTTCCAATGCCTCTCCACGTTTTACAACTAATAAAAAGGAATTATACAAGAAATTTCAAGAGTTGAAACTCTTCAGCTTCGAGAATTAATTTCGACTTTGACTTTCTTTCTCCAACTTTAACTTGCCATATCTTTTGATCCAGAACTCCGATTTTACTGCCATTTTTTCCAGTGTTCTTGTAATTTAAAGATTTTCAACTTTGTAGTTTTCCCCACCCCCGGAATATATATGTAAAATTACAAAAATTCCCTTCAACTCCCTGTTTCTTGGTTTCTTTCACGGTTTTGAGTTCTCGTTGGCACTAAATATCTGTAAAACAGTAAGAAATACACGAAACTCGAGGTACTTGTTAAAAAAAGTCATTAGCAATGACATGGCATAAAAACAAATCAATTACGTTGTTCGAGGTACTAAAACTACCAACTTAGGAGGATAAATTCAGAAGAATTTATGCTTAGTCAAATCCCCCTAACTTAGAACTTTGCGTGTCCCGAGAAATGTAAGAGAAATGAGTTGACTTTTGAAATTCCTTGTATTAAAATAAAATTTCACTTTCCCAGGCAAGCGATTGCATTGAGCATATGCAATATGCCTTTAAATCCCTAGGTTACCCTAGTAGGACGAGTTTTGTCTCGTGAGGGTTTGCGGTGAATACACCCACAAAATTCTTTATTGACTTAAATAAATATCAAAATACTTAAAAATTGTACAATTTAAACTTTTCGAAAAATAATCACCATAAGTTTATATTCAAATGTCTCAAATCATAGTGTGTGTGTGCAAAGCCAGAAATTAAACCTCAAATTCCACCGATTGAGCATTACATTACTTTTCGAAAATTCGTTTTGAATCAAATTCTTACGGATGCACTCACAAATAAATCACTCGGATTGTGGTTATTTTCTCTCGGTATGCATGATATAAAGAGTAAATATAATGGACACAAATTCATACATACAAAATTAAATAGAAGGAAATATATGGTGAAAAGATCTCATCATCGGAATACAGTTATTAGGAAACGGGAAACATCATCTTTTAATCACACCATTTTAATATCTTTTATTATCTTTTCATGTCTTAGCTCTCCATGAAGTAATTAATTTCGCCATTCGGACTCGGTTAGGACTTTTCGGGTTAAAAAGTGTAAAGGGTAAAAATGGGAATGGACGGAATGTTCGGAATTGAAAAATGTCCTTATGACGTCCATTAGTGCTTTTTCGGGCATTTGCTTATTTTTCTCTTTCTTTTTCTATTTTCATTTTTTTCTTCTTTTTTTCTTGCTATTTTTCTTTTCTTCTCCCCCCCCCCCCCCCCCCCCCCCCCCTTTTTTTTACTCCTTGGACTTACTTGATGAATTTTCAATTTTTCACAATTTCGAGCTATTTGGGTTTTTCGGGTTAACAAACTAAATGGAAATAATTTATTAGGCTCAAAGTGGGTTGCAAAGGGATAATTCTTTCACAACTTTATTATGGCTAATATTTTTGGGTTAAACAAAAGAGGGCCTACTTCATTGTCCAAATTGCTAATCACATTATCATATGCATGTCGAGATTAATTAAGTTTAGAGATATATTTAGCACGAATTTCAAGACAACATTTCACACATTTCCTATAACCGATCAAAACAAAGGATTGAGATCATCAACGACGTATTAAAACGCTGAAAAGAACTTTGGGTTAATCATAAACTCGGATTGATTTAAAAACTCATAAAAAATTGAAAGGCTCGAAATCTCACCGGGTTTGATCAATCTCCACACTTATTCGTTAAGTCATCAATTTTCTTTCAATTTTCATCTTCGATCAATTTTGGCTTAGTGCATTTTGATTGTTAACAATTTGAGACTTTAAATAGAATAAATGTGATATTTTTAAAAATTTTAAATTCTAATTTTTATTTATTTTGAAGAAAAATATTTTTGGCTTTTTTCAAAAATATTCAATTTTTTTGAAATTTTTGAAATTTTCTAGAAAAACACACTTGGAAAGAACATGTGATCGAATCAATGAATCCAAACAATAAATAGGAGGAATATCACACACCCCCTAACTTAGATGTTGCATTGTCCTCAATACGAATCAAGAACACAACATAAAGAGAGGAAAAGAAAGATATTACCCAAATGGAGCGATCCCTGATGAGTGCGAGTCCATTGAATCTACAAAACATGTTAGAACCAAGCACAATAAAAAGAATAACAAAACTTTATCTAATTACTCTAAACTATAAAAAAAAAGGAAAAAGAAAAAGCTAATTATGTACAACCTACGATTTGAACTTCTAATAAGTTATACACTAGAAGTCGAAAATTTGAGGGTCCACCCAAAATACAATTTGACTTTGAGGGGTAATCAGTGTACCCTCATTAGGATGCATGCCTCCAGAAAAATAAGAATTATGTTTGAGCAACGGAAGGCATGTGTAAGGCGAAAAAAATGGACCATCACCAATTACTATTTTTAAAGGGATGATGGATGAAAAATACAATTGGGATCCAAGAAAAATATAATCCCCTCCCAAAGATTTTTCAAGTAGTCTGGGAAGAGGGGAACACAAAAAGGAAGAATCTATCTTGGAAACCAATTCAAGCAAATATTCCTCGTCGGTAAAAGTTTTAACTATTTCAAAAGTTACAACCAACTTATGGGAATCAAAATTCAATTCATCTCATAATTTTTTTTCCAGTTAGAACGGGAGGTAGTTCACGTGTAAGTGAATAACCCATAAGATGAAGCATCTCAAACAAACATTCTCGTTCAAGAATCAGTTCAACATCCTCAAGACTTTCATCCGATGCTTGTGATGGAGTTAACGGTTCGATAATAGTGGGGACACAAGGAAATGAAGGATCTTCAACCTCAATAGATTTTGAAATATTTATAAGAGGTTAAGATTCAAAAGTACTTGGATCACTCTCAATGATTTCGTCCTCAAAAGTGTTAGGTGAAGCGCAAGTCTCGCCCTCCTTTAAGCTTTCCAGATAAGCATCAATCTCCTTGCTAGTTTCTCTAATTTTCAACTCTATAGCAGCAAGGTCATCAAATTGCTTTTTGCTAATAAGCAAGAGTTCTTCCAAAGTAGGCTTCCTTAGTTCTAGCACCTAGGATTCCTCATTTGTTCAAAAACTTACTTCATCCTCAAAAATATCGAAAGAAAAATCCTCATTGGGCTCAAATAATGCATCAAAATCTTGCTCCCAATAACTATTTTTTTCTTGATATTCTTTTTCAAGTCTTTCTTCTTCAAGAAATTCATTTTGATAAATGTGGATGGCCTTAGCACTGGGCTTGTATGTATGAGACTCAACTTTAGTGATATTGATCCAATGTTCATAAGTCTTGAGCGCCTCCTCCTCACTATTATCATAACAATTAAAGCCACCAAAAGAGTTAAAGTAA
The DNA here is from genome assembly GCA_949130495.1 of Sambucus nigra. NCBI lineage: Eukaryota > Viridiplantae > Streptophyta > Magnoliopsida > Dipsacales > Adoxaceae > Sambucus > Sambucus nigra. Next base: position 406,118,611 of record OX422220.1, read on the forward strand.
GACATTTCAAATTGGGTAATTCAAGAACGTGACACCCATATTTCTGAATTTTTTATTTTTTATTTTTTTAAGGTCAAATTCGGGATTAATCAACCTAACCTAAAGTCTACCTAATTCCCAGGCAACGACGCCATTTTGATCGAGTGGAAAAACTGAGCGTCCGTGTAAATACACTAATCGTTCTTATCGGCTTCCGCTCGCCATACAAAAACCTAAACTTTAACTACACTCTTGTGGAGTATAGTGGCTAGTCTGGGTATCGAATCCTCAAGGAACTAGGACGTGTGAACGTGACGGAAAAGGTAAGACTGTTAACCCTAACTTGACTCTAAAAAGAAATAAAAAGATGATTGAGATGGAAAATAACTAATTAACTAAATGCACACTAAATTAAACTACTGCATTAACTATGTGAGCAAAATTAACTAACTAAGAATGACTTAATAAGAATGAAGGGAAAATAGGTTGGGAATACAATCCCCCAATCCTTAATAATTACTTAGTAGAATACTAAAATTATAAATTAGAAGTTTGAATGAATCCAGTCTTTATAGATCCTAAGCATTACATATATGAGGTTCAATCCCGCATCATATGAAATCAAAGGGAAATATAAAGCGGTGCTAAACAATTTTACGCACATTATATTCTTAAACATCCCAAGTACCTAGGGCAAGAGAGATTAAAAGACCTATAATGATTTGTAGAATTATATTGCACAACTCTTTCAAAATTTTAATTTAAATTCTATTTTCTACATATGTAATTTACATTGGGATGGGTTCATGCATCCCAACCCTAAAAAAAACTTAGCTAGACATGATTTTATTAAATGAAAACAAAATTCTAAATGTGCAAGAAACCATAGGTCTATTATGCATCGAAAAGAAACTTGAATTGAGAAACAAAATTAAACTACAAGAGCAATTTAAACTTACAATATGGAAGAAATGGAAAGTAGAAATTAGCAATACTTGAATAGAAGAAGGAAATGTGAGCTTGAAACTTGAATCTTGAATAACTCTTGTTCAACTTACAAACTAAGGTTTCTAAATCCTAAGAAAATCTGAAATTATATGCCAAAAGGAACTCTCTCTCTTCCTCTCTTCTTTGTAATACCCAAATATGACTTTTCCAATGCCTCTCCACGTTTTACAACTAATAAAAAGGAATTATACAAGAAATTTTAAGAGTTGAAACTCTTCAGCTTTCAGAATTAATTTCAACTTTGACTTTCTTTCTCCAACTTTGACTTGCCATATCTTTTGATCCAGAGCTCCGATTTGATTTCCGTTTTTCCAGTGTTCTAGTAATTTAGAGCTCTTAAACTTTCTAGTTTTCCCCACCTTCAGAATATCTATGTAAAATTACGAAAATTCCCTTCAACTCCCCGTTTCTTGGATCACAAATAAATAAGTAAAACAAATAAGACAAGTGAGATTTTTAAAGTGGCTCGACTTAATGGAAAAGCCTACGTCCACTATTATGTATTGATTAACTGCCTCGATTTGTTTTCCTATACCTTGCAATGAGAGTGTTACAATGTATTTATAGCCCAAGATGGGTGTCAAGGGTCATCATGTGAAAGGATGGAATGCCTTCATTTGTTAGGCATTTACATCAATACATACTGATAATTAAACATAAGACTGCTGGCTCTTCATTGTCTATACTGGTTGGACTCCCTGCTGTTGGTTGGTCTTCCCAGTTGGTTGGTCTCCCTTGTTGGTTTGTCTTCTCTGTTAGTCGGGCTCCCATGTTGGTCGGGGATTTGTATCATGTTGACTTGGACTTGTGCCACATTGGATGACACGTGCTGGTTTATAATTGGTCCACGTAAGGTGGTGAATTTTGGTATCAACAATCTTTAATACCCCCCCCCCCCCAATAAATCGTTGTTACGATATCTTTGAAATTCCAGTCAAGCTAATGTTTTTATAAATTTTAAAAAAGATGCGAAAGTTTTGTATAAGGCTTTTAATTTGAATCCCTATACAAACAAGGTGATTGTACCAATATCATCCTAAATACTATATGAAAATAACTTAGTCGAATTGAGACTAGTACTGAAAAAAAATTCAGTAAAAATACTAATACTTCTCCCCAAGAAATAGTTATTAAAAAATCTTTCATCCAACCTCTTATTGAAATTACTGGCTTTAAGGTGAGTAATAAAAATAATAGGTTTATCACTTAATTATAACAAATTGAGAATAATCTCAAAGGATTAAAGTTAAATACTCCATCCCATCAAGATTTCGAATAAAAAATAAAATCTTTGGTTTCACCTAAAGAAATTCAAAATTTTGAATTTTCCTTTAAACATGAACCAAATTAATGAAATTAATTACATCAATGATAAGCGTATTGTTTTCTATCAAGGACCTAAGAAAAATTATTATCCTTGTCCTACTCCCTGAGATATGCTATTTCAAAGCTTTTATAAAGATCAAAGTACTTTCAGTCGTAAATATATTTATGAATGGAACATTGATGGTATGATTGATTACCAAATATACGAACTTTTATAAAATGATTATGTATTCTACAGTCTGTAAACATAATAATAATTCTGAAAGAAATGTTTCTTATATGATCACCTGTGATTTTACAAGAATTATAAAAAAGATAATAGGAGAATATACTAACCTTAAATCAACAATTAAAAATTATGAATGGTATAAAAATTGTTAAAGATTAAAATACTATCAAGATATTACTCAACTGAATCCAATTTACACATATTACCTGCTATTGTCCATCGTTTTATTGTATCTGCTCAATCTCATCAAGAAAGAAATATATAAGTATTACAAAATCTTAGGTGTCCTACTTTGAGACATTTTAGAGTTACCCAAAGAGGTGAAGTTAACTCTGATCATTGGAAAGTTAAATTCATTGACGGCCTTCCCACCCTTTTTTACTGAAAAGGTTCGTAACAATATTTATATCCCATACCGTAATAATACTTATAGTCGGTTATTTAATGTTGTTATTGAAAATGGCCATGGTCTTTGTAATGATCTTAAACTACAATACCAACTTAAAAAGAATAATTTATTTGGTAAACTGGAGTTAGGAGAATTTTGTGAATAAATTGCTTATAATATTCCTACCTCTTTCCCTAATTCCAGAGAATTCTGAAGATAATCATGAATTTAGAAGAAAACTTTCTTATAAAATAAAAAAGAAATATAAAACTTCATAAATAAAAAATAATTTTAAACCTTCTAAAAAATAGTTTAGAAGAAAACACTCAAATAAATCTAATATATCTGATTCAAAACTCTATAAATATGAAAAAAAATTGGTCATTATACCAATAAATATAAAACTAATAAATAATTAAATAATCTTCAAATAGATGAAGAATTTAAAAAAAAACTAGTTAAGTAGATTATTACTTAATTCCTGTCCTTCTAATTCAGAAGAGAGTTCCTCCGAAGATGAGGATGACTTTAAAAGTTCTTCAAGTAATTCTAGTATTTTCATTAAAGAAAATTATCAATGTAATCAATTACAAAATAAGTGTAATAATTTATGAGCTATTTTAAAAATGAATGGATTAAGCATTAATGTGATAGTTAACAACAATCTATGATTGATGTCATAAATTAGGTGTCTGGTCTAGATGTTAAAATCAAGTTAATTGAAACTTGTTATTTAAATTCTAAAAAAATTAGACGATTTATCACATCCCTGTCCAGCATTATAGCTTCAAAGAAATTCTTAACAGCTTGGAGAATAAACAAGAATCCTCCAAACCTGCTAAGTTAACACATTTAAAACATGATGTTAATAATCTTCAAAATGAGTTAGGACAATTAAAAGACCATATAATATGCAAATTGAGATCTATGATCTTAAGAATGAAATACATTCTTCAAACCCTAAATCTTCAAATATCTTAGTTTTAGCTTACAAGAGTGCAAATATGAACTACATATATGAAGGATTAGTTCCTACTCAATATTTTGATAAAACCACTCATACATTATTTAATGATAGTGGTGATAATATGCATATTCAATATAAGCTTACCAAATTTTATATTCGTAATAATGGTATATATTTATCTAGTACCTTTTTTATCATCATCAATTTGTCCCAACAGGTCATATCAAGCACTCCTTTTTTTAATCTTTAATTATTCCCATGGATAAAATTGATCCTAGTGGTATTTACACTATTGTTAAAGATCACAAAATTATTTTTGATTTTATAAGAAAACCATAAATAAAGAAAATCAATTCTTTAAAAGATAACATCTTCTTCAAAGAAAATTAATTAAATTTTATGCAAAAGGAAATATATTTTTTATTTATAAAACAAAAACTTGAACAACCCATTATTGTGCAAAAAATTAGTGTTATTGAAAATCAATTACTAAATGAAGTTTGCAGTGATATTCCAAATTCCATTCGGAATAAAAAGAAATATATTATTTTCCCTCCTTATGAAGCAAATTTTTATAAAAAATTTACACCAACTAAATCCTGACATAGTCAAATGAAGACTGGATATCTTGAATTATGTAAAAATACAAAAGGTCTTTTAGAGAAAAAAATAATAACTAAAAGTTATTCTCCTTTGAGTTGTACAATTTTTTATATTAATAAAATTGCTGAAAAAGAACGAGATGTTCCTAGACTTGTAATTGATTACAAACCTCTAAATAATATTTTACAATGAATAAGATATCCGATTTCTAATAAAAAGATTTCTTAACATACTTAGTTATGTTGTCATTTTTCTTAAATTTGACTTAAAACTAGGCTATTGGGAAATTTAGATAGCCCCACAAGACAGGTACAAAGCTGCTTTTGTGGTTCTTTTCGATCATTTTCAATGGAATGTTATGCTTTTAGGGCTTAAGAATTCCCCATTTGAATTTTAAAATACCGTGAATGAGGTATTTAATCCATACTCATAATTTTCTATTGTATATATTGATGATATTCTCATCTTTTTTACAATCAATTAATCAACGTATTAAACATATGAGAATTTTAAAGAGATGTAATTAAAAGTAATGGTTTAGTACTATTCTCACCCATAATGAAACTCTTTCAAACTAATGTTAAGTTTCTTGGTCATAATATTGGTGAAGGAAAAATTCTCCGTGTTTATAATTGCTTATAAATTCCTATATGACTTAAAAGAAAAAACTCAAGTCTAAAGATTTCTTGAAAGTCTTAATTACAATGGAGATTATTATAATGATCTTGCACGTGATTCTGCAATCTTGTATACTAGGTTATGGAAGAATACTTCTCCCTAGATTGATGAACACACTAAAATTGTTAGAAAAATAAAGCTTCATGTCAAGAAATTACCTTGCCTTGCTTTAGCTAAACCAGTTTATTTAAAAATTGTTGAAACTGATGCCTCAGATTTTAGTTACGACGACATTCTAAAGCAAATTAATTCTTTAAATTTAAAAGAAGAATTAGTTCATTTTATTTTAGGCACTTAGGAAGATTCTAAGAGAAATTACTCCACATAAAGAAGGAAATTCTTTCTTTTGTAAAAAGTATTTATAAATTTTAAGATGATTTATTAAATTAATTTTTTTACTAAAAATTGACTGTAGTGCTGCAAAATCAATTTTACAAAAAGGTGTTAAACATATTGCTTCTAAGAAAATATTTGGTAGATGATAGGCAAATTTATCTACCTTTAATTTTGATACCGAACATATTAAAGATGAAAATAATTCACTTCCCAATTTCTCTAACCATATAATTTTTATAGAATTAATGAATGGCCCTTTTCGGGATCGTGGAAGAGGTTATTAGAAATCTCACCAGAAACCAGGAAAATAAATATTGATCAATGAAGATCAATATCTTCCTCTATAGGATTATAAAGTATTTATTAGTCTTAGTGCAAAGAAAATGGGAAAGTCAAGTTCTCTGCCTCCTAAAAAATCTAAAATTTCTAAGGGAATTTTATAATCTGAAGCACGAGAATTCATTCCAAATTTAAGAACTTCTGAATTGGTATTAGTCCTTAATGAAAAGGATAAAAAGCTTCTGGCTAATCCATGTAAAATTAAATCCCGTTACTTAGACACACATAATTATACTATGCAATAGGGTAAATATCGAATAGTCTATAAGGCTATCCTTATTGAGACTGAATCTGTTATTATTACCCATAGCAATGAAAATAGTAAAAACTCAAGATCGCTAATTGCTTATAGCAAGGCTATTAAGGAAAAAAATTATTTGTAAGATAATGGGGAATTCACCCATTAAAATCTAAAAATTTGATTTTTCAAATAGAATCTTATAATTATTGGGATTATGTTAAAGCATGGTCTAAAAATCTTTTATTACTAGAACTTTGACCATTGAAGAGTGCGCTTTTTTTCAAATAAAGCAATTATTCAATTAAACACCGTTTTTCAATTAAATCCTAAAACATGCGTCTGGATGATTTATCAATTAAAATAAATATAGCATGTGACACAACATATCAGGAAAATTTCCCGCAGGGCAAAACCATATTATTTTCACTATAATTTGTAAAGAATGGTTACATGGATTATAATGAAAATAAGTGTGACATACGAAAATACCCGTAGGTGTCGGTTCTGATGTCGTCGGTTGGAATCTCCCGCAAGAATTCGAGATGGGCAGTAATGAAGAAGATACCGGCTTCTCAACAAAATACTCCAAATTAGTGTAAATGACCTCTTGAAGGTTTAGAAATGTGCAAATGTAAATGGGAATTAGTTTTATTTTTATAAGTAAACTTAAAAACATAAAAACATCTTTTTAGGAAAACATGGAATGTTTTGAGCCGGATTTTGCTCAACATGCTGCAAAAGCATTTTGACCAGCAAAGAGCGGTAACAGCATTTGGCACAAAAATTGAGGTTTGGCGGCGTCGTTCGAACGACATTAGATGTCGCTCGAACAAGATGTCTATGTCATTCGAACGACAGTGACATCTCATTTGAACGAGCACGCCTTCCAAAAAAGTCTGAATCTGTGTAGAAAAAATTCGACAATTGATAAAAAATAATTTCAGACTTTAAAAAATATTTTCTAAAAAATTCCCAAATATATATGCAAATATAAACAACTCCAATTAATCATTTTACGGATAATGTGTCGTGGAGTTTGTGAAAAACGGTTGAGCAGTACGAAGACGTCGCTTGATGCACCAGTGAAGATGATGGATGCATGGATTCGGATAAAGGCCGTCGTGGATGATCGTGATAACGTGTCGAATGTAGTGGTATCAGACATACAAAATTTGATCTAGGAAAAATAAAAAATTTCTAGATTCTACCCGGACATTTAGAAAATTATGTCCTTACAAATCTCCCCCTATGTCTATGCCGGTACATACATAAAAAAATCCGAATTATGCAAACTCCCAAAACAAATGACATATGCGATAATATCCCCATTATACCCTCGAACTGAGAATACTAAAAGACATATCTTCAATCAAACTACAACATCTTCAAATCTTCAACATTCCAGAAACTCCCAAATCTTTTATCATCATGGTGTGCAATCCAATAGATATCATCTTTGTACCTACACACATGAGATAAAAATAAATACCCATGACACGCTACAGTTTGAAATATAATGATATGCAATAAACCAAAGATCAATTAAGCTTAAGCAAATCATAGATAAATCAACAAGATTTTCTCCCCCATAATTCATTCTCCCCTTTTTTATGATGTCCCCAAATAGACAGATATGAGAAGCATAAATATGGAAAATATCACAAAAAAATGTTCTATTTTTTGAATTTTTTCAAAATTTGTACATAAAATATACACAAAGAATCAAAGATTGTTCTATTTTTGAATTTTTCAAAATTTGTACAAGAATATACAAAAGGAATCACACCATGAAAGAACACAAAAATAACTAACTCGATGATAGCGTAAATGTAGGGGTGTGAACACATTCGATAGGTAAATAGACTCCATCAATCATATGTGCACGATGCATACGTGTACTCCTAAAGAATGAACATAAAAGTATCCTTAGGTGTAAAAACTGTTGAATTTAGATGACATCGTCTTAATCAAATCAACAAATCAAAGTGAAAGTGATTTCCACACCAATAACATCCAAAACTATTTAGCGCTTTTTCAATATTTTCAAGGACGTGCAAACCCGTTTAAATTTTCCAACCAAACTCCCTCAGATATATTTTCTTTTAGAGGTGATAAACTAAATTCTCAAACTTTGGAGAATTTATGGTGAAACCTAATGGGCCATATTTGGCATGAAATGCTTTTTAATGCCTTTAAATTTTTCGGGCTCTTTTAACCTCTTTGAACCCTGGATAACAAAATTTCTCAATTTTTAGGTCCATTTTAACGGTGGCTTTTGCGCAAAGGATAGATAATTACCTTTTGCAGTCCCTCCCCGTTTTTAAAATACCACACCATCTCACAAATCGGTTTTTACAGGCACACCTTTCTTATCAATTTTTATCACGCTTGGTTCGTTTTAAGGACGGGATTGAAGTGAAAAAACCCAACCAAAATGTGATAAGACAAGTACAATAATCAAACAAATCCATGCATGTGTGCAATAAAGGAAATCATGAGTCAAACATGTAGGAAGTAACACATAATTACCTCTTAATGACTCCAAACATTATAAAGCACAAAGATGACAAGATATATTGTCTTAAAACACTATTAAATAGTCACATGAATGAATGGAATGAAATTGTGACTTGGCTATCTTAAATGCTCATCCATAAACGGTGCAAATACAAAATTATTTTTGTTCTTTTCAAAAATAAAAAGAAAATATTTTTGTTCTTTTCTAAGATTTTTATAAAAACAAAATCTTTTTGTTCTTTTCTAAAATTTTTATAAAAATAAAGTCTTTTTGTTCTTTTCTAAAAATTTTATAAAATGCAAAATATTTTTGATCTTTTATTGTTTTTAAAAATATAAAAGTAATAATAATCCACAAGATATAGTCTAGCAATAGGAATCATATGATATAAACCTGACAAAGCATCCTATCCTAGACACGGACCATTCCCTCAATCAACTGTGCAAATTCCTAAAGACTTCCTAAGACACTCAAATCTAAGGGCATCTAAAGGTTTCGTGAAAATATCAGCTAACTGACGGTCGGTGGGAATGTAGCTCAGGGATACGACTTTCTCCTCAACAAGCTGTCGTATAAAGTGCTCGCATATCCTGATGTGCTTTGTGCACAAATGCTGGGCTGGATTGCGAGATATGTGTATCGCGCTCGTGTTATCATAGGAAATGGTCATGGTGTCCTGTGAAATCCCATAATCCTCCAGCATTTGTTTCATCCACAAGAGTTGCGTGCAATAACTCCCGGCGGGGATGTACTCAGCCTTCACAGTGGACAAAGAAATAGAGTTTTGCTTCTTGCTCAACCAGGAGACAAGAGCAGAACCAAAATAAAAACACCTACCAGAAGTGCTCTTACATCCATCTACATCCCTGACCCAATCGGCATCTAAATAGGCGGACAAACGGTCATCGGTATCAAGAGAATACCAAATACCATATGAGAGAGTCCCACTCACGTATTTGATAATAAGTTTTAGAGCAAGTAAGTGTGACTCTTTCGGGGATGCCTGATATCGTGCACAGACTCCAACACTAAAGGCTATGTTGGGACGACCAGCAGTCAAGTAGAGAAGACTACCTATCATACTCCGATACAAGGTTTGCTCTACGTCCTTACCTGGAGTGTCCTTACTAAGCTTGATAGAAGTACTCATAGGTGTACGAGCATGCTTAGCAGAGTCTAAACCAAATTTCTTCACTAGGTCTCTAGCATACTTGGATTGAGAGATGAACATCCCATCCTCTATTTGACGAACCTGGAGACCAAGGAAGAATGTAAGCTCACCTACCATGCTCATCTCAAACTCACTTTTCATCTCCTCCTTAAAGTGGTGAGCATGCTGGGAGCATGTGGATCCAAAGATTATGTCGTCCACATAGACCTGGGCAACCAAAATAGCACCGTCATCTCTCCTGACAAACAATGTCATATCAACTCCCCTTTTCTTAAAGCCACGGGCTAAGAGATAGGAAGTAAGCCTCTCGTACCAAGCACGGGGTGCTTGCTTCAAACCATACAAAGCTTTCCTTAGATAGTATACGTGTTCCGGGTTCATGGGGTTTTCAAACCCTTTTAGTTGAACCACATAAACCTCTTCCTGTAGAATGGCATTTAGATAGGCACTCTTGACATCCATCTGATATAATTTGAAGCACAGATGACATGCGATGGCGAGTAGTAAGCAGATGGACTCAAGCCTCACAACAGGAGCAAATGTCTCCCCAAAGTCTACACCCTCAATCTGTGTGTAGCCTTGAGCGACCAACCTAGCTTTATTTCTGATTATGGTACCATTTTCATCCATTTTATTCTTGAATATCCACTTGGTACCTATCACATTAGTCTCACTAGGTCAGGGGACTAGTTCCCAGAAATTGTTCTTTTTAAACTGAAGCAACTCATCCTGCATAGCAGATATCCAGTGTTCATCCTTGAGTGCTTCTTTGTGATTCTTGGGCTCGACTATGGAGGTGTATCAAAAATGACTAACAATGTTCTCTAGCTGAGCACGAGTCTTGACCCCTAAGGTGGGATCGCGAACAATGGCAGAAGGCTCATGACTCTTTTGAACCCAAGCAGGTGTGTCCCCTATCAAAGGAGTAGGGTCCACAGAGTGTGGGTGAAGGACAAGTAAATCTATGTCAGAAAAGTCCTCATCCTCACATTGAAGGCTAGAATCAATAAACGCAGAAGGTTCATCATCTTGCACGGTGATGTTATTGACTCCATAACCTTGGAGCCCTTCAGATTAAAAACCCGGTATGCTCTACTAATTGATGAATATCCTAACAACATTCTCTCATCGCTCCGGGAGTCAAACTTTCCTAATTGCTCTCTATCCCGTAGGATGCAACATTTACTCCCAAAGACACAGAAATATGAAAGGTTGGGTTTCTTGCCAGTCCACAATTCATAAGGCGTCTTAAGTGTGTGTGGACGTAAGTAGACCCTATTCACCGTATGGCATGCAGTAGACACTGCCTCTGCCAAAATCTCCTAGCAACCTTACGATCTAGAAGCATAGATCTAGCCATTTCTTGAATTTTTCTATTCTTTCTCTCAATAATCCCATTTTGCTGAGGAGTCTTCACAGAAGAAAACTCATATTTGATTCCTAGACTGTCACAGTAAAGATCAACCTTTGCTTCATTAAATTCAGTGCCATTATCACTATGTATCCTGTTAATAGTGACTCCGCGCTGATTTTGCAGGACACGACACTTGGTCGTTAAAAACTCAACAGCATCTGATTTCTCTCTCAGAAAACCAACAATCGAATATTTGGAGAAATCATCTACCATCACAAGGATATACCTCTTACCACCTAGACTCTCAGTACGAGTAGGACCCATAAGATCCACGTTAATTAACTCAAGCACACGGGAGGTGGTAATGGAATGCAACTTCCGGTGGGGACTACGGATTTGTTTTCCCATCTGACAGGGTCCACAAACCGTGGAAGTTGGCTTTCCAAGAGATGGTAAGCCACGTACTAGGTCCTTTTTAGCTAAATGTGTCAAATCTCTTATGTTCACATAACCTAGATGTTGGTGCCACAAATCGATAGGAGTGATCGTGGCGCTGTTGTAGACAAGTGAGGAAGTGGGCAAAATCCTATAACAATTATCTTCGGTCCTCACCCCTTGCACTCAAAGTTTATCGGATTGATTATAGACATTACACACGCCCCAATCAAACTTTAAGGAAAAGTCATCGTCACACGGCTGGCTAATGCTGAGAAGGTTTGCCTTCAAACCTTTGACGTACAAAACATTCTCTAACTTAGGAAATCCTAGTAAAACTACTGTGCCTCGTCTTATAATGCTAGATTTTCTTCCGTCTCCAAAGGTGACTCTTCCATCCTTATAATCCTCCAGGTGGGTAAAAAATGAGGCATCACCTGTCATATGCCTGGAGCAACCACTATCAAAATACCACTGTGAGGTATTATGTGCTTTGAGAGTGACATAAACAACAAGGGCATTTTCGTCTTTCTTAGGAACCCAAGATGTGGTAACCTTTTGTATACCCTTGTTGTTGTTGGTTTTAGCTGGGATGCGAGAAGCATTCACTGATGCTAAAGATATCCATCATAATTACTCCATCAAAGTCTGTGATATGGTAGCTAAAAACTCAACACGCTCTCTCAGATTGGAAAAATCATCAGTATGATGTGGTGGAGCAGTAGTACGTCGTGTCCGACCCAAACTATAGCAAAACTCCCTGAGGTGGCCATTTCTTTTGTAATAAGTACAAAAGAACATAGTATTAGGCGTACCTTGGTTTGATTTTCTTGGTCGAACTCTCCTACGTGGTTTTTGACAATGGCCATATTGAGTCGTAGTAAACTCAGGAATTGGTCCAGGTGAAATTTGGGATGTGGAGGCACCATCATAACCTATTCCTTGCCTATCACTAAAACCTAAAGCGGGGCCGAGGAGCATCTTTCCCATTTTTTCAGATCTGTCCTCGATTCGTACCTTGACTTCCCGTGCTCTCTCAAGATCATGAGTAAGCTGGGTAAAACGGGCTTCAAGTTTCTTTCGAGTTTCCATGGAGGAATGGATCTCACTCGTAAGACTAGACACTTGATTATTCAAGTCCCCTGTCTCTTCTCAAAACCACACTCTCTCTCCAAATAGTCTCTCTCTTTCTCTAAACAAGATTTCTTTCTCAATAAAGGTAGTGTAGGTGGAGGATTCTCTCTCTCTCGCTTCTTCTAAATCTTCTTTTAAAGAGGTGATCCTAAGAACTTGCGCTTTGTTACGCTTTTTGGTTTTAAATGACTCATTATATAACTCAGCATAGGCGCGTTGAAGATTACACTCGCTCTCACTTGCATCATCCTCCCCCTCACTCACATCGTTCTCACTGTCGAGGAGTCCCTGTGAAGTAGCATCCTCATCGTCATGAGGAGAACTAGACGTATGACTAACCATGAATGCAGTGAAGTTAAATTCATGCGGTGACTCGTCTCCAGAGTCCATCGACTCGACCTCACTGTCGTCACTAGGGGTAGCATTTAGGACAACTTATTTTTTTTCTTTTGCAAGTCTATTCAGTCTAGTGGCACACTCAAAAGCTCTATGTCCCTTACCGTCGCACTCATAGCGTCTCTCACCATCTTTGGGAGGGTATTTAAAACCTTTTTCATTTTTCTTATTTTTCTCAAAAATCTTTTTATCTTTGAAATTTTCATTTTTCTTGAATTTTAGAATTTTCTTGAAATTTTTAGCAAATAGGGCCAAATCATCTAAATCACAATCACACTCAGAATTTGACGTTTCTATCTCTCTTTTTCTAAATGATTCAACTCTCTTTCTTGCCAAACCCTCACTTTTTCTAGCTTGGGCATTAAGTGCAATACCCTTATCTTTTGATTTGAAGGTTTTAGGAAACATATCAATTTAATAAGTTTGTAAGTCTCCTACAAGTTCCTCCAATTTAAGCGTGTTTAAATTTCCTATAGAATTTAGCACAGTGGCTTTATTGATAAAACGCTTAGGAAGTGATCGTAGAATCTTTCTAACAACTCTAGCATTAGGAATGTGTTCACCAAGATTAAAAATAGTGTTAACAATATCAGATAACCTAACATAAATTTCATCAAAACATTCAGTCTCAAGTATGGTGATAGTTTCGAATTGAGTTGTTAAATTTTGTAGTTTAGATTCTTTTACATCATTAGTTCCTTCATGGGTGAGTTGCAAATCATCCCATGCCTCTTTTGACGTGGAGCACGTCATAATTCGTCGGAACTCGTCAGGAGTGATGGATCCAAAAATAGTACTTAAACCCTTAGAATTAAAAGATGACCATTTAAAATCTTCTTCAGTCCAATCAGTCACATATTTTAAATTAGTCACGTTATTAGCAGAGACGGAGGGAGGTGTCCACCCTTTTTCTACTAAAATCCAAACACGTTCATCTATGGCTTTTAAGGCAGATTTCATGCAGGCTTTGTAGTAAGCATAGTTTGTCCTGTCAAAAACTGGCATTTTATTATATAATTTCTCCATTGAACACGTCCTTTTTCAAAAATCAATTTTTTTTTTTTAGAAATTGATATCTTAGAAAAAATTTGCGAAAAATTACACGGTATATTGTGTAATTGGCTCTGATACCAATTTGAAGAGTGCGCTTTTGTTCAAATAAAGCAATTATTTAATTAAACACCATTTTTCAATTAAATCCTAAAACATGCGTCTAGATGATCTATCAATTAAAATAAATATAGCATGTGACACAACATATCAGGAAAAATCCCCGCAGGGCAAAACCATCACTACACCAAATCTGCCTAATTGTCACGGTCATTGACCATAACAAGTTGGACTTGTCAAGGTCAATGACCATGACAATTCGGGGCGAGACAAATTTTTTTGTCACGAACGTGTCACGATCATTGACCATGACAAGTTCGTTAGAAATGTCACGGTCATGTCACGGTCATGGCCCGTGACAAGTTTAGTCATGGTTCATAACCGTGACAAAGCCTTGACCGTGACAAGTCCGTGGAAACCATATTTGTCAAGAACTTGTCACGATCAATAACCGTGACGATTCTGGGTAGAATTTAAAAAAAATCTGTTGGGCAGTATGGCCACTGCCACTGCCCAGCAGTATATTTGTACCTGTTATAGCAATGTTGTACCTGTTCAAACATCATATATCCAAACAAACTAAAGATAATGCAAATATATATTCAAAATAGAAACAATATACATGACGATATAATCCAAATATAATTAAAATGTACCAACTTAAAAATAATGTCACTACATGTCTGCGGTAAATGTGAGGAGGTGAGTAGGCCACACAATATACGAATTGATACACCCACTAATATACATCGTGCCGCATTGTTCGCGCAACCACAATAGGGAGTTCTCCTTCCTGGGTATCACATGCCTGACGAGCACTTTGGACTTAATCTCTTGAAGTGCATGTCCATGAACTATTCCACCCTGGATGATATTCGGGTCCCTCAACATATCTTGGACCGTCACCTCCAAACGGGACAGCTTCGCATCATGTGAATCCACCGTTCGAGCCAACCCGGTGTCGCTCGTCTCCAATTCGATGATCCTAGATTTGGCCACCCGCGAGCTCACCCCCCTTGTCCTCCCCTTGCGATCAGAGCCAAGCACGTGGCTGAGTGCGTCTGTGGACAAAGACGCCTTGTCGGCATCAGACTGCGACTCATGCACTTCCTTAAGCTTTGCCTGAAACGACAAAAAGCACATGATTAGTAAAATAAGTAAACTAAAAAATTATAACGTAATTAACAAAAATTAAACTGTCGGATTACTTACAATCGTGGCCACGACGCTCGGTGACACCTCCTTGTCCTTCCCCTTCTTCGTCCGAAGAGGCACATAAGTATCGAGCCTATGTGGCTTACCCCCTGGGCCACTCCCTACCCCTTGAAATAAAATAAAGTAAAATTAGTATCGGTCCCGCAAAGTAAAATAATGAAGAATAATATATTTCTGTAGTTATAGAAAAATTAAATCTTACCTTCATCCTATGCTCCACCTCGGCGTAAGATGTCCGGCCGGAGTAGTGCACGTCCGTCTTTTTTGCCTGATTTTCCCTCCCCGATTGGCGAGATGCCAATTGTCGATCCTCGATCTTAGTGTCAATGAACTTTTGCCATTGTGCCAATGAGATCGGCTCCTTGGGCGGAACGGATCCATGCCATTGGATAATGGACTCTCGTGTTTTCCCAAAGTACCGTGTCCGCATATTTTTCTTCCACGTCTTGTGTTGCTCCCTCAACTGCTCCAAGATGGAATCGCGTAGCTTTGGATCCAAGTTGAATTGTTCCTGTCCAAAAAATACAATGTTAGTTGCGCATAAATATAAATATAAATATAAATATAAATATAAATATAAAATGAAAATGAAATTGAAATTGAAATTGAAATTGAAATTGAAATTGAAATTGAAATTGAAATTGAAATTGAAATTGAAATTGAAATTGAAATTGAAATTGAAATTGAAATTGAAATATAAATATATTACCTGTAGTGCCGCCCAAACATCTAACTTGAGCTCATATGGCACCTCCTTCCAACTCATAAACCCCGGGCCGATGACCGTCTTTAGAAGCTCGAGGGATCTCGCTAATAGCTTCGATTTGTTCTCGATTATAATCCCAAATTTGCCATATTTGGGGAGCCTAGGGGCCAAGGAGCCCTCGTCGCCTCCGCTACCACCGAGCCCAGACGACATCATCATAAACAACATCATCATCTTCGCCTTAATACCTGAAGGAGACATTTGCTGTAAAAAAATGTTATTAGTACAAATAAAAAAAAATGTTATTAGTACACATAGACACACACCCCTACCCCACCCCCCATCCCTTCCCCCACCCCCCTCACCCCACCCACACCACACACACGCACACGTACATGTACACCCCCCACCACCACCACCCCAGCCCCTCCCCCCACCACACACATATATACACTCACATACACACACATATATACACACACATACACACACATATATACACACACCACCACACACATATATACACACACATACACAAACATTAAATAAGAGGTTTTGTTTATTATTATATATATTATATATGCCGGAATAGATGTTATATATTATGTCCGTTCGAATGCCTCAAAATAAAAAATTCCAAAATTATTTTTAAAACTTGTTCCTAGATCCCAATACTTCAAAAGGTAAATACGCAACTCAAAAAAATTCTTCAATACTTCAAAAGGTTTTTAAAACACATTTTATGAAAAAATTCTCTCAATTTGAAAAACATCTTAGTGTGTGCAATTAGTCAATATTATATCAAACTTCTCGAAAGGATATAGTCCTCATATTCAATCATGGAAGGCTCCAATGAGAGATAGTGTATGATCTTCAATCTTTAGTCCTTAAGGTTCATCTGACCTAAACTAGATTCTGTCTCACTCATAACGAACCAAGTCTATTTAAATTGATAGACTCAAACATTTTGAACAATAATGGTTCTTTTGCTTTTGTTTGTTAAATACTAATCTACTAAGAATTTGGCGACATCCACGATGAAAAAAATTGGTAGGAGAAAAATGCTACCAATTTAATGTTTTAATGGTGAAGGAAAGTTCAAAATAACCTGCATTATTAAAAAATAAATATCTTTCAACAGAAAGAATGCATTGATTTCTTTAACTCCAAGAATAAAAATTCTAGAATCACTTAGAAATAAAATTACAATGAATTATTTTTTATCTTTAACCATAGTCAAAATATCGTAATCTTCCCTTTGAAATTAAAATTAGACATAAATATACAAGTACAAATATCTTCAATGTGGAATTAAGTCGATAACACTAATATTCTAAAGTTCATGAACGATATTTAACCTAAGACAAAAGTATAGGTTAAGCAACAACATATTAACATGTGAATTCTCTAATTCAAATGAAAATGAGTTAATGTTTATATACATAATCATCAATATTAATCTAAATTAGCTTATACCCATACAAGGCTAATTTTATATACATAATCATTAATGTTTTGCCTCTAATATAACAACCCCCTATTTTCCACATACTCACCCACCACATACACACACACACACACATACACATATATATACACACACACATATATATACACACAAACATATATATAAATGGAAGAGAGAGAGAGAGAGAGAGAGAGAGAGAGAGAGAGAAATTAACCTGAAACTAGAGAGAGAGAGAGCAGCGTAGAGAGAGAGAGTTGTAAAAAGGAGGGAACGGCGGGGGGGAAAGGGTTTTTGCTGAAGAAGTTGTCACGGTCGTGTCAAGGTCCTTGACCGTGAGAAATATTTAAAGAATTGTCACGGTCATTGACCGTGACAAGTCCGTGACAAGTAAATTTATCACGGACTTGTCACGATCAATGATCGTGATAATTCTTTATCACGGTCGTGTCAAGGTCAATGACTGTGACACAAAACGTGTGTTTTTTGTCATGGTCAATGACCTTGACAAGGGTGGCCGGCTGAAAGGTGATAATTTTGTCATTTTGGTGTAGTGCATATTATTTTCACTATAATTTGTAAAGAACAGTTACATGGATTATAATGAAAATAAGTGTGACATACGAAAATACCCGTAGGTGTCGGTTCCGATGTCGTCGGCTGGAATCTCACGTAAGAATTCCAGATGGACAGCAATGAAGAAGATACCGGCTTCTCCATAAAATACTCCAAATGAGTGTAAATGACCACTTGAAGGTTTAAAAATGTGCAAATGTAAATGGGAATTATTTTTCCTTTTATAAGTAAACTTAAAAACATAAAAACATCTTTTTTAGGAAAACATGGAATGTTTTGAGCCAGATTTTGCTCAACATGCTGCAAAAGCATTTTGACTAGCAAAGAGTGGTGACAGCATTTGGCACAAAAATAGAGGTTCGACGGCGGCGTTTGAAAGACATTAGTTATCGCTCGAATGAGATGTCTATGTCGTTCGAACGACAATGACTCTCGTTTGAACGAGCACGCCTTCCAAAAAAGTCCGAATCTATGTAGAAAAAATTCTGCAATTGATAAAAAATAATTTCAGACTTTAAAATATATTTTCTAAAAAATTCCCAAATATATATGCAAATATAAACAACTCCAATTAATCATTTTACGAATAATGTGTCGTGGCATTTGTGGGAAACGGTTGAGCATTACGAAGATGTAGCTTGATGCACCAGTGAAGATGATGGATGCATGGATTCGGATAAAGGCCGTCGTGGATGATCGTGATGACATGCCCAATGTAGCGGTATCAGACATACAAACTTTGATGTAGGAAAAATAGAAAATTCCAAGATTCTACCTGGACATTTTTAAAATTATGCCCTTACAACCATAAATAGATACGGTTTTTCAAACTTTTCCCTCAGTCAATTAAGGATGAATATCCAGGTTGGGTATTTCAGTGGTGGGACAAATTTGGTCCCAATATTTAAATCTTTCCTAAAGAAATTTCTAGAGGAAAACTTTTTCTTCCTTGGACACAATTTTAGAAAGGAGAGGATCAATATAAACAAACCTATATTAAAAAGAAATGCAAAAATATACTTATAAAAAGTTTGTCAAAAAACTTATACAAATTAGAGAAGAGATGACTTAAGAAAGAGGGAGAAGTGAAAGATGTTATGCTAAAGCAAGGATTCAACCATTTTTTTATACACAAAATTGGAATAAATTATTCCAGAAGCAATGGGCATAAGCCCTACCACTAATTGTCTTTTATCGTTAGGCATCGGGTGGTTGCATTATTGCTGCCCGAACTGCATAATTTCTTAATCGGATAAAGCTTTGTTGAAAAATTAGTACGCATGGGGTCAATAGGACCCATACTAATTCAAATTAAATTATCATTAGATGGATGTGAAAGTTTTCATTAGTATTCTTAGTAGGAAATACAACTTCATAAGATGCATAAAACGACCATAGTAGGCTTAGTAAGGTTCACACTATTGCAAATATCACTAAGATCAACAATAGGATTTCGAGATTCACCAGCAAGGCAAAATAACGAATTCTCTGTATTCTTAATCGATGACATGGATGTATCATCATCCGACGGAAAAGGAATATGATTAATCTCCTCAGATGGAGAAGGTAAATAATCAGTGAAAAAATCCATAATAAATTTTTTTTTCATATGGTCCATCACTTTTTGAAGTAATTATTGTTCAAAGAGATTATAAAACTGCTTTCTAATCATAAATTTCAAATTCTTAATTGGATTTGTACAAGGAAACATTTTCTCGGCTGCTGGAGGAGATTATTCCTTTTCAGTCATATAATATTTTAGGTTCTCCTTTATTGAAGTGATGATTTTAATATTATTAATACCAACCTACCTTTTGAAGGCAAAATTTCTCTCTAGAAGTTTAATTGTATGAATTTAAATTGAGATCTCCGAAATTTTAATTTTGAAAATTAAAATTATAAATTTTTTTTAATTTTTTTTAAAAATCAAGATATTTAATAATTTAATAAATAAATTTGAAACTTACCAAGGATTCAAATTTGGTTTTTTAGAATTTAATAAATATTTATTTTTCAAAACTCTCAAAGTTTTAAATACTAAGTGGGAGAGGGGTTTCAACATAAATCCCACGATCTCCATCTTCCTCGTGTCAGTTATGCTTTCCCCCAGATGGAATTAATTCGGGTATCGAATATTCATTAAAACTCTTCAGTCATAACTATGGGAATTAAAATGTGAGTGAGTTCGATTCCTCCCCCCCCCCCCCCCCCCTCTCCCGCGCGGTGAAGTCTATCACGAGCGAGTTATGTTTCAAGGAGTGAAACAATGATATACAATTGGACACAACTTTTAGTATCCTCCCTCAAGGAGTCACTGTTATTAGATGTGGGACCAAAAGTCTCCCGCCATTCATTACGTTGTTCAGAGGGTCCTAAACTATCCGGGAGCATAATTAAAGGTCAAAGTCTATTTGGTTTAAGGTGGGGTGATTTAAGCTCCCCGCGAGAATCTCATATCATAATGGATCTAAGATGTTCAATGAGATTAATTTTTAAAATTGGTGGTTGATGGATGCCACTTTAAAATTTAATTGAATTAATTCTTGTGTTTCATAATTAAAGATTAATTTTCTCAATGATCCTAAGATTTCAAAAATGAATTCAACTCTTTCTCACTATTTTAGTATTAAAGGTTTTAATAAAAATAAGTTTGAAGGAGTAAAAATATTATTGGGCATTATTCTAACAAAAGGGAATAATAAATTATTTTTACCTATAATTCTCGTCAATATTTTAAAATTGTGATGTGATTAATTTCTCGCATAAGTTAGGCACGCCCCCACCACAGATTGTTTTAATCACATATGATGTGGCGCGAACGAAGTGTTCATGTAAGGAAACTATCGTTGTTTTAGGTTCGCTGCCAATATACAAAAGCCTAAACTACAACTACACTTGCGATACAAGTATAGCGGTAAGTCGGATATCGTAAGAAATCCACATGGAATATTGTATAGATTTTAATGGTTAATTACTTCTAAAATAAAATTGTAAAAGGTGATAGGTAGCTTAAGATGAAAAAGGAAAAAGAAAAGTTAAAACTAAATTACAACTAATTAAAGTGAGAGTCGGGATCGCATTCCCGCCCCGGGATAAACAACGGATAGTTAGAATTTCGGTTCGAAAGCTATTTAACTGATCATTTCAATTAAACATAAGCATTACACTATACGGAATTCAATCCAAAGTTGCGAGATTAAAAATTTAACAGAAAATGATCACACGCAAATTAAATTCGGATTGTCGCTATTAACACTAACGTTGCATGAAAAAGAAAGTTAAATGCATAACAATCCGGCTTTGATACCCGAGGTTTCAATCAAACGCAATTTTATACAAAACCCAACTTTCAGAGCTCAATACTACTTAATGGCGGAAATGCAACCCCAACCCGTAATCTACGGGCTAGACATGGAATTAGACTAATTTAAACAACAATTAAACTAAGGAAATAAGAAATTAATACACTAAAACAAGTTGTCTAGGCATGGAAATGTAAATACATAAAGGAAATAAGCTAAAACAAGTTAAAGCAGAAGGTGAATAGTAATAAACAATACTTACATAAACATGGGCAAAAACCCAAGATGGGAGGAGGGCCAAAGAGCTCCTAAAACAAACCCTAAAACTTATATAAAATGAAAGATTCAATTCTCAAAATGAGGAGAAATCAATTTATACATAAACCCTAAGTGGCAAACTTGTAAATAAGAAAGCTGAAAGTAGGGGACCGAATCGATTCGGTGCCAATTCGAATCGATTCGGTAAGGATAAATCTTGAAGGACAATAGGCCAAATCGATTCGGTAGAAATAAAATCGATTCGAAATTCAATAACTGGTGCATTGTCTCATAGTTAATCGATTCGGAAGAGACCGAATCGATTCAGCTATTGACGCGACTAAGAATGTGTCTCAGAAATGCGTAATCTCTAGGCTTAAGTGCAAGCCTGTCGCTCAAGTAATAATCCGATAAGTTGGGTATCGATCCTCAGGGAAATAGGACAATGGAATTGTAACGATGTTGGATAAACCAAGAAATCCTAACTCTGACTCGAAAAAGAAAAGAAAAAATGATTTGTTTTGAGATTTGGCTACAACTAAATGCAATTTTGAAAATAATTAACTAATGAAATTAGGAAAGAAATGAAACTACTCTAAATTACCAAAAATACTGACGATGAATGATTTAAAACTCGGACTATATGATGAAGAAAAACAGGACGGGAATATAATCCATCAACCCTAGTGTATTGATGGTATAAAACTAATCATAAATTTAAGTGATGAATTAGACCCAGACTTTAGTACTCCCAAGCATTACGTATATGAGGTTCAAGCCCGCACCATAAGAAATCAGAGGACGAGTAAAGCGGTAACGCGCGATAGCAACACTCGCATTGCATTCTAAAGCATCCCGATTACCCTGAAGCAAACGAGATCCAAAGATCTACAATGGTTGTGATGCTACGCAATACGGTCATAATAAATCATTAAATTTAGAGAATTAATTTTATACACATGCAACTACCACATCGGGTTGGGTTCATGCATCCCGACCCTTAAAAGTTTAGCCTACCATGATAAAATTAGTGAAAAAGATTGTTCAATTGCAGGAAATCATGATTAAACTAAGGGAGAATTGAATAATGATGTAGAGGGAAGATTAGACAGAAGAAAGTAATCAACTAACTTACCAAAGCACTGAAAGCATCAACTAAAATTACTTGTAATCACATAAATCTGAACAAACTTCAATCTTGGAATTAAAATTGCAATAGATCTTTAAACTAGGGTTTTGTAGCAGCGTTTTCTCTCTAACTACCTCTAAAAATTTTAACTAAAAAGGAAAAGGGAAAATTAGATGAATTTTCCGCCCCTTAAAATGATAATAAATCGGGTTTAAATATCCTACAAGACTCCAAGAGTTTTAGCTTAATCAGGACTCTCTATTGGAGGAGGAGTAAGAAAACAAAACTGCGACAATCGGACCGGTCCGGTCCTCCTTCGATTCGGTTCGATTCGGCTTGGATCCGAATCGGTTCTTTTTTTTATGCAAGAAGCGGTTTGATCCGAATCGGTTCATTTAATTTCCATCAACTTCGATCTGTCTTTGGTCTGGGGTTCACTGGAACTTTGTATTTCGGATCGGTCCGATCCGGATCGATTCGATTCTGCTTTGACTTTTTCTTCTATCTTTAACTGCTCATAACTTTCACACCGGGACTCCGATTGAGGTATCGTTTCTTCCAGTGTTCTTGTAACCTTGATATCTTCAACTTTTCTTTAGATGCCTCATCTGAATTTTGGTGTGAAAGTTATAACTTTTCCCTTTTGACTTTCCTACTTTTCTTTCTCTATTCTCCCGATTTCTTTCTTTTTTTATTGACATCAAATACTTGTAAAATTAGTACGAAATACCAGAAACTCGGGGTACTCGTTAGAATAAGTCAGTAGCAATATTATGAGATAAAATCAAATCGATTACGTTGTTCGAGGTGCTAAAAGTAACTAAATTAAAGGGATAAATTTGGAAGAATTTATGCCTAATCAAATCCCCCTAACTTAGAACTTTGCGCGTCCCGAGCAATGTAAAAGAATCCTAGCAAGGCTCAACTCTTGAAAATCATTTTATTGGGATAGAATACCTTTTTCAGGGGCAAGCGATTGCATTTAGCGTATGCAACAAGCCTTTAAACCCCTAGGTTACCCTAGTAGGACGAGTTGTGTCTCGCGAGGGTTTGCAGAGAATATACCCACAAAATTCGACTCAAAGAAACTTCAAAATACGCAAAAATGGTATAATTCAAACTTTCCCAGAAAATAATCATCATCAAGTCATGTTCAAGAGTCTCAAATCATAGTGCGTGTGTGCGGAGCCAGAAATTTAACTGCAGATTTCCACCGATTGACCATTACGTTACTTATCCAAAAATTCGCTCTGATTTCAAAATCTCACGTGATGCTCTCATAAACGAATTACTCTAAATGTGGCTATTCTCTCGGTATGCGTGATATAAAGAGTAAATATATTGGAACCAAGTTTACGCACACAAGAAGAAAGACGTAAATTTTATAGTGATTGGATCTCATCAACGAAATACGGTTTGAAACAAGCTGCCATATTCGACTTGCGACATCATGGCAGCCAAACCTTTGTTCCACCCTTTATCCCATCCAGCGCTGAAAGATTTCTTCACAGCCAATTTCCTCTTTGTCTTCTCCGAGGAAAGCTTCTTGGAAAGAAGATTGTCAGTAGCCTTCAGTTTATTCTCAACTTCCTCCTTCTGACGACTTACTTCCCGAAGTCGACCTAACTTTTCCTCAGAAGCCTTGAGTTTATCTTCAAACTCCTCAGCATTTTTGAGCTTCCCTTCGAGCTCTTTATTCTTCTTCACCAAATCATTCATTTTTTTCTCCAACCCTTTGGAGACCTCAATAACCTGAGCCTTCTCCTGCTCAGTCGAAGAAAGCATTTTCTCCCAAACTACCTTATCATCATCATATTTCTGACGAGAGTCTTTCAGAGACTGCGCCAGACCTACCAAAGCTTCCTCTACACCAGACGAGGAGCTTGAAGCTTTAATAGCTTCATCTTTCTTTAAAATTGTATTAAAACAGCTCACCAACTGTCAAAAGAAAATGAAAGCAAGTTAGTGCACAGATACAAAAAGGAAAGAATGAAAATTTAAGACTATAGGACTTACAGAAGAAATGTGACGAGCTGCTCCCAAGAAAGGTTTTCTTCAATACCTTGGATCTCGGGAATGATCCAAGTCTTCACCGAGCTCATAGCAGAGCTCAGGGGAACAAAAGTGGGAACTCCACTAGTCGGGGGCTGAGAGACGGTTTCAGCCAAATTGATAGAGGAGCTTTTCTTCAGCCTCCTCAGAGGAGCATCAACCTTCTCGACTAACGATGTAGTCTTAGTCGGAGAAATGATAATCACCTCACTTGGAGCAGCAACTTTGCTCGGGGCCACTGGGGGCTTCTCGACCACCTTCACAGGAGAAGCTGAGGGAGGTGCATCAATTTTCTTTGTACCTTCTCCTAGGACATCAAGCTTACTTCTTTTTTCCTCTCCAGAACCAGAGGCAGGTTTCTCAAAAAGGGTAGGAGGTATTCTTTTCTTCATCCTTTCACTCAAAGGAATGTGTGACTCAGGTGAAGAACTTGTAGAGGCTGGTATGGGTTCTGCGTCGCTTATCACCGGACGAGCAGTAAAAGAGGAGGTGTAACTCTTGTACTGCAGAAAATATGAAGCTGACCTAATATGCTCATCAGCAACAGTCTGATGCAAACTCCAGATAAGTTTTAAGTGCCTTATATTAACGTCTGCCTCTTTTGGACACTTTCTTTTGTTGTCAACTGCAAATAAATCAAAATTAAAATATGAGTGGCACATTTTATCAAACACAAAGGAAGCATAATTTTGAAAATAAAATAAAATAAAAACAACCTATCCCATTGCCATAAGGAGGGCATTTGGGACCCTGGTAAACATCATCTCCAGTTAATGGAGGGTGTTGCCAATTTTTCATAACAACCCCATGCTCAAAGTAGTCCCTATTGGCATTTGGGAGATTGACTACTAAAACTCTATTTAGAAACCTAATTTTAAATAAAAAGTTTTATCACCCACGGCCCATTTATAACAAAATATGATTTCAGGAATTCCTATACTGGTTCCATGAATTTGATTTAATCTATAAACACTGTTAACTATTCTCCATGTGTTGGGGGCTATTCGTGCAGGAACCACGTCAAAGTATTGACAGAATTCCAGACATAGAGGGTTTGGGGGAAAAGAAAAGTCACACTCAGCAACGAAGAGACTGGGGAACCAATGTCCCTCAGCCAAACGAAAATAGTCTGAAGGCTCAGAAAGCTCTTCCAAAATAACCCATGAGGGAATGGAGAAATCAGAGCGAAACTTATCAATTGATTCTACAGGATAAACCATGATGAAATAAGGAAATCAAAGAGAAAGAAGAAAATCTTACAGGAAAGGGATGAGTCTGTTAACAACAAATGATGGAAGAGATGAACGCACAGGAGAGAGAGAGATGATGGAAAACTCAAACAGAAAAATTTGAAAAAGTAGAAGACGGTGGGATTTTCTGCAACATTTAAATACTTTGCCTTGGGAAAGGATAAAAGTAATGATTACAAAAAGAGCCGGTTATGTTATCGGCGGCTAAACAGACAAAAGGGGCGCGGGAATCGAAGCGGTTAGAAAAATTCAAAAAAGACCGATTCTACGAATTTGGAAGAAGAAATAAATACAAGAGGAAATACTCCTAAATTTCAGGATAACCATTTAAAACCGCCATATATTGAGAAAGAATGTTCCAAACTCCTCAAATTTAGAACGATGAAACATTGGGGGCTTCTGTTGATACCAAATTTAGTCTGTTGACATGGCTCAATTTGGTGAAGACACGTGGCAATCTACATGGCAACAATAAACACTTACGAACAACACCTCGACTCCGAGGAACCATACTGCAATGAGGAACTCTGCTTCCCCGATCAACTCAGACGCTCCGACCAACGAGAACTCTCCGAGAAACTTTTGAGCACCGAGGAAGTTTTGAGTACCGAGGAACTTAGGCGGTCCGAGGAGCTTAGGCGGTCCGAGGTGCACCTCGAACAAAGCATTAATAGCAGGATAACCCAACAGTTTGACTGCTCATTAAATGCTTATTATCATACAGATGTATACATTTAAGAGGCATTTAATATATTACCCTTTCACATTACATCCTTAGGGCTATAAATACATTGTACTATCCTCATTGTAAGGGGACGGGAATTTCTTGAGAAAACTTGTAATCGAGAATTCCCAAACAGTCAGCAATAACAAAAACA
Organism: Sambucus nigra; assembly: GCA_949130495.1. NCBI lineage: Eukaryota > Viridiplantae > Streptophyta > Magnoliopsida > Dipsacales > Adoxaceae > Sambucus > Sambucus nigra. Next base: position 406,145,654 of record OX422220.1, read on the forward strand.
GTGGACGTAGGCCATTCTTATAAGGCTGAACCACTTTAAAAGTTCTTTGTCTCATTTTATTTATCTGTGATTAAATAATTAGATATCATCTAATTTTTTACATCAACAGTAACATTGCCTCTTATACATATGTTTAATCTTTTTTGTTTTTATCTTTTTGTGTTTTAGCTCTCCACGCGGTAACCAATTTCGCAATTTTGGACTCGGTTAGGACTTTTTCGGGTTACAGGTATATTGGGAAAATGAAAATGATAGGGAAGGCTAGAATTGGAAAGTGTTCTTATGATGTCCATTTGTGCTTTTTCCTGGCTATTGCTCATTTTCTTTTCTTTTTCTCTATTTTTTCTTCTATTTTTCACTTCTTTTCTTTTCTTGCGATTTTTGTTGAGCATTTCTATTTTTTTCTTGCCCCTTTTTATGCACTTTTCGGACTTAAATTCTAGGATTATCCATTTTTTACAATTTCGGGCTATTTGGGGTTTTTCTGGTCGTCAAACGAAAGGGAAAAATTTATTCGGCTCAATTTGGGTTACGAAAGGGGTAATTTTTTTTTCACTACTTTTTCTAGCCAATATTTTTGGGTGACAAACGAGGGCCTACTTCATTGTCCAAAATACTAATTGCGTTACCATATGCGTTTTGAGATGAATTTCATTTAGAGATTTCTTTGGCACATTTTTCAAGGCAATATCACACACATTTTCTATAACCGATCAAAATGAAAGGATTGAGATTCTCGACGACTTTTTAGACGCTGAAAAGAACTTTGAGTTAACTATTAACTCGGATTGATTTATAATTTTCAGAAAGATGAAAGGCTCGAATCTCACCGGGGTTGTTAATCTCCACATTTATTTGTTAAGTCGCCTACGTTCGAACAATTTCCATCTTTGGTCAATTTCGACTTTGTGTATTATGTTTTTACAATTTCAGACTTTAAACCGAATTTGAATGATATTTTTGAAAAATTTGAATTCCAATTTTTTATTTATTTTGAACAAAAATATCTTTGGGTTTTTCAAAATTTTATGATTTTTTTGAAATTTCTGGGCATTTTTTAACATTTGTGAAGTTTTAGAAATAAGCACTTGTCACCCCCCTAACTTAGACTTTTGCATTGTCCTCAAGCGAAAAGGACTAGAAGCTAAACAAGGCAAAATAAGAAGTGCGATAAATAAAACAAACAAATGGAGAAAATGCAGACTGTTTTATATAAGGACTGTGGTACAATAAAAGGAAAGAGCATACAACCATGTGATCAAGTCAAACAACTAAAAACTGACACCTAAACCAATAAAGCTTCACTGAGGCGGTGGGTGGGAAGAGTTGCGCGCGTCGGGGCCATAATGGTCATGAAAATAAGATGGCAATGGCTCGTTTGGATCCCCCTAGCGTCTGTACAAGTCCGCTTGGAAACAAAACTACATATTTGTATCGCATGGGTAGTCGGTCATAAAGTCGCTAAATTTCGTCTCGAGGGTCGAGATTCTATTAGTGAGCTCGCCACCCGCCCATTCGAAATAGGGGTCATCTTCTTCTTTGGCCGACTCTTCATCAACACCCACTTCTCCTATCTCCACGTCGGCACCTGCCTCTTCCTCTTCCTCACTCGAGGCATCATCGGCCTCGTCATCACTTCCACGCCTCGCTCGAAGGATGGCTAGTTGTTTGGTGCTCTGAGTGCAGGTTCCTTGTCCAAAGGGATCGGGGAGGCAAGTACGGTCTAGTATGGAAGTGGTGTTGTCCCTTTCTCATCCATGGCTGCAACGATAATGTTAGTGTATAGGTGTGCGAGCCAAGTGAATTGAAGTGTTGGGATCGAAGAGGTGGTATGTCAACGTGGCTTGACGGGGACGCATTGTGAAATCGTTGGAAGTTTGCAAAATGTTAGCACACACAATTTGGAATGTGAGGCATGCTGTCTCGTTAAGTCGACTAACAGGGAAAGTCTCCCCCCTCCAAGCAATGCCGGGTGCAATTCGCTTCATAATCAGGTCCTTGGCTACCGGGAGGACATTATTTGGGTATGTATAGTCTTGAAGATCTGTAGAGCCATATTCGCCCAACTTAGAAGTGAGAATGTCAAAAGAGAAAGGAATGACAGTACCATCGACATAGGCTTGAGACTCGAATTGGCCCGTCCGAACAAGGGATCCATAGAAAGAGCGTACCTCGACGGTCCAAACTGCTTCGTATGGTTCATTAAAGAAATGGCACCAACGCCTAGGCATGAAGAGGGCGGTGATGGAATTGGGCAGCGCTGTCCATTGGACTACTCGCTCCATGTGAAGTTTGCGATCCGGACCAAAGAAACGGTTGCACCAATGCTCCTCTTGGCGGGAGCAAAAATCAACATGGCCGGAGGGTAAAATTTTAGTTGAGTCGTATTTGATGGGGGCAGCTCTTTGGGCCATTATAACAAGGAGAGGATGCTGGAAAAATAGGTAGAGAGAAGAGAGAAGTGATGCAGTTAAAGGTGTGGAGAAAAAAATGGAGGATTTGGGTGTGTATTTATAGGTGAGGAGTGTGGTAAGGGTTTGGAAATGGAGGGAAAGAGTTTGGAGGGAAAAGGGAATGTATTTGGGAGGGAAAGTGAAGGGGGGAAGTGGTTAGACGAATTTAGAGGGAAGGAAATGGATTGGGGGGGAAGGGGGTGTACCTAGGGAAGGAGGAAAGATTGCAGAAAATCGGACCGATCCGTCTATTTCAGGACCGGACCGGACCGATCCGGTCGACTGTAAAAGAAATGAACCGATCTGGGACGGACCTGTCCGGCTCAAAAATAAAAGGACCGATCCGGTTCTTGCACTGAGTAGGATTTCTCCCCCTAACTTAAATGCGATTGCTCTCTCCAAAAAATTTCGGCACTCAACAATACTTCCTATCAATTTGGACTCAACACCCTCTCGATACCTATGGTCAAAGCAACTTGACTCGTTTTCTCGAAACATGTGAATGCTCCAACCTTATTGTATCCTAATCTTATGGACTCTCATCTATTATACACAAGAATTCACCCCATACACATCGGGGGTTTAACAACCTCACTGTAGTAGCTCATACAGCCCCATAAATGGGGTTCGACAACCAAACGGTGTCGAATTCTTCCACACACGCCTCTAGATATGGATTTAGGTGTTGTCCATTTACTTTGAATGTATTTCCTCCTTTTAAATCATCTAACTCAATAGCTCCATGCGGAAATACATTCTTTACAACAAACGGGCCAAACCATCGTGATTGTAACTTGCCCAGAAAAAAATGAAATCGAGAGTTATAGAGAATCACTTTTTATCCAGGAAGAAACTCTTTGCGTCGAATGATGTTATCGTGAGCGAGTTTCATCCTTTCCTTGGAAATTTTTGCGTTCTCATACGCATCATTGCGTATCTCTTCTAGCTCATTCAATTGAAGCTTGCGAGCTTCACTGGCTTTATCTATGTCATAATTCAACTTCTTAATCGCCCAATATGCCTTATGTTCTAATTCAACGAGAAGATATCAAGGTTTTCCATACACAAAGCGGAAAGGGGACATCCCGAGTGGATTTTTGTATGCGGTACAATAGGCCCATAGTGAATCGTTCAATCGAAGGGACCAATCTTTTCGGTTAGGATCGACTGTTTTCTCTAGGATATTCTTGATTTCTCGATTCACTAGTTCATCCTGCCCATTCTTTTATGGGTGATAAGTCATTCCAACCTTGTGAACGACGTCATACTTTCTCATGAGCTTCTCGAATGGCCTATTGCAAAAGTGCGTGCCATTATCACTAATTATCGCTTTCGGAGCACCGAAGCGGGAAAGTATGTGTTTCTGTAAGAACTTAATCACCACTTTGTTGTCATTTATCTTGGTAGCTATAGCTTACACCCATTTTGAAACGTAGTTGACCGCGACAAGGATGTATAGGAAACAAAATAAAAGGAGGAAAAGGTCCCATGAAGTCAATACCCCAGCAGTCGAAGATCTCAATAATGAGTATCGGGGTTAATGGCATCATGTCTCGTCGAGTAATCGCTCCCATCCTTTGACACCTATTGCAAGATTTGCAATAATTATTCACATCCCGAAATATTATGGTCCAATAGAGGCCGCATTGAAGGATCTTAACGACCGTCTTTTTCGTCAAAATGTGACCTCCACATGCTTCCGCATGACATAATTGGATAACTTTTGGGATCTCGTCATCCGGTACACATCTTCGGATGATTTGGTCGGCGTAATATTTAAATAGGAAAGGATCGTCATAGAAAAACATGTGCGACCAAGTAATAAACCTCTTCTCATCTTGCGGTGTCCAATCTGGAGGGATGGCTCCCGTGATAAGGTAGTTCACTATATCCGCAAACCAGGTCAAAGAAGATGTGGCAAAGAGTTGCTCATCCGAAAAGTATTCATCTATGGGTATGGGATCACTAGGTACGACGGAAGAAAGCCAAGATAAGTGGTCGGCAATGACGTTTTCTACTCCTTTCTTATCTTTAATGGAGAGATTAAACTCTTATAGCAGTAGGATCCACCTTATGAGGCGCGACTTTTCATCTTTCTTTGCAAGTAGGTATTTCAATTCCGCATGGTCGATGAAGCAAGTGACGGGAGAACCAATAAGGTAGGACCAAAATCTGTCAAAGGCAAAGACTATCGCTAGCAACTCCTTCTCTGTGGTGGAGTAATTGAGTTGTGGTCTGGTAAGAGTTCGGCTAGCGTAGTATATGACATGAGCCTGTTTGTCTTTTCTTTGGCCCAAAACAGCCCCTATCGCATAATTGCTAGCATCACACATGAGTTCGAATGGTAAAGACCAATCCGGAACTTGCATGATGGGATCGGACACAAGCATGGTTTTTAGGTTTTCAAAAGCTCTATAGAATTCTTCTGTCCACTCAAATGGGGTGTCCTTCATGAGTAGGTTTCTTAAGGGTCTAGCGATGGCGCTAAAGTCCTTAATGAACCTTCGATAAAACCCCGCGTGGCCCAAGAAGGAGCGCACATCTTTGAGCAATTTTGGTGGGGGTAGATTGGCTATGACATCTATCTTAGTTCTATCAACTTCTATCCCCTTGGATGAAACTATGTGGCCAAGAACTATTCCCTCAGTTACCATAAAATGGCATTTCTCCCAATTTAGCACTAAGTTCTTTTCCACACACCGAACAAGTACTTTTTCCAGCTTTGCTAAACAAAAATCAAAAGAGGTGCCAAAAATACTGAAATCGTCCATGAACACTTCAAGTCCTCTCTCGACCATGTCACTAAATAGGCTCAACATGCACCTTTGAAAATTCACGGGTGCATTACACAAGCCGAATGGCATACGTTTATAGGCAAACGTAGGCATGTGAAAGTCGTTCTCTCCTGGTCAAGTACATCTACCTCAATTTGGTTATATCCGGAATAACCATCAAGGAAGCAATAGTAAGGGTGGCCCACTACTCTCTCAAGCATCTGATCAATAAATGGTAAGGGGAAATGGTCTTTCCTAGTTCTCGCATTGAGTTTCCGATAATCAATGCAAACGCGCCACCCGGTGGTGGTACGTTGGGGAACTATCTCTCCCTTAGCATTCTCAATAACTGTCATGCCCGACTTCTTTGGGACAACTTGAATAGGGCTCACCCACTTTCTATCCAAGATTGGGTAGATACTCTCGGCATCCAATAGCTTAATTATTTCGGTCCTCACCACTTCTTTCATATTGGGATTTAGCCTTCTTTGCATTTCTCTCGACGGCTTGACATCCTCTTCGAGATGGATCTTGTGGGTGAAAATCAAAGGACTTATCCCTTTCAAATCAGCAATGCACCAACCAAAAGCACGTTGGTGCTTCCTCAGAATCTTTAATAGTTTACCCTCCTGCTCTTCATCTGGGCTAGAGGAGATAACAACAGGAAATGGTTCGTCCTCTCCTAGGTATGCATATTTAATATGGGAGAGTAGTTTTTGCAATTCTAGGGTCAGAAATTTTTTGATGGAAGGAACCATGTGTGCCTCTCTTGGTGGTAACTCCTCGAATCGAGAAACCCAATTTACATATCTTGCGTCCTTGTCTGATGCTTTAAGTAACTCTCTCAACTCCTCAACCTCCCTTTCGAATTCGGTGCACGTATCTTCACTCGCGTATCTCGACACTAAACAGGTCCCTAGGGCATCTCCACAATAATTTTCCTCAAAATACTCCTCTACGATCTCGTCTATTAAACTCACCGCGTGAAGATCATCTTCTTTCCCCGTATGTTGGCCGATATGGAAGATGTTAGTCTTTAAAGTCATGTTCCCAAAAGTGAGTTGTATTTGCCCATTTCGAGTATTGATGATCGCGTTAGCCGTAGCTAAGAATGGGCACCCAAGAATGATGGGAACATGATTACTTGAGGCGAAGGAGGGCTCCGTGTCCCAAATGAGAAAGTCTACCGAGAAGTAGAAAGTGCCAACTTTGACGATCACGTCCTTAACTATACCTCTTGGGATCTTCACGGTTCGATCCGCTAATTAGAGAGTGATCTTTGTGGGCTTGAGGTCGCCCAAATCAAGTTGCCTATATATGGCCTAAGGGAGAATATTGACACTTTCTCCCAAGTCAAGTAAGGCTTTTTCGATTTTATTTTCTCCAACGATGCAGGAAATGGTGGGTGCACCGGGATCTTTGAATTTTGGCGGGAGATCATTAAGTAGGATGGAGCTCACGTTCTGTGCTAGAAATACATTTTTCTTTACCTTCATCTTCCTCTTCATTGTTAACAAGTCTTTGACAACTGATTAAGGGTGAAAAGTAGCGTCGCTCCAAAACGCTAATCGTTGGATTCGTTTCACCGCATTAATACAAAAACCTAAATTACGACTGCACTTGCGATACAAGTATAGCGGTAAGTCGGGTATCAAAAATCCACAGAGACGAGTTGCTAGAATTTATAGGATTTAATACTCCTAAAATAAAAGTGTAAAAGGTGATAGGTTGGAAATAAAGAAAAGGGAAAAATTAAGAAGTTAAGTCTAAACTAGAATTAATGAAACGAGAGTTGGGAACGTGTCCCCACCATGGGCTAAACAACTCATAATTAGAATTTTGGTTCGAAAATATTTAATCGAGCATTTTGAATTAAGTATAAACATCACACAATAAGGAATTTAACCCAAAGTTGCGAGATTAAACATTGAAATCAAAAATGGTCACACGCGGATTAAATTCGGATTATCGCTATAAACACTAACGTTGCGTGACAAAGAAAGTTAAACGCATAATAATCCGACTTTAATACCCGAGGTTTCAATTAAATGCAATTTTCTCCAAAACCTAACTTTCGGAGCTCGACGCCCATTAATGGCGAAAACTCAATCCCAACCCGTAAAACTACTCACAACACATGATTAAATTAAGTAAAACAACTAATTAACAAAAGCAAACAAGAATTAACAAACTATAACTAACTATCTAAGCAATAAAAGTAACTACAAAGCAAGAAATCAAGTAAATAAGCATTAAACAAAAGAACCCAAAGAGAAAGGAGGAGAGGGAAAACTCCAACAAAAATCCCCAAAGTTCTCTAACCTAAAATGAAATATATCCTCAAAGAAAAGCCCAAACATTCTATTAATACCCCAAAATAAACCCCCAACAAAACCAAGCCAAAAAACCCAAAATAAGTCAATTTTTGTCCATATCTGATGGGACCGATCGACCTCTATTTTGGGACCGGTCGACCGCACTTTTGGAATTTGCCTTGGGCTGGAGACAACCCACTTTTCCTCTCCGAATCAATTTTGACGCGTTGCATGGAAATGGCCATAACTCTCTCATACGGAATCGAAATGAGGCGTGGTCTGAACCGATGCGAAGATAATTCAATTCTATACATTATTATGTTTTGAAACCCTCCAAATTATGCAGTATGAAATTACCAAAATACCCTTGAAGTAGCAAAAAATACCGAAATCTTCCGAAAATGGGCATAACTTCCACATACGGAGTCAGAATGACGCACGGTCAATGGTCATAGAAAGATAATTTGATGATATACATGTTGGTAACTTCATTCCATAAAAAATAGTGAGTTTAAAAAGACCAAATTTCCCTTGAAGTAGCATTCGACGATGGAACTTCTCTGAAATGCAACCGAACCTCACTTTTAGCGTTCCAATACCTAAAAAAGCACAAATAACCCCTGCAAAGCATGTATATATCCAAATCCAAGGTTGTATGGTTAATGAGCATAATTATAGGCATTTAGGACCATAAAAGTGCTAGAATGCATAAAGATAACAGGCAAAAATATGCAATATTCGATACGAATCAATGACTTTTGCATAAGCTGGAATTTACTTCATGGCATCTAGGAAAGGTAAATTTATCTTTACTTGATTTAGCACGTCTAGAACTTCATCACGAGGGTTTCCTTTGGTGGAAGGAATCAACCTTTAAGGAAACGGTGCCGCGGTGGGTGGTTTCACTACTACCTCGGGCTCACTAATGCCTTCTTTATCACTCTCATTCAAGGGGACATCTTCGGCCTCTTTCGTGCCGGACAAAATCTCCTTGTCTTTAGTTGCGTCATGTGGGAGAGGTGATAAATCAATGACTCTCCCACTACGAAGAGTGGTCACAGCTTGACATTGATCCTGATGTTCCGTGGAAGTGGAGTTAACACTAGTTTGACCTTGGGGAGGTCTTTGGCCCTGGGCAGGAAACTTGCCCTTCTCTTGGATACTCCATGATGATTACATTTTTGAAATATTTGCATTTATATCGCTGATCGTGCGATCATATCTAGCATTGGTTGCATTCTGATTATTGATAAATTGGTTTATCGTATCCTCGAGACTTCTCCGCGGTGGAGGGATATATGCTCCTTGAGGTGGTGGTGCTTGCACATGTCCTTACATGTCTGGATCTTATTGAAAGTATTGTGGTGGAGGAGGGGCAGCATGTGAATTAGGATTCATCGCAGCATGTTATTGCCCATAGCTAAAACCAGGATGGTTTTTCCATGAAGGGTTATAAGAATTCTCGTGCGGTGCACCGAAATTACCCTTGAATCCTCCTATACCACTTACTTGCTCTTGAAGGGTATAGTCGGGCATTCCTCAGTTGAATGCCCCGCCTCACAAATTGCACACACCTTCTCGACGGGGTTTGGGATGGGTCCCGTTGGTCTTCTTCCATATACCTCATATAGGTCTCGCAGTCCTTTCTCAAGTACATCTAGTCGAATGTCCATCATAGAATTCTTTTCTACGTGAAATAGGTCGGACGCCGATGGGGTGGTGGTCACTTGACGATTTCGATTATGAGAATTAGGGTCAGATGTACCCCAGGATTGGGTAGTCTCGGTAAAATACCTTAGGTGAAGCTCAGCATCGTTGGCGTCTAAGTCGACAAATCGACCACTACCCATGGTTTCAATGAGTTGCTTGGAATTAATGTTCAGCCCATTATGGATGAAGGAAATGATTTGCAATTTATCAAACCCATGATGGGGGCATGAAGCAACTAACTCATTGAAATGCTCGTAGCATCGATCGAACGACTCATTTTCTAATTATCGAAAAGTTTGAATTTGAGACTTGATGGAGTTCGTTCGATATGGAAGAAAGAATTTCTTGAGAAATTTAGATTGCAACTCATTCCAGGATGCAATCGATCTTGGAGGTAAAGACCATAGCCAGGTCTTAGCCTTATCTTTTAGCGAGAATGGGAAGAGTTTGAGGCAGATTACCTCTTGTGTGCAAGTTTGATCATTTAGGGTTTCACACACATCCTCAAGTTCCCTGATGTGGAGATATATCTTTTCATAATCTATCCCATGGTAGTGGGCGAGCATCTGGATCATCCCGTTTTTAAAGCGAAATTGTCGTTCATTATACGGGAGTATAATGCATCCCGGAGTGACAGTGCGCTCGGTATATAAGATTTCTTTCAAAGGGCGGCACGGGGCCTCTTCCTCACAAGCGACTGCACTACCGTATTGCAGCATATTTCTCTCTCTTAACGACTCGATATCCACACTTGGTATGCTCGGGGCGTGCTCTGAAGTGTTTCCTAAGAGGGAAAATGGAGTGTTATTTGAAATTGAGTGAGACGGTGAAGGAGGTGGAACCCAGAATTGTGGATCGTTAGGAGTGTGAGGGCTATCAAGGTTGTACTCACCTATCGAGTTTTCGTGAATGCGGATTGGAGTATTATGGGGAGTTGGAGTGAGTTTAGAATTTTTCATTAATGGGCTAATGAGAGATGATGATGAATATTTTTGTGCTTTTTTAAATTTTATATGTTTACGGATTTTTTTGAAATTTTTGGTCAAAGTTTTATATTGACTCCATCTAATCCTAAGTCTACCTAATTCCCCAGCAACGGCGCCAAAAAATTGACGCGACTAAGAATGTGTCTCATAAATGCGTACTCTCTAGGCTCAAGTGCAAGCATGTTGCTCAAGTAATAATCCGATAAGTCGGGTATCGATCGTCAGGGAAATAGGACAATGGAATTGGAACGACGTTGGATAGACGAAGAAATCCTAACTCTGACTCTAAAAAGAAAAGAAAAAATGATTTGTTTTGAGATATGGCTACAACTAAATGCAATTTTGAAAATAATTAACTAATGAAATTATGAAAGAAATGCAACTACTCTAAATTACTTAAAATACTGACGATGAATGATTTCAAACTAGAACTATATGATGAAGAAAAACAGGACGGGAATAGAATCCCTCAACCCTAGTGTATTGATGGTATAAAACTAATCGTAAATTTAAGTGATGAATTAGACCCAGACTTTAGTACTCACAATCATTATGTATATGAGGTTCAATCCCTCACCATACGAAATCAGATGACGAGTAAAGCGGTAATGCGTGATAGCAACACTCGCATTGAATTCTAAAGCATCCTGATTACCCTGAAGCAAACGAGATCCAAAGATCTACAACGGTTGTGATGCTATGCAATACAGTCATAATAAATCATTAAATTTAGAGGATTAATTTTATACACATGCAACTACCACATCGGGTTGGGTTCATGCATCCTGACCCTTAATTGTTTAGCCTACCATGATGAAATTAATGACAAAGATTGTTGAATTGCAGGAAATCATGATTAAACTACGGGAGAATTGAAGAATGATGTAGAGGGAAGATTAGACAGAAGAAAGTAATCAACTAACTTACCAAAGCACTGAAAGCATCAACTAAAATTACTTGTAATCACATAAATCTAAATAAACTTCAATCTTGGAATTAAAATTGCAATAGATCTTCAAACTAGGGTTTTGTAGCAGCTTTTTCTCTCTAACTACCTCTAAAAATTTTAACTAAAAAGGAAAAGGGAAAAATTAGATGAATTTTCCGCCCCTTAAAATGATAATAAATCGGGTTTAAATACCCTACAAGACTCCAAGAGTTTTAGCTTAACCATGACTCTCCATTTGAGGAGGAGTAAGAAAATAAAACTGCGACAATCGGACCGGTCCGGTCCTCCTTCGGTTCAGTTCGGCTTGGATCCGGGTCGGTTCTTTTTTTCTGCATGAATCGGTCCGATCCGAATCGGTTCATTTAATTTCCATCAACTTCGATCTGTCTTTGGTATGGGGTTCACTGGAACTTTGTATTTCGGATCGGTCCGATCCGAATCGATTCGATTCTGCTTTGACTTTTTCTTCTATCTTTGACTTCTCATAACTTTCACACCGGGACTCCGATTGAGGTATCGTTTCTTTCAGTGTTCTTGTGACCTTGATATCTTCAACTTTTCTTTAGATGCCTCATCCGAATTTCGGTGTGAAAGTTACAACTTTTCCCTTTTGTCTTTCCTTCTTTTCTTTCTCTATTCTCCCGATTTCTTTCTTTCTTTATTGACATCAAATACCTGTAAAATTAGTACGGAATACCAGAAACTCGGGGTACTCATTAGAATAAGTCAGTAGCAAGTTTATGAGATAAAATTAAATCGATTACGTTATTCGAGGTGCTAAAAGTAACTAAATTAAAGGGATAAATTTGAAAGAATTTATTCCTAATCAGCTATAAAATAACTAGCATTTCTCATCTGCGAATCGATTCGCTAGAGGCCCAATCGATTCGCTCCTCTGTTTTTGGCTTTCTTCTCCTGCTTTGTTTTGTTTGAAATTCCCTTCCATGAGAAACGCCGTAACTTCTTCGTTCGAACTCTGATTCGCAGACCGTTTATGACCACGCGAAGCTTACTTAGAGGGCTACAACTTTTATGAAGATATTGGGTCAGATGCCAAAATTGTTAAATGATCGAATTGCCCTTGCGGTTGCGGATGTGTACGAAACTTCTCCGGAATACGTCCAAACTTCATACTATGTGGCAGAATCCCTATAAAAGCTCAATTATACCTCATATAGCATGCTAACATATAAACCGTAGGTTATCTGGTTAACGAGCGAATTAAGGTACCCGAGGGGGCTAAAATGCGTAAGTTTTAGGTTCACCGCCTCAATGCAAAAACCTAAACTACAACTACACTTGAGATACAAGTATAGAGGTAATTCGGGTATCGTAAGAAATCCACATGGAATGTCATATAAATAGGAGATACAAGTATAGTGGTAAGTCGGATAGCGATACAAATACGCAATATTCGCGCCGCATCCCCCCCCCCCACCAACTTACACATCATTACTAGTCCCTAGTAATGAAATATGAAACAATAAGAACTACAAGTAAACTAAAAGATCGGAGACAAATACAAATTGGGATAAAAGCATAAAAGAATAAAAGCCACTTTCGCAGGCGAACGATTGCATTTAGCGTATGCAATAATCCGTTAAATCCCTAGGTTACCCCAGTGGACGAGTATCATCTCGTGAGGGTTTTCAGGGATGAAACCCACAAACATCATATAGTTTTCTCAAAATATTCCCAATCAACATGTGACAAACTCAATAATACGAAAAATATTTCAAACATGTTATTATCATATCGAACGAATTCAAACAAAGTTCGTAGTTATTAACATTATAGAACGAACTTCATAGAATTGAAACCTTAAAAGTGGGAGGGAGGCGATCACATGCATAGTATGATTTGGCAAAAACTTAAATAAATCGGATAAGCATTAAAGCATGCATATAATCCCATCCTCATCGAGTATGACACTCAACAAATGAACCCACTATGAAAATGGAGGTGATACACGGGACATGCGGGCATAAAGAGTAAATGTAAATGACGTCGCGCATATGTCACTAATAAAGAATGCTATATAGAAAATGAAAAACTGTAATCTCAATAAAAGATACCGCTCATTAAAGGAGGCAAAATGTAGTTTCACAAATTATCAAAACTGTTATGCCTTTTGAATTAAATGCATCCTAATATCACATAAGACTTTATAGGGTTGTAATGTAGGTTTGGGGTTAAGGTTATGAAACGAAGGGTAAATATATACGGATTCAAAGGTGTTTGGGGATGAAACTTGGGATAATGGAAAATTGCGGGCAATTACAAAATCGGAATATAATAACTTCCATAACAAGCATTGAATATGAAATTGGAGAGAGTAAACAAAGGTTATTAAACAATATATACAACATGTGTAACTTTTTCTTTTCTTCTTTTTCTCATGTTTCTCTTTTGTTTTTTTTACTTCTCTTTTTCTCTTTTGTTTTCTTTTGTTTTTTTATTTTTTTTCTTTTGTTTTTCACTACTTTCTTTTCTTCACTTTTCTCACTCTTTTCATGCTTAATTGCAACCGCAAGACAATAAAATCATTCAATCCCGAGTAATATTCGAAACAAAGGTATTGAAGGTAATATGTATGATTTATAACTCCAATGTGGAGTTGGTTATGGGATTTAGGGGTTATGAAATGAAAGGCTAATATTAAGGCTCAAAGGGGTTGACTGGGGAAATATTTAAGGTGAGATTAAGGCCAATATGGGTGATATAACAAAGATGGCCTACGATTATTTCCTAAATTTTATGCAATTCTCAAGTCAAAATAATTTTGACAATTATGCTCCAGTAACACATTTAAAAAATGAACGATCAAATGAAAGAATAGTGAGATTATCGACGAATTCAACATTTTCAAGGAGAAAAGAGAAGTGTATAGCACTCACAAATGAAGAAAAGTCCAAAGCTCACTCAGTGTAAGTATATACAATGCAACAAAATATTACCGAGTTATAAAAATCGTAACCCAAATCAATAAAATAAGAAAAGCGCATGTGCTCATGGGATTAAAGTTTAATTCATGATGTTATTCATAATGTCAATGATTTGAGAACTAAAGTCCAATAACTTCTAAAATTGAGAACATGCACCATTGAGTTGTCTATTGAATCAGGCATTTATTAAAATTTATCATCGAAAACAAAGGCAAAATGCTCAACAAAGGAGAAAAAAGAAAGAAAATATTTTTGAAATTTTTAAATTTTATACAAAAAACATGTTTTGCAACTAACATGTGATCAAATCCATGGACTAAACATGAAATGGATAGAATATCCTACACCCCCTAACTTAAATGTTTCATTATCCTCAATGCGCATTAAGAAGACAACACAAATATAAGAAAAGAATGATATAACCCAAAATTAGAGCGATCACCGGATAAGTACGAGTCCATTGAATCTACAAAATAACTTAAAATCAAGCATAACGAAAAGCAATAACATAAGTTTAACTAAATACACTTGACTATAAGTAAAAGGGAAGAAAATTAAAAAGAAAGAAAGAAATAAAATAAAAAGCTAACTATTTACAACCTACAATTTGGACTTCTAACTAACTATATACTAGAAGTCTAAATTTTTGAGGGTCCACCCAAAATATGAATTGGCTTTGAGGGATAATCGGTGGACCATCCCTCGAATGCATGCCTCCTAAAAAATATGAATTTTGTTTGAAAAACGGACGGCATTTGTAAGGCGTAAGAAATGAACCATCACCAATTGAAAATTTTAGTAGGGTGATAGTGGATTTGGATACAAAGGGTGACAAGGCCACATTGATCTTAGGAAAACTGAAATCACTTCCCCAAGGTTTTTCAATTGGAAGGGGATCTGGGTCTAGTGCTAGCGAATAGCCTATGAGATGACGCATCTCAAAATAACATTCTCGTTCAAGAATTGGGTCAAAGTCCATTAGACTTTCAATCGATTCTTGTGATAAATTTAACGGTTCGAGAATAGTTGGGATTGAAGGAAGGGAAGGAAACTCAACCTCAAAAGAATTGGAAATATTTAAATGAGGATGGGAATCGAGAGTTCTTGGATCACTCTCAATTATTTGATCCTCAAAAAAGGGTGGAGGTGAAACGCAAGTTTCAACCTCAACCCGACTTGTGAAGAAGAAATAATCTCATCGAGTCGGACATTTTTTTACTTGTCCAAGCTTCATGAATATCGACTTTATCATTCAATTCCTTATTACCACCATGCAAAGTTTTTTCCCAAGACAATGAGGGACTACTTACAACTTCTTGAATTTCACGCTCAAGACGCTTATTTTCAATAATTTGTAGGCATTCTCGCATAGTCTTGGGAGTATAACATGGAAAACTATTCACATAACAATTAAGGTTATCTAAAGAGTTATAGCGGGACATTTCACAATAGGCAATTCGATAAGCGACAAGCACCAAAATTTTAATTTCTCGAAACAATCTAGCGCAAGTAAAAAATAAAGGACAAAATAAAGAATACAAATATGAATAAAAGAAATATTACGAAATAATAAATCAACTACAATCTATAAATAAACATTCCCCAGCAATGATGCCATTTTGTTCGGGCAGGAACCGCGTGCGCATGTAGAAGCATTGTCGTTGTTTTTCGGTTTTCCTCCTCAATATAAAAAACCTAAACTACAGCTACACTTGCGATACAAGTATAGCGGTAAGTCGGGTATCGTAAGAAATCCACAGGGAATGTTGTATAGATTTTAATTGATATATTACTCCGAGAATAAAAGTGCAAAAGGTGATAGGTAGGTTATGGAAAAAAAGGAAAAATAAAAGTTAAAACTAAATTATAACAAATTAAAATGAGAGTTATTGGGATCTCATTCCCTCCCCGGGATAAACAATGCATAGTTAGAATTTCTATTCAAAAGATATTTAACCGAGCATTTTAATTAAGCATAAACATCACACAATAAGAAATCCAATCCAAAGTTGCGAGATTAAATATTTAATAGCATATGATCACACGCAGATTAAATTTGGATTATCACTATAAACACTAACGTTACATGACAAAAAAAGTTAAACGCATAACAATCCGACTTTGATACGCGAGGTTTCAATTAAACGCAATGTTACATAAAACCCAACTTTTGAACCTCAATACCCATTAATGGCAAAAACTCAATCCCAACCCGTTATCTACGGGTTAGACATGGAATTAAACTAATTTAAATAACAATTAAACTAAGGAAATCAATAAATAAATGAAAACAACAATTATCTCAGCATGGAAATGAAATACAAGCAAGAAATAAAGAATATAAAAAGGAAGTAACAACTATATTAATGGCAGGGATAACGAATAATAAAAATTACAAAACCCAAATGGGCACAACCCCAATGAGAAATGAAGATGAGCTCCTAAAAGCCAAACCCCAAACTAATTAAAATGAAAGATCCGATTCTAAAAATGAGGAAAAATCAATTTATACATAAACCCTAGGTGGCAAACTTGTAAATAAGAAAGATAAAAATAGGGTACCGAATCGATTCGGTGTGTGACACCCCGCCTAATTAAACCATGGGTGATCAAGCCTTAATTTAATTTAAAACAGGTTTCTTAAATGGTTCATTCTTAGCATCACTGTCGAAAACTTTTTAATTACTAATCACCTAAGTGAAATTAAGCTAGTGCCAAATTTTATCTTCATTAAACAGATAAACAACTCATGCGGAACAATATGCATTAAGAAGTACTAAGCCAATCATCATAACTAACCGAATGAAATAAAGTTTCGTTGACAACCACGGCTGCAATAAAACAAACTTCAAATCCAAGATATCAGAATAACTACAAAAGTAAAGATTTGACAACATGTCCCCAAACTGAGAGTACTAAAACTGAGATCATAAACTGGATCTGAAATGAAATAATCGTCTAAGCAAACCTTACAACATCCACATGTGCTGCAGTTCCAAAAATCCCTGGAATGAAGCTTGCTGGGTGTCCCTGTGGCTGGGCACCTAAAAGGTTTTTAAAAGGATTTTACATAGCAAGAGTTAGTACTCAAAATAATTTAAAAATATTTTGCAAGAAGCTATCACAAATATGAGTTATTGATTATACATGTTAAGATTTCGTACACTCTCTTGAGTTACCTCACCCTTCTCCTATAGTGCACGCCTAACGTTGGTATTTAGTCCATCTAACTATACTATCCAAGCTAACTAGACTAGAATACTCCACTGGGCTCATCTACTCTCTAAGTCACCATATCATACACGCAGTATTTTAATAGTTCATATCTTATATGTTTTACACGTAAATAACTTATTCATTTCTGGTTATCTTTGTTCTTATTTTATAATTAAGTCTCACCACTTAATTATTACTAAAACATTATCAGCCCATTTTATTATTAACTATTTATGTCAGTAGATTATACCTACAGTATACTTTTATCACATGACATATACTATATATTAGTTGTCACTAATATGTCCTTATAACACACATAAAGGACACTTGGTTTGGAATAACTCATCGACCCCAAGTAAGAGTTGGTTCGGAATAATACATCGAACCCAACTATTTATATATATATACACATATTCTGGCTCGGACTCTTTCATCACGACACCAGTTTTAAGATTTGGTTCGGCATTCTTCATCGACCCCAAACATATAATAACTCTATGTTAGTTCGAAATATCTCATCAACCCTAACATAATCAATTTAGGCATAATTCTCTTAACCTAAAAGTTCATACAATTCAATAGGTACACACCCGACCTATCAATTATGTTCATACATAATATTTTATTCTCTTATATTCACCGTACTTATTATTTTACGATTTATTATCACAATCGCATTTAATTGAGTATATGCACTACTCTAAGGGCCCTAGTTACCCCTCCAATTAATTCAATAGTTAATTCATCTTTACCCTACTGATAATTATTTTGAATAAATGTTAACTCCCTTCGTAACATAAATTCACCATTTCCGATACTCTACACGTTCGTTCTTTGCTTATCTAGTCATTTTCTAAGTCTTTCTCTCAATGACTACCCTCTACCTACTGGTCTTTATTAAGTCCTACGATAGGTATTAAACCACTCTAAACTTCCCAATAAGTGACGACCATCGAAGAACATTCACTCAATGATATTTTTCAGGAAATAACAGGGGTCAATCAATCGACCTTCATCATCAATCGATCGACTAATGAACATCGATCGATCGATCTTCATAGTCGATCGATCGACTGTTCTGGGCAGCTTCTACCTGTTTCGTCTTTCTTAAGTTTTAACCTCTCAAAACTCCATTAAATCTTCTGGAACTCTCTACTAACATCACCAATTAGTTCATATATGGATATAGACTATTCCTAACGTTAATATATCATCAAATCTTCACGAACATCATCCAAGAACCACAATTATCCTTAACTTCTCAAAACCCTAGATATATGGTTTCTTTATCTTAAATCATCATATACCCATATTTATATTTCGTAATAGGAATCATATTTCTTCTGTAATTTAATCCTCTACAGATGTAAATCTAACTACATGCAAGTCCTATCCTAAACATGTATCAAATCTTCCTTCAACAATTATTCAAAACCATTTATTCTACACATCTTATACATGGATATTATAACTGAGATTTAGATTTTGTAAATAACCACTTGTCTTGATTCAGAGATGATCTGATTTCGTGGTTGTTGTAGAGTTTGATTGTTTGTCTCCTTCAATCTTCACTCTTCAATTGCTTGAGTTTCAAGGATTTCTTTGAATCTCTCACACTTATTCTTTTTATGCTTTGAGAATAACTTCTCTTTTCTCTCTAATGGCCTCTCCATGAGTTATGAGGTTTCTAACCCTAATTCCTTATTTAATCAGATGATAAAAGAATCCAAAATGCGTAGGTTTTCCCACTCCTATCTTTTAAAAGTCCAAAATGCCCTTGAATGGTTCCGACTTAGCCCAAAGAAGTCCTGGGACCTAACTAGTACCCTGGGTATACTATTTTGACTATTTTGACCCTTCCGGAGCTAACTGTGACCTCTAAATTGTCATTTGAGCCACTCCTGATATTTCTTATCTCAACCTCTCGTTAGCCCATGTTTGTCTCTCGATGAAGATTTAAATTATATACGCCCATATCACTCGTTATGCCGTAAGGTAAATTCATGAGTTATTCACATGTCATTTTCAGTAACTCGACTTAAAATATTAAATCATCCCATTTAACATTTAGATCATCTTAAATTACTCTACTAACGTAATTTAAATATAAGGTCTCATTAAATTACTCTACTCATGTAATTTAAATATATGGTCACATTAAATTACTCTACTCACGTAATTTAAACATAAGGTCTCATTAAATTACTCTACTCACGTAATTTAAATATATGGTCACATAAAATTACTCTACTCACGTAATTTAAATATAAGGTTCGTATTTTCTATTTAATCGCTCCATTAATTAAATTCTAAATAAGTAAAAATACGGGAAATTACATACTCCCCCCTTACAAAGGAATTTTGTCCTCAAAATTATAATATACCTGCGGTGAATAACTCTGGATATTGCTCTCGCATATACTCTTCCCGCTCCCAAGTCGACTCGTCAGTATTGTGGTGCCCCCACTGCACTCGCACTAATGGCACGGATTTGGATCATAATTTACGCTCGCTATGATCCAGAATAGCTATAGGTCTCTCCTCATATGAGACATCATGCTGCAAATAAATCTCCACTAGTGGGATGTGCCAGAAGGCTCTCTCGCTCCTGTATTTCTTCAGCGACGCCACATGGAACACGTCGTGTATCTATTAAAAATGCTCTGGAAGTCCCAATTTGTATGCTACCGGCCTTACCCTCCCGATAATTGGGAACGGTCCTACAAATCTCGTTGCTAACTTCCCCTTTTTGCCGAATCTCATAATCCCCTTCCTAGGAGATACCCGAATCAACACCTGGTCGCCCAACTCAAGCTCCACGTGTCTCCTATCAGCATCAGCATAACTTTTCTGCCTATTTTGAGCTATCCGAATACGTCCCCAAATTAATCCTATTTTGCCAGAAGTCACCTGTATCATCTCCGACCCCAATAGCTTGTTGTACCCCTCCTCTAACCAACAGGAGGGTGAATGACAAGGCCTCCCATAAAGTTCCTCGAATGGTGCCATACTGATAGTGAATTGGTAAGAGTTGTTATACGCAAACTCCACCAGTGAGAGATATCTCTCCCATCCTCCACCAAAGTCTAGGATACACATTCTCAACATGTCCTCGAGCATTTAATTTACCCTCTCAATTTGCCCATCTGTCTACGAATGGTATGCCGTACTCAACCGCAAATCTGTGCCCATGGACTCCTGAAAGCTCTACCAGAAGTGTGACACAAACACTTTGTCTCTGTCAGACACAATATTAATAGGAACCCTATGCAGCTTAATGATCTCTGCAATGAATAGTTGTGCATACTGCATCGTATCAAAATTTGTACAAACCAGTAAGAAATAGGCTACCTTGGTTAGTCGATCCACTATCACCCAAATGGAATCATGACTTCTCTGCGATCTCGGTAGTCCAGTAATAAAATCCATCGAGATACTCTCCCACTTCCACATGGGAATATCTAGCGACTGTAGCATTCCTAAAGGTCTTTGATGGTCAACTTTCACCAGCTGATGTAAAGCGCACTTAGAGACAAACTCTGTTATGTCTCGCTTAATACCAGACCACCAATACTGTCGCCAGATATCCTAATACATCTTATCCCCACCGGGATGTATCGCAAATCTAGAACCGTGAGACTCGATCATCACTGCCTGCCTCAACTCCTCGTTTTCGGTTAATACTATCCTCCCAATAAATCATAGACCTCCCTCTAAACTGACTGAGTAAGACCCCACGCCCTCGGCTAATAACTATTTCACCCTGTCCTGACAGAATTGGTCCTCTGCCTGAGCTCTCACTACACGCATCATGATCTCAGGAGTGATGGTCATAACTGCCACGAATGCCCTGGCTATCTCATCCTCCTGCTCGAGCTCACTACATTTAGCTTTCCAAGTCTCAACTACATCTCCACTAGGTCATCGACTCAATGCGTCTGCCACCACGTTAACCTTACCAAGATGATACTGTATGTCAAACTGGTAATCCTTTACGAATTCTAACCATCGTCTATGTCTCATGTTCATATCCTTATGTGTGAAGAGATACTGAAGTGACTTGTGGTGAGTGAAAAGAGTGAACTGCTCCCCCAGAAGATAATGCCTCCAAATCCTTAAAGAAAAAACGATCGCTGCTAACTCGAGGTCATGAGTGGGGTAGTTCTTCTCATGTGGCTTTAGCTTTCGAGAAGCATAGCCCTCTCCTCCTGCTATAAAACACCCCCAAGACCCTGTAGAGATGCGTCAGTATAGACTCGGTACTCCAATCCACTCCTCGGTAAGGCAAGTACGGGTGCTGATGTTAACCTGTCCTCTAGCTCGTCAAACACTAACTGACAGTGGTCGCTCCACACGAACGGTACTCCCTTTCGAGTCAAGTTTGTTAAAGGATCGCTAATCTTTGAGAACCCCTTGATGAAGTGACAATAGTAACCGACCAACCCTAAAAAGCTACGAATCTCGATCGGTGTTGTAGGTTGTCCCCATTCCCTCACCGTCGATACTTTACTCGGATCAACAGTAATACCACTGTCTGATACAACGTGGCCAAGAAACTGAACTTCTCGCAACTAAAATCCACACTTCCTGAATTTGGCGTACAACTGGTGGTCCCGTAACATCTGAAGAACCATACGCAAGTGCTCGACGTTCTCCTCCTCCGTACGAGAGTAAACCAGAATGTCGTCTATGAACACGATAAAAAACTGGTCTAAAAACTCCCTGAATACCCTTTTCATGAGGTCCATGAACACTGCAGGTGCATCAGTGAGTCCAAATGGCATCACCCTGAACTCATATGACCCGTACCGTGACAAGAAAGCGGTTTTAGGTACATCTTCCTCCCTTATGCGCAGATGATGGTAACCCGACCTCATATCGATTTTTTAGAAGTATGCAGCCCCTCTCAATTGATTAAACAAGTCATTTATCTTAGGTAATGGATACTTATTGCGTATCGTCACCTTGTTCAGCTCTCTGTAGTCCACACACAACCGCCATGAGCCATCTATTTTCTTTACAAATAAAATTGGTGCACCCCACGGTGATGTACTGCGCCAAATGAAACCCTGACCTAAAAGTTGCTAAATCTACTCCCTCAGCTCTCGCATCTCTAAAGGAGCCATGGGATACGGTGCTCTGGCAATTGGTCTCGTTCCCGGTGCTAAGTCGATAACAAAATCAATCTCCCTACTAGGCGATAACCCTTGTATTTCTTAAAAGACGTCCTCAAAATCCCTCACTACTGGAATTGAGTCGAGAGGGACAACCACCTCATGTAAGGTTTCTTCTTCAATGTAACAGAGATGAGTGCACGATCCTCCCTCGGGAAGAGGAATTTCCACTAGGAACATCTCATGTCCCGAAATTATAAATACGATATTCCTCTCATAACAATCTACCATCGCCCTATAACCCGCCAATAAATCCATCCCTAGGATGATGTCGTAACCCTCCATATCCAACACCAGGAGGTCTACCGCTAGACTCAATCTCCCGACCATAATGTCCACACCCTTATAAATCGAGTGTATAAGGGGCCCACTACCCATCGGTGACTCCACACACATAAGATGAGTGTCGGGTGTCTCTAAGAGGCCGACTGCCCATGCAAATCTTGTGGCAATTAAATAATGTGCCACCCCCGTGTCAAACAGAATACTACCCTCTAGTCCATGGAAAGGAAACATACCCGCGACTGTTGGTGGTACTGGAGGTACTGGATGGAATGGAACGTCCCGAATGTTGAATACACGCCCGTAGTGCATCTGGCATGTCTGCTGCTATGGGGTCTGTGCGGCTGCTGGGGCTAACGGAGCTTGCTGCCCTTGTTGGGCACCCTGCTGTTGTGCTCTGTCTTTCTGTGGATAATTTCTACTCTTGTGACCCTGCTGGCCACATGTGAAACACTGTTCCTGAAACTGTCTCTGCCCTTGGCCCTAACGTTGGCCCTGACGCCCTTGGCCTTACTAGCCTCCTCCTTGGTTACCTTGGCCCTGTCGGCCCTAATGAACTGGTTGCTGGGGATCCTGCTGGCCCCGTCTGTCAAATCGATGCCTCCTATGCCTAAACCTCTTGACAGAGTTCCCTGCTAGAAATCCTGCCCAAGCTGACCCACTATCTGCTGTTGTGGTGTGCTGCTGACACTACCTCCATCCACTTTGCCCGATTGGCTAGGCTCACCTCTCTTGCTTCCCTTTGCATGGAAGCGATGATCCTGACAGTGTAGTAGAGCGGCGTTGACAACATCCGTATAAGTTACCAATATTGGATTATCGATCAAACGTTGCCTGATTTTCCAGGCCAAGCCATCCATAAGTTTTGACTTCTTTTGCTCCTCATTACTCACCTCGTTCAGCACAAAGCTAGACAAACGGGTGAACTCCTCCTCGTAATCAGCAATCGAGCGATCTCCCTGAACCACCTCACTGAATTTCTTCCTCATCTCAGACTCTACCGCTGGAAGGAAGTACTTGCGATCAAACCGTACCCAAAACTCAGATATTGTCATTGCGTCCCTGTCCTCGGTGGTGGTAACTGACTCCCACAACTGTAAGGCCGCTCCCGACAGACGGAAAATATCTAGCATTTATTTTTGTACCTCGGTGCACTCTAGCAAGTGTAAGTGGTGCTGGATTTTCTTCTTCCAGTTGCACGCCTCCACTACATCGGTACTACCCTGAAACTCGGGTGGATTCCCTTTTTGAAATGTCTCTCTGAATCGCTCTCAAGAAGATGGCCATGCTGGGACCTGAACCACTGGTGCTACGGGAAGTGGTATTTGGGGCTAAGGAAAATGGGTTTCCATGGCCCTCATCGCTGTCTCGACTGCCTGAGCCACTATTACTGCAACTTGAGTAGTGGAAATCAACTCGGGTGGGGCTGGGTGTAGTGGCACCTGTGTCTCCTGATGATCCTCCCTCTCCTCATCCCTGCCCTCATCCCTCTTCATTCGTTGTCTCCTCGATGACATCTGAAAATAGATCAACTTGTATAAGTACACAGTCTATACAAAATTTTAAGAGCGGGTGCACGATATTACAAAAGCGGAACATGAATCAACAGTCCTAATAGTATGCCTTTAACACAACCGAACGCTATACTGAAACGTAGTAAGTCGTACAGATACTATGGACACTAGAACCTGATGCTCTGATACCATCTGTGACACCCCGCCTAATTAAACCTTGGGTGATCAAGCCTTAATTTAATTTAAAATAGGTTTCTTTAATGGTTCTTTCTTAGCATCACTGTCGAAAACTTTTTAATTACTAATCACCTAAGTGAAATTAAGCTAGTGCCAAATTTTATCTTCATTAAACAGATAAATAACTCATGCGGAACAACATGCTTTAAGCAGTACTAAACCAATCATCATAAATAACTTAATGAAATGAAGTTTCGTCGAAAACCACGACTGCAATAAAGCTAACTCCAAATCCAAGATATCAGAATAACTACAAAAGTAAAGATTAGACAACATGTCCCCAAACTCAAAGTACTAAAACTGAGATCCTACACTGGATCTGAAACAAAATAATCGTCTAAGCAAATCCTGCAACATCCACATGTGCTGTAGCTCCAAAAATCCCTAGAATGAAGTCATGCTGGGTGTCCCTATGGCTAGGCACCTAAAAGGTTTTTAAAAGGATTTTACATAGCAAGAGTTAGTACTCAAAACAATTTAAAAATATTTTGCAAGCAGCTATCACAAATATGAGTTATTGATTATACATGATAAGATTTCGTACACTCTCTTGAGTTACCTCACCCTTATCCTATAGTGCACACCTAACGTTGGTATTTAGTCCATATAGCTATACTACCCAAGCTAACTAGACTAGAATACTCCACTGGGCTCATCTACTCTCTAAGTCACCATATCATACACGCAGTATTTTAATAGTTCATAGCTTATATGTTTTACACGTAGATAACTTGTTAATTTATGGTTATCTTTGTTCTTCTTTTATAATTAAGTCTCACCACTTAATTAGTACTAAAACATTATCAGTCCATCTTATTATCCATAATTCATGTCAATAGATTATACCTACAGTATACTTTTATCACACGACATATACTATATATTAGTTATCACTAATATGTCCTTGTAACAGACATAAAAGATTCTTGGTTCGGAATAACTCATCGACCCCAAGTAAGAGTTGGTTCGGAATAATACATTGACCCCAACTATTTATATATATACACATATTCTGGTGATTAGGCATATATTCTTCACATTTATCCCCTTAATTTCGGTATTTTTATGATCCCGTGCAGTGTAAATAGCTTGAATTTGTCTCGTATTTATGCTACTAACCCCTTTTGGAAAGTATTTCGTGTTTTGTGTATTTCTCATGTGTTTTACAGGTATTTCATGCAAGTTAGTGCGAAGGAGAACTCAAAACAGTGAAAGAAACCAAGAAATGGAGAGTTGAAGGTCATTTTCATAATTTTTCAGCCTTAGTCCGGAGGTGGGGCCAACTATAAAGTTGAAGAGCTCTAAATTACAAGAACACTGGAAAAAATGGCACCTCAATCCGAGCTACGATGAAGAAGTTACGATGTTTTGAAGTTGTACGATAATGGACCGGTCCGGTCATGCGAAATCCAGACAATTAATTATGCATTTAATGCAGTGCGACTCTTGGAAAACTTGTGCCACAAGAGAAATTGGATGCCAAATTCGTGCAACTTGGTGATATAAAAGACCAAGCCCTAACTCATTTTCAAGAGGAGTTGAATTCTAGAGAGAAGGAGACAAATTCTAGAGAGTAGAATAGAATTTTAGAGAGAGAAAGTGAGATTTTAGAGAGTTTTCTTAGTTTTTCTTTACATAGAAATTTTCATAAACTCTAGTTTGTAAGGTTGAAGAAGAAGAATTTTTCTGGATTCAAGTTCATCTCTTTTTCCCTATTGCTGAATACAAGTATCAGTTTTTCATTCTCTTATTTATTCTTTACTTTATTTCCAATTTAATTCTCAATTCTTTTGCAATTTCTTAACAATGTTTGTTAGATCCATAATTCCATATATTGTTATGAATTTTCTTTCTCATAAAACCATGTTTAGTTAAGTTTTTTAAGGGTTGGGATGCATGAACCCATCCCAATGTAAATTGCTTATGTAGAAAATAGAATTTAAATTAAAAATTTAAAAGAGTCGTGCGAGACAATTTTACAACCATTGTAGATCTTTTAATCTCTCTTGCCCTAGGTACTTGGGATGTTTAAGAATATGATGTGCGTAAAATTATTTATCACCGCTTTATATTTACCTTTGATTTCATATGATGCGGTCTAGTTACCTCATATATGTAATGCTTAGGATCTATAAAGGCTGGATTCATTCAAATTTATAATTTACAATTCTAGGTTTCTATACGGTAAATTACTAGGGTTAGGGGGATTGTATTCCAACCTACTTTCTCATTCATCTTAATTAATTTAATTTCTTTATTTACCTATTTTTTTCCCTTTTCAACCATCATCATCTTTTTCATTTTTTCTTTAGAAGTAATAAATCAATTAAATTATATCAACCATTCCCTGTGGATTCGATACCCAGACTCGCCACTATACTCCTTAAGAAGTGTAGTTACAAGTTTAGGTTTTTTTGTATTGAGGTTGAAAACCGATAACAACGACTAGCGTATTACACGGACGCTCGGTTTTTCCACTCGGTCAAAATGGCGCCGTTGCCGGGGAATGTTTTGTTATAGATTATAATTGACTTACTACTTCGTAAAAAAAAGTAAATAAAAATAAAATAAAATAAAATAAAAATGTGTGTCACGTTTTTGAATTGCCCACTTTGAAATGTCTTACTTTAACTCTTTTGGTGGCTTTAATTGTTATGCTAATAGTGATGAGGAGAATAAACTCACGATTTATGAACATTGGATCAATATCACTAAAGATGATTCTCATAAATACAAGCCTAGTGCTAAGGCAATCCAAATTTATCAAAATCAATTGCTTGAAGAAGAAAGACTTGAAAAAGAATATCGAGAAAAAAATCGTTATTCGGAGCAAGAGTTAGATGCATTATTTGAACCCAATGAGGATTTTTCTTCCGATAGTTTTGAAGATGAAGTAAGTTTTCAACCAAATGAGGAATTCGAGGTGCTAGAACCAAGGAAGCCTACTTTGGAAGAACTCTTGCTTGTTATAAAAAAGCAATCTGATGACCTTGCTGCTACCGAGTTGAAAATTACAGCAACTTGCAAGGAGTTGAATGATTATTTGGACAACTTAGAGAAGGTCGAGACTTGCGCTTCACCTAATACTTTTGAGAATGAAATCATTGAGAGTGATCCAAGTTCTTTCGAATATCAACCTTTTATAAATATTTCAAAACCTATTGAGGTTGAAGATAATTTGTCTCCTTGTGTCCCCACTATTATCGAACCATTAAATTCATCACAAGAATTAGGTGAATGTATTATGGGCCATACACTTAGACGTGTCACTCCACCAGACCCAATTGAAAATTTTGAGGGAGAAGATTTTGAGGACAAGGACTCAATGCTTGAATTGTTTTCCAAGATGGACTCTTTTAGTTTGTGTTCTCCGCTTCCCATACTAGTTGAAAAATCTTTGGGAAGTGATTCTATTTTTCTTGGATCCCAATGGTACTTGTCCCCATGTGCACTTAAATCCCTCATTATCCCCCTAAATTTTTTAATTGGTGATGGTGCATTTTTTAAAATTTGCACATGCCTTCCGTTTTTCAAACGGAATTCTTATTTCTCGAGAGGCATGCTTTATAGTGAGGGTACACCATTAATCCCTCAAAGTCATATTGTATTTTGGGTAGACCCTCAAATTTTTTTACTTCTAGTGTATGAGTTATTAGAATTTCAAATCGTAGGTTGTACATAATTAGTTTTTTTCTCTTTCTTTTTCTTTCTTTTTTTTTAGTATAGAGTAATTAGTTAGAGTTTTTGTTATTCTTTTTGTTATGCTTGGTTCTAACATGTTTTGTAGATTCAATGGACTCGCACTCATCGGGGATCGCTCCATTTGGGTAATATCTTTCTTTTCCTCTCTTTATGTTGTGTTCTTGATTCGCATTGAGGACACTGCAACATTTAAGTTAGGGGTTGTGGGATATTCTTCCCGTTTATTGTTTAGATTCATTGATTCGATCACATGTTCTTTCCAAGTGTGTTTTTTTTAGAAAATTTCAAAAATTTCAAAAAAAAAAAATTGAAAAATGTTGCAAAGCCAAAAATATTTTTGTTCAAAATAAATAAGAATTGGAATTTAAATTTTTCAAAAATGTCACCTTTATTCTATTTAAAGTCTCAATTTGTTAATAATCAAAATGCACTAAGCCAAAATTGATTTAAGATGGAAATTGAAAGAAAATTGACGACTTAACGAATAAGTGTGGAGATTGATCAAACCCGGTGAGATTTCGAGCCTATCGATCTTTTTGAGTTTTTAAATCAATCCGAGTTTATAATTAACTCAAAGTTCTTTTCAGCGTGTTAATAAGTCGTTGATGATCTCAATCCTTTGTTTTGATCGGTTATGGGAAATGTGTGAAATGTTGTCTCAAAATTCGTGCTAAATATATCTCTAAACTTAAGTAATCTCGAGATGCATATGGTAATGTGATTAGCAATTTGGACAATGAAGTAGGCCCTCTTTTGTTTGTTACCCAAAAATATTAGCCATAAAAAGTTGTGAAAAACAAAATTATCCCTTTGCAACCCACTTTGAGCCTAATAAAATATTTCCCTTTCGTTTGATAACCCGAAAAACCCAAATAGCCCGGAATTGTGAAAATTGAGAAAATTCATCAAGTAAGTCCAAATTGTGCAATAAAAAGGGGCAAGAGAAAAATAGAAAAAAAATGTTCAAAAAAAAATAGCAAGAAGAAAAAAATGAAAAGAGAAAAAAAAAGAAAGAGAAAAATGAGCAAATGCCCGAAAAATCACTAATGGACGTCATAAGGACATTTTCCAATTCCGAACATTTCGTTCATTCCCATTTTTACCCTTTACACCTTTTAACCCAAAAAGTCCTCACTGAGTCCAAATGGCGAAATTAATTACTGCATGGAGAGATAAGACATGAAAAGATAATAAAAGAGATTAAAAGGGTGTGATTAAGAGATGATGTTTCCCATTTCCTAATAACTGTATTCCGATGATGAGATATTTTCACCATATATTTCCTTCTTTTCAATTTTTTATGCATGAATTTGTGCCATTATATTTACTCTTTATATCATGCATACCGAGAGAAAATAACCACAATCCGAGTGATTCATTTGTGAGTGCATCCGTAAGAATTGTAATCAAAACAAATTTTCGGAAAGTAACGTAATGCTCAATCGGTGGAAATTTGAGGTTTAATTTCTAGCTTTGCACACACACACTATGGTTTGAGACATTTGAATATGAATTTATGGTGATTATTTTTCGAAAAGTTTAAATCGTACAATTTTTAAGTATTTTGATATTTATTTGAGTCAACAAAGAATTTTGTGGGTATATTCACTGCAAACCCTCATGAGACAGAACTCGTCCTACTAGGGTAACCTAGGGGTTTAAAGGCTTGTTGCATACGCTAAATGCAATCGCTTGCCCGCGAAAAAGGTATTCTATACCAATAAAAGAATTTTCAAGAGTTGAACTTTAAACTAATTTCTTTTATATTGCTCGGGACGCGCAAAGTTCTAAGTTAGGGGGTGTGATTAGGCATATATTCTTCACATTTATTCCCTTAATTTCGGTATTTTTATGATCCCGTGCAATGTAAATAGCTTGAATTTGTCTCGTATTTATGCTAATAACCCCTTTTGGAAAGTATTTCGCGTTTTGTGTATTTCTCATGTGTTTTACAGGTATTTCATGCAAGTTAGTGCGAAGGAGAACTCAAAACAGTGAAAGAAACCAAGAAATGGAGAGTTGAAGGGAATTTTCGTAATTTTTCAGCCTTAGTCCGGAGGTGGGTCCAACTAGAAAGTTGAAGAGCTCTAAATTACAAGAACACTGGAAAAAACGGCACCTCAATCCAATCTACGGTGAAGAAGTTACGATGTTTTGAAGTTGCACGATAATGGACCGGTCCGGTCATGCGAAATCCAGACAATTAATTATGCATTTAATGCAGTGCAACTCTTGGAAAACTTGTGCCACAAGAGAAATTGGATGCCAAATTCGTGCAACTTGGTGCTATAAAAGACCAAGCCCTACCTCATTTTCAAGAGGAGTTGAATTCTAGAGAGAAGGAGACAAATTCTAGAGAGTAGAATAGAATTTTAGAGAGAGAAAGTGAGATTTTAGAGAGTTTTCTTAGTTTTTCTTTACATAGAAATTTTCATAAACTCTAGTTTGTAAGGTTGAAGAAGAATAATTTTTCTGGATTCAAGTTCATCTCTTTTCCCTATTGCTGAATACAAGTATCAATTTTTCATTCTCTTATTTATTCTTTACTTTATTTCCAATTTAATTCTCAATTCTTTTGCAATTTGTTAACAATGTTTGTTAGATCCATAATTCCATATATTGTTATGAATTTGCTTTCTCATAAAACCATGTTTAGTTAAGTTTTTTAAGGGTTGGGATGCATGAACCCATCCCAATGTAAATTGCTTATGTAGAAAATAAAATTTAAATTAAAAATTTGAAAGAGTCGTGCGAGACAATTTTACAACCATTGTAGATCTTTTAATCTCTCTTGCCCTAGGTACTTGGGATGTTTAAGAATATGATGTGCGTAAAATTATTTATCACCGCTTTATATTTACCTTTGATTTCATATGATGCGGTCTAGTTCCCTCATATATGTAATGCTTAGGATCTATAAAGGCTGGATTCATTCAAATTTATAATTTACAATTCTAGGTTTCTATACGGTAAATTACTAGGGTTAGGGGGATTGTATTCCAACCTACTTTCTCATTCATCTTAATTAATTTAATTTCTTTATTTACCTATTTTTTTCCCTTTTCAACCATCATCATCTTTTTCATTTTTTCTTTAGAAGTAATAAATCAATTAAATTCTATCAACCATTCCCTGTGGATTCGATACCCAGACTCGCCACTATACTCCTTAAGAAGTGTAGTTACAAGTTTAGGTTTTTTCGTATTGAGGTTGGAAGCCGATAACAACGACTAGCGTATTACACGGATGCTCGGTTTTTCCACTCGATCAAAATGGCGCCGTTGCCGGGGAATGTTTTGTTATAGATTATAATTGACTTACTACTTCGTAAAAAAAAGTAAATAAAAAAAATAAATAAATAAAATAAATTTGTGTCACGTTTTTGAATTGCCCACTTTGAAATGTCTTATTTTAACTATTTTGGTGGCTTTAATTGTTATGCTAATAGTGATGAGGAGAATAAACTCACGATTTATGAACATTGGATCAATATCACTAAAGATGATTCTCATAAATACAAGCCTAGTGCTAAGGCAATCCAAATTTATCAAAATCAATTGCTTGAAGAAGAAAGACTTGAAAAAGAATATCGAGAAAAAAATCGTTATTGGGAGCAAGAGTTAGATGCATTATTTGAACCCAATGAGGATTTTTCTTCCGATAGTTTTGAAGATGAAGTAAGTTTTCAACCAAATGAGGAATTCGAGGTGCTAGAACCAAGGAAGCCTACTTTGGAAGAACTCTTGCTTGTTATAAAAAAGCAATTTGATGACCTTGCTGCTACCGAGTTGAAAATTACAGCAACTTGCAAGGAGTTGAATGATTATTTGGACAACTTAGAGAAGGTCGAGACTTGCGCTTCACCTAATACTTTTGAGAATGAAATCATTGAGAGTGATCCAAGTTCTTTTGAATATCAACCTTTTATAAATATTTCAAAACCTATTGAGGTTGAAGATCATTTGTCTCCTTGTGTCCCCACTATTGTAGAACCATTAAATTCATCACAAGAATTAGGTGAATGTATTATGGGCCATACACTTAGACGTGTCACTCCACCAGACCCAATTGAAAATTTTGAGGGAGAAGATTTTGAGGACAAGGACTCAATGCTTGAATTGTTTTCCAAGATTGACTCTTTTACTTTGTGTTCTCCGCTTCCCATACTACTTGAAAAATCTTTGGGAAGTGATTCTATTTTTCTTGGATTCCACTGGTTCTTGTCCCCATGTGCACTCAAATCCCTCATTATCCCCCTAAATTTTTTAATTGGTGATGGTGCATTTTTTAAAATTTGCACATGCCTTCCGTTTTTCAAACGGAATTCTTATTTTTCGGGAGGCATGCTTTATAGTGAGGGTACACCATTAATCCCTCAAAGTCATATTGTATTTTGGGTGGACCCTCAAATTTTTCGACTTCTAGTGTATGAGTTATTAGAATTTCAAATCGTAGGTTGTACGTAATTAGTTTTTTTCTTTTTCTTTTTCTTTTTCTTTCTTTTTTTTAGTTTAGAGTAATTAGTTAGAGTTTTTGTTATTCTTTTTGTTATGCTTGGTTCTAACATGTTTTGTAGATTCAACGGACTCGCACTTATCGGGGATCGCTCCATTTGGGTAATATCTTTCTTTTCCTCTCTTTATGTTGTGTTCTTGATTCGCATTGAGGACACTGCAACATTTAAGTTAGGGGGTGTGGGATATTCTTCCCGTTTATTGTTTAGATTCATTGATTCGATCACATGTTCTTTCCAAGTGTGTTTTTTTTAGAAAATTTCAAAAATTTCAAAAAAAAAAAATTGAAAAATGTTGAAAAGCCAAAAATATTTTTGTTCAAAATAAATAAGAATTGGAATTTAAATTTTTCAAAAATGTCACCTTTATTCTATTTAAAGTCTCAATTTGTTAATAATCAAAATGCACTAAGCCAAAATTGATTTAAGATGGAAATTGAAAGAAAATTGACGACTTAACGAATAAGTGTGGAGATTGATCAAACCCGATGAGATTTCGAGCCTATCGATCTTTTTGAGTTTTTAAATCAATCCGAGTTTATAATTAACTCAAAGTTCTTTTCAGCGTGTTAATAAGTCGTTGATGATCTCAATCCTTTGTTTTGATCGGTTATGGGAAATGTGTGAAATGTTGTCTCAAAATTCGTGCTAAATATATCTCTAAACTTAATTAATCTCGAGATGCATATGGTAATGTGATTAGCAATTTGGACAATGAAGTAGGCCCTCTTTTGTTTGTTACCCAAAAATATTAGCCATAAAAAGTTGTGAAAAACAAAATTATCCCTTTGCAACCCACTTTGAGCCTAATAAAATATTTCCCTTTCGTTTGATAACCCGAAAAACCCAAATAGCTCGGAATTGTGAAAATTGAGAAAATTCATCAAGTAAGTCCAAATTGTGCAATAAAAAGGGGCAAGAGAAAAATAGAAAAAAATGTTCAAAAAAAAATAGCAAGAAGAAAAAAATGAAAAGAGAAAAAAAAAGAAAGAGAAAAATGAGCAAATGCCCGAAAAAGCACTAATGGACGTCATAAGGACATTTTCCAATTCCGAACATTCCGTCCATTCCCATTTTTACCCTTTACACCTTTTAACCCAAAAAGTCCTAACTGAGTCCAAATAGCGAAATTAATTACTGCATGGAGAGATAAGACATGAAAAGATAATAAAAGAGACTAAAAGGGTGTGATTAAGAGATGATGTTTCCCATTTCCTAATAACTGTATTCCGATGATGAGATCTTTTCACCATATATTTCCTTCTTTTCAATTTTGTATGCATGAATTTCTGTCCATTATATTTACTCTTTATATCGTGCATACCGAGAGAAAATAACCACAATCCGAGTGATTCATTTGTGAGTGCATCCGTAAGAATTGTAATCAAAACAAATTTTCGGAAAGTAACGTAATGCTCAATCGGTGGAAATTTGAGGTTTAATTTCTGGCTTTGCACACACACACTATGGTTTGAGACATTTGAATATGAATTTATGGTGATTATTTTTCGAAAAGTTTAAATCGTACAATTTTTAAGTATTTTGATATTTATTTGATTCAACAAAGAATTTTGTGGGTATATTCACTGCAAACCCTCATGAGACAAAACTCGTCCTACTAGGGTAACCTAGGGGTTTAAAGGCTTGTTGCATACGCTAAATGCAATCTCTTGACCGCGAAAAAGGTATTCTATCCCAATAAAAGAATTTTCAAGAGTTGAACTTTAAACTAATTTTTTTTACATTGCTTGGGACGCGCAAAGTTCTAAGTTAGGTGGTGTGATTAGGCATATATTCTTCACATTTATTCCCTTAATTTCGGTATTTTTATGATCCCGTGCAGTGTAAATAGCTTGAATTTATCTCGTATTTATGCTACTAATCCCTTTTGGAAAGTATTTCGTGTTTTGTGTATTTCTCATGTGTTTTACAGGTATTTCATGCAAGTTAGTGCGAAGGAGAACTCAAAACAGTGAAAGAAACCAAGAAATGGAGAGTTGAAGGGAATTTTCGTAATTTTTCAGCCTTAGTCCGGAGGTGGGGCCAACTAGAAAGTTGAAGAGCTCTAAATTACAAGAACACTGGAAAAAACGGCACCTCAATCCGAGCTACGGTGAAGAAGTTACGATGTTTTGAAGTTGCACAATAATGGACCGGTCCGGTCATGCGAAATCCAGACAATTTATTATGCATTTAATGCAGTGCAACTCTTGGAAAACTTGTGCCACAAGCGAAATTGGATGCCAAATTCGTGCAACTTGGTGCTATAAAAGACCAAGCCCTAACTCATTTTCAAGAGGAGTTGAATTCTAGAGAGAAGGAGACAAATTCTAGAGAGTAGAATAGAATTTTAGAGAGAGAAAGTGAGATTTTAGAGAGTTTTCTTAGTTTTTCTTTACATAGAAATTTTCATAAACTCTAGTTTGTAAGGTTGAAGAAGAAGAATTTTTCTGGATTCAAGTTCATCTCTTTTCCCTATTGCTGAATACAAGTATCAATTTTTCATTCTCTTATTTATTCTTTACTTTATTTCCAATTTAATTCTCAATTCTTTTGCAATTTGTTGACAATGTTTGTTAGATCCATAATTCCATATATTGTTATGAATTTGCTTTCTCATAAAACCATGTTTAGTTAAGTTTTTTAAGGGTTGGGATGCATGAACCCATCCCAATGTAAATTGCTTATGTAGAAAATAGAATTTAAATTAAAAATTTGAAAGAGTCGTGCGAGACAATTTTACAACCATTGTAGATCTTTTAATCTCTCTTGCCCTAGGTACTTGGGATGTTTAAGAATATGATGTGCGTAAAATTATTTATCACCGCTTTATATTTACCTTTGATTTCATGTGATGCGGTCTAGTTCCCTCATATATGTAATGCTTAGGA
Source organism: Sambucus nigra (assembly GCA_949130495.1). NCBI lineage: Eukaryota > Viridiplantae > Streptophyta > Magnoliopsida > Dipsacales > Adoxaceae > Sambucus > Sambucus nigra. The sequence continues at coordinate 406,181,318 of OX422220.1, forward strand.
TCTATACAGGCTGGATTCATTCAAATTTATAATTTACAATTCTAGGTTTCTATACGGTAAATTACTAGGGTTAGGGGGATTGTATTCCAACCTACTTTCTCATTCATCTTAATTAATTTAATTTCTTTATTTACCTATTTTTTTTCCCTTTTCAACCATCATCATCTTTTTCATTTTTTCTTTAGAAGTAATAAATCAATTAAATTCTATCAACCTTTCCCTGTGGATTCGATACCTAGACTCGCCACTATACTCCTTAAGAAGTGTAGTTACAAGTTTAGGTTTTTTTGTATTGAGGTTGGAAGCCGATAACAACGACTAGCGTATTACACGGACGCTCGGTTTTTCCACTCGATCATCTGGCTCAGACTCTTTCATCACGACACCAGTTTTAAAGTTTGGTTCATCATTCTTCATCGACCCCAAATCTATAATAACTCTATGTTAGTTCGGAATATCTCATCGACCCTAATATAATCAATTTAGGTATAATTCTCTTAACCTAAAAGTTCATACAATTTAGTAGGTACACACCTGACCTATCAATCATGTTCGTACGTAATATTTTATTCTCTTATATTCACCGTACTTGTTATTTTACAATTTATTATCACAATCGCATTTAATTGAGTATATGCACTACTCTAAGGGCCCTAGTTACCCCTCCAATTAATTCAGTAGTTAATTCATCTTTACCTTACTGATAATTATTTTAAATCCATGTTAACTCCCTTCGTAACTTAAATTCACCATTTTCGAGACTCGACACGTTCGTTCTTTCCTTATCTAGTCATTTTCTAAGTCTTTCTCTCAATGACTATGATGGGTCTCAACCCTCTACCTACTGTTCTTTATAAAGTCCTAGGATAGGTATTAAACCACTCTAAACTTCCCAATAAGTGACGACCATCGAAGAAAATTCACTCAATAATATTTTTTAGGAAACAGCAGGGGTCAATCGATCGACCTTCATCATCGATCGATCGACTGATGAACATCGATCGATCGATCTTTATAGTCGATCGATCGACTGTTCTGGGCAGCTTCTACCTGTTTCGTCTTTCTTAAGTTTTAACCCCTCAAAACTCCATTAAATCTTCTGGAACTCTCTACTAATATCACCAATTAGTTTATATATGGATGTAGACTATTCCTAACGTTAATATATCATCAAATCTTCACGAACATCATCCAAGAACCACAATTATCCTTAACTTCTCAAAACCCTAGATATATGGTTTCTTTATCTTAAATCATCATATACCCACATTTATATTTCATAATAGGAATCATATCTCTTTTGTAATTTAATCCTCTACAGATGTAAATCTAACTACATGCAAGTCCTATCCTAAACATGTATCAAATATTCCTTCAACAATTATTCAAAACCATTTATTCTACACATCTTATACATGGATATTATAACTCAGATTTAGATTTTGTAAATAACCACTTGCCTTGATTCAAAGATGATCTAATTTCTGGTTGTTGTAGAGTTTGATTGTTTGTCTCCTTCAATCTTCACTCTTCAATTGCTTGAGTTTCAAGGATTTCTTTGAATCTCTCACACTTCTTCTTTTTATGCTTTGAGAATAACTTCTCTTTTCTCTCTGATGGCCTCTCCATGAGTTATGAGGTTTCTAACCCTAATTCCTTATTTAATCAGATGATAAAAGACTCCAAAATTCTCCGGTCTTCCCACTCCGATCTTTTAAAAGACCAAAATTCCCCTGAATGGTCCCGACTTAGCCCAAAGATGTCTGAGACCCAACTATTACCCCTAGGACCCAACCGTGACCTCTAAATTGTCATTTGAGTCACTCATAATATTTCTTATCTCAACCTCTCGTTATCCCATGTTTGGATCTCGGTTAAGATTTAAATCATATACGCCCAAGGTAAATTCATGAGTTATTCACAAGTCATTGTCAGTAACTCGACTTAAAATATTAAATCATCCTATTTAACATTTAGATCATCTTAAATTACTCAACTCACGTAATTTAAATATAAGGCCTCATTAAATTACTCTACTCACGTAATTTAAATATATGGTCACATTAAATTACTCTACTCAGATAATTTAAATATAAGGTCTCATTAAATTACTCTACTCACATAATTTAAATATATGGTCACATTAAATTACTCTATTCCCGTAATTTAAATATAAGGTCCATATTTTCTATCTAATCTCTCCATTAATTAAATTCCAAATAAGTAGAAATACGGGGTATTACACGGTTCAAATCTGAATCGATTCGGTAAGGGGAAAGCTCGAAGTACAAGAGGCCGAATCGATTCGGTAGAAAATGAATCGATTCAAAATTCAATAACTTATGCACTGTCTCATAGAGAATCGATTCTAAAGAGACCAAATCAATTCAGATATTAAATAACTAACACTTTCTCATTAGCGAATCGATTCTCTCTTCTGTTTTCAGTTTTCTTCTCCTGCTTTGGTTTGTTTGAAATTCCCTTTCGCGAGAAACGCCTTAACTTCTTCGTTCGGACTCGGATTTGCGCATCATTTACTGACACACGAAGATTTCTCAGAGGTCTACAACTTCCGTGAAGATGTTGGGCCATATGGCCAAATTTCTAAATGACCGAATTGCCCTCGCGCGTGCGGATGTGTACAGAACTTCGTCGAAATGCGTCCAAACTTCATACTAAGTGCCGAAATCCCTACAGAAGCTCAATTATACCCCATATAGAATGTTAACATATAAAACGGAGGTTTTCTAGTTAACGAGTAAAATATAGGAATTTAGGTACCCGAGAGGGCTAAAATGCGTAAGTTAATGGGCGCAAATATGCAATATTCGCGCCATATCAACATAACTATGCATTTTAACATACATCGTAATTCTTTTAAATAAAATATTACATGCGACCGATTCACCCCATGGAAAATTTATTTTGGAGCGAAAGTCCAAGGGTCAATTGAAAACGCGTATAAATTGAACTACAAAAAAAAAATTACACGTATATGAAATCCTACAAGGCGGACTTAGAATTTACTTTTCGAGATCTATTTGATTTGATCTCATCTTTGAACAAATAGAATATGTGATGGATAGATTCACCTCACAATCTTCTACTGTAATTCTGATATGGACAATCACGGGTAGAGAGTGGACTCCTATTTCGTGACCACCTTCTTGTCTCGTATTGCTTCTCTGTTGCCTCTCTTTCTCACAAGTCCGAACTTGGTCCTTTTGAGTATACAAGAGTGAAGGCTAGGTTAAAAAGAATGAGACTTCGGTGCATATATATAGGCTACAATAGGGACCCTAATGAGAGATAAGGTTGTGGCTCCTAATGGTCCTGAGAAAATCTAATCCTTCCCGGATCCTAATCTCAGTCCCTTAATTATAATTAATACTACTAAATAATTATAATTGCAACTCCATTCCTTAAATAAAAATTATATTTATAGCTCCTTATTATTAATTACTTAATTTTTCCCACGTTAAGGTTACAGATACCCACTAATAAAATAAATTACTGATAATTTATTTGATTAACTTCTTTAAGTATTTGAGCGATCCAACTTAACTTATTTATAGTGTTGGATTAACATAATCCACCTACAGGGTTTGACACATACAAAACTTATTAGTATCTCAAGGGGGTATCATGGGTCTCTATACCGAGACGTGGATTCCACCCATAAAAGACTTTCACCATACATTAATCACCATTACCCAATTTATTAAGATTATTGATCCAATAATGAATCTCACCCGATAAGTTAAAGTAATAAATAACTATTGTATGTGTCCATCAATCATATACGGAATAAGAGCCTTAAGTAAACCTAATAATCACGAGGTGTACATTGTCTTATAAAATCAGTATTAAAACAATGATCTTAAATTGGCCCCGTTCAATGCACATAAAGTGTACTAGCATAATAAGTTGAAACTATACGGTTTCTCGTAATCGAGATAGCCCTATTAAAATATTTGTGCTATAACAATACTGATGGCGTGTCCAGTTCCATCTAAGACTGTGAACGATAAAACTTATATTATATAAGAACGGGTGATCTGATCCTCTGTGTGTAAGTCATACTCTACACACCAGAACACCTACTAAAAAGAATAAAAGATATCGACAATATATAAAATACTGCAAAATATTATGTCCATATATGATTCTCATTAAAATAGGAGTAACTGATTTTATTATAACAATATATCCATAACTAAAATTATTTCATAAAACATGATTTTAGTCTACTTCTCTAACAATCTCCCAATTATACTGACAGCCATGTTGCAATGCATCTCACTCCCATCCCCTCTATGTGACTATCAAAAGTCTTGGCTGATAAGCTCTTCATGAAAGGGTCGGCCAGGTTGTTCTCTGATGCAATCTTCATAACTGCGGCATCACCCCGCTACATAAATTCTTGAATAAGATGATACTTACGCTTCATATGTTTACCTCTCTTATGGATCCTGGGTTCCTTTTAGTTAAAAATCACACTACTATTATCACAATAAAGTGTAATAGTCGACTGAACTAAAGGTACCACTCGTAGATCCATTAGGATGTTTTTAAACCATACTACATCCTTGGCTACCATGTATTTAGCTTCCATGGTGGAATCAACAATGCATGATTACTTGATACTCCTCTAACTAATGGCTCTAGCTCCTAGAATAAACATATATCCAGAGGTAGACTTTCTGTAATCTCTATTAGACTGAAAATCAGAGTTAGTGTACCCAATGGGTACTAGACTCTCTGCTTGGTAAACTAACATATAATCTCGTGTTCTTTTCAGGTATTTGAGTTTATGCATTACCGCAATCCAGTGTTCTTGCCCAGATTTAGACTGATATCTACTAACCATCCCAACAACAAAGTAGATATCAGGCCTAGTGCATAGCATACATAAGGCTCCCAACTGTCGAAGCATAAGGGATGACTTTCATCTTCTCTATCTTATCAGATGTCTTAGGACACTGATCCTTGGAAAATGATATTCCATGTCTGAAAGGGAAGAAACCTTTCTTAGAATCTTTCATGCTAAATCTAGTAAAAATGTAATCAATATAAGTTACTTGTGATAAACCCAACATCCTATTCTTGCGATCATACATAAGCTGGATCCCAAATATGTGACTAGCTTCTCCTAAGTCTTTCATATCCAACAGGTTAGACAACCACACTTTAACCGAAGACAACACTCCAACATCATTTCCAATGAGCAAAATTCCATCCACATATAATACTAAAAACATTACTACATTTCTATTGCATTTCTTATACACACAAGACTTATCTGGACATTGATCAAAACCAAAAGATTTGATTGCCTGATCAAAATAAATGTTCCAAGTTTTAGATGCTTGTTTAAGTCCATAAATGGACTTCTTAAGCTTAAACAATTTATGCTCTTGGCCTTGGGCAATAAAACCATCCGGCTGCGCCATATAGAGACACTCGTCAAGATTCCCATTAAGAAATGCAGTCTTGACGTCCATTTGCCAAACTTTATAATTAAAATGAGTCGCAATGGAAAAGAGAATTCAGATGGATTTCATCATAGCTACCGACAAGAAGGTTTCCTCATAATCGATGCCCTCTTTCTGAATAAACCCTTTCGCAACAAGCCATACCTTAAAGGTCTCAACCTTTCTTTCCACCCCTCTTTTCCTCTTATAGACCCACTTACATCCTATGGGTTTTATCCCTTTGGGTGGATCTACAAGACTCCATACCTGATTAGAATACATATATTTCATCTCAGAATTCATAGCTTTAAGATAAAGTTCTACATCTTTATCTTGGATAGCCTCATTATAGTTACAGGGATCAACTTCGAGTCCATCAGGGACCTTGTCATAAGACTCTTAAGAACATAAACCATTCAGGTTGACGTATAACCCTCCCACTATGATAAGGTAGTCAAAAGCTGGTGTACAAGTGTCAACATGCTATGTTATTTCATCCTGTATTGGTGGTGTTGAAGAATCTTATCGGTTCCCTCGTAACTCTTCATAAATAACTTTACTTCTGGATTTATATTCCATCATATAATCCTCTTCTAAGAATCGGGCATTTGTGCTTAAATGACCTTCTGATCCTTAAGATTATAGAATAAATAACCCTTAGTTTTCTTAGGATATCCTACAAAGAAATAAACTTATGATCTTGATTCCAACTTATTGGGATCTTTCTTTAGCACATGTGCTGGACTACCCCAGATTCGAATATGTTTCATACTAGGCTTGCGCCCAATCCATAATTCCTTGGGTGTAATAGAGACCGCCTTTGAAGGTACCAAGTTTAGTAAATAAATGGCTATATTTCTAAAGCATATCCCCAAATAGAATCTGGGAGATCTGTATAACTCAACATGGACCTAATCATATCCAAAAGGGTTATATTCCTCCTTTCTACTACACTAGTTTGCCAAGGCATACCAGGTGCAGACAATTAGGATGTGAATCCTTGATGTTCTAGATATTGCCTAAACTCCCTAAGAGGTACTCGCCACGATGATTAGATCGTAGTGTCTTGATACCATTACCTTAATGCTTCTCCACTTCTGCCCTATAAACTTTGAATTTCTCAAAGACTTCAAACTTATGGTGTATTAGGTAAATGTACCCATACCTTGAGTATTCATCTATGAAAGTCATTAAAAACTCAAAGCCCCCCTCTTTCTCGGGTTGTTAACGGTCCACATAGTTCAGAATGAACCAATTCCAACAGTTCTTTGGCTCTAAAGCCCTTGGCCGAGAAAGGCCTCATGGTCATTTTAACTTCTAAATAAGATTCACAAACTGGAAGTGCCTACACTTCTAGTGAGCTCAATTTCTCATTTTCTACCAGTTTAGGAATCATTTTTAGATAATATGACCTGGGCGTAAGTGCCAAAGATACGTTTGGTTTACTAAGGAATGTTCCTTCCCTTTAAATTTGATCAAATTGCAAAATATTAATTTGTTGTGTGGAAGAGATAGGATTTACAATATAAAGATTATCAACCAATGTACCAGAACAAATAAAAGATTTATTAATCTTAATAACCACGAGTTTATTAAAAGAAACTGAATATCCATAAAAGACTAAACAAGAAACTAAAATTAAATTCCTCCTAATGGAAGGTGCATAAAGACAATCCTTTAAAAGTAAACTCCTATCATTATTAAAGCTTAAATGAACGTCTCCCACAATAACTACCGCTACTCTCGTAGTATCTCCCACAGTCAGATAAATCTCTCCATCACTTAGTCGCCTGGTTTCCTAGAACCCCTGCAAAGAATTGTATATATGATTAGTGGCTCCCGTATCTACGCACCAGGTACCGATAGTATGAACCACAAAACATGATTCAATGACAAATGAATGGAATTTACTTGCATTATTAAGTTTATTACGGAAACTCGGACAATTGCTCTTCTAGTGTCCTGACTGTTACAGTGGAAACACTTGCCCTTGGTCTTTTTCACACCTCCCCGAGGCCCACGAGTTGCCTGAGGGACCATAACCTGATTTTGAGCCTTCTTCTTCTTTTTATTCTTGCTCATAGTCTTAGAAGTAGAACCTTTCTCAACAACAAAAGCACTTACTGACTTCTTGATGAGACCGTCAGCTACTTTTAGTTCTTTAAGTAGTTTCGACAAAGAGTAAGAAAGTTTTTTCATGTTAGAATTTAGGCGAAACTTCTTAAAGGACTCAGGTAGTGACTGGGTAATAATATCAACTTAAGTTTCCCCATCAATTTCTGCTCTAAGGATTTCGAGCTCATTAAAAAGAGACATCATCCTTAAAACATGTTCCCTCACTGGGGTCCCTTCAGTCATGTTTGTGTTTATGAGATTTTTCATGGCAATTTGCTTAGTAGTACAAGTATGATCCACTACACCAAAAATAGGAATCTGGCATAGTTTAAAACTGTGCCAAATCAAATCTGGCATGATTTTGAACTGTGCCAGAATCAGGTGTTCCAAAATGGCCATTTTTTTCTAGGACGGCTCAAAACTGTGCCAGATTTGGCCAAACAAGAACACTTCTGGCACACTTTTAAACCGTGCCAGAATTTGATATTTCTGATACACTTTTGGCATAGTTTTTAACTGTGCCAGATTAGGACATTTTCAAAATTTGGCACAGTTCAAAATCTTTAGTAATTCACAGACAAAATTTGGCACAGTTCAAAATCTTTAGTAGTTCACAGTTCAAAATTTGGCACAGTTCAAAATCTTTTGGCACAGTTTTTAACTGTGCCAGATTAGCACATTTTCAAATTTTGGCACAGTTCAAAATCTTTAGTTCAAAATTTGACAGTTTTTAACTAATGTTCATACAAACTTCAAAATATTACAAGTCTTTAGTAGTTCACAGACCAAAAAAAATTGGGCAGAATTTCCTCTATTTTCTGGACATTCCAAAACCTGCTAATACAAAACCTGGATAACATAAAGCCCGCACGGCTATAAAAGTTTATAATAAAACTATAAAAGATCGCACGGCCATAACACAAAAAAATAGAATCATGAATAAACCCCTTATTGTAAACCATTGAGTTCTCCATGTGTTCCCCTTGAATAAATGCTAACAATAAAATGTTATCCTGCAAAAAAAATAGGATACAAAAAAGATACGATATTAGTAATTAAGAAATTAAAAAAAAGCTTACTCAAACTAAAAAATTACATACAAGAGTGGAAATTATCGTCATATTCTCAAACCGGGAGACCTAGGACTACGCGGTCAGTTCGTACGAGTTACATTGGTCCCGTGCAAGGTGTGCGTGCCTCTTATGGGGCCGTTTGGGGGCACGTTTGGGTTTTCACCCTTTGATGGCTTGTTTTCTAGTCGAAGTGTTATTTTTGCAAATTATCGTCATATTCTGAAACCGGGAGACCCGTGACTACGCGGTCAATTCTTACATGCTACATTGGTCCCGTATGAGGTGTTCGTGCCTCTTACAGGTCCGTTTGGGGGTTGGTTTAGGTTTTCACCCTTTAACGGCTTGTTTTTAAGTCCTAGTGTTGATTTTTGCAAATTATCGTCTTATTCTCAAACCGAGAGACCCGGGACTACGCGGTCAGTTCCTACAAGTTACATTGGTCCCGTGCGTGGTGTTCGTGCCTCTTATGGGGCCGTTTGGGAGTTGGTTTAGGTTCACCCTTTAACGTCCTGTTTTTAAGTCTAAGTGTTATTTTTGCAAATTATCGTCATATTCTTAAACTGGGAGACCTGCGACTACGCAGTCAGTTCATACAAGTTACATTGATCCCGTGGGAGGTGTTCGTGCCTCTTACGGGTCCGTTTAGGAGCTGGTTTGGATTTTCACCCTCAAACGGCCTATTTTTAAGTGTTAATTTTTGCAAATTATAATCTTATTCTCAAACCGAGAGACACGTGACTACGCGGTCAGTTCTTACAAGTTATATTGGTACCGTACAAGGTGTTTGTGCCTCTTATGGGTCCGTTTGGGGTTGGTTTAGGTTTTCACCCTTTAACGGCCTGTTTTTAAGTCTAAGTGTGGATTTTTGCAAACTACCACCATACTCTCAAATCGGGAGACCCGGGATTACGCGATCAATTCCTACAAGTTACATTGGTCATGTGCGAGGTGTTCGTGCCTCTTACGGGTCCGTTCGGGGACTGGTTTAGGTTTTCACCCTTTAACGGCCTGTTTTTAAGTCTAAGTATTAATTTTTGCAAATTATCATCATATTCTCAAACCGGAAGACCCGGGACTACGCGGTCAGTTCCTACAAATTACATTGGTCCTGTGTCAGGTGTTCGCGCCTCTTACGGGTCCATTTAGGGGCTAGTTTAGTTTTTCACCCCTTAACGGCTCGTTTTTAAGTCCAAGTGTGAATTTTTAAAAATTATTGTCATATTCTTAAACCGGGAGACCCAGGACTATGTGGTTAGTTCCTACAAGATACATTCGTCTCGTGCCAGGTGTTCGTGCCTCCTACGGGGACGTTTGGTGGCTGGTTTAGTTTTTCACCCTTTAACAGCGTGTATTTAAGTCTAAGTGTTATTTTTGCAAATTACCGTCATATTCTCAAACCGTGAAAAGGCCGAATAGCGGCAGTGTGATAATTGATTAAATTAAATTCGTAAGTTTCCAAGAAACCTTATTTAATTAGAGTCTACTTTTAAATCAAATAAATACAACCCTTAAACATGCATCTAAATCAACCCATAAAAAGTAAAGCGTGCAACACAGTAAATATGTTGAGACACAAATTTCAAGAAAAAAAAACTTTCGAGTAAAACCTTTATTTCACTATGAATATATAAATCGCAACTTACAATAAGATAGAGAAATCTGCAATGGATTAAGGCGCAGCCAACCCACAAGACACGCAGTCTTGAACTCAGTAAGATAATACACGCAGCACCCTCCAAGGACTCGCAGCCCAAACAACACAGGAAGAACCGCATCTCTCCTCAATAACACGCAGCCATAACACTTTGTAGAGACTCCCTCAGCAATGACACGCAGCCCTCGGTTACAGAGATCTCCCCACAAAGGTTGAACAATAGCAAAGCTTGTGTTCTAGGGTTCCAAAAGATTCACAAAAGTAATTGGGATTTTTTTTTGTGCGAATCAAAAAGATATTTGGCACATCAAAAATTGAAGTCTTGTTGTGTTTGAACTCTTAGAAATGTTTTCTCAAAGACTTCAAATAATAATCCACCGAAATAGGTATATTTATAGGAAATCTGAGTCGGTGGAAAAACATCATACGGAACTATTCTAATTTATCTCAGGCTGACCGGTCCGGTATGGAGACAGATCGGTCCGACCTCGGATCGATTCGTTTTTCAAAAGGTGCTCTTCGGTTCGATTTCGATCCGGGGTTTACTGTTGCAAAGCGGATCGGTTCGGTATGGAGGTGGACCGGTCCAGAGGCGGATCGGTTCATTTTTAAAAGGGGCAGACCGGTCCGATTTTCCAGAAAAATTAAAATTCTTATTTTTATAAAAAAACATTTCATAAAAAATTTCCCAATACTAAATTTGAAACTTTAAGGGACTTAAAAACAAAACTTTACCAAGTTCATTCTTGCAGAGGTTATAATGTTGAAGACGCTTTGATATTCAGATACATTGATGTAGATGCGATCTTGAATTTCTTCAACGGTGTAACAGCGTACGACATACATATTGACAATGAACAAAAATGTCCTTACAAACTGGGAGACTCGGGACTACGCGGTCAGTTTCTATAAGTTACATTGGTCCCGTGCGAGGTGTTCATGCCTTTTACGGGTTCGTTTGGGGGTTGGTTTAGGTTTTCACCCTTTAACGGCTTGTTTTTAAGTCCAAGTGTGGATTTTTGCAAATTATCATCATATTCTCAAACCGGGAGATCCGGGACTACGCGGTCAGTTCGTATAAGTTACATTGGTCCTGTGCGAGGTGTTCGTGCCTCTTACGGGGTTGTTTGGGGGTTGGTTTGGGTTTTCACCCCTTAACAGCTTGTTTTTAATTCTAAGTGTTGGTTTTTATAAATTATCATTATATTCTCAAAACGGGAGACCCGAAACTACGCGGTCTGTTCGTACAAGTTACATTGATCCCGTGCAAGGTGTTCGTGCCTCTTACGGGCCCGTTTGGGAGCTGGTTTGAGTTTTCACCCTCAAATGACCTATTTTTAAGTGTTAATTTTTGTAAATTATTGTTATATTCTAAAACCGGGAGACTCGAGACTACGCGATCAATTCTTACAAGTTACATTGGTCCCGTGCGAGGTGTTCGTGCCTCTTACGGGTCCGTTGGGGGGATGGTTTAGGTTTTCACCCTTTAACGGCTTGTTTTTAAGTCTAAGTGTTTATTTTTGCAAATTATCATCATATTCTCAAACCGAAAGACCCGGGACTACGCGATCAGTTCCTACAAGTTACATTGGTCGCGTGCGAGGTGTTCGTGCCTCTTACAGGTCCGTTGGGGGGCAAGTTTAGGTTTTCACCCTTTAACGGCTTATTTTTAAGTTTAAGTGTTGATTTTTACAAATTATCGTCATATTCTCAAATCGGGAGACTCGAAACTACGCGTTGAGTTCCTACAAATTACATTGGTTATATACGAGGTGTTCGTGCCTCTTACGGGTCCGTTTGGGGGCTGGTTTAGGTTTTCACCCTTTAACAACTTGTTTTAAGTCCAAGTGTGGATTTTTACAAATTATCGTCATATTCTCAAACCGGGAGATCAGGGACTATGCGGTTAGTTCCTACAAGTTACATTGGTCCCGTGCGAGGTGTTCGTGCCTCTTACGGATCCGTTGGGGGGATGGTTTAGCTTTTCACCCTTTAACGGCTTGTTTTTTAAGTCTAAGTATTATTTTTGCAAATTATCGTCATATTCTCAAATCGGGATACCTGGGACAACGCGGTCAGTTCCTACAAGTTACATTGGTCCCGTGCGAGGTGTTCGTGCCTCTTACGAGTTCGTTTAGAGGCTGGTTTAGGTTTCACCCTTTAACGGCTTATTTTTAAGTTTAAGGGTTGATTTTGGCAAATTATCATCATATTCTCAAACCGGGAGACCCGGGACTACGCGGTCAGTTCCTACAAGTTACATCCGTCCTGTACGAGGTGTTCGTGCCTCTTATAGGTTCGTTTGGAGGCTGGTTTAGGTTTTCACCCTTTAACGACTTATTTTTAAGTCCAAGTGTGGATTTTTGCAAATTATCGTCATATTCTCAAACTGCGAAACTCGGGACTACGCGATCAGTTCCTACAAGTTACATTCATCCCGTGCTAGGTGTTCGTGCCTCCTACAAGGACGTTTGGTGGCTGGTTTAGGTTTTCACCCTTTAACGGCCTGTATTTAAGTCTAAGTGTTATTTTTTCAAATTATCATCATATTCCCAAATCGGGAGACTCGGGACTAGGTGGTTAGTTCCTACAAGTTACTTTGGTCATGTGCGAGGTGTGCGTGCCTCTTACGGGTCCGTTTGGGGGCTGGTGTAGGTTTTCACCCTTTAACAGAATGTTTTTAAGTCCAAGTGTGGATTTTTTCAAATTATCATCATATTCTCAAACCGGGATACCAGGGACTACGCGGTCAGTTCCTATAAGTTACATTGGTCCCGTGCGAGGTGTTCGTGCCTCTTATGGATCCGTTGGGGGCTGGTTTAGGTTTTCACCCTTTAACGGCTTATTTTTAAGTCTAAGTGTTAATTTTTGCAAATTTTTGTCATATTCTCAAATACGGAGACCCGGGACTAAGTGGTGAGTTCCTACAAGTTACATTCATCCGGTACGAGGTGTTCGTGCCTCTTACGGGTCCGTTTGGCGGCTGGTTTTGGTTTTCACCCTTTAATGGCTTATTTTTAAGTCCAAATGTGGATTTTTGCAAATTATCGTCATATTCTCAAACCACGAGACCCGGGACTACGTGGTCAGTTCCTACAAGTTACATTCATCCCGTGCCAGGTGATCGTGCCTCCTACGAGGACGTTTGGTGGTTGGTTTAGGTTTTCACCCTTTAACGGTCTGTATTGAAGTCTAAGTGTTATTTTTACAAATTATCATCATATTCTCAAATCGGGAGACCCGAGACTACGCGGTCAGTTTCTACAAGTTACATTGGTCCCGTGCGAGGTGTTCGTGCCACTTACGGGTCCGTTTGGGGGCTGGTTTAGGTTTTCACCCTTTAACTGCTTATTTTTAAGTCCAAGTGTTGATTTTTGCAAATTATCGTCATATTCTCAACCCGGGAGACCCGAGACTATGCGGTCAGTTCTTACAAGTTACATTGGAATTTGTTCTTACAAGTTACATTGAAATTATCGTCATATTCTCAAACCGTAAGAGGTGTCCCTACCTCTTACGGGGTCGTTTGGGGGTTGGTTTGGGTTTCCACACTTTAACGGCTTGTGTTTTAAGTCTAAGTGTTGATTTTTACAAATTATCATCATATTCTCAAACCGAGAGACTTGGTACTACGCGATCAGTTCCTACAAGTTACTTTGGTCCCGTGCGAGGTGTTCCTGTCTCTTACGGGTCCGTTTGGGGGCTGGTTTTGGTTTTCACCCTTTAACGGCCTATTTTTAAGTCCAACTGTTGATTTTTTCAAATTATCATCATATTCTCAAACCAAGAGACCCGGGACTACGCGGTCAGTTCCTACAAGTTACATTGGTCCCGTGCGAGGTGTTCGTGCCTCTTACGGGTCCGTTTGGGGGCTGGTTTAGGTTTTCACCCTTTAACGGCTTGTTTTTAAGTCCAAGTGTTGATTTTTGCAAATTATCATTATATTCTCAAATTGGGAGACCCAGGACTACGCGGTCAGTTCTTACAAGTTACATTGGAATTTGTTCTTACAAGTTACATTGAAATTATCGTCATATTCTCAAACCGTAAGAGGTGTTCGTGCCTCTTACAAGGTCGTTTGGGGGCTTGTTTGGGTTTTCACACTTTAACGAGTTGTGTTTTAAGTCTAAGTGTTTATTTTTACAAATTATCATCATATTCTCAAACTGGGAGACTCGGGACTACGCAGTCAGTTCCTACAAGTTACATTGGTCCCGTGCGAGGTGTTCCTGCCTCTTACGGGTCCGTTTGGGGGCTGGTTTTGGTTTTCACCCTTTAACGACCTATTTTTAAGTGTAACTGTTGATTTTTGCAAATTATCATCATATTCTCAAACCAAGAGACCCGGGACTACGCGGTCAGTTCCTACAAGTTACATTGGTCCCGTGCGAGGTGTTCATGCCTCTTACGGGTCCGTTGGGGGGTTGGTTTAAGTTTTCACCCTTTAATGGCTTATTTTTAAGTCCATGTGTTAATTTTTACAAATTATCATCATATTCTCTAACTGGGAGACCCGGGACTACGCGGTCAGTTCGTACAAGTTACATTGGTCCTGTGCGAGGTGTTTATGCCTCTTACGGGTCCGTTTGGGGGCTGGTTTAGGTTTTCACCCTTTAACGGCTTGTTTTTATATCTAAGTGTTTATTTTTACAAATTATCATCATATTCTAAAACTGAGAGACCCGGGACTACGCGATCAGTTCCTATAAGTTACATTGGTCATGTGCGAGGTGTTCGTGCCTCTTACGGGTCCATTTGGGGGTTAGTTTAGGGTTTCACCCTTTAACGACATTTTTTTAGTTCAAGTGTGGATTTTTGCAAATTATCGTCATATTCTCAAATCGGGAGACCCCGGACTACGCGATCAGTTCCTACAAGTTACATTGGTCCCGTGCGAGGTGTTCGTGCCTCTTACGGGTCCGTTGGGTGGCTGGTTTAGGTTTTCACCCTTTAACGGCTTATTTTTAAGTCTAACTGTTGATTTTTGCAAATTATCATCATATTCTCAAACCGAGAGACCCGGGACTATGCGACCAGTTCATACAAGTTACATTGGTCCTGTACGAGGTGTTCGTACCTCTTACGGGTCCGTTTGGGGGCTGGTTTGGGTTTTCACCCTTTAACGACTTATTTTTAAGTCCAATTGTGGATTTTTGTAAATTATCGTCATATTCTCAAACCGGGAGACCCGAGACTACACGGTCAGTTTCTACAAGTTACATTCATCCCGTACCAGGTGTTCGTGCCTCTTACGGGGACGTTTGGTGGCTGTTTTAGTTTTTCACCCTTTAACGGCCTGTATTTAAGTCTAAGCGTTATTTTTACAAATTATCGTCATATTCACAAATCGGGAGACCCGAGACTACGCGATCAATTCCTACAAGTTACATTGGTCCCGTACGAGGTGTTCGTGCCTCTCACGGGTTCGTTTGGAGGCTGGCTTAGGTTTTCACCCTTTAACGACTTGTTTTTAAGTCCAAGTGTTGATTTTTGCAAATTATCGTCATATTCTTAAACAGGGAGACCTGGGACTACGCGGTCAGTTCGTACAAGTTATATTGGTCATGTGCGAGGTGTTCGTGCCTCTAACGGGGTCGTTTGGGGGCTGGTTTGGGTTTTCACCCTTTAACGACTCCTTTTTAAGTCTAAGTGTTGATTTTTGTAAATTATCATCTTATTCTTAAACCGGGAGACCCGAGACTACACGGTCAGTTCATACAAGTTACATTGATCCCGTGCGAGGTGTTCGTGCCTCTTACGGGTCTGTTTGGGAGCTGGTTTGGGTTTTCACCCTCAACAGCCTATTTTTAAGTGTTAATTTTTGAAAATTATAGTCATATTCTCAAATCGGGAGACTCGAGACTACACGGTCAGTTCATAAAAGTTACATTCGTCCAGTGCGAGGTGTTCGTGCCTCTTACGGGTCCGTTGGGAGGCTGGTTTAGGTTTTCATCCTTTAACGACTTATTTTTAAGTCTAAGTGTTGATTTTTACAAATTATTGTCATATTCTCAAACCGGGAGACCCGAGACTACTCGGTCAGTTCCTAGAAGTTACATTGGTCATGTGCGAGGTGTTCGTGCCTCTTATGGGTCCGTTTGGAGGCTGGTTTAGATTTTCACCCTTTAACGGCTTATTTTTAAGTCCAGGTGTGGATTTTTGCAAATTATCATCATATTCTCAAATTGGAAGACCCACGACTACGCGGTCATTTCCTACAAGTTACATTCATCCCGTGTGAGGTGTTCGTGCCTCCTACGGGGATGTTTGGTGGCTGGTTTAGGTTTTCACCCTTTAACGGCCTGTTTTAAAGCCTAAGTGTTATTTTTGCAAATTATCATCATATTCTCAAATCGAGAAACTTGTGACGACGCGATCACTTCCTACAAGTTCCATTGGTGCTGTGCGAGGTGTTCGTGTCTCTTATGGGTTCGTTTGGGGGCTGGTTTTGGTTTTCACCCTTTAACGGCTTATTTTTTAGAAGTGTCAATTTTTGCAAATTATCATCATATTCTTAAATCGAGAGACCCGAGATTATGCGCTCAGTTCGTAAAAGTTACATTGGTCATGTGCGAGGTGTTCGTGCCTCTTACGGGGTCATTTGGGGGTTGGTTTGGGTTTTCACCCATTAACGGTTTATTTTTAAGTCTAACTGTTGATTTTTACAAATTATCGTCCTATTCTCAAACCGAGTGACCCGGGACTACACGGTCAGTTCATACAAGTTACAATGGTCCTATGCAAGGTGTCCGGGCCTCTTACGGGTTCGTTTGGGGGCTAGTTTAGGTTTTCACCCTTTAACGGCTTATTTTTAAATCTAAGTGTTAATTTTTGCAAATTATCGTAATATTCTCAAACCGGGAGACCCGGAACTACGCGGTCAGTTCCTACAAGTTACATTAATCACGTGTAAGGTGTTCGTGCCTCTTACGGATCCGTTTCTAGGCTGGTAGGTTTTCACCCTTTAACGGCTTGTTTTTAACTCCAATTGTGGATTTTTGTAAATTATCGTCATATTCTCAAACCGAGAGACCCGAGACTACACGGTCAGTTTCTATAAGTTACATCCATCCCGTGCCAGGTGTTCGTGCCTCTTACGGGGACGTTTGGTGGCTGTTTTAGTTTTTCACCCTTTAACGGCCTGTAATTAAGTCTAAGCGTTATTTTTACAATTTATCATCATATTCACAAATCGGGAGACCCGAGACTACGCGATCAATTCCTACAAGTTACATTGGTCCCGTGCGAGGTGTTCGTGCCTCTCACGGGTTCGTTTGGAGGCTGGTTTAGGTTTTCACCCTTTAACGGCTTGTTTTTAAGTCCAAGTGTTGATTTTTGTAAATTATCGTCATATTCTCAAACAGGGAGACCTGGGACTACGCGGTCAGTTCGTACAAGTTATATTGGTCATGTGCGAGGTGTTCGTGCCTCTAATGGTGTCGTTTGGGGGCTGGTTTGGGTTTTCACCCTTTAACGACTCCTTTTTAAGTCTAAGTGTTGATTTTTGTAAATTATCATATTATTCTTAAACCGGGAGACCCGAGACTACACGGTCAGTTCATACAAGTTACATTGATCCCGTGCAAGGTGTTCGTGCCTCTTACGGGTCTGTTTGGGAGCTGGTTTGGGTTTTCACCCTCAACGGCCTATTTTTAAGTGTTAATTTTTGAAAATTATAGTCATATTCTCAAATCGAGAGACTCGAGACTACACGGTCAGTTCATATAAGTTACATTCGTCCAGTGCGAGGTGTTCGTGCCTCTTACGGGTCCGTTGGGAGGCTGGTTTAGGTTTTCAGCCTTTAACGACTTATTTTTAAGTCTAAGTGTTGATTTTTACAAATTATTGTCATATTCTCAAACCGGGAGACCCGAGACTACTCGGTCAGTTCCTAGAAGTTACATTGGTCATGTGCGAGGTGTTCGTGCCTCTTATGGGTCCGTTTGGAGGCTGGTTTAGATTTTCACCCTTTAACGGCTTATTTTTAAGTCCAGGTGTGGATTTTTGCAAATTATCATCATATTCTCAAATTGGGAGACCCACGAAAACGCGGTTATTTCCTACAAGTTACATTCGTCCCGTGTGAGGTGTTCGTGCCTCCTACGGGGATGTTTGGTGGTTGGTTTAGGTTTTCACCCTTTAACGGCCTGTTTTTAAGTCTAAGTGTTATTTTTGCAAATTATCATCATATTCTCAAATCGAGAAACTCGTGACGACGCGATCACTTCCTACAAGTTCCATTGGTGTTGTGCGAGGTGTTCATGCCTCTTATGGGTCCGTTTGGGGGCTGGTTTTGGTTTTCACCCTTTAACGGCTTGTTTTTTAGAAGTGTCAATTTTTGCAAATTATCATCATATTCTTAAACCGAGAGACCCGAGATTATGCGCTCAGTTCGTAAAAGTTACTTTGGTCATGTGCGAGGTGTTCGTGCCTCTTACGGGGTCATTTGGGGGTTGGTTTGGGTTTTCACCCATTAACGGCTTATTTTTAAGTCTAAGTGTTAATTTTTGCAAATTATCGTAATATTCTCAAACCGGGAGACCCGGGACTACGCAGACAGTTCCTACAAGTTACATTAATCACGTGTAAGGTGTTCGTGCCTCTTACGGATCCGTTTCTAGGCTGGTAGGTTTTCACCCTTTAACGGCTTGTTTTTAAGTCCAAGGGTGATTTTTTGCAAATTATGGTCATATTCTCAAACCGGAAGACTGGAGACTACGCGATTAGTTTCTACAAGTTACATTGGTCCCGTGCGAGGTGTTCGTGCCTCTTACGGGTCCGTTGGGGGGCTGGTTTAAGTTTTCACCCTTTAACGGGTTATTTTTAAGTCTAAGTGTTGATTTTTGTAAATTATCGTCATATTCTCAAATCGGGAGACCCGGGACTACGCGGTCAGTTCCTACAAGTTACATTGTTCATGTGCGAGGTGTTCGTGCCTCTTACGCGTCCGTTTGTGGGTTGGTTTAGGTTTTCACCCTTTAACGGCTTGTTTTTAAGTCCAAGTGTAGATTTTTACAAATTATCATCGTATTCTCAAACCGGGAGACCCGGGACTACGTGGTCAGTTCCTACAAGTTACATTCGTCCCGTGCTAGGTGTTCGTGCCTCCTACGGGGACGTTTGGTGGCTGGTTTATGTTTTCACCTTTTAACGGCCTATTTTTATGTCTAAGTGTTATTTTTGTAAATTATCACATTACTCTCAAATCGAGAGACCCGTGATGACGCGGTCACTTCTTACATGTTCCATTGGTCCCGTGCGAGGTGTTCGTGCCTCTTACGGGTTCGTTTGGGGGCTGGTTTGGGTTTTCACACTTTAACGACTTGTTTTTAAGTCTAAGTGTTAATTTTTGCAAATTATCATCATATTCTCAAACTGGGAGACCCATGACTACGCGGTCAGTTCGTAGAAGTTACATTAGTCCTGTGCGAGGTGTTCGTGCCTCTTACGGGGTCGTTTGGGGGTTGGTTTGGGTTTTCACCATTTAACGACTTGTTTTTTAGTCTAACTGTTGATTTTTGCAAATTATCGTCATATTCTCAAATCAAGAGACCCAAGACTACGCGGTCAGTTCATACAAGTTATAATGGTCCTGTGCGAGGTGTTTGTGCCTCTTACGGGTTCGTTTGGGGGCTGGTTTAGGTATTCACCCTTTAACGGCTTGTTTTTAAGTCTAAGTATTGATTTTTGCAAATTATCGTCATATTCTCAAATCGGGAGTCCCGGGACTACGCAGTCAATTCCTACAAGTTACATTGGTCATGTACGAGGTGTTCGTGCCTCTTAGGGGTCCGTTTGTGGGCTGGTTTAGGTTTTCACCCTTTAACGGCTTGTTTTTAAGTCCAAGTGTGATTTTTTGCAAATTATCATCACATTCTCAAACCGGGAGACCCGGGACTACGCGATCAGTTCCTACAAGTTACATTGGTCCCGTGCGAGGTATTCGTGCCTCTAATGGGTTCGCTGGGGGGCTGGTTTAGGTTTTCACCCTTTAACGGCTTGTTTTTAAGTCTAAGTGTTGATTTTTGCAAATTATCATCATATTCTCAAACCGAGAGACCTGGGGCTACGCGGTCAATTCCTTCAAGTAACACTGGTCCTGTACGAGGTGTTTGTGCCTCTTACGGGTCCATTTGGGTGTTGGTTTAGATTTTCACCCTTTAACGGCTTGTTTTTAAGTACAAGTGTGGATTTTTGCAAATTATCATCATATTCTCAAATTGGGAGACCCGAGACTACGCGGTCAGTTCCTACACGTTACATTCGTCCCGTTCCAGGTGTTCATGCCTCCTACGGGGACGTTTGGTGGCTAGTTTAGGTTCTCACCCTTTAACGGCCTGTATTTAAGTAAGTGTTATTTTGCAAATTGTTGTCATATTCTCAAACCGGTAGACCTGGGACTACGCGGTCAGTTCCTACAAGTTACATTGTGTTAACGAAAAATGTTATTTATCCCTAAGTAATTAAATTAGTTTAATTAATGTACATTTTAGTTTATCTTAATATATTGATTTTGATGATTCCAAACATATTTTTATTAAGTTATTCAATAGATATTTCTTATTGTATAATATTTATGATATAATCTTATTCAGATACTATCGTATTCATATATTTATTATATTATACACCTGTTCATGTTAAGTTTTATTTTCACGACTCAACATGTCTCGACTCTACTCAACGAACATATCTGAGTAAAGGTATTCACGTGTAGATGCACATTTGCACTTGACACTCATGCATATATTAATTAAGGCTATTTGATTGATTGTCTAGAAATGAAATTACATTAATTTTGGTGAAAATATTTTTTTTAAAGTAAAATTGATATAAGACTTGATTTAAAAGAATTTCTTAATTCTTAAATAATATTTCGAAAATATTTTGTAGACTAGATTGAATGCTCTAAACAGTTTCGAGTGAACATTTTTTTTGTTATTTGGGATTGTTATTATATATCGGGATTGTATCTATTGTATTATTTGTCACATGCTTTAGCATTGTTTTTTTTTAATTGACCTTAGGAAGCCTTATTTCATTTCTTCAATCTGGTAAAAGCTGTTGGCTTAGATGTGTCCTTACAACAAAGATTCCTTCAGTTATCTTTTATTATTTATTCATTTAAAGGCTTAAATCATGCTACATTTTGATAAGTTTTTATATGGCCCCACGTTAATGCACCTAGATTCATACAGTTAAAGTTGACTGATTTTTGTTGTTGTTGTGCACAATTTTACTCGCATATATGATATACCTGATTTTTATAATATATATGTATATTAATTATAAACCATTACTAAACAAAACACACAAAGCCTTCTAGCCACGAGTTCTTTTCTGACTTGTCAAGTCAGTACCTATTGTCATGCCTTGGACCAAGAACTATCAACTTCTTGTATATATATAATTATCATGTCTTGTTCTTAACAGTGCAGTTGAAATAGGAGAATGTTAAGCTATACCTTATAGCGATTTATGTGTACACTTGATATAGGTTAGGAGCTCACTTCTTTACCTTCTCTCTTAGCATCTTTCGGCTAAGTGTCTTAATGGTATAGTACCACGCATTTTTCCTATCAGACTTAATTGAGGCACGAGTTTTTTTTTGGTCTAGCTTTGGACTATCAGCATGTACCTCATTTCATATATACTATTTATAGCGTTAATTTTTTTATAGCTTTTGACAGTTGTGTCAAATCATCAGTCCTGCTGTGTGTTTCGGACAAGAACGTTATATATCTACTGAGTAATTGGTTTTATATATCTGCTCCAAACATTTGTTCCTTTTTTTTATAAGTTAACGCTTATATTATTATATAATTTTTTTTTACAGTTGGTAAACTTTGGCCATGCCTATATATTATATATATTAAACTCTGTCAAAACAATCTTACGGAATTAATTTTCTAAAAGCAAATCCGTCAGTCTACTTTTAGTTTGTATGAATTACCTGTATACAAAAGACAAAACTCATTTTAATTCAGTAAGTGATATTTTCTCTTATACAGTGGATATTTCTATTGTCTATGAACTAATATTTTGCAGAACCCATATGGAGTCATCTACTAAGCTACTTTCAGTCCCATATTTTTAGATGACCATTCTTATGCTACAATAGTTATATTTTTATGGAGAAGATAAAAATGAAGATTTGCATATCAGATTTGGAGATTATTTTCAGCTGCATCATCTCAGAAAATCTGGAGCATTTAATGCTCAAAACGCATGTGTCTAACAGCTAGTTTTGGGAAGACACATTTAAAGCTTTGAAGAGCAACATTGAAGACACACTTGAATGAGAATATGATCAAGATTTGAAATATTATTGAGAGCATTTATTTTACTACTCAGCTACACATTCAAGAGAGCAATTAATCTTATTATCTGCTCAATCATTGAAGAAGAAGACTTGTGCCTACTTCAACATCATTTATTGAAGTCTCATTAAAGAAGGAGAAACTCAGATTACAAATTGTATTTTAAGGAGTTTCATTATTGTATACTACAAAAATTCAGATTTGTTGTGAAGCTTTGTTGAAGCTTTGGTTTGTACCGATAATTGGTTCCTACCCGCAAGTGGACCACGGGATTTAAAGCTCGGAGTTATCTTGCAAACAATTGTATGCGGAGGTTTGATCCTACCCGCAAGTGAATCAGGTTTAGTGATGCGCAAAGGAGATGGGGGCTCTAGGCACGTGGACGTAGGCCGGAATTTGGCCGAACCACGTTAAATTTCGGTGTCATTTATTTTCCGCACTTTTATTTATTTATTTGCACATGCTTGCTTGAGTTAATATTTTCAGCACACTATCTTGCAAATAAATTAATTCCGAAATTTGACTAAATTAATTTTAAGGTTAAACTAATTATTTTTGAATTAAATAATTAATTTCAGAATATCACTTAATATTAAATACGAAATTAATTTAATATTCCTAGTGTGTTAAAATTTTCATTTCTAGTTGTTTAAATTAGTTGGTTACATTTATTTGATATTGTTGGATTTATTCTTTATAGTTTTATTAATCTGAAAATTGTCTAAGTGATTTAAATTTAATATTTTTTTGAAATATAAATTTAACCTAAAAGTTTGTGAAAACTCAATTCACCCCCCCCCCCCCTCTTGAGTATAATCTGGGCAACAATTGGTATCAGAGCTAGTGCTCTTCTTATTTATTTTGATTTAATAATCATAGAGTTTAAAGATCATGGCAAACTTTTCTGTATTTATTTTAAATGTTGCACTCTACATTCTTATTATTTGTATGCTAAAATGTTTGATGTCTTGCAGTTATTCATTGTTTCATTATGTAAGAAGAAAATGGACACATACTCAACCTTGCATTTCAAGCTTTATTTTAAAGGAAGAATTCAATCCTTGCTTATATGCTAATATTGATGAATCAAGCAGCGAGGAGACAAATGCTACTTGTCTCGTGGCAAATGATAATGATGAGGTATTCTCTATTCCTAACTCTAGTGATAGTGATGATGATATTGTTGATGACTATGAGGTATTACAAAATGTTTTTGATGAATTATGTGAAAGTTTTGAAGAACTTAAAAAGAAATATATTGATCTTAAGAAGTCTCATTCATTACTTTCAACTAACTATGATTCTATGTCAAATGATTTTGATGATTTGAAATTATAAAATGAATCCTTAAATAAACATATTAAGTCTTTGAAAAAGGAAAAATATGTTATTGTCACTACCCCTCTTGAATGCGAAAATAGTGAGTTAAAAAGAGAGATTGACTATTTAAAGAAATCTTTATATTCCTTTACTAAAGGAAATGAATATTTTTATAAAATTATAGAAAATCAAAGAATTCGTTTTAATAATAATGGTATAGGATATGATGAACAAAATGAGAAAAAGAGTTATTCTAGTGTATTTAAAAATGTAGCCTCATCTAGTCATCCTAACTCCTTATGCACATATTATGGTAGACATAGACACTATTCCAAATTTTGTCATTTTAGAAAAAGGAAGTATAAGAATACAAAATTAGCTTGGATTCCAAAGGAAACAACTATGTATGTTAACCCTTATCAACCCCACACATATTGGGTTCCAAAAGATAAACTTTTTAGGTGCAAAACCGATATTGGCACATGAACATAATTTTTTTTAAAAATAAAATTAGTATTATTTTTTATTATTGAATATTGTGATATATTGTCTTCATATCTTATATGCTTATTAATGATTAATAATCTGATTATTTTTTAATGTGATTATTGTCATGTCTATATGCTTATTTGAATTAGGCACCATTCATTATTTGAAAATATTTTTTGTTGTGATTAATGATTTATAATTTGATTTATTTCATACTAATCTCAAATGATTGAAAATGTGAATATTTTTATTAAGACAAAAATTACTATGGATGATAAATTTCTTTGTATATGGATTAATGAAAAATTTATTCTTATACGTGATAAAATTGACATTGATTTAATAAGTCCATGCTTCATGATTAGTTACATTTGTTTATTAATATTGCTTTATGGACCTAACACATTCTTAAAAGGAAAAGAGAAAATCTTCAAAGTTGTGTAGGTTGCATTGTGAGATGGAATGTGGATTTTCAAGGCACATGAATTGGTATCATTACAAATTTTAAAGTATCATTGCCTAATGTTGAAAATGCCACACTTGGAGAAATCTTCATGAAAATATCATTGGTATTGGTAAGGTGGTAAGAAACACTATTTTTTTTTAATTTCATATCTTATGATTAATTTTATGATCTTAATTGATATATTTTTTTTTCATGCATAAAATATTTGTTAAAAACACATGAGCTTGTTGTTGATAATTTAGGACTCCCATGTAAAGTTGTACATTTATTATTTTGGATGTCTTTATGTTGAATGAACATACACTTGGTTTTGATGATGAATCTTTTATGATAAAAATTCATATTTTTTTGTGAATAATAAATTAATTCGTGATTTTATTGAATATTAATTTAAAACGAAAATGTCATTTTAAAAATTTACTAGTCATATGTGCTACATATTGATGTTATAACATTCACTCATTGATTTTGATGATATGAATATATTAATCTCTATGAGTTAGTTTTATTGCATACTACATGATTAATGTCATTGTTCGAATATTTGTGACATTCATGATGAATATTTTTTTTAAGATAGTAACATTTGTGTTATGTATGTTTGAATTGAGAAACCACATGATCAACAATTGGTATCATTTGTGAGACTTTTAAAAAATGATTTTATGAAGCCAATTTTTAATAATATTTTATCTCGTGAAAAAGATGCATCATATTTGTTATATGCATATATGCCTTTATTGGTATCCCTTAGGGGGAGATAAATGTTTATTGGAAATTATTCATAGAAAAATGCTTGATCACATTTTTTTTTACAATATGATTGAATATTTCAAGAATTTATGCTCGTATCTTGAAAACGGCAAAGCATGAACAAAATAGAAAAATTTTATCGCTATATTTATGTCGTTATCTTCTAACTCATGTGTGCTTTATTCCAAATTATTTGAAAACATCGAGTTATGAAATGTTTATTTTTTGTGCGCTTAAAAGTTTATTCTATCATGAGGATTTACACAACAATTGATATGCGCCTATTCAAAATTTATACGCTGAAATTTTAATATTGAGAAAGATGATTGTGCTAATTTATATATCTCTTATATATCTCGTGTTATGTGCTTAATTTGAATTATTTGAGAACATTGAGTTATGATTTTTATTTATGCGTAAAAAGTTGTTCCGAGGAATCATTGTGTGCAACGCACGGTTAGTGTGTGACTACAACAATTGGTATCATTTATCATTGATGCATTTTGAAAAGTTGATCATTTATCTTTTATTATTTTTCTTTTTGGTGACTTGTTCATTATTTGATGATATTTTTGTCTATCTACAAATTCAAATACATGCTATGAATTTTTTTTTATGAATATATGATGACACATGTGTGTATTAAAAATTTTATGCCCTTTGTGATTTATGGTTATATTCCATGCACGAATTATTCTTGATAGGGGGAGCTTTGCACCTTTACCCGATGACACTCGATTTATATTGAAAAATATTTTTGATAATGTCAAAAGGGGGAGAAGTATGTTTGATTCACTCATTTGTGCTTAATTCATAAATTTTATGGATCATTATGAATCATTGTTTGTCATCATCAAAAAGGGGGAGATTGTTAACGAAAATGTTATTTAATTAAATTAGTTTAATTAATGTACATTTTAGTTTATCTTAATATATTGATTTTGATGATTCCAAACATATTTTTATTAAGTTATTCAATAGATATTTCTTAATGTATAATATTTATAATATAATCTTATTCATATACTATTATATACATATATTTATTATATTATATTATATTATACACCTGTTCATGTTAAGTTTTATTTTCACGACTCAACATGTCTCGACTCTACTCAACGAACATATCTGAGTAAAGGTATTCACGTGTAGATGCACATTTGCACTTGACACTCATGCATATATTAATTAAGGCTATTTGATTGATTGTCTAGAAATGAAATTACATTAATTTTGGTGAAAATATTTTTTTTAAAGTAAAATTGATATAAGACTTGATTTAAAAGAATTTCTTAATTCTTAAATAATATTTCGAAAATATTTTGTAGACTAGATTGAATGCTCTAAACAGTTTCGAGTGAACATTTTTTTTGTTATTTGGGATTGTTATTATATATCGGGATTGTATCTATTGTATTATTTGTCACATGCTTTAGCATTGTTTTTTTTTAATTGACCTTAGGAAGCCTTATTTCATTTCTTCAATCTGGTAAAAGCTGTTGGCTTAGATGTGTCCTTACAACAAAGATTCCTTCAGTTATCTTTTATTATTTATTCATTTAAAGGCTTAAATCATGCTACATTTTGATAAGTTTTTATATGGCCCCACGTTAATGCACCTAGATTCATACAGTTAAAGTTGACTGATTTTTGTTGTTGTTGTGCACAATTTTACTCGCATATATGATATACCTGATTTTTATAATATATATGTATATTAATTATAAACCATTACTAAACAAAACACACAAAGCCTTCTAGCCACGAGTTCTTTTCTGACTTGTCAAGTCAGTACCTATTGTCATGCCTTGGACCAAGAACTATCAACTTCTTGTATATATATAATTATCATGTCTTGTTCTTAACAGTGCAGTTGAAATAGGAGAATGTTAAGCTATACCTTATAGCGATTTATGTGTACACTTGATATAGGTTAGGAGCTCACTTCTTTACCTTCTCTCTTAGCATCTTTCGGCTAAGTGTCTTAATGGTATAGTACCACGCATTTTTCCTATCAGACTTAATTGAGGCACGAGTTTTTTTTTGGTCTAGCTTTGGACTATCAGCATGTACCTCATTTCATATATACTATTTATAGCGTCAATTTTTTTATAGCTTTTGACAGTTGTGTCAAATCATCAGTCCTGCTGTGTGTTTCGGACAAGAACGTTATATGTCTACTGAGTAATTGGTTTTATATATCTGCTCCAAACATTTGTTCCTTTTTTTATAAGTTAACGCTTATATTATTATATAATTTTTTTTACAGTTGGTAAACTTTCGCCACGCCTATATATTATATATATTAAACTCTGTCAAAACAATCTTACGGAATTAATTTTCTAAGTGCAAATCCATCAGTCTACTTTTAGTTTGTATGAATTACCTATATACAAAAGACAAAACTCATTTTAATTCAGTAAGTGATATTTTCTCTTATACAGTGGATATTTCTATTGTCTATGAACTAATATTTTGCAGAACCCATATGGAGTCATCTACTAAGCTACTTTCGGTCCCATATTTTTAGATGACTATTCTTATGCTACAACAGTTATATTTTTATGGAGAGGATAAAAATGAAGATTTGCATATCAGATTTGGAGATTATTTTCAGCTGCATCATCTCAGAAAATCTGGAGCATTTAATGCTCAAAATGCATGTGTCTAATAGCTAGTTTTTGGAAGACACATTTAAAGCTTTGAAGAGCTGCATTGAAGACACACTTGAATGAGAATATGATCAAGACTTGAAATATTATTGAGAGCATTTATTTTACTACTCAGCTACACATTCAAGAGAGCAATTAATCTTATTATCTGCTCAATCATTGAAGAAGAAGAGTTGTGCCTACTTCAACATCATTTATTGAAGTCTCATTAAAGAAGGAGAAACTCAGATTACAAATTGTATTTTAAGGAGTTTAATTATTGTATACTACAAAAATTCAGATTTGTTATGAAGCTTTGTTGAAGCTTTGGTTTGTACCGGTAATTAGTTCCTACCCGCAAGTGGGCCACGGGGTTTGAAGCTCGAAGTTAGCTTGCAAACAGTTGTACGCGATGGTTTGATCCTACCCGCAAGTGGATCAGGTTTAGTGAAGCGCAAATGAGACGGGGGCTCTAGGAGCGTGGACGTAGGCTGGGATTTGGCCGAACCACGTTAAAGTTCGGTGTCATTTATTTTCCGTACTTTTATTTATTTATTTGCACATGCTTGCTTGAGTTAATATTTTCAGCACACTATCTTGCAAATAAATTAATTTCGAAATTTGACTAAATTAATTTTAAGGTTAAACTAATTATTTTTTAATTAAATAATTAATTTCAGAATATCACTTAATATTAAATACGAAAATTAATTTAATATTCCTAGTGTGTTAAAATCTGCATTTCTAGTTGTTTAAAATAGCTGGTTACATTTATTTGATATTGTTGGATTTATTCTTTATAGTTTTATTAATCTGAAAATTGTCTAAGTGATTTAAATTTAATATTTTTTTGAAATATAAATTTAACCTAAAAGTTTGTGAAAACTCAATTCACCCCCCCTCTTGAGTATAATCTGGGCAACACATTGGTCCCGTGCGAGGTGTTCGTGCCTCTTACGGGTCCGTTTGGGGGCTGGTTTAGGTTTTCACCCTTTAACGGCTTGTTTTTAAGTTCAAGTGTTGATTTTTGCAAATTATCATCATATTCTCAAATCGGGAGACCCGGGACTATGCGGTCAGTTCGTACAAGTTATATTGGTCCTGTACGAGGTGTTCGTGCCTCTTACTGGGTCATTTGGGGGCTGGTTTGGGTTTTCACCCTTTAACGGCTAGTTTTTAAGTCTAAGTGGCGATTTTTGCAAATTATCGTCATATTCTCAAATAGGGAGACCCGAGACTACACGATCAGTTCCTACAACTTACATTGGTCCCGTGCGAGGTGTTCTTGCCTCTTACGGGTCCGTTTGGGGGCTTGTTTTGGTTTTCACCCTTTAACGGTCTGTTTTTAAGTCTAAGTGTTATTTTTTCAAATTATCGTCATATTCTCAAACCGGGAGACTTGGGACTATGCGATCAGTTCCTATAAGTTACATTGGTCCCGTGCGAGGTGTTCTTGCCTCTTACGGGTCCGTTGGGGGATGGTTTAGGTTTACACGCTTTAACGGCTTGCTTTTAAGACTAAGTATTAATTTTTGTAAATTATTATGATATTCTCAAACCGGGAGACCCGGGACTACGCGGTCAGTTCCTACAAGTTACATTGGTCCAGTGCGAGGTGTTCGTGCCTCTAACGGGTCTGTTGGGGGCTGGTTTAGGTTTTCACCCTTTAACGGCTTGTTTTTAAGTCTAAGTGTTAATTTTTGCAAATTATCGTCATATTCTCAAACCGAGAGACCCGGGACTATGCGGTCAGTTCCTACAAGTTACATTGGTCCTATATGAGGTGTTCGTGCCTCTTACGGGTCCGTTTGGGGGATGGTTTAGGTTTTCACCCCTTAACGGATTGCTTTTAAGTCCAAGTGAGGATTTTTACAAATTATCATCATATTCTCAAAACAGGAGACCCAGGATTACGCGATCAGTTCCTATAAGTTACATTCGTCCCATGCTAGATGTTCGTGCCTCCTACGGGGACATTTACTGGTTGGTTTAGGTTTTCACCCATTAACGGCCTATTTTTAAGTCTAAGTGTTATTTTTCCAAATTATCGTCTTATTCTCAAACCGAGAGACCCGTGACGATGTGGTAATTTCCTACAAGTTACATTGGTACTGTGCGAGGTGTTCGTGCCTCTTACGGGTTCGTTTGGGGGATGGTTTGGGTTTTCATGCTTTAACGGCTTGTTTTTAAGTCTAGGTGTTGATTTTTACAAATTATCATCATATTCTCAAACCGGGAGACCCGTGATTACGCGGTCAGTTCGTAGAAGTTACATTAGTCCTGTGCGAGGTGTTCATGCTTCTTACGGGGTCATTTGAGGGCTGGTTTGGGTTTTCACCCTTTAACGGCTTATTTTTAAGTCTAAGTGTTAATTTTTTTAAATTATCGTCATATTCTCAAATCGGGAGACCCGAGACTACGCGGTTAGTTTGTACAACTTACATTGGTCCTGTGCGAGGTGTCCGTGCCTCTTACGGGGACGTTTGGAGGTTGGTTTAGGTTTTCACCCTTTAACGACTTGTTTTTAAGTCTAAGTGTTATTTTTATAAATTATCGTCATATTCTTAAATCAGGAGACCCGTGACTATGCGATCACTTCCTATAAGTTACATTGATCCCGTGCAAGGTGTTCGTGCCTCTTACGGGTTTGTTTGGGGGTTGGTTTGGGTTTGCACCCTTTAACGGCTTGTGTTTTAAGTCTTAGTGTTAATTTTTGCAAATTATCGTCATATTCTCAAACCGGGAGACCCGTGACTACGCGATCAGTTCGTATAAGTTACATTAATCCCGTACGAGGTGTTCGTGCCTCTTACGGGGCCGTTTGTAGGCAGGTTTGGGTTTTCACCCTTTAGAGGTTTTTTTAAAGCTTAATCGATATATTTTCAAATTATCGTCATATTCTCAAACCGGGTGACCCATGACTATGCGTTCACTTCGTACAAGTTACATTGGTTCCGTACGAGGTGTTCGTGCCTCTTACAGGGCCGTTTGGGGGCTGGTTTGGGTTTTAATCCTCTAACGACATGTTTTTAATCAATTTAGAACGTTTATTGATTTTAGAAAATTTTGACATAGTTTCGTTTGTTTATTCATTAAATCCAACCCGTTTTAACATTTGAAATAAACTCAACTGCAGCAGCAAATTCCAAAACCAAACCACCAGCAAATCCCTTCCACCAATTTAACTAAATAAGCTCATAAGGTTAGCCATTTTACATTTGTCTACTTGTCGCTATTTCAGACCATTTTTCTATTTAATGCTATTACAACTTTTAAGAGAATTTGAGACTAACCAGATTTCATTTTCATTTTGATAGACACCCGATGAACTCTTCGTGCCATGACTTCTTGAAAGTATCCCATTTTGGTCCAACAATGTCTGCAAATTCTCAAATCTTCTATTCTGAGCGGCATTTAGTTGTTCATGAGACGATATCTTATCTTTCAAGTTTCTCAGCTCTTCATTATGAGACCGAGACTGTGCTATGACCGTTGAAGTGTCAGAAGACTTATATTAGAAGGTTTGTCTTATAAAATACAAAAAGGATAAAAGGGCAAAAGAACTGAAACATACATGTGTATCCTTGCACTTATCATTCACCAAATCACCCTTTCTCTTACTCCAATGAGATGTCTTGAAGAATTCCACGATGCTAGGTTTCACATCAGTTTCATGCTCCTGAATTCAAAATCAATGAATGAAAGAATATAACCATACTAGTTGATGATGCGGGTAAAACATGTCTAATATGCACAATGTCAAGAATATTATTGTGACACATAAATTGAAATCAAATTTAGCAAGGGTAAAATCAATTTGATAACTATATAACAAATTGTGCTTCGGCAAGATACAATATTTGGTGTCAATCCCAAGCTTCTTAGTCCCCTCATAGTGTGCTATGTCGGCTTTGTTTTCTGAACAAAGAAAACAAAATTATTTCACTGACATTGTAGTTCTCATTTTAAATAGAAGTATCACACTCTATGTTTATTTATGTACGCATTATTACACGTGTATATAACTTACCAACGCAATACAAGAATTGTCCAAGAGCATCAATAAATGGCATTGACTCAATGTCTCATGCTTCAAGCAAAATTCCATTTTAACCCAACAAAAGTATGAAGCCCCTTATTGTGCCACAGGTTGCATATAGTTATTAATTTACCTATGGTACCAATTCTATGACACAAACATCAGGTGAACGTTCTTCCCAGTCCACCAGTATAGTTGTTACACGTTCAATCCAATCTCGAATGGCATCCGTGATATGAGGTGGAACCTAAACAAGGGAAGTAACATGTGAGGACAGGAATATAAGTGATTGAACAATACAATAGATACATTTCAGCAATAGTGAAAGAATCAGAACAGTTTTTTCAAGATAGTCCCCCTTTCTCTCTTTATCAATGACAGACTAACAGAGAAGAAAAGTAGTCAATACAATAAGTCAAAAAAACATCAATCCTATTGATCTTAAGAATTTCTATCAACATAGATTATAGATTATAGGGTAAGAGTAAGAAGACTTTCAACTTAACCCACTTGCTTTATTATTAGGAAAAAAACATGTAACTCGCTTGCCTGGTAAATCTTTCCGGTTGTGATATTATTATCACGTGTCAACTTGATATCTAGGAACCTCTCATAGTTCCTAAGGTCCAAGTCCACCTTCAGACACCTTCATTTCTCGGAATGCCCCCACCCCACCTCCCCATCCCCACCCCCGGATAGTAAATATGGATGAGCCATACATATTATTTGATAAAATGACTTGACCACATAAAAAACAAGGGAAAGTTATATTGGTTTAGACACCCAACATCTAATTTAATAACTAAATTTACATTACCAATAAATAATTGATGGGGGGAAGAATGTAAACAAAGTGCATTTTCTTGATGCTCTCTCTAGACTACCACCCAAACCACACCAAAAATTTGGATCCGACTATGTCATGCCTGAAATGAAACTCTTTAGGCATGTATTAAAACAGTAATCTAATGCTACGATTATACACATTAGAATATTCAGTATCCTTCCCAGACATGATATTCAAATCAGTAAAAGAACACCTTAAATTTATTGAAGATCCAAATTCGAACTCGTAGCTATGCAAACGTTAACACCAAATATATATATCCAAAACATAAAAGACATGATAATTTCTTACCAAGATTGCAGTTATGCAAGCGTAAACACCAAATTTTTTTCCACTAAACACTTCACCTTGAATTGTAGCTTATGTTAGTATTAATTAAAAGCATAATCAACAAATTTTGCAAAAGACAAACACGCAAATTAAAAATAAACATACCTAAGCAAATAACCTTCGTCATTCCCTAAAAATAAACATACCTAAGTAAATACGATATCCATATGAACAACCCAAAAGCCATTCCCTAAAATGACATTTAATTCAAAAAAAATATGAAGACAAAAGCACACAACTTATAATGAATTCGCTATGTTACGCCTTATTCGCTATCCAACGTCGTGTTGTCTATATTACGCTAGTGTGAAGTCGTGTATGAATTATGACATCTAAACTAGGCGAAGTATTCTATGCGCGTACTCACTATCTTGAGCCGTGTGCTCTCCAACGAAATCAACATATAATTATCAAACATATCCTACATATATGCTATGATTCAGCTAAAATACGCGTAGGAGATCGACATACATATTCGCTATCTTACGCCAGGTCATTGAAGTCGAAAAGGTCAAATTCCACAAAAATACGCCGTCTGAACTAAACTACCCTAGGAACACGAAGTCGTAGTCCAACACAAACTTCCCAAAAAAATAATTTGACTCTATGCTAAAATGCATCAAATGCGTAACATACCTCTTTTTTCAGTGACATTTCCCGGAGCTTGTAGTCCTACCAGAAACTTTACCGGAATAAATTAACTGATCATGATCAAGGCGCCTTTTACCACCGGCTAACGGAGGTTTTCCAGCTGAAACCTCTAGCAACGGCGCCAAAAAAACTTTAGCATTCCAAACACTCCCTTCTCCAGTAATAGAAGACAAAAATCCAGACGAGTTCCCCGAATTTACACTCAAACGTTCCTTAACCAACTCAGAACCACACTTTTCCATAGAGGTATTTTCCTTAACCGAATCGTAACAGTTTGGCTTGGAGAAATCCAACGTAAATTGGTTGGATTTTGTTTGATGAGAAGATTTTTCCAAATCTATTGTATCGAGCTTTGTAAACATTGGATGAGAATGTTGTTGTGGAGGTCGGCGAAGTAAAGTAAAGAATCACTTACCTGACCACTGAAACAGTTACCAGAACGAGAGTGTCTCTTCTTGGCCCCACCACCACCAATACGAACCGGTTCATCCAAAACCCTAGGCTCTACCACCACCAGTGCTACCTAAGCAACCACACAGTCGTAATCATTGGGGGGATTAGGGATTTGCGTGAGAGAGAGAAAGCGGGAGGCGAGCGGGAGAGAGGAGAGAGAGCGGGAGAACAAAAATCATTAAGGGGATTAATTTTTTTTGGATATTTATATTTTAGTGAATTGTTCTCAATTTTGGCAAACTTTTAAACAGTGCCAAAATTTGGCATGGCTTAAAAGTGTGCCAGCTTATTATTAAACAGTGCCAAAATTTGGCACAGTTTTAAATTGTGCCAGATTTTTAATATTAAGGTGTGCCAAATTGGTGTTTTTGGTGTAGTGATCCTCAAATATATCTTTAAGATTCAGCATCATGCCATAGGCAGTGTCCATTGACTGATGCTAATGTTGAAGAACATTTGACATAGATGCCAAAATGTAACATCGCGCCATATCATCAGCCTTGATCCATTTTCTAGTAATCCTAGGTTTCCTTTTGGTTGCCCCCTCACCAGGTTTCTCAGGACAGATTTTATAGAGCACAGACTTGTACCCTTCAGTAGTCAATACAATATCCAAATTCCTTTTACAGTCAATGTAATTAGGTCCAGTTAATTTATTTTCCTTGAGAATGACAAGTGGATTGAAAGAGCTTCCCATATTAATACCGAGAATCAAATAATAAAATGAATTATTATATGGCATAAACCTTTTTGAATTCTAAATTAAAATTAATGTTCCCTCTATCAATTTTAATAAAATTCATCGGCATCCTGATTACCATTTGAATAATATTCCTCTTTAGAGAACCTACTATCTAAAAAAAAAATAGGCAAATTTATTTCTTTTAATTTTATTATCTAAACAAAATCTATGTCAAATAACATTAAATAGCCGACACTTTGGTCCAACAAAATCATAATATTCCTCTTTGGAGAACCTACCATTATTTTATGTCTAAGTGTATATCACCAACTAATTTTGGATTATCTCATATCACATAGACTCTCTTTTGGGGGCCATCTATATGAATAATGAAACTAAAATTACCCTTAAGGAAATTTATACCGACTACCACAATAATTAACATTCCTCGTTAGAGGACCTACTTATTATTGAAAGTTTACAAATCGTTGATGGAGACCATGGGAATTTCTCCTGGAAAATTCTCTCTCCCACTTAGTAATTTAAAAAACTTTTGTGAGGGTTAAAAAAATGTGTCCAATTCTTAATTAATTTGAAAATCTAAGACATTTGATATATTTCCAAAAATACCGAGATATATCCCTATTTTAATATATCAAACAAATGTGTGATAAATAAAAAATTTATAATACCATTGATCATTAAAAAAATGCATACTCAATTTTTTTTATTCTCTAACCATACATATTAATGTCTACAATTCAAAATAATTATGAATTATTCACATTTAGCATCTACATGATTTAAGTCAGGTCGGTATTCCATGTTGTCCATAATTTTCTAAGGAATTGTTAACACATATTAACAACCCAACAATAAAAACATGAATAATAGAGACATAAATATACGCAAATAAGAAGATCGAGATAAATAAGGATTCCTAACTATTATGATTGTTGATACCAAAATTAATCTGCTGACATGGACCAATCATATAATGACACGTGGCTATCTATATGGCAACAACAAATACTTCCGAGGAACCCACTCGCTCCGAGGAACAAGACTACAACGAGGAAGACTAGTTCCTCGAGGAACTAGTCAAGCTCCGAGGAACAATGCCTCTCCGAGGAACACTTAAATACCGAGAAGCTTAGGCGGTCCGAGCTGCACCTCGAAGCAGGATACCAACAGTTTAACTGCTCATTAAATGCTTATCATTTGGACGCGCACGCAAAAAGGGCATTAAATGTATTACCCTTTCATATCTACATCATTTAATGTATTACCTTTTCACATTACATCCTCAGGGCTATAAATACATTGTACAATCCTCATTGTAAGGGGACCCAGATCGGAATTTCTTGAGATAACTTGTAATCGAGAATTCCCATACAAACAGCAATACCAAAACAGTGGACGTAGGCCATTCTTATAAGGCTGAACCACTTTAAAATTCTTTGTCTCATTTATTTATCTGTGATTGAATTATTAGAGTGATCTAATTTTTACATCAACAGATTGGCGCCGTCTGTGGGAAACGACTGGTAATATCGTTTTTCATCAAAAATAATCCATTACCAATGGCGGATATTCCTGAATCCAGCAATCGAAACGCTGGAACCCCTTCAAA
This sequence comes from Sambucus nigra, assembly GCA_949130495.1. Taxonomy (NCBI): domain Eukaryota; kingdom Viridiplantae; phylum Streptophyta; class Magnoliopsida; order Dipsacales; family Adoxaceae; genus Sambucus; species Sambucus nigra. Next base: position 406,218,271 of record OX422220.1, read on the forward strand.
TCCATCTGCTCCACCAATTATTCCAGATCTGACTGGAATAATGGCAAATTTGGCTCAGGGCCAGACCGTCATGCAAGAAATAATGCGGCAACTCATCCAAACCCTCCATGGCGGTGCATCAGCCCATTCCGGACCACGAAGCATTCAAAGAAATATCCGTGCGCCTTCTTCACGTACTAGGCGTACTAACTCACATCGCAATGAGGAATCTGATGATTTCTCTTATCAACCTGGGCGAACTTCGTCGGTGCGAGCCACGGATACTGAACAACGTGTCACCCTCTCCCCAAAAAGGACCAACGCATTGGAAAGATTAAGTAGGGTTTCTCCTTTCTACCGATTAGGCCCTAGGAGGAACAAAAGTCCTCTTAATGCAGCGTCGAGGAGCTTTCGACGACCATCAGATTTAAGGGAAGGATCTGCCCAGTCGCGACCAGCTGCTCGTCAAGATAGATCCTATGACCGACCAGTTGCTCGTCAAGATAAATCCCAGGAAGCCACTTCAACGCGATCAGTTGCTCGAACTAATAGGCCCGAGGAAGGAAATGATGCATGGAAAGGATCAATTCAGAGGCTGGAGGATAGATTAGGGGAAATGGCTAAGGCCAAGAACCCTCTACAACGAACCTTTGTTCGAGGAACACCTTTTGTCCAGGACATTGTTGATTTTCCAACACCATCAAAGTTCAAAGCACCTCTTGTGACTCCCAAGTATGATGGAAAGACTGACCCTGTCCTCCATATAGAATAATACCAAGCTGCAGCCGACATCTATGCTGTCCTAGATGAGATGAGATGCAGAGCATTCTCGGGAACACTTACCGGATCTGCTCAAATATGGTATAATAGTCTTCCTCGGGGTAAGATTTCAACTTTTCTTCAACTGGCTGAACTATTCATTGGGAATTTCTGCTTTGGAGCAAAGCCAATTAAACGAGTAGCACATTTGTTAAGTGTTAGACAAAAAGCTGGTGAGAGTACCAGAGATTATATAACTCGTTTTAATAACGAGAAACTCGAAGTCATTGATTATGAGGAGAAGACAGCGATTATCGCTTTAATGAGTGGGCTACTGCCAAACAAGTTGTACTATACTTTGGCCAAAGATCTACCTCAAACCATGTCGGACCTGATGGGAAAAGCGTCCAAGATTATGAATGTCGAGGAGGCCATGTCTGCGAAGAAGAATATGGACGCCAAAGAAACCAAGGTGGAAGGTGATAAAGCTAAGAAGAAAGAACATAAGAACAATGGTGGTGACAAACAATCCAAAAATAGGTCGTCATGGGAGGTCTTGAGGAAATTTGATAATTACACACCTTTGAAGGTAAATATCAACCACGTCCTGGAAGAAATTAAGAACAGCGAGAAGTTAAACTGGCCAAAGAAAATGAAGGCAGACCCTGACACGAGGAATAGGGAAAAATATTGCGAGTTCCAAAAGGATCACGGTCATATGACCAAAAATTGCATAGCTCTTCAGAATGAGATTGAAACACTCATCCGACGAGGAAAGCTAGCAAAGTATGTTGATCGGGGAGGCGAAAGAAGAAACAATGATCGAACTAGAGAGAGGTCTAGATCTCCTCGTCGATCAGAGGAGAACAAGAAGAGAAACCATGAAGTTGATCCAGAGGATGACCCCGATCTTCCCAAGAAACCAAGGCAGCCAGAATGAGAGATATTTTCAATATGCTTTGGGTTATTTGATTGTAATGTTATTACAGGAGGAGATGCAGGAGGAGGAGACCTTACTGCAGAAAGAAAAGCTTACCTCGGTGAGGCTCAAGCTTGCTCGTACATTCAGCGAATAAATCTAGCTGAGGAAGATCGCCCGAGAAAGGTAAATAAGGAGAAATTGGTTATCAGTTTTTTAAAAAATGACCTTGCAGGTGTTTTATATCCTCATGATGACCCCCTGGTGATCAAAATGAGAATGAAGGAAGTCATGATTTCAAGAGTACTGGTCGACAATGGTAGCTCGGCAGATATCATGTTCTACTCGTGCTTCGATAGTTTAAATCTAAAGCTATCTCAACTGGAGCCTTACCACAGACCCCTCATTGGTTTTGCTGGCGAGAAAGTATTTCCACTTAGGACTATCAAGTTGGATATATTCATTGGTACGTGGCCTGCTTGTCGGACAGAAAGAATACGTTTCTTCGTGATGGATAAGAATGTCCAATCATCGTACAATATCATCATGGGAAGAGTAGGATTGAAGAAGTTCGAGGTTGTGCCATCTACAGTGCATCAGTGCCTAAAATTTCCAACAAACTTTGGAATAGGAGTTGTGAAAGGTGATCAGAAAGTAGCTCGGGAATGCTATTATTCATCCGCAGAGCAAGAAGAATTGGAAGAATCAAAGAAAAAGACTACTACCTATCAAGTGGATGAAGGTGCAGAAATTGAAAAATTGGATCCTCGAGATGAGTCGCAACTCGTGAAGGGTCAAGTGGTGGAAGCTACTGAAAACATCATTCTGGACGACGAGCACCCTGATCGAACTACTCAAATAGGCTCATCGTTGGAAGCCTCATTAAAACAGGAATTGATAACTTTCCTTAGAAGCCGAAGACAAACTTTTGCGTGGAGTCATGAAGATATGCCTGGGATAGACCCAAACTTCTTATGTCACGAGCTCAATGTGAATAAGGAGATCAAGCCTGTGAAGCAGAGAAGAAGAGTAATCAGTCCCGAGAAGAATCAAGCTATACAGTAGGAAGTCGAGAAGCTCCAGAAAGCTTGTTTCATTGAAGATGTTAAATATCCAGATTGGTTAGCCAATGTGGTAATGGTAAAGAAGAAGAACAACAAGTGGAGGATGTGTGTGGACTTCACCGACCTCAACAAATCATGCCCAAAGGATCATTTTCCATTGCCCCGAATTGATCAACTGGTGGATGCTACCTCGGGACACGAGCTACTGAGCTTCATGGATGCTTATTCTGGTTACAACCAGATTAAAATGAAACCTGAAGACAGGGAGAGTACTTCTTTCATTACCCCTAGGGGAACTTATTGTTATAATGTTATGCCTTTTGGTTTGAAAAATGCAGGTGCGACATATCAGCGGCTGATGAACAAGGTCTTTGCTGAACAAATCAGTTGCAATATGGAAGTCTATGTTGACGATATGCTGACAAAGAGCAAGAAAGTTGCCGATCATCTAGTAGACTTAGGCCAGACCTTTGATCAACTGGATAAATATCAAATGAAGATGAACCCGACGAAGTGCATATTTGGAGTTCGAGAAGGCATATTTCTCGGGTACATTGTCAATCAACGAGGCATTGAAGCAAATCCTGAAAAGATCAAAGCCCTATTAGGGCAGCGATCTCCAACGACGAAGAAAGAAGTACAGAGTCTCACAGGACGAGTAGCAGCACTCAACAGATTTGTATCGCGAGCAACTGATAGATGTCTCCCATTCTTCACAACGCTCCAAAAGACTTTTGAGTGGAATGATGAATGTGAGAAGGCCTTTCAAGACTTGAAGAAATACCTGGGAGCACCTCCACTGTTGTCCAGGCTGGTGATGAAAAAAATTATACTTGTATCTAGCAGTATCGGAGAATGTAGTTAGCTCGGCGTTGATCAGAGTGGAGAATGGAGTGGAAAAACCAATTTATTACACGAGTAAGGCCTTTCGAGGAGCAGAAATCAGATATCCGAGGCTGGAAAAATTGGCACTGGCGTTGATTGAGGCAAGTAGGAGAATGAGGCCATACTTCCAGGCTCATACCATAGTAGTATATACTGATATGCCGTTGAGGCAAGCCCTTCATAAACAAAAAAAATCAGGGAGATTGATGTATTGGGCAATAGAGCTCGGTGAATATGATATAGTCTATGAACCCAGATCATCGCTTAAAAGGCAGGCTGTAGCAGACTTTATAGCGGAGTTCACCTATCCTGATATCTCCGAGGAACAAAAGTTGCTCGCTGATCAACCTTTGGATGTTACAGGATGTGACGCAGAGATAGTTGTGAGGACTCCGGACGAGAAATAAGAGTTGCTCGCTGATCAACCTGTGGATGCTACAGGATCAACAAACACTAGCTCAAACCAACTCCGATTGGTAAAAGGGCAAGTAGATGTTACAAGATCATTGACTTCGGGCTCAGACCAACTCCGATTGGTAAAAGGGCAAGAAGAAATGATCGACGAAGAGAAAGAAAAATCCGAGGAGGAAAGGAAGGAACGAATATTTCACCGAGGAACTCTAACTGATCAGAAATTTGAAGACGAGTTACCTATATGGAGACTATATGTAGATGGCTCATCTTGCACTGCAGGATGCGGCGCGGGGATAGTTTTAAGCACTCCGGATGAGGACGATATGGAATACGCCTTGCGTTTCCAATTCAAAGCTTCCAACAATGAGGCTGAATATGAGGCCATGATTGCAGGACTTGGTTTAGCAAAAATTATGGAGGCGCAACAGGTCATTATTTTCAGTGATTCTCAATTGATCATAAATCAAATGATGGGAGTATATGCAGTTAGAGGAGAATTAATGATCAGATTTCATGCAAAGGCAAAGGAGCTGGTGTCAGAATTTGTCGCTATTCAGCTGGTCAGAATACCAAGAATGGAGAATGCGAAAACAGATGCCCTGGCTCGACTAGCATCAGCTACTCGCACCGAGCTATGACTAACAATCCCAATTGAAGTGTTAGATGGTCGGAGCATAGATGAAGATCTGACGATGAACTTTATCAACCTTGATTTAGGACCATCTTGGATGGATTCCATCAGGGCGTATATTGAGGAGGGAGAATTTCCAATCGACAAGCTCGCTGCCAAAAAGTTAAAGTTTAAAGCTGCTCGGTATGTATTAACTAATGGTATTTTATATAGACGAGGAATTATGGCAGGTTTGCAGAGATGTGTATATCCCTCCGAGGTGAAAGAATTAATTGAAGAGATCCACGAAGGGTCTTGTGGAGCACATGTAGTAGGTCGGACGCTTTTACAAAGGGTGATGACGTAAGGATACTACTGGCCGACGATGAGGGCTGATTGTATAGCCTACGCCAAGAAGTGTGACAAATGCCAGCGCTTTTCCTCCATCCGAAGAACTCTACAAGCATTGTTGACACCCATAACTTCCCCTTGGCCATTTGCCATGTGGGGAATTGACTTGGTTGGGCCACTGCCAACGACCCAAGGAAGGTTCAAGTACCTCGTCGTCGCAGTGGATTATTTTACTAAATAGGTAGAAGCTGAGCCACTCATTGACATGACGTACGAGAAGGTGTACCAATTTATTTGGAAGAACATCATTTGTCGATATGGTCTACCTCATGCCTTCATCACAGACCATGGAACACAATTTGATAATGAGGAGTTTGCCGCCTATTATCATCAATCAAATATTTTGAAGGTCCACTCAGCACCAGGCCATCCTCAAAGCAATGGAAAAACTGAAGTGACAAACAGAAGGCTACTAAATGGCTTGAAGAAAAGACTGGATGATGCAAATTCGAATTGGATCAACGAGCTACAATCAGTACTTTGGGCTTACCGAACTACTCCCCAAGTAACAACTGGAGAATCACCATACATGCTGGCATTTAGAAGTGAAGCTGTCATACCTGCCGAGTTGGGCCTCCCAACACACAGGGTACTAAATTTCAATTCCCCTGTCAGCGACTTAATGAGAAGACTGGATTTAGACATGCTCGAGGAAGTTAGAGAAGAAGCAACCATTAGAAATGCTGCTTACCAGTAGCGAACAGCTTTGTTCTACAACAAAAGGGTGAAGAAGTGCGACCTGAAAGAAGGAGACTATGTGCTGAAGAAAGTAATTCAAAAGCACAATAAATTGGAAGCAAAATGGCATGGACCATACCGAGTTACAGAAGTTGTTCGACCAGGAACTTATCGAATAGCAACTTTAGAAGGCGAGGATTTTAAGAATGCATGGAACGCAGAGCACCTACGCAAATACTATCAGTGATGTATATGTAACACAGTTCCATCATTATGAATAAAATGAAGATATTCTGCCAAAGTTCTTCCTTTTATTGAGAATTTTTTGGGGAATACTAGTGCTACACACTACTCGGCAAAGCTCAGACTACTCATCAGCAAAATATTCCTAAAAATGCCAACCTCGGTTGGTTAGCAAACAAAATATTCCTAAAAATGCCAACCTCGGTTGGTTAGGAAACAAAATATTCCTAAAAATGTCAACCTCGGTTGGTTAGGAAACAAAATATTCCTAAAAATGCCAACCTATTTGGCTAGGAAATGAAATATTCCTAAAAATGCCAAACGAAATATTCCAAAAAATGCCAACCTGTTTGGCTAGGAAAAAAAATATTCTCGCAAATGCCAACTTATGTTGGTCGGGAGGTAAGATTATTCCAGAAAGTGCAAAAGTTGCTAACTATGGCTGGTCGGGGATAAAAACCCACCAACTGTAGTTGGTCGACAAAGAAAATTTACCAACCTTGGTTGGTTGGAGACATTTAAGATAAAAGTCTACTAACTATGGCTGGTCGGAGATAAAAACCCATCATCTGTAGTTAGTCGACAAGCAAAATTTACCGATCTTGGTTGGTCGAAAACATTTTATGGATAAAATTATTTCAAAAAGACTAACTATAGCTGATCGGGGATAAAAATCCACTAACTGTAGTTGGTCGACATGGAAAATCTAACAACTTTAGTTGGTTGGAAACATTTTAAACAACATTTTTATACTCATTACATTATTAAGTGATCTAGCAATATTATTAATACTATTAACTTTTTTGTTACTGAGTTGGTCGACAAACAACACAAGATTGTTATTTTACAGAAATGCATAAATATAAAGTGTTTGATAAATACAAGACAATAGAAATCAAGACTTGCAAACAAAAATGAAAGTCTTTCATTGAATTCAAAATAAATTACATTGATAATGAAATTACAGTTACATTGACATGTATACTAACTATTACATCAAAAATTCCTATTCTACTGGTCTCTTCCCCTCTGCTTTTGACACAGGTTCCTCGCCAGCAGGCGAATCATTTAAAGACAGAGGAGAATTGATGAAGTTGAGGTCCTTCAACATCCTGACATTCATCATGGATGGTCGATCTAAGAGATGCTCGGGACGAGATACCTCAATTTGAGAATGCAAATTGTAGTCACCGAGATACTTTGAAATTAAGCTCCGAGGAATGGCCCGAGCAGGGATTCAATCCATGTCCAAATTGTATGGTGGCACAGGCAAGTCGAGCAACCCGGGATTATGGTAGTCCCACAGATAATGACCTTGTTCGATCTTCAACACACCTAAGGCATTCAGCCAGCCTTGCTTGTAGCCCTCATTGTTGGCATTTTGGATACGATCGTCCAAGTGGGATAGTGCTTCGTTGTATTCAGCCATCCAGAACTCCCTGGGCTGTTTTTGGAATTGATATGTTAGCTTTTCTAGCTGCTCGTGGAGATTCTTGATGAAAAGCTCCTTATTCTCCAAGATTGACTTCTGCGCAGAGAGTTGTTTTTCCAGGTCCCTAATCTTCTTTGACATATCAGAAAATGCCTGGTTCTTCGCCATTAATTGGAAAGCCTGGTTCTCTAACGCGGATTGAGTTCTCTGTTCCTCGACAAGAACCCGAGCAGCTCTTGCTCGTCCCCGAGGAGCTCTTGCTCGACCATAAGAAGATGAAGAGGCGCCAGAGCTCCTCAAAGTCTCCAACTCTTCCCTCAACTTGGCGTTCTCAACCTCTAAGAACGAAAATCCCTCATCGGTCACTGGGATCAAGGCACTAGAAGTGGAAGCTGCAGACTTTAATTGTGACAGTTCCTTCTGAAGGTTGTTATTTTCCTTTTCCAACAACTCAGCAATCTGTTTGCATTCTTCGACTTAACCTCTCAAGTTCTCTCCCTTACATCGTACTTAGCAAAAAGCTTCTCGTAGCCCTTATCAGCCATAATCAGCTTGTACTTCTTTTTATGCAATAGGGCAGTTGATTCCTTGTATTAATTCTGAAGGTCTTCGAGGGTACACTGGAGATCCTCGATCATTTCATAGTAAGCCACATTATTGGCCAATGCTCGGTCAAGTAGACACTTCAGGTACTGATAGGCTTCAACTGCTTGTTCAGAAGCATCATGACCGAGGATGTCGGCAACCTGTGCAACACTCAGGTCTGTGTGACCAGCCTTAAAGTACTCATTGCATTGTTGCAGTAACTTTGTGTCATGGGCAGAGAGCAGTTCCATCCTAGCCAGAAACTAACAGAGAAAGAAGAGCAATCATCAATAAGAAGAATAAACAGAGTATGAATGAAAGATAGACAACAATATGCAAAAAAGTTTAAATTTTATTAGATCATAATTCAGAGTTACATCTTCTGAGTTACATTTGAAAAAGAGAAACAAAATAAAGAGAAACCCGAACAACACTAAACCTTTTCCTTATCACCCAAAACCTTCTCGGGAGGCTGGGATGAAGAAGTAGGTTGCTCGGAGGGAAGAGATAGCTGTTCGGGGAGAATAAGCAGTTGCTCGGAGGAAGAAATGATTTATTGATTTTCCTCATCAGCAGGCTGGATGGCTAGGGCATGATCTCCCATCACCATCGAAGATTCTTCAGAGGTAGCTTCGTCCTCTTCTAATTCTTCTGGAGTTGGAGGGGGACCAGGGATATGTCTCTAGAAGAGCTCAGAAGACTCGTCGACCTTCATCTCCTGAAGGGCGATAACCCATCCATCCCTAAAATATTTAAGATTGCCATAGTCCACTTGCGACACCATGGCGGCCAACCCCTTGTTCCAACCCTTATCCCAGTCAGAGCTGAAGGACTTCTTCACGACAGCTTTCCTTTTCAGCTTCTCCGAGGAAAGTTTCTCAGACAGCAGGTTCTCAGTAGCCTTCAATTTATTTTTTGCTTCCTCCTTTTACCGACCTACTTCTTGAAGCTGGCCCAACCTTTCCTCAGCAACCCTGAGCTTATCTTCAAGATCTCCAGCAGTTTTGAGCTTCTCTACGAGCTCTTTATTTGCCTTCTCCAAGGCATTATTTTTCTTCTCCAACTCTTTGGAGGCCTCAACAGCTCGAGCTTTATCCTGCTCGGTGGAGGCAAGCTTCTTCTCCCAGACAGCTTTGTCATCAGCATATTTCTGACGAGAATCTGCCAGAGACTTGGTAGCTTCTTCCAGAGCTCCCTCCACACTGGACGAGGAGCAAGAAGCCTTAATCGCTTCATCCTTCTTCAGGATTATATTAAAGCAGCTCGTCAACTGTGAACAAAAAAAGAAAGCAAGTTAAAAATAGAAATGACAAAGGAAATATGAAAAATTGAAAGTAAGAAGACTTACAGAAGCAAGGTGACGAGCAGCTAGTGAGGTGACCATGTCCCGAGTAAGGTTTTCTTCAGTACCTTGTACCTCGGGAATGATCGAGGACTTTACCGAGCTCATTGCAGAGCTCGAGGGAATAAAAGTTGGAACCCCAGTTCCAGCAACTGGGGGCTGAGCAATGGTATCAGCCAAATTTACCGAGGAGCTCTTTTTCAGCCTCCTCGGGGGAACAGGTACCGATTCAACCAAGGAAGAACCCTTGGTCGGTGATATCACAATCACCTCTCCAGGAGCAGCAGATCTGCTCGGAGCCACTGCGGGCTTTTCGACAATTTTAACAGGAGTAGCTGAAGGAGCTGCATCAGTCTTCTTCGTCCCCTCCCTTGGGACATCAATCCTACTCCTTTTTACCTCCCCAGAACCGGAGGCAGTCTTCTCAAACAAGGCAGGAGGTCTTCTCTTCTTCATCCTTTCACTTAAAGGAATATGGGATTCAGGTGATGAGCTTGTGGAAGCAGGAACTGGCGCTGATTCACTTATCACTGGACGAGCAGTGAAGGAAGTGGTGTAACTCTTGTACTGGAGCAGATACGAGGTCGACCTAATGTGCTCGTCGGCAACACTCTGATGCAGACTCCAGATAAGTTTCAGATGTCTTACATTAACATCTGCTTCTTTTGGGCACTTTCTTTTGTTATCAACTGCAAATAAATAAACATTGTTATCAGTGGCACATTTTATCAAACACAAAAGAAACATGATTTCAAAATAAAATAAAATAAAAATAACCTATCCCGTTGCCATAAGGAGGGCATCTGGGACCTTGGTAAACCTCATCTCCAGCTAATGGAGGGTGTTGCCAATTTTTTATGACAACCCCATGTTCAAAATAATCCCTATTAGCATCAGGGAGATTGACTACTAAGGCTCTATTTAACAATCTAGTTTTTAAATAAAAAATATTATTATTAACTGCCCATCTATAGCAGTACATGATTTCTGGAATTCCTATGCGAGTTCCATGGACTTGATTTAATTTATGCACCCCATTAACCATTCTCCATGTGTTGGGGGCTATTCTCGCAGGAACGACGTCAAAATAATGACAGAATTCCAGACACAAGGGATTTGGTGGAAAAGAAAATCCACACTCAGCAATAAAAAGGCTGGGGAACCAATGTCCCTCAGCCAAATTGAAATAATCAGAAGGCTCAGAAAGCTCTTCCAAGACAGCCCAAGAGGGAATGGAAAAATCAGAGCGAAACTTTTCAAGAGACTCAATAGAGTAAACCATGATGATGAATAAAAGAAATGAAGAAGAAAGAAGAAGATCTTACAGAAAAAGAGTAGAGTTGTTGACAACGAACGACGGAAAAGATGAACGCACAAGAGAGTAGGAAGAGACGACGTAAAACTCGAAGATAAAAATTTGAAAGGTAGAAGACGATGATAACGTCTGTGAAGTTTAAATACCTTGCCTTGGGAAATGGTGAAATAATGATTACAAAAAAGGATGATTACGTTACCGACGGCTAAAAAGATGAAAAGTAGCGCGGGAATCAAAGCGGACAACAGCGGCTAAAAAGAGGAAAAGTGGCACGGGAATCAAAGTGGACAACAACGGCTAAGAAGACGAAAAGTAACGCGGGAATCGAAGCACGCAAAAAAAGTCCAAAAAAGCATGATTCTACGAATTGGGAAGGAGAAATAAATACAAGGGAAACGCTCCTAAAAATCAGGAAGACTATTTAAAGCTACCATATTCCGAGAAAGAATGTTCCATACTCCTCAAATTTCGAACTATGAAACATTGGGGGCTTCTGTTGATATCAAAATTAATCTGCTGACATGGATCAATCATATGAAGACACGTGGCTATCTACATGGCAACAACAAACACTTCCGAGGAACAAGACTACAACGAGGAAGACTAGTTCCCCGAGGAACTAGTCAAGCTCCGAGGAACAATGCCTCTCCGAGGAACTCTTAAATACCGAGAAGCTTAGGCGGTCCGAGCTACTCATGGCGGTCCGAGCTGCACCTCGAAGCAGGATACCAACAGTTTAACTGCTCATTAAATGCTTATCATTTGGACGCGCACGCAAAGAGGGCATTAAATGTATTACCCTTTCATATGTACATCATTTAATGTATTACCCTTTCACATTACAGCCTCAGGGCTATAAATACATTGTACAATCCTCATTGTAAGGGGACCCAGACCGAAATTTCTTGAGATAACTTGTAATCGAGAATTCCCATACCAACACCAATACCAAAACAGTGGACGTAGGCCATTCTTATAAGGCTGAACCACTTTAAAATTCTTTGTCTCATTTATTTATCTGTGATTGAATTATTAGAGTGATCTAATTTTTTACATCAACAATGATTAAGATACAACTCTGTCGTAGATTGGAGTTCTCAACAGTTCCTTGAGCTTAACGGTCATCCTTGAACTCAACAATCATCCTTGAACTTAACGGTCATCCTTGAACTCAACGGTCCATCCTTGAACGCAAACACTTCACGTTGCCACTACGCTGTGACGAGCACTATTTAATACTGTCGAAACTAATTTATGTGCCCAAAACTGCCTCCGATCACTGATCTTGTTTCACACTCCTCCATCGATAATTATGATAAATAGGAAAAATTTACACACGTCCCATGCCTCCATGAAGAAGTTCACATTATATATCAATATTACATTAATCCAGTGTAAAAAGCAACCACGAATAAACCATCGTGGGTTCCAATCATATAAAACATAAACATAAATACATGACCATAATAGTGGGATTAAATCGCAGCAAAACAGAAGTTAGCACAAGTCTATATTCTATCCAACATCCATGCACATATACGATTGTTTTAATTGGATAACATGGCTAAATTCAACCTATGCGCGGTATCAACAAGGCTCTGATACTAATTATTGGACTGGAAGTCCAAGGGTCTATTGAAAACGCGTACAGATCGAATTACAAAAAAATTACACGTATATGAAATTCTACGAGGCGAACTTAGGATTTACCTTTCGAGATCTATTTGATTTGATCTCGTCTTTGCATGAATTAAATATGTGATGGATCGATTCACCTCACAGTCTTCTACTGTAATCCTGATATGGACAGTCACGGGTAGAGAGTGGATTCTTATTTCGTGATCACCTTTTTGTCTCCTATTTTTTCTCTGCTGCCTCTCTTTCTCACAAGTTCGAACTTGGGTCTTTTGAGTATTGAAGAATGACGGTTAGGTTAAGAAATAATGAGACTTAGGTATATATATATATATGCTACAGTAGGGACCCTAAGTAGAGATAAGGATGTGGCTCCTAATGGGCTTGAGAAAATCTACTCCTTCCCGGATCCTAATCTCAGTCCCTTAACTATAATTAATATCACTAAATAATTATAATTGCAATTCCACTCCTTAACTCAAAATTATATTTCGAGCTCCTCATTATTAATTACTTATTTTTTCCCACGTCAAGGTTACAGATACCCGTTAATAAAATAAATTACTGATAATTTATTTGATTAATTTCTTTAAGTCCTTGAGCGATCCAACTTAACTTATGTCGGGTTAACATAATCCACCTGCAGGGTTTGACACATACAAAACTTATAAGCATCTTAAAGGGGTATCATAAGTCTTTATACCGAGACGTGGATTCCATTCATAAAAGACTTTCACCGTACATTAATCACCATTACATAATTTATCAAGATTATTGATCCAATAATGAATCTCACCCGATAAGTAAAAGTACCCATCAATCATATTCGGATTAAAAGCCTTAAGTAAACCTAATTTTCACGAGGTATACATTATCTTATAAAATCAATATAAAAACAATGACTTCAAATTGGTCATGTTCAATATACATAAAGTGTACTAACACAATAAGTTGAAACTATACATTTTTCCATAATCAAGATAGACCTACTAATATATTGTGCTACAACCCTACTGATGATGTGTCCAGTTTCATCTAAGATCGTGAACGATAAAACTTAAATTTTACAAGAACTGGTGATCTGATCCTCTATGTGTAAGTCGTACTCTACACACCAGAACACCTACTGAGCAAAATAAAAGACACTAACTATATGTAAAATACTTCAAAACATCATGTTCATATATTATTCTTATTAAAATAGGAATAACTGATTTTATTATAACATTAAATCTATAACTAAAATTATTATATAAAACATGATTTTAGCCTACTTCTCTAACAATTTCTATATATACATCTTTGATTTTAAAGAATTGACCGATAAAAATTTGTAAACAACTCATGTTCATATATTATTCTTATTAAAATAGGAATAACTGATTTTATTATAACATTAAATCTATAACTAAAATTATTATATAAAACATGATTTTAGCCTACTTCTCTAACAATTTTTATATATACATCTTTGATTTTAAAGAATTGACCGATAAAAATTTGTAAACAACTTTGATTGATTGGTGATATTCAAATAAGAATCATATTCTTTGAATGATTTTATCATTGGTTTAACAAACGATTCTTGGGATTAGATATGGTGGGGGAAGCCCAATACTATTTCGTAATTCGGTAGTGAGGATCATCGATAGCCAAAAGTTGGTGTTAGTTGTTTGAGAAGAACTTTATTCTTTTTTCAAAAGGGAGGTAAGAGGATAATACTAAGTCTCGAGGACAATGGCTTAGTTAATAAAGGTACGTATTCCTTGGTGGTAATGAAATAATTGAAAGACAAGTATTCTCATTACAAGTACAATAAAGAAGAAAATTCTTTCGGTTGTAAAAAGTATTTCTCAATTTCAAGATGATTTTTAAATCAAATTATTTTTACTAAGGATTTACTGTAGTGCTACAAAATTGATATTGCAAAAAGATGTTAAAAATATTATTTCTAAACAAATCTTTGCTTAGATGGCAGAAAAATTTATCTGTTAAATATAAAATTCAACTTGAAAATCTTTATGTTCTATTTATGAGAAACTTATCGCTCATTCATTATTATTTCTTTAAAATAAAACAACATAAACTAAATTTCAAGTATGGGTACTAACACTTCACTTTCTTTTACTTATATTTAAAAATTACATGTGTTACAATTTTTGTAATTCTTATATGATTTCTTTTGCATTTATGTGATTTAATAAGACCCAGAATAAAAGTGTTTATCATTATGATTGGTTGTGGTACGATTTTATATAATATCATACCATTTTGGTTCTATAGAAATTGTAATGGTTTGCTATTTTTAAGTATCAAAAATCAAAATTATCAAATTTTTTGTGTGTGCTTTTGGTTTAAACATTTTAATAATCAATTTACCGAAATTACCTTACCGAAATTACCGAAACATGAAATGCCAAAAGCATTGTATAAAAAAATCGCAATACCAAACTTACCACAAAGTGCTTTTTTAGGGAGTCCCACATCAGTTAGGATATGATATATTGTTCTTGTTGCTTTCTATAAAAAATGATAATTACATACTTCACACTAAACTTGGTTAGAAGTAATAAGCGAGCCTCCTATTAGAGTTTCAAATTTTGGTAATCACCGTTATTTTAGTAAAAAGAAAAATATATCCTAAACTTCACACCTAAGTTAAGCTTTGAGCCAGCTTGTTGTGGGAGTTTCAAAATTTGAATTTATGCCTTATTTTTTTTTTCGGTTTTCACCTTAATGAGAAAATTCTGAATTTTTTGTTATTTAAGAAAAATATCGAATTTATGAAAAAAATCGATTTTACCGATAAAATCTGCGATTTATTTTTGATATTGGCACTGGTATGTAGGGGTGGTAAACGGACGGATACGAATCGAATACCATGTTTTCCATATCCGTATTCGCTATCTGAATGTACTATCCGTATCCGCCCGGATAGTTAAAACAACTATCCATATCCGTATCCGCTCGGATACCTCGGATTCGGATAATATCCGTATCCGTTTACATTATTTAGCCATCGCAAAAAATAACAATTTAAATATCCAATACAATCCAATCCAAATAAATATGTAACAAAATCATCAACAATTATAGATTCCATAATAATAGTATCATTCCATAATGATAATATGGCTTAAAGTCATCCATACTTTACAACTAAAGAAGCTTAAAGCCATCCAAAAAAAAAATAACAGTCGCATTCCATGACAGCATTCCATGACAGTAGAAATAAATATGCACCTTTTAGATTAATCAAATTTATTGAGAATGATAATCTCATGGACCTTTTGTCTTCAAAACATACTGATATTTTTATTTTAATATATATACATTTTTATTTTGTATATAATATACATGTTGTTAACTTCAGTTCTCATTACAATCAAAACCATCTCTTTACTTTTATGTTTCTCTCTTACCATCTCTTTACTTTTATGTTTCTCTCTTACCATCTCTTTACTTTTATGTTTCTCTCTTACATTCTTTTCTGTTTCTCTCTTACATTTATTAATAATTAAGGAAACTAACGAACAATCACATGGGAGTTTCTTTTCTCTTATTTTGTACGAAGGAGAAATGAAACGAAGTTATTTTTTTTTAGTGGAGTATATGTTCTTTAGTCGGTGTATGTTGTGTGTGATAAGGTGTATTGTAACTTTAGTGTAACTCCATGATAATATACACAATTAAATAATAATACGTGACATTTTATAATATACCCAATAAAACAATAACTTTATGGTATTTTTGTGTTTGAGTGGAGTATGTGTTTATTTTGTTTTGGGAATAAACAATTAAGATTTATTTTAATATTATTTTATTAGTAATACTAATACTAATACTAATATTATTAGTAACATTTTAAACATATGCTTGATGTATACGGATATCGGGTAAAACGGATATCCGATAAAATGGATACTCCGCATCGGATACGGATTATCCGTGTCGGATACTAGTACTATCCGTATCCGTTTTCTCGGTTATTTGTAAAGAGTATCCATATTCGTATTTTCGGATAAATATGCGCAAATTCGAATTCGGATATCGGACGGATGCGGATTTTCGAATATCCGTTTACAACCCTACTGGTATGCTCCTAATAATCACCAAAACAGAACTTAATTCATGTATAATGAAGTGTTCTTTTTATTAATATAGAAAATTATGCATTTTTAGGACTTAAAATAATATTGGTTATGGATATATAACAATAAACATTTTGTTTTCAGTTTTAGTTCCTATTTTTAAATTATGAACCGACGTGACATACTGCGATTGATTGACGTTTTATAAATATGAATCCA
The DNA here is from genome assembly GCA_949130495.1 of Sambucus nigra. Classification (NCBI taxonomy): domain Eukaryota; kingdom Viridiplantae; phylum Streptophyta; class Magnoliopsida; order Dipsacales; family Adoxaceae; genus Sambucus; species Sambucus nigra. The sequence continues at coordinate 406,234,852 of OX422220.1, forward strand.
CATCAAAAACTTTATTCAAAAATAAAAATAAAATATTTATTATCCTATTTTCAAAATATATATTACAATATATTATAAATTTACAAAAATCTCTTATTAATATCTTAGTAGGTGTGTGAAACATGCCCTTATTCCGCATGACTTGATGAACTATAAAAAAGAATAACAAAAAGATCAGTCCGACCTTGCCATCCATCCCAATTTCATGACTATGAATAACATCACATCAGGCGAAAGAAAATTAACCCAAATCCCATCTTCAAAAATACTTGCAACAAAGACAAAAAAATAATTAGAACACAACAAAACTAAAACGAACCCACCACCACCAATGACTACTCTTATTCTAGTCTAGTTGTATCACCACCCTCCATTGATATTATTATTATTATCCACAATATAAATTACTATTCTCTCTCCTCCACCCAATATAAACACACACATTTAGAGTTTGTATGGTGGGTTAATGGCATGTTGTCACTTAATGATGATACATATGAATCGGTGTGTTGTAAATGGAACAACCCATCTTTGTTCCTTCAAGCTACACAGATTTAAAGACACTAATTTTTTTGGGTTTGGGTTTTTGTTGCACAAAAAGGAGAGATCTTTTGAACGCCGCCGTTTCAACTTTACTCTTAGTGCTGAGCTCTCAAATCCTTTCCCTGTCAACTTTGGTCTGGACTCTCAGGTTATTTTGTTTTATTGCTTTAATTTCAGTAATGGGTTTCTTTTTTCTTTTTTTATGTATACACTTATATGGAAATGGGTGTGGGCAATTTTTCATTTTCCTAAGTTCAAGTGTGGATTTTGAAAATTGGGTTGTGTTTAATTGGTTGATTTTAGGATGTTAGAGTGGGAAAAAGTGAGCTGATTTGCTGTTTTCAATTTTAAGTGTGGTTACTGAATTATAGTTCATTTCTCTATTGGTACTGCATATTACAGCGAAATCAATGTGGATTTTGTGTATAGGGGTCTTGATAATACTTTAGGGCAGGAGTGTTTTTTTCCCAAATGTGAGTCATTGGGAGTTAGAGGTCGTAGCTTGGTACAATGGCAAGTTTCCCGGCCTCGGATTCTAGACATGGACCAGCCTCTCCATATTTATATATGGGGTAAGGCCTGCGGGCATCTGCCTCTCCTAGACTCTACATTTAAGTGGGAGCCTTCTGCACTAGGTACGGGTTGTGAGCATTTTGAAGTCCTACCACTACGCCTAAATATATAGATGATAAGAAGGGTGTTTGCTCGCCAAAACAAATTTCAAGTTTTGGATTTCTAAATGCTAAATTTAGAAATCACCAAGTTCAAATCAGATAATATTATCCAAGCCTGCCCTAGCTTAATCGAGCCTTTCAAACTACGCGTAAAAGTCTAAATTTGTTTTTATGTGAATATGAATAATTTAGTTCTATCACATCGCCCTATGACGACTTGTATTTTTGTACTCACTCTTTCCCAAATTTAGTCCTCATTTATTAAGCATCGAATCTTTGACTTTCGATCCATCCTTCATCCATCTGACCAAGCGCGGATCCAGAACTTTTAATTAAGGTGGGCAGAGGGTAATATTAATAATTTTTCAAATATGAAGGTCGGCATTATGTTATAATTTTCAAATTTTTCTATGTTTTTCTCAAAAATTGTCAAACTTCATAGTAGTATTGTACAAAATTTTCCCAACTTTAAGGTGGGCAAGTGCCCACCATACCCAGGGCATTGCTCCGTCCCTGCATCTGACGTTGGCTTTTTGTTTCGAAAACTCTTTTGGACATTTGTGGCAAGATACTGGCTGCTTTGTGAAGATCACAAAATACTTTCCAGTTCCAGTTCTTAAGAATATCTTAACGGCTTTCAGCTTGTGCACTGAAGTTCTCATGTGGCAGCCACAAATTTGAGTATAATTCCCATAACGAGCAACAGTGGTCTTGAAAGTGGGATGAAAAACGAGCTTTATGTTGGAAACGGAAATTGTAATTCATGGTAATCATGGAGCTGTGAGAAGATTGATCCCCTATGATAAATGTTGCATTTACAGACTGCATCCATGAAGGGGAGCAAATAACTCTGTCAACTTACATTTCTATATGTATGTATGTTTGTGTGGTGTTTGGCGCTCCTAGTGTGCTCTACAGATACAATACAGGGGAAATTGTCTTTTGAATCTGCATACCACCTCCATTATGTTCCTCCAATAAGTCTTGGATTTTTTTATTTTACTGTTAGAATGTGAATACCTCTAGTTCTTACACCAACAAGAAATTGGCTTGTATTGATTTTGGGTTTCGGATTGTTTAGTAATTTGATTTGAATCCTGATTTTGAAATTAGATTTGAGTATATATATACTATGTTATTTAAGCCAGATTTTCAATTTTGATTGTATATATTGTTCACATCCGGATCCATCATGGTGAAGAAATTGATTCCTTTATTTTGATTGTAGATGCTGTTTGGATTTGGAATCAATTCTTCCATCATGCTGAAGAACTTGGTTTCTTGATTTTGATTCTATATATTCAGATTTGGAATCGATTCTTACATTATACTGAAGAGCTTGGTTCCTTGATTTTGATTCTATATATTCAGATTTGGAATCGATTCTTACATTATGCTGAAGAGCTCGGTTCCTTGATTTTGATTGTATATATTGTTCAGATTTGTGTATACAGGATTTCCGGAGAGGGGGCGGAAAGGGTGGATTTACGGTTGGATTTACGATTGGATTTAATGGTTAAATTAGGAGTTAGGGGTGTTATTGTGATTTTAAATTTAAGGGGTGTTTGCAGGAATTTAAGTGTTTTCTGCTTTGGTCTATGGTGACAAAGTGCTTAGGAACAAGTTCTGGGTGCGCAAACTCATATGTTCCTCCATTCTTCTACTTTTCCTCTTTTTTTTTTGGTTAAAAAATGATAGATGTATTGAGGTAAATTGAACATTAGCGAAATGTTATTATTCTGACTTTAAGTTGTTTGGTAGAGTCAAAATGGTGTTAGTCGTCCCCCTTATGTGATTTCTGAAATTATGGTGGAACATTTTATAATATATTAACACTTATGATTATTATTAGGAGATATATTAGGTAGTAGATTATTATTAGTAATATTTTTTTATTATGTGATTTATCTCGCAATTAATTCACATAACTATTTGTTAGCTACTTGTTAAATTAGGACTCGAGTTAGTTTAGCCGATAAATAAGGCATTTGGCCTCCTCTTTTATATTGTAATCACCTAACTTTGGCACTGACTTGTGAAAATATGAGATGGATTGAGGGGAAATCTCTTTTAATTTCTTTGTGTGTGTATAATTGTGTATTTAATTCTTTTTGTTACTTTGACATCACAAATTGATCACAACTTGCTATGCTTTCTTTCCCTCTCTCACTAGTTGGTGGAAAACAGATGTTCAGTCTCATCGTCACGTCTAACCTTCCCCTGTTATTTTTTCCCTTTTGTTTTTGAAGTTACTTGACATCAAACTCTGACCGTGGTAAATATACTTATTCAACAAATTAAGTGAAACATGGTTCTAGTTTCAAACTAGCTCTGTGGCAAGCCTACCACCATTCATTTGTTCTGTTTGATAGTGCCTTCATATAAACATATGATTTTTTTTTAAATTGATGACCTTGCATCATAAACTGACTATTTTATTTTTTATTTTTTTCATTTGAAGAATGTCCAGTCCCATGATTTATCACAGTCGCCTTGGATCGGTCCACTTCCTGGAGATATTGCAGAAGTGGAGGCTTACTGCCGAATCTTTAGAGCTGCGGAAACGCTTCATAATGCATTAATGGACACATTGTGCAATCCGATAACCGGAGAATGTAGTGTTTCATATGCTTTCCCCTCGGAGGATAAACCATTACTGGAAGAGAAAATAGTGTCCGTTCTTGGTTGCATGATATGTCTCCTAAATAAAGGAAGGGAGGATGTTCTTTCTGGAAGATCCACCCTCATCAATTCCTTTCGAAAAACAGATGTAAATCTGAGTGAGGATAAGATTCCACCACTTGCTGTTTTTAGGACCGAGATGAAGAGGTACTGTGAAAGCTTACACGTTGCACTTGAAAACTTCTTGACACCTGATGATGTTCAAAGATCAGATGTGTGGAGGAAACTTCATCGTCTGAAAAATGTTTGCTATGATTCTGGCCATCCTCGTAGCGACGATTATCCGTCCCATAATTTGTTTGCAAACTGGAGTCCTGTTTATTTATCCACCTCGAAAGAGGAGATAGAATCTGGAGATTCCGAAGTTGCTTTCTGGAGGGGTAGCCAGATAACAGAAGAAAGTTTGAAGTGGCTAATAGAGAGAGGGTTCAAAACCATTGTAGATCTCAGAGCAGAAAATGTGAAGGATAAGTTCTATCAAACGGCCTTGGCTGATGCTATTTTGACGGGGAGAGTTGACTTGGTCAGACTTCCGGTCGAAGTTGGCACTTCACCTTCGATGGAGCAGGTTGAGAAGTTTGCAACTTTAGTGTTGGATTTAGACAAAAAGCCCATATATCTCCATAGTAAGGAAGGTGTTAAGAGAGCTTCTGCTATGGTCTCTAGATGGAGGCAGTACATGGCTCGTCAAGGATCTCAATTAGTCTCCAATCGGGCAGTCACTCGAAGTCTAATTCTATCACAAGATACAAAAAGAACAGAGGAGTTGCATATATCATCCGATTTAAAAGAATTTACTACTTTAGATGAACAAAATGGGTCAGTGACAAAGAAGTCGGATACTCCAAACGGTCCCACTAGAGGATTTCCCAACCTAGTCTCGCCCGCTAAAGAAAACCAACAACTGAGCAGTAATGGGCCCACATTAATACCGGGAGTGGCTGATAATGGAGTGGGATCTGCGATTGATTTCTACACTGATGTTAACCCACTCGAGTCCCAGCTTCCTCCTTCCAATCTTTTCTCGAGAAAAGAAATGTCCCAGTTTTTCAAAAATCAGAAGATTTCACCTCCGACGTACTTTAATTACGAAAAGAAAAGATTGGAGATTTTGTCTCGAACAAGAGAGAACGTTAATGGGATAACTATGAGAAGCAAAATCAATTCGAAAAATCCTGAATCAAAACTAAGGATAGCAGGAAGTTCAAATGGGTCATCGTCAAACAGTAAGATTATACCACTCCCTACTCCAGTTAGTAATGGAAATTACCCCAATGATAGTAATCATAATTATATTTCTTCTTCCCCTACTATAAATGGATCAACTGACGGTAAAAGGTATGACATGAGTAAGATAGATGATCCTATGGGTTTAACAAAGGAGTTAGATAAGAGTGTTATATCTTCAACTGTGTCGGCGGATCAGAGGAGCAGCAATGGAGTCTCGATATCTTCCGTTGATGGTAGGGTGGAACTGATTGAAGGAAATATGTGTGCTTCTGCAACTGGTGTTGTGAGAGTGCAGTCAAGAAAGAAAGCAGAGATGTTCTTAGTTCGCACGGATGGATTCTCTTGCACCAGAGAAAAGGTAACAGAATCTTCCCTGGCCTTCACTCATCCTAGCACACAGCAGCAGATGCTTATGTGGAAAACTACACCAAAGACTGTGTTATTGTTGAAGAAACTGGGTCAGGAACTCATGGAAGAAGCTAAACAGGTACCACTCTAAGATCTTGGTGATAAACTCAAAAGATATACTCTACTTTGTGCAGCTATGATTTTGTGGTATCGTTGTGTTGATACTAGGTGTTAGATTCCCCCGGCTCTAAATAATGTTGTTAACTAGTTATTGTTTCTTTTATAGTTTATTTGGTGTGTGGGTGGGTGGGTGTGGGGGTGTGGGTGGGGTGGGGTTGATGGTCCTGTCCATGTCTGCTTATAGGCATTCTTCCATGAGTACTGTTCAGTGTCCAATCCTTACAGTATCTTAGGACCCCTCAATATCTTTGTGTTTACTTATTCCCTCTATCCCAACTTAGTCCTACTTTCCTGTTTTGCACGTTTTAGATTAAAAGTCCACTTTGAAAATTATTGAACCAAATTTTATGGAAAAATATTGAGGGGGTCTAAGATACAAACTAAGGTGGAAAATCGTGTTTTTGGGTCGTGTTTTGGCATCACATGACGTGACATGACACTAATAAAGACATGAACACACACATTTAATACTCGATTCATGACTTTCACTGATCACGAAAACACGAGTCATAATTTTGATACGAGCATTACACGATACGACCTCGTGTCAAAAAATCCCAATACAAACACGTCTTCGTGTCAATTCCGTGTCGTTTTCAAAATTGTCACCCTTAGGGCCCATTTGGTTCGAGGTTTGGAAAGAGAATGAGAATCCTTGATTCTAGGAATTCTAAATTCCTGAAATCTTGGATTCCTTTCCATTTTTTGATTCAAACAGGAATTCTATTTTCCCGACATCTAAAATTATTTTCCCATATTTGGTCCAATAAGAATTGGAATGGAATAAATATCATTTAACTAAAATACCCTTCTACTTGATTTGAGTATGTGAGTATGTGAGTGTGTGTGTCTATGAAGCACGGGCACTCTCCCGGAGGCAACAAGTCGGCTAGAATTCTCATGAATGTCGCATTCCCCCCATTTTAGAGGGGAAAGGGGAATTCTAATTTTGTGGGAATTCTAAATTGCAGGAATTGTATGTTCCCTCCAAATTTCTAACCAAACATTGTAATTCTAGATGAGGGGAATTCGAAATTCCAGGAATCCTAAATTCCTTTTCCAAACCTCGAACCAAACGAGCTCATAATATAAACATTTGGACAAGTAGGCGCCAAGGCTTAAAAAATGTCTTGTAATTTGGGATGTAGGGAGCATTATATTTTTTTCCCAGTGAAGTTCTTGGAACCTACTTGTCTAATTTCCCTTTTAACATACTGATTGTTAATTTTGTCTTTTTTAATTGTAAATGCCTCATCTCAGTTTCGTGGTCACATTATTCTTGATTCTACCTTTCCTTTCGGAACATTATGCCCTGTGAAGGGTAGCTGACCTACTAGCTATTATTAAAACATTCCTTTAAATCTATGAAGTATTCTGTAGCATATAGGATGTCATTACCTTGTCTCAATTCTTTGTTTCTTTGTTGGATAGGTCGTGTGTATGTGGCAGTTTTATTGAGCTTGTGATGGGTTGATTTGGTTTATTAGATTTATTTATGTATTTATATTTTATTCTTTGTATTTGATTGGGTTTCAGCATGATTTATGAGTTTATCCGGTTTTTAAAGTCTTCATGCCCCATTTATCTGATAGTTCGTTATAGGTCTCTCAGAAATCATGCATGTATGAGCAAAGTATGTGTGTGTGTGTGTGAGAGAGAGAGAGAAGGTGGGTTAGTTGGCTGGGAGGATAATGTATAAAAGTAGAGTTAATGTGAGACTTTTAATTTGTTTTTGTAATTATCTCTTATCAGAGTTCTAGGTGTTAGTTTTTATTTTCAGCTCTTACTTGTAGTTCATGTTTATATAGGATTCTTTAGGAGTCTATAAAATAAAGCCTCTCCCAATGTAAATACTTTTTGATTAACTTAATTTCTGGATTCTTGATATTGTGTGTTTTTATAAACACTTCCACTACGTCAGACATAGCTTTAAATGAAGTTAAACCTTAGTCATTTTCATACCTATTGAGGTGGAAGTTGTGTCTATCTTCTATAAACTAAATCCACCCCAATGTCTTATGCTTGTTATGACTGCCGTGCATCAGTTTTATGATTGTATGTGTATACGATCATTAAAGACCAAAAAGTTACCAAAAATTCTCTTAGTGGAACTTTTCTGAGTTTCTCAATGGAGATATATCTAGTTGGAAATTTTGATTTTATTGGAAAAAAGTTCTCCATAGATAATGAAATTGGAGTTTGTTTTCAAGTGCAATTTTTTCCCAAAACAGAAATTGGAATAAAAATAATTCCAGTTTGTTAAAACCTGAGACTAGAGCTTCATAAGTCTTGAGGCGGACAGTCATTAGTAAGACTCAAATAAGTGCCAAGCCTGTAGGCTATTTTCCCATGTCTTGCCTTGTCGTTAGCCTTAAGGCATAAGCCTCAATTGCTTTTTAAAATATTGTGTGTAAATTCACATATACGTGTCGGTTTGTTGGTGTATTCCTCCTCCTCAAAAAATAGTGTTAATTTGAAAGTGAACTTCAAAAACTTTAATTCGTGTATTTCTACACATAGAGTAAACAACTGACCTCAAATCTTTACTCTCTCTCTCTCTCTCTCTCTCTCTCTCTCTTATTTTGTTTGACCGAGTATATATTATCTTTGAGTATTCAACTCAACTCAACAAAGCTTTTTCCCAATTATTTGTAGTTATCCTATTTCCCCACTCCGTTCTTTTCCGCACAATATTCGTGTTTAAACCTCATGTCCTTATTTACAGTATCCCACGCGATGTCACTTTAGGCATACCTCTACTCTTAGTGTTACCATCATTACTAACGAAATCATTCTTCCTTACAATGGCACTTACTGGTCTAAGTTTGACGTGTACAAACTATTTAAGCCAATTTTCTCACAATTTATTTTCTATAGGAGCTATTTATACAGTTTCACGAATAAGTTCATTTACAATTTTATTCTTTCGAGTTTTATCACACATCCATCTTAACGTTTGCATTTTCACGACACTCATTGTCTGCACATTTTGTTTCTTGATTGTCTGATTCTCCGTCTCATACACCATATAATGTCGAATGACCATATCCTATAGAATTTTCCTTTTAACTTCAAAGGTAAATGCCGATCACATAAAATGCTCGTAGCACTTCTCCACTTGACCCAACTTACTTTAGTCTATAGTTAATATTATCACTAACATTTCCATCTTTTGGATAATTGAGTCTAAATAACCGACATGATCACTTTTAGGTATCCTCTGGCCCCTCAAGTTTCACCACATCCTCATTGTCCACTTATTATTTTCCAAAATTTCACTTCATATACTCTATTTTAGTCTTATACCATTTTTAAATTCTCTCGATTCTAGGGTTTCCCTCCACACTTTCAATTTAACATTAATCATTGCCTTAGTTTTACCCACTAAAATAATATCATCAGTAAATAACATAAATTGTGGCAGCTCATTTTGTATTTGTCTAGTCAATTCGTCCATAATTAGGGCAAACGGACAAGGACTTAGTGCTGAACATTGATGTAAACCTACAGTAAATGAGAATAGTTATTCTTTCTGTAATCATGGCCCGCCCCATTGTATATATCCTTAGTGACAACAATATATCTACTAGTTGCTCCTTTTTTTTACTTTTTTTTAACTTAATACCTTGATAATTTGGGCAACATTTTATATCTCCTTTATTATATAAAGAAGTACTAAAACACATTTCCTCCATTCATCAGACATCCTTTTAGTCATTATAATTTTTTTAGCCAAGACACTTCTTCCTCCCCTTTACACTTCCAACCTCAGTAGGAATACCATCTGATCATAAAGCTATATTTTTTTAAAAGCAATCCTAATCTCCATTGTCTTGCGAAAAAATGTATTTTATCGAATCTCCTTAAGTTTCTCCGTATATAATCTACTCCCATTAACTTAATTTATTAACCTCTTTAAATAGTTTCTTCATTCTTGCTTAATCTCGTTATAATTGATTAAGCCTCTCGAAATATCACTATTAATACATAAGTTTTTTTTTCCTATCCAAGGTTTAACAAGCTAGTAAATACTTTTTTCCCATCTTGCGCTCCTATTTTTGTACCTTTTGATTATGCAAGAATCTCATTCAATATTCTTTTACTGCATGTAGCTATCTTATTCCACATTATGTTAGTCTCATCTTCAGCATTCCATTTTTTTTTAATATTTTATTTTTAAATAGTTCTAATTTCTCTCATTTGAAACTCCACCACTTACTTTTTGGGTTAATCATCTCTTTTTTGCACTCATGATTGTTTTCTAATATTTATAATATACACTATTATCATATGTTGGGAGGTTAGGATTTTTCTCGGGATAACTATAGTCTTTATACGTTAATCGATTTCCTTTACTAGTAATGAAAAAGCCTATTTCGCTCTTTTTTATCTACCTCTAAAAGCTATCAAATGTTCAGCACTCTTATTAAAACATGTATTTACCAATACAAGATCACAAGTCATCCCAAAATCTAAGATTGACTCCCCACCGTCATTCATATCTCAAGAATCGTATTCCCCATGCACTATCTTATATTTTGCACACTCTTCTGCTCCATGGCCCTTAAATTCTCCCCTATATTGATTTTCTCACCTATATATATTTTTTAAATTAGTTCATCAACTTGTTTACAAAATTGTAATTTAGTTAGTTCATCGAATCCTACTTGAGGTGAATAAAATTATATTTTTACCTAATCCCAATTTTACGAGTCGAGTCTATCGCCTCTCCTAGTAAGAGTTACAATATATTACGTAAGGTTCTTATCTATGCTTATTATAACTTCGTCCTTGCGTCTATATTTGCACCTATAATATAACTTAAATCCTAATACCTTGTATTCTCTCTTTCTTCAATTTTCTTACCGACCCATTTAGTAATTTGTAAACAAGAAGCTATATTTGCTCTTTTATCGTATCATTGTGTCCACTATCGCTATCCCATTCCCTTTCAAAGTCTGTATATACAAGTCGCAAACCTAGGCTTTCTATCATGTAATAGATTATTTACCTGCACATGTTTAGATTGGTTTAAGAACCTTTGCTCATTTCTTATCACACGTGGGTGCCTATGAAATGCCCTTTGCATAATTTTGAGACACCCGATGATAGGCGCAACGCCCCTTGATTATTTTTCGAGACACCTATGGTAGGAACAATGCATCGCTTAAACATCCATGGTAGACGTAACGCGTCGCTTAAGGAGAATGTCCTAGTATTAACGCGGATATTCAAAGAATTCATGTTCTTAAGGTTCTGGTTATTAGTCGAGCTTCAATGTGTAAAATAAAACATAAAAGGATGGATTAAGAGGGTTGTTTTAGGTAGCTAACACTGAGAAGCACTCAATGGTTTTTATGTTTATTTTTAAATATAATATTATAAAAAATCAGCCATTAACATAAAACCATTAGTGAGCTCTCAACCTCTTTCGATGCCCCAAACACAAAAGCCTCAATAACAATACATACATCAAAATAGTGGCCACACACTTGCGCGTGTGTAGGGAGAGGTGACAAATCGCGACCTAGCGTCGCAATGCCTAGCCTAGGCGCCCCTAGTTAAGGATTTTTAGAACGTTGTTTGATGTATTCGAGAAGCCAGGGACTTTATTGTATTCTTTCTTACTTACTTTAGTAATTTCCCCCTTTTTTTTAGTCGTATAGGTAGTTGAAGGTAATATTTCCTTGGAATGTTGTGCTCTCTTTAATCATTTTGCCTTTTAGGGTTATCTTGGCTAGCAAGATAACTTACTATAAATAAGGCTATTGGCTTCCTTTTGTAATCACTATTATTAATTTTGAGGTGAATTAGAGAGAGACATTGGGCGGCCATTGGCCTCTAAACATATTTTTTTGTTTAGTTTTTAGATTAAATCGCTTCCGCTCCCAACTATACATCAAATTCGTATAAGAGCGAGATGTGCTCGTCGATGTGGTTGTTATAGAGCCATGGATAAGGCTCGGAACCGGTGATTTATTCCTCCAGAACTCACCCTCACCGTCAGCGGTCAAGCAATACCACCACAATACCCTCAAAACCATAGATGTGAAACCCCCAAAATCAAATATATTGCAAACACCCAAACAACCACAAAACCACCCAAAAACCTAGATGTGGCCACCTCTCACCCTCACTAGAGCAAGCCGACGGTCGCTGGCCACTGGCAACCTCAAACGGAGGTCGCTTCCATGCCGCCGCCAACGATTCCAGTTCACAGCAGCTTTGTTGCTCAAAAGCCGTAGTTTTCCAGCCATAATTTACCCCAGGTCCGAATCTCCAGATTCACCGTCCCTGCAGCCTCATCGGAATGTGACGAGCATATTCGACTGTCGGCGACTCCATTAAACCCTTGCGATGGTGGGTCATGGTCACAGATGAGAATCTGCTACCACTCAGTTTTAAATGAATAATATGGTGCATCTGCCTGCCGATCAGAGGCCATAACAGCATTCTCTGGTTTAAGAACACCTTCACCGGGAAGTTTTGGTTCCTATTGGAGCTCCAGTAGGTCTGGATGAGTGTGATTCATAATCGTAGCAGCAAGGGCAGGGTGCAAAGCCTCGATTTGAGGGCTCTCAATGGTCTCCCGTCGCCACTGACATCATCCAAGGCTGACGGTGAAAAAAACTCCCAGGGATGTTCTGGCCCATGGCTGCTGCCCCAAACAGAGAGGGGCAAGATGCTAGGGTTTTCAACAATAGTGATGCTCCTTTTGCCCTACTTTCGAAAGGTTATACCCATATCACCACTCCCTCCTCTGCTTCCATGCCTACCCCCACTTATGAAGTTCCAAAAAGTGCAAATCTACCCTTTCTAGTTTGAAAATTATTTACTGCCCCATCCACCCTGGCTTGGTCCCGTGGTAAGGATGGGCTTCACTCTGACCATAGGTCATGAGTTCGATCCCTCCCCACGGATACCTACCCCTGTTGGGGGGCTTCCTCAGGGCTGTGTGGTTAGGCGCACGGTCGTGGGTTCGATCCCCCGCAGGGTTTACCAGTATTTAAGCGGGGCTCGTGTGTGAGGTGGACATGCGCAGTGCCCCCCCTGTTTAGCTTGCACGAGGGAGTCCAAAGGGCTCGTTCGTGTGGAGGTTCAGGGTTATCAAAAAAAAAAAAAAAAAAAAAAATTATTTACTGCCCCTTCCCTTTTTAAAATTTCAACACCCATATTTTCTGAAAATTTCTATTTTGCCCCAAACAATTTTGAAAAATATAATTTGACCCCGTAGCTTTCGGAAGATTATAATTCAGCCCCTGCAATTTCGCCAACTCCCAATTCAAGACGAACTTCATTATCTAATACCTATTCTCGATTCAATTTGTTGTCGAATGAAGGTGATGATATTGATTATGAGTATGATATATAGATTTGTGCCGAACTTGAGCGTTTGAGTCGTACCATCATTGAAAACCTTCAAGATCGCATCGACCAATTAGACTGGTTAAGTGACACTACATAGGGAGCTTCAAATCTTTCAATTAAGTGCCATCTCCATTGGAGAATATGAAGAGTGTCACCACCTCCTAAATGCGGAGTTTCTTGAGGTGAAAGTGATGCGCGCTCATTGGGCGCCTGTGCGGGCAAGGCGTTTTGCCCGATGTTTGACTCTGTGTTCGTTGGTTTGACATCTCCTTCGGCTGACGTCGTTTTTGTGTACGATGACGATGGCCGCTACCCAATCTTGCATGGTGATGATTTCCTCAAGGTTGTCGAGGACCCGTCATCGTATTGTGTGGATCCCGAGTTCTATCCTTGTGATTTCTTTCCCATTTTTGAGGAGGATGTATGAATTACTCGCACTCGGTTCCGAGATTTGCAGAGTTTTGCGATTCCAGACTTCTTTCCCATCTTCGGCGAAGAAATTGGGTTGTGCATTAGAGCTTCGATATCTTTGTTGAGGATAGTTGGGTGACCCGCACTTACTTCGGGGAGGTGGAGCCGTAATATATCGATAATTGCTTCCCACCCTTTGGGAATGATAATGTTGCGGTTGAGATTGTTTCTTCGGGTGGTTATTTTATATTGTAGGTTGATTTGGGATATGTAGATCCATTATGGGAGGCATTTGAGGCGCGTTGGATTGATCGAGTTGAAGTGCCTAGCCTCACTGGTGCTCATAATGGGAGATTCCGATCGCACTTGGCATCGTTGGCCCTCCTCGAGGTGTTAGGGGCGTTGATTATCATCGTGGCAAGTTCTAGGGCCGAGTTCATATATATCGGCATTGGATGGGATTTTTGATCACCCGTTCCCGTAGTTTTGTTAGTCGATACGCAAGACATTTCCAAGGATGACTACCCTTTCAAGCGGGGGAGTTCACTGGTGGTTGTTTTGCTCCCTTGTCGCCGACCTCCTACGCTCGGGACGAGCTTTTTCAAGTGGGGGAGAATGATGTATTCGGTAAGGTAGAGACTTTATTATATTTTTCCTTATTTTATTTTCATATCGAGTTTAATAGTTTTTCCTTTTTTTAGTCTTATAGATAGTTGAGGGTAATATTCCATTGGAATGTTCCGGTGTGCCCTCTTTAGTCATTTTGCCTTTTAGGGTTATCTTGGCTAGCAACATAACTTAGCCTATAAATAAGGCCATTGGCTTTCTTTTGTAATCACAGTTATTACTTTTGACATGAATTAGAGAGAGACATTGGGCCATTGGCCACTAAACATGTTGTGTAGTTTTTAAATTAAATCGCTTCCGCTCCCAACTAGTATATACTTTAATATAATCTTGTCCAAATGAGTAATATATATATGTATATTCTGATTAATATAAATATTATTAGATACATTTTCTTTTATATATATATATATATATATATATGTGTGTGTGTGTGTGTGTGTGTGTGTGTGTGTGTGTATGTATATGTTTCTCTTAAAGTGCATATATTATGTTGGATCAAATTATGTTATGTTGTATATATACACTAACACATCTCTCAATTGAATACTCTATTGCGACTGCTTCCTCATTTTTTTTAATATTACAAGTTGTGTTATATTGATTACACCGATCCATTTACATTGTTATTAATATTCCTATTGTTTTTATAGCAAATTGTATGTAATGTGTACTGTGATCATATTATTGTCATATTGTATTCTTGACGTTGATTATAGAATTTTCATTTGATGATTGGATGGTGTTACATTATTTATTGTGTTGTTGGGATTGGTTGTGGATCTATGATACACTATTTTTATAAATTTTATTAGTATTTTGGTACTTTTTTTCCAAATTGAGGCTTAGGCCTCCAACATGCCTCACACCATTTTAAACATTGTGCATGCACAAACACATACACGTGTGGATTCACACACACACACACACACACACACACACACACACACACACACACACACATATTTGCGAATTTATACACATGAAAATTGTCATAATAGATGAAAATTTGCACATGCCCCACCACATTTATGTGCGTGATGGGTACTGGGTCCTAGATTTGTTTGTATTATTTGTTTATTTTATTTTTCATGTTTTATTAGGCTATTTTCGTATTTTCGTATTTTAGTTGTTATTTTAGGTTAGAGGGTGGCATTGCCTTTTAATGTCTTTGAAACGCCATTTTTTAGTTTTTTACCTTTTTAGGCTTAGCTTGACTAGCAAGCTAACCTTTTCCTATAAATAAGGCTCTTGGCCATCCGTTGTAGTTTACTTTTTAGTCATGAACTAGAAATATTTTGTGGGCCACTAGCCTCTAAACTTTATGTTGTTGTTGTTGTTATTGTGTTGTTAGTAATTTACGCTTCTACTTTTATAAACTTCACATCAAATTGGTATCAGAGCGATGTTCGCTCCTAATGTGCTCGTCGATGTGGTTGTTGTAGAGTCATGGGTATGGCTCAGAGAAACCGGCGAGTCACTCCTCCAGAACACACCCTCGCCACCAACGGTCAAGTGACACCACCACTTTTTCCACCCCCATTTCTATTCCCAAAAACCTAGATTAGGAAATCACCCCCAAACCCTAGCTTTGGGAGCCAACTTTGCAAACCCTAGCCATATTCTAACTCAACCTAGTAAAAACCACTTCAATCCGTTGCCCCACAGCAGATCCAACCTTTCGGTGAGTCTTCATTGTTTGCCGATCTCCGATGATGATAGCCAGCATCAGTTGAAGGTTAAAAACCCTCCGGCAGCCACCTCGGGCCCTATCCTTCACCACAACTGCCCTTCGTCACTAAGTAACGCCACCACATCAGCACGTATACCGATCTGACTCTTACAGTATTCGGACGTCATCTTCGAACTCAGTCGACCCCCATCGATGGAGGTCATGCAACCCTCGCTGGTCATCATTGAACGGGTTTTCACGCCAGGATGGATCCTTGCAGCAACTCCCTATTAGTGGCCTCCCAATCCACTATAACTTGCCAACGATTTGACGCGCCGATCGACGTCCGACGTCGCCACATTCAGGCGACCTTTTCCGGCCAACTAGTTGTCTCGTTGGAGCTCCTATGACTTTGCTTGCATCTCCTCTTGCTGCCTCACTTAAGACCAAGGAAACCCAAGCTAGGTTTTTTAAAGATGGAGCCAAATGTGAAGGTAATACCCATTTTGCCCCTTCTTATTTTTACCCAACTTATGAAATTCTCGAAATTACACACACCCCCCCTGAAATTTATTTCAACCCCTCCCCTACTATTAACTCCCATTATTCTCTCATAACCCAAAAATATTTGCAAATCCACCCCCACCATTTCTTAAATTTATTTGGAGTCCCTCCTAACACTCGAAAATTACATTTCAGTTCCCAAATTTTTCGAAATTTTAATTTAAACCCCTACTTTTTCCGAATTCCCTAATTCAATCACCACGTCATTCCTCGAGAACTATTCCTATTTTCATATGTTGTAGAATGGAGATGGGGATGTTGATTATGAAAATGATATGGGAATTTGTGTTTAGTTTGAGCGATATTATCTATATTGTCATCGAAGAATTTGAAGTTCGCCTCGACGACTTGGACGGTTTGGAGAAACTCTACATCGAGCGCTTCAGAACTTTTAATTCAGTGCCTACTCCATTGGTGAGTACGAGGAATGCTATTTCCTCATCAGTCAATGTCGCTCGGAGTATCTTGAGTTGGAGTCGGCACGTGAGCATTGGGTGCACGAGAGGACGATACGTTTGGACTGTTATTTTGAGTATTTGTCCACCGATGTGACTTTTCCTTCGGCCGACGCCTTTCCCGTACACGACGATGATGCCTCTGACCCATTCACGCTTAGTGAGGACGTCCCCAAAGATTTCGAGGCCTTATCGGCGGAGGGTATGGACACTGAATTCTTCCCATGTGACTTCCTTTATATTTTTGAGGATGGTTGACTCACTCGCACCCAGTTTCGGGATTTGGAGAATTTCGACCTTCGGGACTTTTTTTCCATCTTCGGGGAAGAAGAGGTTGTGTTCTTTATCGGGGATTTCTGCAATATTTTCGTTGAAAATGGTTGGGTGACTCGCACGCAATTCTGCGAGTTGGAGTCGTATGCTTTGATTGATTTTTTCCCTTTATTTGGGGATGACGATGATGATGGGGATAGTTCGTTGTTGCTTTGGGTGATTGAGGTTGATTGGGGCATATGGACCAGCTGTTAGAGACGCTTGAGGCGCATTGGATAGTCGAGTTAGAGCGCTTAGCTTCACAAGTGCTCATCATGGGAGACTCAGACCAAATATGGCACCTTTGGCCCTCCCCGATTCATTGGGGTCTTGATTCTCATCATGGCAAGACTAGGAGCCGAGTTCTCGTTCTTCGACCGTAGTTGGGTTTTGTGACTATTCTCTTGGGGCTTTGTTCTAGTCGATATGCAGGGTGCTTTCGTAGACGACTTTCCTTTCACATGGGGGAGTCCATTGATGGTTACTTTGCTATGTTGTCGCACACCTCCCATGCTCGGGACGAGCTTTTTCAAGTGGGGGGGAGTTTATTTTATTTTTCATGTTTAGTAGGCCATTTTCCTATTTTAGTTGTTATTTTAGGCTAGAGGGTGGTATTGTCTTTTAATGTCTTTAAAGTGCCCTTTTTAGTCTTTTTACCATTTTAGGCCTAGCTTGATTAACAGGCTAACCTTTTTCTATAAATAAGGCCCTTGGCCATCCATTGTACTGACTTTACTTTTTAGTGATGAATTGGAGATATTTCTTGGGCCATTGACCTTTAAACATTATGTTGTTGTTGTTGTGAAGTTAGTAATTTACGCTTCCGCCTTTTAGCTTCACATTAGTGCGTGCATGTGTAAATTTACATCTCTCTCTCTCTCTCCATTTTTAATCATTTTTCAAAAAGACAAAATAATGCAAATGTTCAATTTAAAACATATGGACACATTTTCTAAAAAGGTCGCACCCAGTGCACAAGGCTCCCGCTTTAACTATTGGTCTGGAAGAGGCGGACGTCGGCTAGCCTTAATTCCATACATGGAGAGGCTGCTCCCATGTCTCGATCCCAAGACCAACCGTAGCTTGGGCAAGGGCACTTGCCATCGCACCAATGTAAGACCTCTATATGAACACATTTTCTAACTTTTTTAAAAATTTGCAGAAAATAAAAACTAGAAATGGAGGTGAAAATTGGAAAAAGGGAAATGGAAAATGATTTCTCACCACTAAACATGCTGGTTGATTTTTTTGAAGATGATTAGTCCAATTTCTTCATCAGAAATTTATGTCCTTGTATGTGTTTATTCATTCATACATACATACATACATACATACATATATATACATACATACATATATATATATATATATATATATAGTGTAGCCATATTAACAGCATTATCTGCATGAAGTGCAGGTTGCCTCTTTCTTGTATCATGAAGAGAAAATGAATGTTCTTGTTGAACCTGACGTTCATGACATTTTTGCAAGAATACCAGGGTTTGGATTTGTTCAGACCTTCTATAGCCAAGACACTAGGTACAATGCTTTAGATTTAAATTCATGAGAAAAAAAATGTCATTTTTCATGATTAGCTTACCTGATGTCTTCGATTTAGTGATCTTCACGAGAGAGTGGATTTCGTGGCCTGCTTGGGAGGAGATGGGGTTATACTCCATGCATCAAATTTATTTAGAGGTGCTGTTCCCCCTGTTGTTTCATTTAATCTTGGATCCCTTGGATTTCTCACTTCCCACGCGGTACACATCTCAACTCAAATTTGTAGATAAATTTATCACTCTGTAAACGATTTTTAATTTTTTTTCTTTTCATTCTTATGATACAGTTTGAAGATTATAGGCAAGACTTAAAACAAGTCGTCCATGGGAACAACACGCTGGATGGTGTTTATATAACTCTTAGAATGCGTCTTCGCTGCGAGATTTTTCGAAACGGAAAATCAATGCCTGGGAAAGTATTTGATGTCCTCAACGAGATTGTGGTTGATCGCGGTTCTAACCCATATCTTTCCAAAATCGAATGTTATGAACATGACCGCCCAATAACTACGGTACAATCCTTTAATTTTATGTGTTCAAGAAATCTTTTAGAAAATTTCATTCAATCCCTTAATAGTCCTACACATTTCTTTTTGAAACTTAAACATAGCTGTTTTTTTTTTAACTCTTGTGATGTGGTAAATAATTTATTTGATAGGTGCAAGGTGATGGGGTCATAGTAGCCACACCTACTGGAAGTACAGCTTACTCTACAGCTGCAGGAGGTTCAATGGTAAGCCAGATTCATCGAGATTTAGATTTAATAAGCCTTAAAATCTCTTATTACACAGAAACTGCTCGCATGGGGTTTCGAGACTGCAACTTCTGCATATGTAAGTAGTTTGCACTAACCATTGAGCTATGAGCTCGTGCAGTTTCCAACTATGGACTACTTGATACTAAAATGTGTATTTGTAAGCTTATGTTTCTATTCAGTAGTTGTTGATATGTGTTTCTTTTTTCTAAACAGTTCACCAAATTTTGTATCTAATACAAACTAATTTGAAATGCAGGTGCATCCAAATGTTCCCTGCATGCTCTTTACACCAATCTGCCCACACTCCCTCTCTTTCCGGCCTGTTATACTTCCAGATTCTGCACGGCTTGAATTAAAGGTGAATTTTTATTTTCTATTTATAATTGCTATTATTGGTCTTTTGTAGAATAACATTCTCTACTTTTGTTTTGTCTGAAATATTTGTTTTTTCTCAAACAGATTCCACAGGACGCACGAAGTAATGCTTGGGTTTCGTTTGATGGAAAGAGAAGACAACAGCTCTCGAGAGGAGATTCTGTACGAATATATATGAGTCAGCATCCACTTCCAACTGTCAACAAGTGTGACCAAACCGGCGATTGGTTTCGCAGCTTAATCCGCTGCCTCAATTGGAATGAAAGGCTAGACCAGAAGGCACTGTGAAATTTGTGAAGAAAAAAAAAATTTGATCTTGATTTGAGGTTTGTGAATTACATACTGTACAGATTATAGGTTACAAATATATAGATAGTCCAGCTTACAAAGTGTATAGTACATAGTATTCATTCTCACACCAGCAGTATATGAAAATAGGGTCGGCCCTTTCTTTTGATTCTTTTCGTTTCCCCTTTCCCTGTCACTATGTTAAATCTGCATCATGACATTCATTATAAAATAAAAAGATTTAATCCTATACTGTTCATGTCAATATCAATATCAATATCAATATCAATATCAATGTTTAATTTTTATGTATGTATTCCTATTTTTGACCACAGGAAATTGTAAAATTCCTCTCAAAAACATAAAAGGAACAACCAGAATGCTAGAACTTCTAAAATTTATATCAATTCAGAGCATTGCGGGCAAGACAATAAGAAGGATTATTGATTGATCTCTTAACAACCAGAACTTTAATTATAACTTTTTAAGGCCTTGTTTGGTTTGCGTGAAATATTTTTCTCTTAAATGAAAGCGGATATCATTTAATTTGCCTCCATTGTACATTTCAAAGGTTTAAAACTGTATACAACAATGATAGTTCTCCACGTCTGTTTGCTAATAAAGCTAAGTTTGAACAATCAAAGGTCTCGAAAACTCAGCCCTCTAAACCCATTTGATCCACACATCTAAAAGTGTATTTTTGTTAAATCCATAGTTTACAGCAGGCCTCTAGAATTTCCTTCTATGAATCATCCTGGTTGTCGATACTGTTAGTGCCTTGGTGTACAAATGTCCTCAACACCTTAGACATCAATTTTGTGAATATATCAACATTAAATCAAGTCTATATCATATACGTATTTATAAATTTGAATTAGCACATGGTTCATTATTTTATAGAGGTGCAGCCCCATCGGGGCGTATCCTTAGTTAAAAACATAAATAAGAGAGGTACCCAGGTTCGGTCCCTTCGTAGAACTTCACTTATAGCATTTTTATACAAGTTCTATAGAAGTAATGATTTACAAAAAAATTATAACAAAGTACATTAAGACTTGAATTACATAGAAACACAAAACAAATGCAACAACAAAAACGAGGAAAAATACAAATCACACTAACACCAAGTTAAGCTTACTGTTCTATTCTGCATATATAGTTGCAGAAAGACAAGCCAATCTATTGCCATATGGCAACAAATTATCACTACCCATATATCGAAAAAAGAAAAGACGCATCTTCTGCAAATAGTGTTCCTATAGAGTAATTATACAGGTATATCCTCCTTTAAACACGGGGACTCACCACCAAGGTGGTAGGCATTCATTCACATGCCGACCAATGATCACGCACCACCTTGGCAACACATCAGAGTCTACCTTTTGTGTAAAAATGAGGGTCAACGTAGAATTACTCAATTCCCTTATCCTATTCCTTACACGGCCCTCACGGCTTGGAACCTTGGTTCTTTAGGGAGGAACTTCTGTTCAGCATACACAGACATGTAGTCACCGAACACAAACTCAGGGTAAGCTTCTACATCCACCTCTTTGTTCACTTTTTCGACGAGTTTGGGTGCAGGGGCTATGGTGGCCTCATACCATGGATTGTAGAACGAGGCAATCGACCTCCTATTCCCCTCTGTCATTGCCAAAACGCGATGCCAAACACTCTTATATCGCCCGTTGCTCAAGACCTCTATCTGATCACCAGTGTTGATGACAATAGAATTGGGTAGAGGCTGCACATCGATCCATTCCCCGTCTTTGAGGATTTGAAGTCCTTTGACTTTGTCGTCTTGGAAGAGCAAGATGACTCCACCAGCGTCTGTGTGGGCACGGAGACCATTCACCATCTCGGGTTGAGGACAAGGAGGATAGTGGCTCACCTTGGTGCCAAAAAAGGCATTATCTCCTTCTCCGCCATTGAAGGCCTTCTTGATGTATCCTTTTTGTAAGCCCAAGTTTTCATCCATCACTTCCATAACCTTCTCCGCCAGTTTCTTCAGTTCAGCTCGGTACTCTGCCATGGTTTCCCTGTTTTTTCACCATTTCCTTCACGAGTTAGATAGTATTATTGGTGTTTCCTGTGTCACATTCTTCTTGAAAATTGTTCTTTTTGGAGAATATCTGATTTTTTCGCCCTATGTTTTGATCCGTAATTTGTGTTTGCACCCCACCGTCACAATGACAGGGTACGGATATAAAAATTTTAAACAGTTGGTGAAAACAAAAATGGCCAACAAGTTGAGTTCAAAGTCACAATTTCCCCCATTTATTATTATTTTTATTTGAACAACTGTCACAAAATAAGTTATGTGATATCAGCTTTATCCATGTGGTCTTTGTTGTCACTAAGATTATCAATTTGTCTGGATCTTGGGAAAGTATAGTGGATAACATATAGAAAATGACAAATTATGCTGCAATTTGCCATAATTCATTATTATTTTTCATTTCTTTTGTCTTTTCCTCTATTTTTCGATATCCAAACATGGTGTAGTAATAGTAGTTGGTAGTAGTCGAGCTTACTTGAATTCAGGAATCTTTGATGGCCACTCGTTGTCATCAGAGAGAAGAAAGACATCCTCCCAGTCCACATTTTTCAGCTTTTCATTGCTCTTCTTTTCCAGCAGCTCGTTCAACAGTGTAACAGGTTTTGAGTTCTTGAAACCTTGTTCTCTTTCCAGCTTATAGCACTCCGAGGACACCCTTTTTACCTTCTCAAGGAGCTCATCCGAAATCCCATGGTTCACCAACTGTGGAAAAATAGCAATGAGCATTAAGGATCCGTTTGATTGACGTTGATTTGCTTTTTATGGAATATACTTGTTGTAGTTCATCGTTTTACTTTTGTGGTGCTTGAATTCAAATAAGTTCTATGGAAAAATGGTTACAAATATGAATAGTGATCTGTAGTTCTCTCATTTCCAATGGAGAACATTTCTTACCCACCCCCAAAGTTGATTTCCATGGAAAACTGCATAAGACCAACTCCAATTTTTTTCCACTCATTTTCCATATATGAACTGTATTTGAATCATTTTCCATTTATGAACTTAAGGTGTGTTTTGAGTTTTAAGTTTTTTATGCACTCAAACTCGAAAAGTTGCGTCTTTGTATTTTATGATGCCAAAAGATTGAGGGAAATATGTTTAACAGGGCTGTTATAGCATTAACTGCCTCCACTATTTCTCATAAGGTGATGGGAGAAGTTATCTAGGAACCGTGTGTGTGATTTATACGGTGTTGTTAGAGGAATCTATTTTTTCTTCACTCTAACACCACGTAGTGGTTGAAAATAATTGTGCATTGTGTTTATATAATTGTATTGTGATGGTAGAGAACAAAATGGTGCCTTTGACAGCACTTTTTAAAAAAATATTTTCATTGAAAAAATGGACATTGTAACACTTTTTTCTACTTTCGAAGCATGGCGAGAAAAATAATTAAGTGATACGATATATGATTATGTTGTAAATATAACCATGATTTATATATCTTTATCTTGTGTTATAAATACAACCGTGATATTAATATCTGCTTGAGATTGAAAATATTGCTCGTTACCAATAATAGAATCACCAATTTTTTACCTGAAAGAATCCCCATTCTTCGCACCCATTAGCAATCTGTGCCATTGTCTCGGCTCTCTTCTTGCCACCGAGCTTTGAGAAATCAATCACTGGGATCGCCATTGAAGTGAGCAGGCAGGCAGGTAGAGAGAGAGAGAGAGAGTTATTCAGATTAATAATGTTGGGAGTGTTTGTGATGATGAAGATGTTGCATTTTTAGCCTATTTATAGCCATTTACTTCCCCTCACCTTTGAATGTCAACTCTTTATATTTTAATAATTTTTCCATTTCAATATAAAGTGAGCCATTAAGGGTAAGGTTTTGGACTGCTTGGACGGTGATATTAACAAGGTCAATGTTTTGTTAGGTATTGGTAGCTCACAACAGAAGCATACTACTTCAGGTGATGCTTTTATCAACAATTTTTTATTCGTTGAGCCCAAAGTGTTAGTTAGATGCACCCAAAACGAGAAAGTGGTAGTTAATCTTTTGTTGAACTTTGAGTTTAATATTGAACTTCGCTTTGTCAAGGATTAAGAGAGTAATGAGTGTTTTGTAGTTAGAGTTAAAAATATATCGAGCCAAGTGTTAAACTGCTCGAATTCAGCTAAATTGAAATACAAGACATGTAAGTTTGATGGAGTTATACGTTGACCCTTAAATATTCATTTCACAAGTCAATTTCAGTTCAGTTTGTTCCAACTAATTAAATTGAGTTTAGAAGTTTGAACATGAATTTGTATTAAGTTGTGCAATAAAGAGCTCATTCAATGGATAAATAGTCATGAATAGTAGAGCTGTTTATTTTCTACATTCGTACTTTGCTTTTTACATAATTCGACAATCAACTCTTAGGTCCTCTTGGTTTGGGGTAGGGGTGTAAGCGGTACGGTTTGGTCGGTAAATAGTAGATACCAATACCAAAATCAAACTCTGGATGGTAAAATCAAACCGTACCAGTTTACCACCCGGTACACCAAAATCAATACCAAAACCAAACCGGCCGGTATTTCGGTATTTCGATAATTTTGGTTTTTTCTGGTTTCAGTTTTTTCTGATTTTTTTTTTTCCGGTAAATTCTGGTTTTTTCTTGTTTCTGATTTCGGTTTTTTCTGGTTTCGATAAACAACACTAAAAGCCCCAAAAAAACCAAAAACAAAACCAACCAACTTTTTAAAATATTAAAACCGAAACCCAAACTAACTTTTTTCTAGTTTCGGTACGGTAATTTTGGTACATTCGGTACGATTTTTTCTGGTTTCGGTAAATTCGGTACGATAATTTCGGTAAATCATTTTTTTAAATATTAAAACCAAAATCAACCAACTTTTTTGCGGTAATTTTGGTTTCGGTAAGACTGGTTTCTGGTATTTTAATATATGAAACCAAAACCTTTTTTTTTCGGACCAAAACGGTACGGTACGGTAAAAATTCATACCGCTTTCACCCCTAGTTTGGGGTGAAATATTTTAAACAGGGTGAAAAGTAAAATGGTCACATTTTAAAATTAAATTTTTGTTGATTTGAAATTGTGTGCAAACCTAATAATTATACAATTTCAAACAAAAATAGTGATCATAATTTAACTCTAAAGAGGTGAGAATATATCTCACAATATGCTAATAGTCAAGTCATGAACTCTTCTCTTTGTAAGTAGTTGAGAACATAATTGAAACACATCTTACTCGCTATATGCTAATAGCGAGAACATAATTTAACTCTAACTTATGATGAGAACATATCTCATCATAATTTAAACAAGAATATATCATCTTTGGCAAATTAGCAATGAACTCTTCTCTTTGCAACTAGTTGACTAGCACAAAAGTCATCCATCTATACATGCTAATAGTCGAGCAAGGTTTGGGATTCTCTAAAGACGAGAGCCAATCTCTTACTACAGTCTCCCCTTCCTTATGGCAAGAGGTTTCAATCATCTTCCATTATATTCAAATCCAGTTTAGTCCACAAGTCTGGATTCAGTCGAAGCAACCATGTGATCGTCAGAAGCTATAGCGTGCGAGTAGTCACATCCAACTTAGTGAGAATAGCGATCGATCTACGAGTCACGCAAGAAAGCTACAAGCCCAAAACAAAAGAATGAAAAGTGGAGCTTCAAACGCTTGTTTGGTTTGCTTATTTCTTATTGAGAGAATAAGAATAATTATCTAAAATATAGATTCTCCCTTTAATGACCCCGATATTTATCACCTTTACTTTTTGTCAACTTTTGGATTGGGTTTTTAGATGAACATTTTTTGTTGATTATCTCTGCACTATGGAGATCATTCCCATCAAGTTTGGTAATAAAATTCAATATTTTACTATTGGTAAAAGCTTGACTCATCTCACGGTTAGTCTACACACCGACTAGTCTGCACAAGAGCCTGACCGTATGTGGATATCAAACACAAATTTCAGTCGTAATGAAGCTTACGTTCACATTGATTGGGCAAGAAGAATGTATTAACGGTATTTGGTGTTTTGTCGGATCCTCTCTTCTCATCCTTCCTATGTTCCCAATTCTAGTTGTTGCTCCCTCCAACCTTAAAGGCCATTATACCTATTAACGTTGGTGGAACTATGAGCCGTGCTAAGAGGGTCGCAACCTTTTGAATAAGAGCCTTTGGTTTACCAACATCACTTATTCATGAAACAACTTTTGGCCTTATGCTCTCTTTGCGATGTAATCCATCGTAAGTTTAGCATACGAGCCTAGGACATCAGAGTTATCGTAAAATATAAAAGAACTCTATCTATATATAATATAGTAAAATGGAGTATAATATATGATTTTTTTAAAATTAATTTTTTATTTACATTTTTTTTCATTTCATTAGTTTAAACTGCCCGTGCATTGCACGGGTTGAATACTAGTACAATATAGTAAAATGAAGTACTTTTGAACTCTCTCATTGTGCCAATTAATTTTTTTTTTGAAACATTCACTTTTATTATTATCATCAGTCTCTCACCATTCATTTATATCTCTCTCTAATTTTATTATTCTCATAGATCTCTCTCTCTCTCTCTCTCTCTCTCTCTTTAGATTTATTTTTTATTCACATTCTTTCAATCCATAAATTTAAACCACCCGCGCATCACGCGGGGTTGAATACTAATATTATCATGAAAACGAAAATGGAAGTTCAAACAACTCTCTATGTTAAAATCAAATCTAATTTAAATTGTGTTAACACGTAATCCATCAACAAAAAATAGTTAAAACTAATATATTTAGTAATTCGTGACTTTATTTCTGTAAGTGATAGCACATAATCAGTATTATAGGTTGTTATCGATACAAAATAGTCGATCACTTAGGTGTTCCATGAAAATTTGTCCAAATAAATTTATCCATTGGAAATAATCTGGATATTTGAGAACAAGATTTAGAATACAAGTAAGTAATAGGTAAAAATATATTTATGAGTCAGAAAATTTTAGACATTCAGATCGAAAAATCGGAAATTACATGTTTTAATGCTTTTCAATTTTGTTTCAATCTTTTTTTGACCCTCCCCCCCCCCCCCCCCCCCAAAAAAAAAGAAAAGAAAAAAAACTATGGGAGTTCCATGAAATGATCAAATACATCACCAAAATATTCAACTAAAAAATAATTTTTTTAATATTAAAGGAGCCTTTATTTTTTTTTATTTTTTTTGTGTGTGTATACACATATACATATACAGACAATACATGCCAACCGTTCAGACTTACTTTTTTAAAATAGTACAAAAATATTTTTGAGTTGATTTTTTGTGAGGTATTTAAATATCTTAGGAAATCCCATTAAAAAATCAGCTTAAAGTGATTTTTTTGCTCTTTTTATGATATCGGTCAACTTATAAACTGACATATTTTAACTAATTTTTTTAAAATAGAAAAATAATTATTTTGAATTGAATTTTTTTTGAAAATTCTTAAAAAATTTAAATACTCCACAAAAAATAAAAAATATTTTTTTACCATAAAAAAAAAATAAAAATGCTATTGTGACTTAATTTTTGACATAATTTTTTGGAACAAACTGACGTGACAATTTGTTCTTGGTTGGTTTTTGGGGTCCAAGCTAGTGGGACCTAAAAACCAACCAATGACAAACTGCCATGTCAGTTTGTTCCAAAAAATTAAGTCACAGTAAAACTACTCAAAAAAAAAAGTCAGCACTGAGGTACTCGTTTTAGGGGATATATCGTAGGAGGAGAATTCTACTTACCCCGTACAAACTAAGAAAAGTTTTATGCGATGCATAATTTAATTAAGAGGGTTTTGAGGAAAGGTCCTCATAATTTTCAAAGTGTATAAAAACAGGACACTTCAAATAATTTTATAAATTTAGTCCCTGTACTAAAAATATCATGAAAAATGATGAAAAATGGTGTCGTTGGCGCGGACAAAAAAAATGAACTCCTAACTCTAAAGGGACTATACAAATAAATACTATTGTACCACAAAAATTAAATTTATAAACTTGAAAAGTATTATTCTAAAAATTCAAATGTAAAAAAAACATCACTTTTATCTTAATTCTCTATTTATGTCACTAACAGTAAGATTGATGGAGTTACACCTTAATGAAATTAGAAAGAAATGTAAGCTAATACTTATAATATTCCCTTAACCTGAAACTTTAGCAACAAAAATGTCAAATCAAACCGTTAGTTTATTGAATTACGAATTCCACATTGTGTTTGTCTTACTTCTAATTCATATCTATGCCGACTACCACCAATTATATTTTAGCCCCTCTCTTTGACTTTGACACATGACATGCTTTTTTATGACAAGGAATCTGGTGGTTGAAGTGCGGAGCTAGGATTTCTCGAAGGGGTGGGCTAAAATTAGTAACGGCTCGAGAATTTTTGTCAATGGGGTGGAAGTTCCGACCAATGTCCGGGGTTTAGGACGATTTCTCAAGACGAGAAATGTATTAAGTTTTTGTATCTATTTATCTATATTATTTTTTATTTTTCAGCAATTTTAACCTTTACAAAATTTGAGATTATTTTTCAATAACATTTTAACTACAAGTATCAATTTTTAATCCTACAGATTTTTTTCCCCAAATTGGGAGGGGAGGGCTACAGCCCTGGTGGGCCCACCCCTGGATCCGCCCTTGGTTGAAGTAATACACTGATCTGTACCCATAGTTTAAGGGTTAAGGAACAGTACTTCCTTCAATAAAGCTACCATCAAACCCCTAATTTTTATTACATTGTCAACTCCATTATATTAACACGTAAGAGTTTGAGTTTGAGTATATTATATATAACACATATCATTGTGGAAAGAAGTTTGATTCAACCAGCTATATATAATAGTACGTACACTTAGCTTTAGATCTGATTCTAATTGTCCATATATTTGGGTACAATTTCAACTTTAACAGGTAATATTCACTGATTGATTGAGAAGATATGTTAAGATATCAGTTAATCATTGGTGGTACATGGTGTACAACATAGCCATCTTTTATTTTGCTTAGGTATATTGTTAAAAAACAGTTAAGTTGTATTATGGGCTTCATTACAGATAGTCAAGCCCTCCAAACAGTTAGCAGATTAAAAAGTGAGCGTTTAGTTATAAATTATTAATACTTATGCTTATATAATTTGTTAAATGTTGAAAACAAATGGGATCTCTTAATGCATCTGATCAGTATGTATGTATGTGTTATAGAATTGAGAATTTAACACAAAACACAACAATATATACACTAGAACAAACACAAATATGGAGGAAATATTTAGATCATCTCGTATTTAACTTTCCGATGTTCATTCCTTCATATACTTCTTATTTATAAGCAAAAGATACAATAGAGTTTACTCCTTAAATAATTTTAGCGTGATTAGGTGATCCGTCCTTGACATGAAACCTGTAAAATTATTGGTTCCGTCTTAAAATATGTTTAGTTTAAGGCCTCTTACATGTCTTTTGAGTATGTAAGTTGTCAAAAATACCCTTTGCATGGTAATCGGTTAATAACAAGTTGCAAAATGCACATGATTTCAATGACAAGCCACGTTCCAACGATCAACTCAATTATGGAATGTAAAAGATTGCTTCCGCAATTTTTGCAAATCTTTAGATTATATAAGATCTTCTTATATACGTAACTCTTCTTCCTTTTCAAATATCATGAGTCTTTTAGGGTTCTTATTATAGAGAATTCAATCTTGGTTAACAAGTTAATGATGGAAAACAATTATGTTACATGTTTTGTTATGCATGGTTAATTGAGGGCTGCCATAGTGATATATGTAACTTTTTCATACAAGAATTTTATGGAAAAAATACGTGTGAATGAGTTATGATGTCTGAGGTAATCCATGTTGTATGCTAAGTGATGAAATTGATGTGAAGAGCATATATATATATATATATATATATATATATCCTAATAGTTTGGATATGGTTGATATAATATTGAGTCTTGAAAGGCATAACTTTGAGCCTAAATGTGATGAAGGGTATAATGCAAGCGGAGTAGAGATATGAAATCGGATGATAAATTACACTGTGTTGTAATTGATAGAGATATGAAATCCAAGCGGAGTAGGACATTAATGTCAGTTGTATGTGTTAATTTAATTATAGGTATTGGTCATATATTTAAAGGTGGTTCAAGTCAATTCATAATGGATTTGTGTAGGTACGCTGTTGAAGTTGGTTTTGAGCTTGATTTCTAAAGAATGGACACACTAGAGTGACAACAGAGTGTTTAATGAGAGCCAACACTGGTTGTAAATGGCAAATTCATGATTTTATTGAACAATGTAATGTTTTTTTTCGTTTCAAATATATTCAATGGCGATCATACTCATCATTATGTTTTTTGTACTAGAAAGAATCGCAAGGTAATATCAATGCTAGTTTCAGAGTTGATTGCGGATGAAATACGTTCAAAACCATTGACTAAACTGTAACACCCCGTCTAATTAAATACCGGGTAGCTACTCCTTTATTAAATTAATATAGAATATTAAGTTGGTTCAGTTGTAGCATCACGGTCGAAAACATTTAATTTATTACTAGCCACCTAATATTTAAAAAGAGAGATGCCAAATTTTACTAATTAAATTAGCATAATTCATATAATTAAGTCAACAACCATTATCCGCATAAACAATCTCAAATGAATAATCAACGAAATGAAATAAACCGAGTCTAGAGTAAACACTCCAATATAATACCAGAGTAAAAATAAAGTCCCGATACATGAGTCTGAATAAATAAACCAACATCTGAAATAAAACTAAAAGTCTGAGAATGCTATCTTTAAATGGAAATGGGCGACATGCCCTACCAGATGAGTAACCCGAGTAGAATCAAGTACAAAGTATGAAGGCGTCTAATACCGAGAACCTGTAACTTCCACAGCAGTTACAACACGTCAATAATCTAATGGAACTCCTATGCTTGGCGTCCCTGTGGTTGGGCACCTAAAAGGTTTTACAAGAAAAATAGATTTGAAAGCAAACGGGTCAGAGCCCGAGGTGAAAACAGTTTAAAAATATAGCAAGTGTTTAAATTACAATATTAAACAACACATATAATAAACATGTTAGTTGCGTACTCTCACATGAGTTTCTCTCCTCTTAACTAATGTGCACGCCTAACGTAGACTCTTAACCCATTCTAGTTATGCCGCTAGCTAACTAGTCTGCACCACTCCCGCGTTCTCATTCTAACATAGGGTATCTACTCGTAACACCCAAACAAAACATATTCATAACCCATATTCACGTTCATTAAATTACTTATCTCAAGTATTAATTAAATTCTCACATTCTTAGTCCATTACAATATCTTAGTTATTCACATCTACTAAGCAATACAACTGAACTATCACAAGTGTATATATATATATATATATAATATCTCATATACAAATCAGGCACCCCACAAGGATAGACCCTACGATGCCCTCATACTCTGCTATCGAATCCCGGTACATCACGTACGCGAGGATCACAAGTTCCGAATCACTCAGGAACCGTTTCAATAAAAATCACACATAGTGGAGGCGAACATAGTTCACATACCCATGGGTCACGCACATACCTACGCTCCCAAGGCCAACAGACTTATCCATTCAGCGATAAGCCCTTCCAAGTACTATGTTCTGAGGTATCAATCTAAAGTCCCCCCTAAGGTCACATCGAGACCAGACTATCCTCTTACAAATGACCTCCTGTGATAGCAAGTATGGTAGATATGTTATACACACAATAATCCATATAATAGAAAATCACACAACTAGTAGATATACAATTTTAATATAGGTATACTCCCCCCCTATATATTAAGTCTCACCCACAATATTTACGTTTCGGATATTCTACGTAATATTTATTTAACGCGACAAGTCTCGTCATACGGATTCGGGTACCTATACCTATCCCAAGTGAATACTAGGTCTCCCATTTGTTCCTATGGTTATCTCAGCAAATATAAAATCTCTCTGCTAGTGTTCATACCCTTACATTATCTTTCATTCCGTTTTCAGTCCCAAATCGAAAGATTTCAAACCGTCCTCACTCGGTAACCGCTCGTAATTATAACGTTCAATCCCAGAATTTATAACATTTTTCGAGCAATAACTAAGACCCTATTGACCTTAACTAAGTCCCACAATATTATATTAATCACCCTAAGAATCAATATCGGCTTTGAAATTTTCATTAAACCTAAAAGGGAAACAATTGCCAAAAATCAGGAGAGGTCGATCGATCGAAGAAAATAATTGATCGATCGATCATCGATCGATCGACATTCTTGGATCGATCGATCGATCAAGCAGGTTTCTGCCCAGATTTCTCTTAAACAGTTACGGGTTTTACCATTTTGATACCCCAAATCCTTCATTACAATGTCCCAATCTCCCAAGAAAGTTTACTAATCATTAAGCGAACATATATACACAAGTTCTAACGTTCAAGAATCATTAAACTATAGTATAACATCGTTTTCTTGGATCAAAAGTTATCAATTTAACTACAACCCTAATTATTCACTACTTCTTCCATAATCATCATAATTCTGAATTAAATTTCATGATTCTTAACCCTTAATTTATAATTTCGTTCATCAAACA
Organism: Sambucus nigra; assembly: GCA_949130495.1. NCBI lineage: Eukaryota > Viridiplantae > Streptophyta > Magnoliopsida > Dipsacales > Adoxaceae > Sambucus > Sambucus nigra. The sequence continues at coordinate 406,267,575 of OX422220.1, forward strand.
TTTTCACAATCACCACTACATGCAAACCTACGCCAAATCAATTATTAAGTCTCCAATTTCATGTTTTTGCCATTATTCATAAATTGACATCAAACCTAAACTATCATGTAAAGTATGTGCCATAAATTATTGCAAGATAAATCACTTGCCTGAAATAGAGATTCTGATCCAATGAAGTAGATGGTATGGGGATGATCCTTGCTTTCCGATCTACCCGGTGGCGGTGACGGTGGTGAAAGAGCCTCTAAGTGGTGGTTATGGCCATGGAAAACCCTTAGAACTTCTCCTCTCTTCTTCTCTAACTGCCATGATGCTTTTTGGTTGTGAAAACCCTAAGGGACTCAAGTTTTGGCTGATAATATCAGTCTAAAATTTGAAGGTCCTTATTCACCAAAAATAGGAATGACTAAAATACCTTCCCGGGTTGCCGATTAGGCCTAGAAATGCCCCGGGATCCAAACTAAACCCCCGGATAGTGTTTTCTGACTATCTTGACCCTACAGGATACGTTGGCGCACTCAAAATGATCATACAGATGACATAAAAATAATTTTTTTTAATCCATTAAATTGGGTCCTGACACGACTGACACGCGCGTCCTAACTAAATTATTGAAAGTGCCATGTTTTCAACTTACAATAATTTTAATAAATTCAATAATTACGTATTACCACAATTACTCATCAATATTCAACATTATCATCATAGTTAAATACTAACTCTCGCCTTGCTAGTTATTTAAATTCGAATTAATTTCCAATTAATTATCCCAAATTAATTTAATTAATCCCATAATTAAAAGTAATTTTATTCAATTAATCTCATAATTAAAAGTCATAAAAATACGGGGTATTACATAAACCTTGCAATGTAATTCTGGAGTTAAACTCAAATTATGGAATACAAACTTTCTCCCTGGCTAGGTGTTGAAAGGTAAGGGTACAATAAAATGGTGATGCCTGCCTTTCATTTGGTCAACTTAGGTGGTACGCTGATGATGTTTGGATAAAAAATCATGGAAGTGTTGTGGACTTAAGTTGGAATTTGTCAATGTAAGGACATAAATTTCCAATTGAGTCCCTGTATTGTTTTGACTTAATTTCGTGAACAAAACTGTGTTTGTAATATGTGAGATTTTATTTTGTCACGATCCTACATGGTCTATGACGTATTGAAGAAATTGAAGACATTGCGGCAAAGCTTCAAATAATTAATCATGCCGAAGTTTAAATTGGTGCAAGTTTATTCGTCTTCAAGTTAATTGCATTTCGAGATCACACAGGTATGAATGCGTATAATTAATGGTGCTCAGAATTATTTTTATAAAAGATAAGGATGTAATTTTATAAAGAAAAATATTTAAAAATATTTTAAATGTTTACACTACGTTTTATTCTGATAAGCTAGAAAAGGAGTTTGACTTATTTGGATCTCTTTTAGAAGAGACGTTTTAAACAAAAAGTCAAAAAGTCAAACTGACACGTGGGCTCGTTGAAATGACATCCAGTCTCGTATAAACGAGATGGCTATGTCGCGCGAACGACAACCCTATGTCATTCGAACGACACATTTTCGAGGCGGCGCTTAATTCCTATTGAAAGCGTGTTTCCATCAGAGTTTCGTAAGTGTGCATTCTGGAAAAACAGTATACGATCCAGTACGAGTGTGGCACATGTTTTCTAAGGTTTAAAAAGCATAAACACATCCTTAGAGTTTGCAAAGATTCGAGATATCATTCTTATATGTTTAAGTGATCTTGCTGCACGAAGAAGGTTTGTTCTACCATTGAACATAAGGGTTTTACGGTGAAGAAAAGATAAGGACTTCTTATTCGACATCGTAGACGAATAAAAGCCAATCGGTGGACACCGAGACATTCGTGGAGTCAAGTGTTGTGGACAGGTATCATGGAAGATGAAATTTCTGCGTGGTCACTATTGAAGAACGGTAGAAGATCAGAAGGAGTGTCAAGACCTGTGGGGATCGAGTCATTGAGTAAGGCGAATCTGTCTTTGTAAAACCTTTGTTCATAGTGATTGTCTGGCTTGGGCCGTCCGAGGTTGTTTTCCCGTTTTGGGTTTTTTCCTCGTACATCCGGCATTGTGAGTATTCTTTACTTTACTTTACTTGCTATAATCACTAAACACATGTTTAGGAATAATCAAGATAAAATTGGTTTAAAGTAAGAATTGGGTTTTCACAACTTGGTTTGGTGCACATTAAAAGTTGGATAATTTTTGGTAATAAATTAGTTTGATTTGAAACACACGTATTTAGGGACCACCTCAGGTTTTTCAAATTGGTATCAGAGCTAGAAAACATATTTTATTTGTTTTGTGATCCCGTGTGTTTTCAAAGATGAATTTTAGATATAACGAATTTTCTCGAACTCCGGTGTTTGATGGCACTAATTACACTTATTGGAAGATGAGAATGAGATGTGCATTAAAATCTATTGATGAGCCTGTGTGGCTAGCAGTTGAGAAAGGTTGGACACCCCCTGTCACTATTGTAGGTGAGATCACTAGTTTAAAGCCTATTGAGTCATGGACCGAAACTGAACAAAGACTTGCACAATATAATTCTAAGAGTCTGCACGTTATTTCTTCACATGTCACACATGAAGAATATAATAGAAATTATGACTTGTGAAACATAAAAAGAGGCTAGGTATATTTTGGCACTCACTCACGAGGGCACTAGCACGGTTAGGGCGTCAAAACTTTAAAATCTCACAACACAGTTTGAGACCATTAGGATGTTAGTGATTGAGACTTTTGATGAGTTTTATGCTAGGTTGTCCAATATTGTCAACTCTTCGTTTAACCTAGGTGAGAAAATTCCCGACAACCGTGTCATTAAGAAAATCCTTTGGTCGTTGCCTAGTAGGTTTGATGCGAAAGTGACCATTTTAAACTCCTTGGGTAAGTTAGAGTCGACGAAACTAGAAGAGATTGTAGGTGACTTACAAACCTATGAAATCGACATGATTACATCCAATCAAGTGCCTAAGAAAGAAAAGGGTATTTCTTTGAAAACTCGGAATGAGGAAATTAAAGTTTTGAATTCTGATTCCGATTCTGATTTTGAGGATGTTGTTTGTTGGCAAAGAATTTTAAAAAAGTTATTAAGTTTAAAAAGCAATCGAAAGATGCCAAGAAATTTGAAAAATTCAAGAACAACAAAGTAGATCCCACCTCTAAGGATAAGTTTGAGAAGCCTAAGAGAGATGATTCGGATAAGTGTTTTGGTTGTGAGGGGTACGGTCACAAAGTTAAGGATTGTCCCACTAGACTTAAGAAAGAGGGCAAGCAACCCATTGTCTATAGTGCCAGCTTAAGTGATAGTGATCCGGAAGAGGGAGAGAGTTACCCCATTGACCGTAACTTTATTTCATTTATGGCATGGCATGTGAGCGACGGCGATTCTCATGTGCATGACACTTCCAAGGAGGTTTTGAGTGTATCCCATGTTAGTGAGGGTGAAGAGAGTGATGAGGAGGAGATAGATGTGAAAGAGTTGCAAAACGCGTTTAATGAGTTGTATGCCAAAACTATGAAGGTGAAAAAGGCTAACTCTAAATTGCAAGATAAGTTGAATGAGCATGCCATAGAAATAATGATAATTTGATTGAGGATCTTAGGGCACGAGAGAAGAAGTTTAGGGAGAAACTAGAGTTTGTGGAGAAAGAGAGAGATAATCTCTGTGGTTTGATGGAGTCTTTGAAAAAGAAGATTTTAGCATTTGAGGAGTCTAGGAGTTTACTTGAGTCTAGGATTCACGAGTTGGAGGAGAGATTGAAAGACTCGTCTAGATTTAAGTTTGATTTGGAGGCTAGGTTGGAGAAGTTAGATAAGAACCTAGGCACCGTTCAAATTATGGGAGATAGGGGAGGTATAGGTTTTGATGAGAGAGTTGTTCCCATTACCCCCGCACATGTGAGAAACACTAGGAAGGTTAGAAAAGGTCCACATATAGGTAACCATTCCCACCGTCGCTACACTTTATCGTTTTGTGGTAGGAAAGGTCACCTTAGGTGTTATTGTTACGACCTTAGACAAGCTCCTAAGAAGTTTAGGAATAAAGTTGCCTCGGTTCCCCAAACCCCCATGCATCGTTTTACACCTACTTAGGTTAGGAAATTAGACTTAGTGGCTTTAGGAATTAAACTTCACGATTCTCGTTTGGGGGCACTTGATTCTACCCATGCTAAATCTAAAGGATGATAGTGTTGCCTTGTTTATCATATGCTAGTTTTTTTATGATATATTCATTGCTAGTATTATGACATGTGTATCATTGTGTATTATAGTTTTTCATTTGTTTGAGTCATGTTGAAAAATACAAAAAAGATTTTGTTTTTAGGAAATTTTTTGAAAATTCAAAAAGATTTTGTTTTCGAGAAAACTTTTGAAAAACCAAAAAGATTTTGCTTTTATTTGAGTCAAAATATGTTTTAAAAGCCAAAAAGATTTTTGTTTTTTGTTTTTGAGCTTACATTTTTGATGTGGCATATTGGTGTGCTTGGACCCCCCATCGTTTCATTAACCATGTGGCTAGGACATTTGGTCATTATTATCGATGCTTAGAATGATCTTAACCATTGTTTATATGGGGCTGTTTCGAAGTTGATATGCATTTTGATTCGACTTTGTATATATGCCAACATTGTACACATGCACGAGTTTATATGAATGTTTGACTTCTCTTGCATATTTGAATTTGGTGAGGCGTTCTTATCTCAATCTTGTCATCTATGCATAAGTAGACTTAAGGAGTAGTGTGTATGTAAGAATCGTTTACCGTGAGGATTTGAATTGGTACCTAATTGGAAAAAATATGAGAGATTCACGGGAAAGGGCTGCGAGAGTTTAAAATTAACTTGTCGTGAAAGTCACCGTTTAAAAGAGCCCAAAAGAAAATGCAATATGCTAAGAAAAAGGCCAAATTAGTTTAGTTAATTCCAAAGATAATATGATATTATTGAGGGAGTTTGGATGGATTAAAAATTTAAACGGATTTTCACAACTAATCCTAATGTTGAAACATTGCAATTTGACACTATTGTTTGCAGAATCGTCAAAATTCTGGATTTGTATGCATGTATGTTTATTTCATTAAGATCACACTTTAATTGTCATATGGCTATAATAAAGCTTGATGATTTATCACTATCAATTAGAGCTTCTTGATCTTTTCGATGTATTGGAATTATGACTCATTTGTTGTAGCTTCACGCCCATTCATTCCATATCCATATTTGAGCACATAGGTACTATGTTTGCATGTAACTCACATTGTTAGTTTTTATGCATTTTTGAGTTTTGTGTTAAAAGCCTACTGTTTTGCTGCTATCAAGACCTTCCACTGATTTTTTTCTGGAAATTTTTTCACTGAGCAAAATTATAATATATTTCTGGGAATCTGTACAAGTTTGGCATGTCGCGAGATCTCGTTCGAACGATATTATCATGTCGCGCGAAGTATCGTTCGAGCGACGTCCTCATCTCGTTTGAGCGACATCCCTGGCTCATTCGAACGACAACCTAAATTCTTGCTTCTGATTGATTTGCAATCCACTGGTTATTATGGTATATTTTGTTGGTACTACTGAAAGTGTTTCTGGACCGAATGGTTTACATGCAGGTTTTATTGGTTCAAAATTGAATTTTTGCATATAGTCCATTTATCACACCCGATTAGATTGCTATATTCTTTGTGTGATTCATTTGGTTTACTAGCTACAGATTTGTCATATATTGATCATATTTAGCTGGTTGTTTCATGAGTATCTAGCAATTTCAAATTGATTCAAAATTGGTATGTTCTCATGCTAGATACTTTGATTGGTTTATCTTTTCACCGGATTGTCTATTCGAGATAAAAAGGGGGAGAGATGTATGTGATGTAGGGGGATATTTGAGCATATTTTTGATTCCTTATTTTACAAATTTATATTACACATTGGTATCTTTTTGTTGCTCAAATTGTTTAACAAATGGTTTTTTCAGAGTTTATTCATATTTATATCTATTGTTGTTTGGTATCATTTGGATTTCATATTTATATCTATTGTTGTTTGGTATCATTTGGATATATATATATATATATATATTGGTTTCATTTGTTACTCCATACTTCACTGGGTATTTGTTTGTCTATTTCATGTGTGTAGGTATGCTTCAGCGATCCGAAATTTCAAGTCTACATCACATTCAGACAGTTCGTGCTTGTTGGTGCTACATATACTAGTCCGTGTTTTTGGGATGGGATTTAGGAATTATACGACTTAACGGCCCGACTTAGGCATTTCACTAGTTTAGTTTTGTCCCGGAATAGTCACAGGGGGAGATTTGTAAGGACATAAATTTCCAATTGAGTCCCTGTATTGTTTTGACTTAATTTCGTGAACAAAACTATGTTTGTAATATGTCATAGGGAGATTTTATTTTGTCACGATCCCACTTGGTCTATGACGTATTGAAGAAATTGAAGACGTTGCGGCAAAGCTTCAAAGAATTAATCACGCCGCAGTTTAAGTTGGTTCAAGTTTATTCGTCTTCAAGTTAATTGAATTCCTAGATCACACAGGTATGAATGCGTATAATTAATGGTGCTCGGAATTATTTTTATAAAAGATAAGGAGGTAATTTTATAAAGAAAAATATTTAAAAATGTTTTTAAAAGTGTTTTAAGTGTTTACACTACGTTTTATTTTGATAAGCTTGAAAATGAGTTTGACTTATTTGGATCTCTTTTAGAAGAGACGTTTTAAATAAAAAGTCAAAAAGTCAAACTGGCACGCGGGCTCGTTGGAACGACATCCAGTCTCGTTCAAACGAGATGGCTATGTCGCGCGAACGATAGCGCTATGTCGTTCGAATGACACATTTTTCGAGGTGGCACTTAATTCCTATTTAAAGCGTGTCTGCGTCAGAGTTTCGTAAGTGTGCATTCTGGAAAAACAGTATACGATCCAGTACGTGTTTGGCACATGTTTTCTAAGGTTTAAAAATTATAAACACATCCTTAGAGTTTGCAAAGATCCGAGATATCATTCTTATATGTTTAAGTTATCTTGCTGCACCAATAAGGTTTGTTCTACCATTGAACATAAGGGTTTTGCGGTGAAGAAAAGAGAAGGACTTCTTGTTCGACATCGTAGACGAATCAAAGCCAATCGGTGGACACCGAGACATTCGTGGAGTCGAGTGTTATGGACAGGTATCGTGGAAATTGAAATTTCTGCGTGGGCGCTATTGAAGAACGGTAGAAGATCAGAAGGAGCATCAAGACCCGTGGGGATCGATTCATTGAATAGGCTAATCTGTCTTTGTAAAACCTTTGTTCATAGTGATTGTTTGGCTTGGGCCATTTGAGGTTGTTTTACCGTTTTGGGTTTTTTTCTCGTACATCCGGCATTGTGAGTATTCTTTACTTTACTTTACTTGCTGTAATCACTAGATGCATGTTTAGGATTAATCAAGATAAAATTTGTTTAAAGTAAGAATTGGGTTTTCATAACTTGGTTTGGTGCACATTAAAAGTTGGATGATTTTTGGTAATAAATTGGTTTGATTTGAAACACACGCATATAGGGACCACCCCAGGTTTTTCAGTCAATATAGAGGTTCTAAGTTTTTTTTTATTTCTTTTGGCGCATGCATAAGTGGTTTTAAATTTTGTCCCCCAATGATATTTCTAGATGGTATAGTTTTTAAAAGTAAATACAAAGAAAATTTACTTACAGCTACAAAAAAGAATGGAAACCATGGTATGATATATTTTAGCATTTTAGAATTCACTAGATATACCCAGTGCATTGCACGTGCGATCATATTCGATAGGTCAATCTACGTTAAATGTAGGGAACACGACATTTGTATGTGTTATTGGTAAATACGCACAAAATATTTTAATAAAAATAAATTCATGTGCAACTCAATAGAAATATACAGTTTGAACATGAATTAAATCTAAAACTTAAGCATGGAGAAAGTCATAAAAAATAAAGAATGCAAAAGATCAATAAAATGTAGAATTTTAAAGTACCCCAATGGAATGTGGTCACCGCTTTTGCAACAATTGCAAGCACTGTTCATTGGAGCCTCTGAAATGCTCTAACTATACTTTAAAATACTCCTTATGGGTTTTAAAATAATGAATTATAGAAATGTGGTCTTTTTAATTACAACCAAACTCGTAACTGGTTTGAAATAAAACAGAGCAACAATTGAAAATATATTATACAAAAATGACTTCTGATGATACTTCCTAATTGCACGGTATTGATGCTTTACTGTGAATATTATTTAGTTAGAATTAAACCTTGGCCTGATTTGAGTTTTTATTATTCACAATTGATGTTTTCTTTTGATCTTTTTTTTTAATGTTCATACTATTAGCTCTGTAAATAAGGAGGAAGATAATACACCAAACACCTTAAACCTTGATAAAAAAAAAGATTCAACAGTACTTCACATATCACAATGGCTAACCTAAGATCATATCTATATAAACTTCTTCCTTAAATGTTCACAGATAAATCAATTAAAAGTATTTCATAAACATCTTGTAAGCGGAGTACATATAAGAGCATAATTAATTACTAAATTATGCTAGAAAAATACAAGTATGGCTTAATAAAAATTTATTTCATTTAATAAATTCAATCAACTAAAGGAGTTTGGAGTTTCTCATAAGGAAAATTATAATAAAATGTAATTAATGGCAAAAAAGACATGGGAAATACTTAAGAGTTAGAATACCCGATGAATATACCGATTTGATTTAGGTAAGCAAATCTATAACTCGCACTGAAAAAAGATCATGAACAATTAAGTAATTAACCAAGAATCAAATGAAATCACAGTTAGTACACATATAGATATATGTAAACAAAAACAATGACAATCAAAGTTTTCACTTTATACTATAATTCGATTGTAATTGTAATTCTATTTCTAATTATAATACTATCATAATCCTATGGGAGGAAATATCCGGATCAACACTGTTATTGTGTCGCTTGAGGAGAAATAGTCATCTATAGCTGGGGATTTGTAAAGATTGTATCCATAACGTAAGGGCTTCAAGGCGAGGTTTTTTTGGCTAAGAAGCCATTAATGAGAGAAGAAGACGATTTGGTGGTTACGAGTTTAACTTTTTGAAATAAAATGAAATCGTGATTAATGACTCATATATTAATAACTTACAGGGTGTCCACATTGAGAATTTAAGGGGAATATGGGGTAAATAGGTCAAATGGCTACTGTCTATGGTTTTCTTAATTTTAAGTAGTAGAGATATTTCAGAGTTCATTCTCATGAAATTTGGAATTGCGATTTCACACTACTATTTCGCAATTAGTTTTCGTAGTGAGATCTCGCGTTGCGACTTAGTAGTACTAAATGATACGTTATGCGAAATCTCAATGCTTTAGATTTTTATTTTCGAATTACATTGAGAAGTTGAAACACAAAGTGTTAGACTTGAATTTCAAAGAGGAAATATAACTACAAAATATAACATCGAGAAAATAAAAGTGCAAAATGTGATGGGAAAAATGAATACTATGTTGCAATATGTAATTGATTTAAGTATAAATAGAATAAATATTCTAACAAATGAAACATTTGCTGTTGAAGTTCTCGCTATAGGTATTTACATTATTTTCCAAAGATGGAGCTGTTGTATATCCTGGTAGGATTTACTCTTCCCTTTTATATTCAGAGGGATAGTAGGTGCATTTTGTTCATACAATAGATAGAAATATTTTGTGGTTACTATAGATTGATTCCGAGAAGAAATGATACAACAATTCCATTATAAACAAACCATAATTTTTTAGTCTAACCACGCAGATTTACTCAATTATTTTTGTGGTCTCTTTAGAGTTTTTAGTATCAATGATGCTAGGATCGAATATGCATGTGATATCTTCGTACTAGTAGTAAAAATCTAACTATTTGTGAGTCGCACAATTGAGCCTAAGAATAAATTCAATAGTGTCACCATTGACTTGCTTGACAGTTATTGTAAACTGCTTCGTGTTGTTTAGATCATCATAAAAACATCCAAATTTTTTTGTAGTTAAACATTATTAATGTATGTACATTAAACGGTTCATTACTTTAGTTGTTTAGGTCTTCAATACGACTTTTAACATGTGATTATAATGTGTGAAATTGGCAGAAAAACAAATGAATGAATTGAAGTTATACATGGGTGCAAAAAAACATGATTGACTAATTTTGCAATGCAAATTTAATCAATTATCACCGCGAAATATATGATTTCTCACTGAGAAATATATCATTTCTCATTACAAAATAGAATATTTCTCATTACAAAATGAATTATATGTTCTTTAATTTTTACTATTTACAGGTATGTTTGTCCTTGCATTTGCTGTAGTTGTTGTTGAAGATGAGAAAAATTGGACAAGGTTCTTAAACCAAATTCCCTGTGTTGTTGGTTATGACTGAGAGATGACTTTCATTTCTAATCATAATTATGGGTTAAAGGAATCTTTGATTAAATTTTTCCTTATGAGTCATCACTCCTACTATGTGCAGCATCTCAAGGGGAAGTTAAGTAATTTATTTAGTGGTGGTCATGAATAATCTAAAATCCTAAGTGAAATAGTTGTAAGAAGGTTCAAATCTGCTCAAATATGTAGCTTATACGAATACAGTGGAGGTATTTGAGAAGAGTATGGATAATCTAAGGAAGTATGGTGGTGAGAAGCTAAATTTTTTTATATGACTATGATCCAAAGCACTGGGCATATGTACAATTCACTGGTAAACAGTATGGAGAGATGTATTCAAATGTGAAAGAATCTTAAATTTATGGATTAGGAATTCTCATCATTTATCGATTACTAGAATGGTTGACCATTTAAGAATGAAAACGATGAATCTGACGTAGTTGCAACAAAGTATAAAATAAGGCCGCAATTGGTACATAGCTTAGTCTTCATAGGAATATATATAGTGCTTTGCCCTTCTTTCTTCATGGTGGTCAACATTGATGACAAGACTTGCTCGTGTGGGAAATGGCAAATATAGGGATTTCAGTGTGCTCATGTTTTTACAGCATTGCAAAAAAAGTGGAAAAAATTACTACAAATAAGTGGAATGATATTTCTACGCCGAAACTTTCATAAATGCTTATAGGGATCACATTGCTCAAATCCCTACTATTAACAAACCAGAATTCCAGTTAAAGGATGCTCTCATCAAACCACAATATACAAAAAAAATAATATGTTCGTCCAAGAAAGAAGAGGATTCCATCAAAAGGAGAGTCTAAAAGGTTAACTAATTATGGTAGATGTAAAAAATATGCATCTCATAATAGTAGGGCATGTAAGGATGAAATAACTGAGGGTCAAATAAAAAGGTAATAAAATTTGTGTTGATTGATTTCAAGTAATTCTCCTCAGTTTCAATTTATCACCGAGAAATTACTATATCTTGCAATGCGAAATATAGTAATTCACACGTCGAAATGTTATGTTTTGCATTGCCAGATTAAGTAATATCTCAGTGAAAAATATATATGTTATGATTATAAGTTGTAAGAATTTTTTTTTGCACTTACTTAAGAGATTACCTATAAAAATTCAAAATTTACTTGGCACATATTTATATGATATTATGATTATAATTTTGATAAAAAGTTATTACTTTAATGTTATAAAATTAAAACTTTTTTTTGCTAAAATCGTAATATTTTATGAGATGTTGGTTAAAACTTTATTAGCTTCCCCAAGCGATGACTGTTAAAATATATTATTAAAGAATAATTTTTGATTTCTTCTACCGAGGACTATTGAAATAGTAGTTGAATGCATGTAGAATTTTACGACATATACTTCATGTAATATTAATATAATTACTATATTTCGCACTGCGATATATAGTATTCCGCATTGCGAAAAAGAATATTTCTCGGTGTGAAATAAAATATTTCTTAGTACGAAATACATATTTCACAACCATAACTTGTTACAAGTTTTAGTACAATTTCTTTCTATTGCATACTGTAGAATTATAACATGTTATAATTTTTTAATACAATTTTTTGCTATTGTTTTTAACATGAACAACAATTGGAAATCGGTGTTCTTCATTTTCTTTTGAACAATGGATATAGACCTCTTCAGAGGAAGTTATTAGTATTACGATAGTTATTTTTTCCTTTGACTATGGCAGGTTGATGGAGCTCGAAAGGAACTACTTGTATGAAGCCAACATCTCTTTTTCACTAGTATAGTTTTGAATGCGTATGTTGTTTTCATAATAGTAATTTTCTCATCTGAGTATGTGAGATGTGAGAAGTTCGGACAAAACTACTACTTTGAAAGCAATATATGTATACAATATTGTACTAGTGAAAAAGAGATATTGGTTTTATACAAATAGTTCTTCCAAGCATCACCAAGTTGACATAGTCAAAGGATAAAATGATTGTCGTAAAACCGTTTTAAATCAACATATGAAATTCTGAAGTTTCTAAAGCGGTATTTAGACCTTCTTCGATATCTTCCAACTCTTATCTCCACTTAGTTTTCATATCCAAATAGTCTTTCTGTTGTTTGGAACATCGACAACAATTGAATATACATGTCAAAAAACTGACTAAAAAGGCCTTTAGTTTTCTTCAATTTGTTTTGAGCAAGGTCTTAAAAATTGGTTTGAGGATAATATTTATCCCACATAGTAAATATTAATGTATTGTTTATGTTACAAAACTACTATGTTCCGACCAAAATCTTCAATAAAACTTGAAGAATTTCTGAAATGGCCTTTAGACCTACTTCATAACAAAAATACATCTACTAAGGGAAAAAGGCATGTGGGAATTCAATGTAAGCGTTGAGAATGGAACACTGTAATGATGGATAACATTCCTCACTATCTCCAAGCTCTTATTTCCACTTTGTTTCCATATTCCGATAGTTTTGCAAACTTTTGATAAGTTAAACAATTTTTTACTATAAGGAGGTTTAAGGAGTATTAAGGTTTATATGTTCATATTTTGTAGAGAGGATGTAAGTGAATACTGAATGTAAATGGGATTAATATATATTTATTGATAGAAGTAATGGATGTATAAAAGTGGATAACACAAATATCACATCATTTCATTTTCTGACTTTTCAAATATTGAATCCACATTTTCAGTATATGCAGATATCATTAATTAACTTCATTAAACACATAACCTTTTATAAATACTCTTTGAAAATTGTGTAGTTCTCATCAAAGCCATCATTATGAAGCATATAACTCAAATTACGAAGAAAATAATTTCAACTCATACATAAATACATTAATAAAATAAACAACATAAATATATGCTATTTTTGTAGTCCTCTCTAGAGGGAGGAAAAAATATTTTAATAATTATCAATATAAAACAATAATTTTTATTTCCTTTAGCAAGGACTACAAAAATAACATATAAATGCATTTAAAGACATTGATAACACATACATCAAATAATTTGATTAACTAAATACATCTTCATTTTTTTTCATATACAAAAATTATCCATTCACATCATTAAATATAGACAGACAATCATCATCATTATTCCGTACTAATCTTAAAGTATTCAATTCAGTTAATGTAATTATTTATAACTTTGCTTAATTTTAGTTAATAAAAATGAAAATTTATTTTATCAATGTTAAGTGTATTTACATAGAAGTGGTAATTTTGCAGTGTGATTTCGTACTGCAAATTTACAGGGGAGTTACTATAAGAAATCATTACCAATAGATAAGATTTTGGGCTACCGTTAATTGGTATATTCTTCATAATTAATTTCAACACAAGACACACATTTTTAGGGAGTGTGATATTATCTGCATCTATATATACTTGCTAAAATTTTATTATCGTATCACTATCTTTTTCTCTTCTATAAATTTAATATACAGTTTCTCTTCAGAAATTATATAGAAAATGATACAAATGCTTGATCTCAATGATGAATTTCTAATTAAGATATTTTCACTATTGTTTATTGCTGATATTTTGAAGGCACTTGGTGTCTTCATAAAAATTATGGAAATATATTTACATGATGATGCATTAGAATAAATTTATATAAGAGATATACTCATTAAAAAAATTGAAAATATTCACTTGTTGAAGAAATGGTTCAGTACTAGGTTTAACAAGCCTTCAAATGGCATAAAATATATTCATGTTCCATCACAATTTTTACTCAAAGATTTGGCCACAAGTAGAGATATAAATGCTTTATATGCTTTTGCAATATTTATATCCGCATTGATTTAGCAAATGATTGGGAATTTTTTAATGGAATTGTTTAGGAGGAAGGTTTTAGAAATGAATTGGGATTTTTAAAAGGAATCATTCCGGCATTTTGAAGTAGTTGCAAGAAATTCAAGTTTCTATGGCTTTTATGCTCGGTATGAGTCTGTAAGATACATGATAAATTTAAGAGGATCTTTACTAAGGAAGAGTATGAACACTTGGACTGACTGACTGTAAAATTGATGCACTCCTTATGAGGTCCACTTTTTTTTTAAAATGTAAGCTTTAACTTATCATGCTTAATGTATGCTATATTTTTTAGTTCCAAAAATGGTGTCCTACACTAAATATGATTGAACAAATGTTTATTTTGCATTACATAAATTGATATTTTGCATTGCCAAAGATATTAATTTCGCAGTGAGAAATTTATGTTTGTATCACAATGCAAAATAATTGAAAAATAGTACACATTATTTTTTTCTTTTACAATATAAATTTCTCCAGCGATGACTATTACTACCAAATGAAAGAGAGATATTAATTCTTTGTTTTCATGAAAAAATATTACAAAGTAAATAAATGATAACAAGGACTATTAACGAAAAGGAAAGAGATATATTAATGATGCAATTTCACACAAAATGTTAAATTAAAAGAAATAATTGTTAGTTTCGCAACATTATATCACAATTACATTTGCAATTGTATATTTTGGCATAATTTCAACTGAAAACAATAAAAAAACAATCCAGTTAATAAGCAATTTGTTTGTAAAAGCACAAAAGGGTTAACTTAGTCTTTTTTTTGATAAATCTCATTCGAATTCAAATTTTCACTCAATGTTAACATTGCTGATTATTAAGATTAAGAAATTGACATTCTACAATAGATGAATACGATTTATAGTAAAATGAGGAATGTGTAAAAAAATTTAAATTTCAATATGCAAATGGAACAACTAGATATTTGCATGAAGATTAATGATAAGAAATTTTGTTGAGACAACAATGGAGTACTTTTTCATTTATTAGAACACTTGTTATTTTTGAAAATTCAATAAACACAGGGATAAATGTTTTGTTATAGTAATATTATTGGTTAACAATTTGAAGTGTTGAGTTTTAATTCACATGTAACACAATTTTCAAGTGTATTTTAGTAAGGCACGCGTGTAAATTTATGAAAAAAGGCCTTAGACTAAACATGTTTTAAAATAAGGGGTTTAGTTCCAAACGTTTCATGCAAATGATGGATCGCTGGTCGTCTTTACTTTTTTATTCATGAATGGTATGGTAGACTTCAAAACTCTTTTATCATTTAATTAATTCACAAGTCGCAAATCTCGCTTCGGAGTCTACCATAAGAATGTGACTCGTTAAAACCTTTATAGAAAATCTAGTTGAAACCTAGTGAAGGAAAAAGAATATTACATCCTACACAATCATTATTCACAATATTCTCTTCATATGCCCACCCTTAAGTGACAATTGCCTCATTAAAACCATTTCAAGTATAACCTTTGGGAAAAAAAAGGAAAAAGATTGAGTACATATTCTTCAAGATTTTTTTTATAAGTAAAGAGATGTATATATATTAGACACCTGCCTAAAGGGGTGAAAAACCGTATACATGACAAATTATGTTCGAGAGATTGAACCTTTAATATTCTTCAAATTCAGTCTTGGATATTTGATTTTTTAATTTTTAATGTATAGATAATGGTGGTGGAGAGGTGGTTAAGGGTGATGTAAGGGTATATGTGAGTGATGTGTAAAAAAGTGATGTATGCGAAATTCAATTTTTTTTATCGCACTATAATCATGGTCCTTTTAAAAATTCAAGGGTTTCCTTAAATAGGAGAAACCCTAAAAGTGAAAAGGAAAAATATGCCCTCTTAGGGGACTGTCGATTGACAGATCACCTGGGCTACCTAACGGCATGTTAGGTAGAATTCCTCACTAATTAAACCCTATCTGCCTACATGTAAGTGAGGTGTATCTACCTACGGGTAGGATCCACATGGTTCTATTATGTTTTCGGGCCATAATTCTTTATTTAGAAGTTTATTTCACGCACGGTTAAGACCGTGGAAAGAGTATTTTGAGCTCTATGATTTTATATGGGAAGGACACTAGGGTTTGAGATTTACCAAGGTAAAATGGGCCTCGAGAAAGCGATATTATTTTTCGATTATGGGTTCAAGAAGGACTATGGGTTTGGTATTTAAAGGGATTGTGTTTAGAACCTATAAAAGCATGTTGGGGGTGTAGGGATAAGGTTTATACATAGCCCCTCAATGGGAGAGCTTAGGATAGACAAAAGGTCGTCAAAAGGTAGACACTCGATAGAAGTTATGATTGCTGAGTTTATTTGTCTAAAAAATCTAATGGGGATTGGTCCAGTGAGGGAGATGAATAAGTGATGCATTTATAAAAAAGATTACGACTTTGTTGAGAGCACAAGGTTTGTAATGACCATGTTAGGGGTTATATCCCAATTGTGAGGGCCTAAAGGTGTATGCGACAAGTACAAATATTTCTGTGACACCCTGCCTAATAAAATACCGGGTGATCAATCCTATACCAAATTAAAACGGGAGTCTTATATGGTTCATTCTCAGCATCACTATCGAAAACCAATTTAATTACTAGTAACTTATTAAGCTGGCGTCAAAATTTTATATTAACTAATCTTTTTAACTAAATCATATAAATAAAACATTTATGTAGTTTATATATACAAAAATTGAAATGAAATAAAATAACCGAACACTCGGTTTAACATAATACAACCAAATCGAATTTGCAAACTAAAATGAGGTAAAAGAATAAATGAATATAGTTGGGCTATCGACCCGAGTGTTTCTACAGTATCTCCTATCTAGATTACAAGGATAAAAGCATCTACAGTAAACCTGCATGCATCCACAACTACTGCAGCAAACGTCTGACTCGAAAGAATCATCATCCAGGTGTCCCTGTGTCTGGACACCGATATATATACATATATAGCAAGAGAGGGGAAAAATAGAGAAACAGGTCAGAGCCCGAGTTTGAAAATATTTAGCAAGTGCATAAATGCCATATTTTAAAATATGAAATCTCTCATATTTAAACTGGTATCGCACTCTCATAAGATACACCTCACCCCTCTTCTAATAATTCACACCTATCGCATACCTTTAAAATAACCTAATTAAGCTATCCTGCCTAACTAATCTATTTTACCCATCTTCTAAAAAAAATCCTCGTAAACCCGAGTACTAAGGACTAAACTTCTCCCCATTCCCAATATTGCCCTACGTTTCGTGCGTGGGGTGTCTTTGGAAGCAAAATCCAAACAAGGAACCCCCCCTATACACTACTACATGAAAATATAGATCGTCGAGATCCATTAGGCTATCAGTACATAACACATATTATAAAATCCCATATATATATATAGTTCTCACTAGAACCTATGATTCACATTCACATAAATCCGGATATAAATCTACCGGAAGGAGAATAACACCTTATTCATTCTTTTCACTTTAGACAAGACTACTTTGTATGATATCTCATTTTCATATACAAGCAATATACTATACGCAACAAGTATAATTATACCTATTGCAATCATAAGTATAATAACCATCCCATCGAGCTATAACTCGGAGATGCAGCCTCATAGTGCCTATCTGCATCCGGTTTTATTTAATCAACCACGGTACCAAGCCAGACTCACTCATGGTCATGGTAAAAATACTAAACGGTGGATGCGGTCATATTCCTCCTGAAAGTGGAATAAAAATATCACACTCGTATGCGGGATGATATGACCTGGGAATATACTCTCCTTACTCCTCAAGCCAGGTGATTCACCCACATCACGCAACCTCCCTGGATAGCACTAGAGAAAATATATAACCTGGCTATCCAGCCCTATGCCCGGGGAAGCCTGTGGAAGCAACCTCTAAAGTGAAAATATACCAGTCACATACAGATATATTTATTTTCATCTCATAACATATGTATACTGTAACAACTCCCGTATATAATATATAACACTTCTCTATATATATGGCTATAATTGACAAACTCTTATAGCGATAGCCAACAACCCCGAATGTTCCCATTCGTAATAGTATATAAGTATTAGCACACTTAAAATACTAAACCTATAAGTATTCTCTTATTTAATATTTAACTCGCACCTTAATCACTTTTAAGGATTTATATATATTCCTGAATATACCAATTCGTAATAATTAAATAAGTATACTATCAACTTATTTTAGCTCCATAGGAATCACATCACCTATAATAATAGTCGCTCAATCCTCGTTAGCCCATATCCTAGATTCCATCCTAATCACATCCTGGGATTTACTCAAATGCAATCGGCCTATATTTATTCTAACTGCATAAATATATCTATACCCACTTGCCGAAGACCTCACCGAGTGTTGCTCGATCGGAACATTCACTAATTTCATACCCCAGATTGTACACTAAAATAATCCAAGTTCTCTCTTCCAACCCAAAGTTTACTCACCCTCCATACCATCATCTAGGAGTTCTAATATCATAACTAGATTCCCCCATAATAATCTCCAATTGCAATCTAATTTCCCCCTAACTCAAAGAGGGGAAAATCTGGCAAATTCAATAAAGGTGAATCGATTCGCCCCTAATGCAAATCGATTCGGGCTAGAAAATTGATTCGGTCTCCATCCTAATCGATTCGGAAGGTGTTCTGCAAGCAGGTCCTCAAAGGCGAATTGATTCGTTCTCAATCCAAATCGATTCGGCCTGAGACAGCCTTATAGGTCCCCTTATGCGAATTGATTCGGTCTAGACCCGAATCGATTCGCCCTGTTCGGAGGGCACTGTTTGGGCGATTTCATCTTCTCTAAAATACCCAAATATAAACCCATTCTCCATTTTGTGGATTCTAATCTTAACCAACAATCCTATAATCACCCTAACACTGATTTATAACTAACATATCAATTAATTTGTGGTATTAAATCATTTCTCTTAGATTTAAGCCCTAAAACCATTAAAACCCTAGTTTATCATTTTCTCCCATTTCTAACCATTTCTACACACCATTAACATAGGTTTAACACTAGAAATCATTAAGAGTTTACAATACATCAATTTGTAAACTCATACTCAAATTTCCCAAAATTATTTTAAGGGTTCTAACCCAAAATTATATAGTTTATCAACTATAATATGAGATACACACACTCAAATGAATAAAGAAAGTAAACACTTGCCTCGTGGATAAAATCCGACGACCTCGAGTCGAATCCCGCAGAGTTTGGGCTGGAATCCCCTTTCTCTTCCTCTTTTCCTTCCTTTATTCTCTTCTTTCTTTTCTTTCCCTCTTTTCTTTCTTTCTCTCCCTTTCTATTGCCTTATAAGAGAGAAATAAGGGCTTGTCCCTTATAAAACCCAAAAATGACTCGTTTACTCAATTATGAGTCCCTATCAGTCCAAAAGTCCCCGGAACCTAAACACTACCCCCGGATACTCTATTCTGACTATATTGGCCATTTTGAAACCAACCGTGCACTCAAAATCTCCATCTGAGTTACTTAGCTAAAATTCACTAGTCAGACCCGACACTTCTCAATACGCATTTCCTATAACGTAAACTAATTCCCATCGCTCTACCTAGTTGCGACATGACATAAAAACATTCCGTCTCATTTACTCAGTCCCTAAGTAAATGTAACACACATCAGTAAGCATCTAACGCTTATTAATCTAGAATTTACTATTCACTAAAATTCCTCAAATCACCAAATTACGCTCACTTAATGTAATTTAAATATCCATAAAAGTGTGGGGTATTACAATTTCAACCTAATTCTGAGGTCTAAGGTCTGATTATGAAGACCTAAAGAGTGTTATCCCTACGTGATTTCGAGGTCCATGGTATGATGTCTAAAAGGGTGTATGCGATTAATATGGGGATCGAGAACTGATTTTGAGGGATGAGTTCAAATTCTAAGGACATAAAGAGTGTATGCGACCAATACGAGAATCACAGCCTTATTCTGAGGACCAAAGTTTGATTCTTAAGGACTAAAGTTTTCTTATGGGCTCTGGACGAGATTTGTAATAGTGCGAGGACATCTGAAAGGCTTCGAATTTCCTCCAGAATGTTTAGATAATTTTTGGTGATTTATTTTGTTTCTTGTGATTTTGAATCTGGAGGTTCTTTATGACATGTGTTCATTTTTTGAGTGTATTTAAACTTTTATTTTTATATTTTTAGGACTTTTGTGTGAATATTTAGGTATTTACAGGAATTTTTTTCCTTAATTTTTTGGATTTTGTTTTGAGTATTTAGGGATTTTAGTAATAAAACTAGGGATGGATGCTTGTCAGAAAGGGTGGTCTCTACCTATTGGAAGGACACTTTAATCGACGGGTGCATGGATTTCCAAGGGTACCTCTCGATAGGCATACCTCATGACTAATCAATTAGCAAGTCTCCCCATGCTGTATAAATTGAGGTGTGAGAAGAAGGTTTTTTTCACCCTGAAAAAATTTATAATCTCTTACTCTCACACGTGATCTATCTATCTCTTTCTCTTGATAAAACTCATAATTTATGAGCTTTGGTTTGATTTTTTTAGAGAAATAGATCTCGTGAATGCACCCCATGATGACGAATGAACCAATGTTGAGGTGATCACTCGGGATAATCCAGCGAGGGCTGAGCATGTGTACCATAGGGAGAGATTGGTAGAGGATACGAGGATCCTTATGAGAGATCCTATGTTATATCGATCGACTTTTATACAAACACTGAGTAGTTATGTATGTGTTTTTTTTATTTTTTTTGAGATAAATATTTCTTATCTTCGAATTTTGAGGTTCTCTTAGACTTATTCGGGGTATGTTTTTATAGTTTGGGGTTTCTTCTTTGGATATTTGCACTCGGGGTCTATGAGGATGAAGAGTGTGTGGGAACATCTCCCCCACAGGTGCAGTATTTAGTGAAAGGTGAAGGCTTTCTGTGGCTTAGGGTATAGGTGGAGGGATATTACTTACACCTTCCATTTCAGAGTGGAAGAGTTGGCGGTGACATTTGCTGCCGTATATCAGATATTGGGTTTGTCATGCGAGGGTATGCAGGTGTTCCATATTTTTATGAGCAAGGTGATAGATGCAACTCTAGGGAATTTAGAGCGGGTTGTCTTTAGAGAGTCAGTTAGTGTGGTGGATGTGAAGGAGGTTTTGTTTAGTTGCCAGATCAATGTGGGGGATGTTCTGAGAGTGCATCAAATGGAAAGCCTATTCATCATGTTCCTATCGGGGACTAAGTTGGTGGTTAAGAGTGGGGATGAGATCCATTTGTGGTTCATGCCCTTCTTGTAGGACTTCATTCAAATTTCTTTTATTTAACTAGCAGTGTCTGGTGTTAGCGTCCCTTTATTTCTCTTTGGATGTGTTTAACAAATATTACCGTACCACTTTTACGGGGGCATATTATCTCTTGGAGGTACATTTATATTATGTTTTTATTGTGCTTGCACTATTTTTATAATTTTATTCTTTTTAAATGTTTTTGTATTTTTCTATGGATTTTAGTATGATTTTATGAGGTGACTGGGTTTAAAGCCCATTTGATGCATCTACATGACCTGAAGGTGTGTGTGTGGATGAGGATAATGAGGACGGATGACAAGTCTTGGAAGTCCCTTTGTTCTTCCAAGGAGGTGAAGAATTTTTTGAACACCCTCACCAATGTGCAAGCTATTTTTTTGAATTTTTATATTTTATTTTAAACTTTATTACTTTTCTTTTTTGGATTGAATTTATGATTAACTTGTATAGAATGGAAATGTGACTTCTTTCCTTAGCATCTGAGTATTGATGCGATAGGAATTACTATCATGCATACACAGAAGCGCCGACTGTTGTCTCATGAGTTCAGGTATATCAGGTACCTCGGGGAGCAGGTGATTAGGCAGTTGATAGCGTGTGATAAGGTCATTCCCCTTTAGGTCCTCCAGACCAAATGAGGGAACCACATAATACATTCTAGGAGTCACAGGATGCGAGAATGGTCGAAGATAATTGCTCTAGATTCACAAAGACGTCGGTGACATAAGACTACCTGCACTTCATCTCTAGATTTTTGACATCGACATTGATCTATGATGCATCCAAGACTCTAGTTTGGGAGGTCGGAGTAAGGGGTAGAAGGATATAGGGGGCATCGGATTAGACATCAAGTAGTAGTTCCCGGGCGGTGGATCCTTCGTTGATTCATTAATTTGGGCTGCCTTCACGATACCTACCAATGAAGGATGGGGAGAGCGTAGAGATTTCGTACCTTCCTAATGCTGAATTTTTAAGCATTCCTTTGTCAACCGAGCTTGCTTTCTAGGAGGAAACATGGCTATCTTTATTTTTCGATTTTATCTTTTTATTATTCTTTGCATTTGATGATTCTCACATACTTTCTTATTTTTCTTTCAAAGTGTGTCGATGTAGACATCTTGGGTGCAAAACGTTCAGGATAGGATGGCTTCAGTGGTTGAGCATATTCAAACAATGGCTCGCTCCTAAACCGCACTTACGGTGTCTCATGATAATCTCCTCTGTTATAATGGCTTAAGGAATTCTTCTTATGGATCTAATTCTCTCCATTGCAAGAAACGTCATCGTCATCATTAGTAATAAAGAGATTGATGAAAAATATGGGTTTGTTCCTGACTCTTTATCTTTCAAATGAACCTCTAACTATGTAATACAATTTTATATAAAATGGAGCATTTTAATTAATTATCTTGATTCAATGGCTTATTTTACATCCACTTTTTTTTCACTTAGGACTTTTTGAGAATCATTGAAATAAAATGTGGTGCATTTGAAATTTTGGAATTTTTATCAAGGATAAATAAAAACGATCGAGTCATTTTTAAGATAAAACATCATTTATGGGGTTTTTCTAATAAAGAGAAAATAAAAATGTAAAAAGGAAACTTCCCAAAATAAGGGGCGTCGATACCCTTTTTGACCTGCCTATAGGCATATTAGTGAGATTCATTTGCTCTTTTTGTCTCTTGTACACTCTTGCTACTATGAAGGTACTCATAATTTGAAAGGCAGAATTGGCAGAATAACCCCTTTGTCCTTTTGTGGGATATATTCACTATAAAAGGGGGACTTTTGGAGTCTTTGAGCCCACCACCCACCTTCTTCATCTTCTTCATCCTTCTTAGAGTCATCTTTTCAATGAAAATTCCTTTTACTGAGGTGTATACCACCTATCTCACATGCTTATAAGTCATGAGTTTATATGGAGTGGATTACACCACTTTGAACTTGCAGATTGTCACTTTATGGAAGAGCCATCAAATTAAGTGGGGCCTCTTGGAGAAGGACTTGTAGTTTTGGTATTCGGAGGTTCATATGTTCCGTTTCGGGTTGAATGAAGTTTTTCCAACTTATGAGAAATTTTCTTTCATCTTGGCTGTGCACCCACACATTCTATCCACTATATTTTTCCCAATATATAAAAGAATTATTGGGACAATTATTGAAAATTTCCCATTCTTCTACACGACCTTTGATGCTAATCGAAGGAATTAAAGTCCCAATTGTACTTGAGTCGGTGCTCCACCAAGATGTTCAATTTTCTATCTACAGTGGTGTTGTTGCTATGGGCCCAACTACCAAGTTTCTTTCGGTGATGGGAATTTTGATCACAAACTTCGAGTTTGCTACTCTAGTCTTGTGTACGTTCTATTATTGCAACCATGCGACCAACCTTCCGACGAAGACTCTGGATGGCATTGTCGAATGGAAGGCAAACCTATTTACCTTTTAATAGAAAAATCTGTAATTATGTACATGTGGTTGGTTGATAGGTTTCAATTGGCCATGATTCCTCTTATTCTATCTTCTAGCCCTAGTAATTTTTTTAGTCGACCTTATGTGTACTATGGTGCGTCTATGAATGACTAATTGATGGAAAATGGATCTAGCTCTCTTTATTAGTTCGTGCCTTAGTGCGAGGAGTTAGAAATTGTGTTACAGTTAAATGAATATCGATATGTTCGATTTGTGGGCCTTCATCAAGCTTCTTTTTATTTCTTGTGGAGGCTCTTACATTAAGTTGATCGGGAGTAAATTATTCCTCCTCACATAATCATTCTTTCTTGTGGTGTACCTAATTGAGTTACTGCTGATTTACTTGGGATGTTTTTGGTAGCGGCAAAGACCTTCTCAACATCCATCCCTTTCTGATGGGTAGGAGTTGATGGTGTAAAACGAGTACCTGAAGTGGCTATAGATCGAATGTTTTGGAAGGTTTTTACAGAGGAACTGGTCAAAGGTGTCTTGTAGGAATGGAGGTTATCAAAGGCGTCGGGGTAGACCATGTCAATATTTTTAAGGCATATCATTATATTGAACATGCATATACATAAACCCAATATGGGGAGTATTGGGGCGTCACGACCCCGACCCAAAAATCGTAGGGAACGGGTGTCTTGACATGCCACCAAGCCATACAATATTCTGGCGTCAACATTTTTCTTGTAAAATATATATATATATATAGCGAAAGTATAATCACATGGTTATGAATCGTAAAATACTGAAAGTGAAGGAATTACATCATCAGAGCTTTCTAAAGGAAACTTCATTTATATTAAAATATCCAAGAGTTACAACTTGACAGAAATTTTAAAGCCTTTTAATTAAAGAGCCAAACATCCTTTGTCTAATAAAACAAAATTCTACTTAATGTAATAAGAAGAGCTCTAAAATCTAAATCTTCAACATATTCCCCTTATGTTCCATCCGCTTGCCTAATTATTTCCTGAAAAATGGTTAATTATAAAACATCAGCTAAAAGTCGAATGAGATTCAATCTCCAAATATTCCAAGGTTTTCAAAAAATAGATACTTATTCAATTTAGAACATAAGGTATATATATAGAGATAGTAATTTCAAGTAATATATATATATATATAAAGTAAAAGACAATATATATATTCAGAATAAACAGTTCAGAACAGAGTAGATAAAACAATTGAGCATATGTCAATTATTCAGTTTTAGTGGCCATGTACGCTCTAATACCCAGATAAATAGTGTTACCAAATGTTTCCACCTAGTAACATCACATATAGATAATCATGATTTCTGGAACAACGCCTTGTTTAGGGCACACCAGCGATAAACCAGCTGGGAAGGTACCACCCAAATATTTCCACCCGGTAGTCAAGGCCAACATAGTAAGAGAGTTTCCATAGGCCGAATCAATAATTTCAGAATTCAAATAAGATGTATATATCGAGAGACATACACATATAACAAACGACGGAATCATCGGTATCAGATGCATTTTGAGAATAAAAGCATTTCACAAAATATACATAGTGTGCATAATATAATATAATCAAAATGCGCAAGAAATTGCGTAGAGTACTCACCTAAAATAGGGGTCAAAATTATAAATAATGAGTCTTTGATCGCACGTTAATCTAAAAAATACGATAAAGGTTTAAGTATACATTCTAAACAAGATCCATTCTACATATTGTATTTTAATAATAACTTGTTTCAAAGGATTTCTAATACCCATTTTCTTAACTTTTAAAACTCATTGATCGTAATTAAAGGATTCAATTCATAATTCTTCCTAATCAGTCGGTTCCCAGTAGAGATGGAGGGTCACAGGGGCACCGCTTAAATACCATATCCTCTAGACAGAACATTTTCGGATTCATTCCCAGTAGAGATGGAGGGTCATAGGGGCACCACTTAAATACCATCTCGTCTAGACATAATTTCACCGGGCCTGACTTTGGAATTACTTAAATGGGATTCCATAATAACGAGCAATTACTTTTATAAAAATCATTTTTAAAAGCGTATATACAATTTCAAACAATTTTACATGAAAATAAAATCAACTTGGATTTCTTCTAAACTTTAAGTTTTGATTAGTGAAGTCCTTAGTGTATTTTACCAGCATAACTACTAAGTAAAGCTATAAAACACAAAATTAAAACTATAAAAATACATTATAACATTAAGATTACCTTAAGATGAATATCCCTAAGAACTTCTTCTTAAAATTTCTCACACTTTCTCTCACTATTTCTTTCTATAATTCTCAAGGAATTGGTGTGAGTTTCAAATGATCCCCAAAGGCCCTATTTATAGTTTTCCAAAGTTATCACCGCATTGACACATGTCCATGATGACCAAGATTTTACAATGGGAGTCAGCGTTGACGTGTCGCGTAACGGAGGCATCTTGCAGTCTTATTTCACTAGACTGCGACACGTGTTTTAGCTTATCCTCTAACGACGACACGTGTTTTGACTTCTCCTCTAATGATGACACGTGTATGGTGGAGGTGACTAGCACGTGGTGGAAAGCTGATAGGGGTTTAAGGGTCATTTCACGCATGAAGGGTATTTTGGTAATTTCACACTATATATTTTGAATATTTCTTAGAGGTCCTTGAAAATATTTTATTTACAAAATGGCCCATTTTATATTTTTATTTTAGTCCTTAAATTTTCATAAAATTATATTTTCTACCCCAAAACTTTTTATTTACCTTAAGATATGTGATAAGACTTCGATTTGATCCAATTTATAGTTGATTCTTCGTAATTAAAAATGGGGTTGGTTATATTGATAGCCAATAATACCACATATATAATAATACAACATCTATAAGATAATAAGTAACACATGAGTGTAAAAACAAACTATATACATATGAGCATATAAAAGTGGGGTCATTACATCCTTCCCTCCTTATAAAAGTTTGGTCCCCAAACTTGACTCATATTAATTTACAAACAAGTACGGATATCTCTCCTTTATTTTAACTTCCCGCTCCCATGTTGTTTCTTCAACTGAATGATTACGCCATAATACTTTGACTAGTGGTATTATCTTGGTTCGTAATATTTGATCTTTATGATCCAAAATTTCCACTGGATGCTCAATGTATGACAAATCTTCTCTAACTTGAAGAGGCTTATGACTTAAGATATGTTTTGGATCTGGGACATATTTCTTTATCATTGATACGTGAAACACATTATGTAAACTAGAGAGTTCTGGTGGTAAGGCTATTTTATATGCAACGGCTCCTATCCTTTCAAGGATTTCAAAAGGTCCTATGTATCTTGGGCTCAATTTCCCTTTCTCACCAAATCGTATTAATCCCTTTGCAGGCGATACTCGCAAGAACACATAATCACCTCTTTGGAATTCTAACTGTCGGTGTCGATTGTCAACATAACTCTTTTGACGGCTTTGAGTGGTTCGAAGTCGGTCTTGTATTAATTTCACCTTCTCTGTTGTTATCTGAATCAATTCTGGTCCCAACAATTTTCTTTCCCCAACTTCTACCCAACATGTAGGGGAACGACACCTTCTACCATAGAGTGCCTCATACGGAGCCATTTGAATACTTGCTTGATAGCTATTATTATATGAGAATTCCACTAACGGTAAATGATCATCCCGATTCCCTTTTAAATCAAGTGCACATGGCCTAAGCATATCCTCTAAGGTTTGAATAGTTCTCTCTGATTGTCCATCCGTTTGAGGATGAAAAGCAGTGCTAAAATTCAATTTTGTTCCCATGGCTTCTTGTAGGCTTTTACAGAAGCGAGACACAAATCTAGGGTCACGGTCAGAAACAATTGAAATTGGGGTTCCATGAAGCCTAATAATTTCCCGTACATACAACTTAGCTAACTTCTCTAAAGAATGGGTAATCTTAATGGCAAAAAAATGAGCATATTTAGTTAACCTATCAATAATCACCCAAATAGAGTCATTACCATTTGAACTCCTCGGTAAACCTGTCACAAAATCCATAGTAATATGTTCCCATTTCCACTCAGGGATAGGCAGTGGTTGTAGCAATCCTGATGGTATCTGATGCTCAGCTTTTACTTGCTGACAAACCAAACACTGAGATACAAATTCCCCTATCTCCCTTGTCATGTTATTCCACCAAAATACTTCTCGAAGATCCCTATACATTTTTGTACATCCGGGATGAAATGTGAATCTTGAGTAATGACTTTCCTCCAAAATTTGCCTTTTTAGTTGGGCATCACATGACACACACACTCTATTTCCAAACCTCAATATATCATCTCACATCGCAAATTCCTTGCTCTTACCCTCGATGACTTCTTCTCTAATCTTCTTCAGTTATGGGTCATTTACTTGTGCAATTTTGATCCTCTTCATCAACATGGGTTGTACTTGTAAGTTTGCAATTATTCCTCCTTTGCTATAGATACGTACATCTATTTCCATACTTCTCAAATACCTTAATAGTGCTTCCTGGCTTGTAATAAGACATGCTAAATTTGGTGCAGACTTCCTACTTAAAGCATCGGCTACTACATTAGCTTTCCCCGGGTGATAGTGAATATTCACATCATAATCCTTCATCAATTCTAACCACCTCCTTTGTCTCATATTCAACTCTTTCTGAGTAAATATATACTTCAAACTCTTATGATCGGTATAAATCTCATAAGTCTCACCATACAAATAGTGCCTCCAAATCTTAAGAGCAAAAATTACAGCTGGTAATTCTAGGTCATGGGTTGGATAATTATGCTCATGGGTTTTCAACTGTCTCGAGGCGTAAGCTACTACTTTTCCATTTTTCATTAGCACACATCCCAAACCATTTTTAGAAGCATCACTATAAATCACAAATCCCCCTGTCCCAGAAGGAGTAGTCAAAATTGGGGCAGTTACTAATCGATTCTTAAGTTCTTAAAAACTTTTCTCGGCTTCCTCAAACCATTCATATTGTACCTTCTTTTGTGTTAACCTAGATAGAGGTTTGGAAATACTAGAAAATCCTTCAACAAATCTTCGGTAATAACCCGCTAATCCAAGGAAACTACAAATCTCACTCACATTAGTTGGTCTGGGCCAATCTAGTATTGCCTCAATCTTTTGAGGGTCAACTGACACTCCCTCTTTGGATATGACATGCCCTAGAAAAGTAACACTAGGCATCCAAAACTCACACTTCTTTAATTTTGCATATAATTTCTCTTTCATAAGGATTTGTAATACCGTCTCTAAATGCTTTTCATGTTCTTCAATACTTTTGGAATAAATAAGGATGTCATCAATGAAAACAACTACACACTGATCCAAATATTTCCTAAACGCCCTATTCATCATATCCATAAAAGCGGATGGTGCATTAGTTAGTCCAAATGGCATTACAAGAAATTCATAGTGACCATATCTAGTACGAAAAGCTAATTTTGAAATATCATCATCCTTAATCTTCAATTGATGATAGCCTGACCTAAGGTCAATCTTAGAGAATACTTGTGCACCTTCTAATTGATCAAAAAAGTCATCTATACGAGGTAAGGGGTATTTATTCTTAATGGTTACCTTATTCAGTTCACGATAATCTATACATAGTCTCATTGTCCCATCCTTCTTTTGCACAAATAACACTGGAGCACCCCAAGGCGATATACTTGGTCTGATAAAACCCTTGTCTAAAAGGTCTTCTAATCGAACTTTTAGCTCTCTTAATTCTAAAGGTTCCATACGATATGGTTGTTTTGAGATTGGTATAGTTCCAGGAATAAGGTCAATCGTAAATTCTATTTCTCTATTAGGAGGTAGGCCTGGTAAATCATCTGGAAAAACATCCGTAAATTTCTTAGCGATTAGAATATCTTCTAAGCTAGGCCCAATTGTCTGCAAACTAGTAACAGTTGCAAGAAATCCTTGACATCCATTCTTAAGAAAACTATAGTCTTGCATTGCAAAAATAATACACATCGGAGATATGATGCCAGTTCCTTCAAAAATAAATTTTGGTTGGTGAGGAATTTGGAAAGTAACACTCTTCTCAAAATAGTTTACCTTAGCATGATGTGATGCTAACCAATCCATCCCCAAAATGACTTCGAAATCTTTAATGTCTAAAACTATCAAATCAACAAATAGTTTATGACTATCAATATCTATGGGGCAAGCCTTGTATACTAATTTACCCATCAATAACTCACCCGAAGGAGTAGAAACATGTATGTTATGATTCAAGGGTTCAGGAAATTTATGAAAGCGATTTAATACATGTATAGATATGAACGAATGGGTAGAACCAGGATCTATCAAAGCTTTAAAAGGCTGTGCATAGATAGAAAGTGTACCTGACACTACTGCATTAGAAGCTTGGGTAACAGAAAGTGCGAAAACTCTACCCTGCCTGTCTTGATCCTTATTTGCACTTGAAGGCTTTATCGAAATCCTGGCTGGGTTTGGGCAGTCTTTTATCTGATGTCCTTTCTGTCCACATCTAAAACAAGCTCCTGAATCCTTATAACAAGGTCGTCCTCCATGCATCTTTCCACATTGCTGACATATCTGGTTATTATACTGTTTGTTATCACTAGATCCCCCAACATTGGATGTGTTCCTAATGAAATTTCTATTATTCGAGTTCTTTCCTTTTTGTTCCCCAAACTTCCTCTTGCCATCTCTAATTCGATTGTACTCCTCCCCATCCCTCTCAGCTATTGTAGCCCTAGTCACGACATTAATATATGATGTTAATTTCAGGATGGAAATTCGACTACGAATATTCAACCTTAACCCACGCTCAAACTTCTTCGCTCTTAAAACATCAGTTGCTACAACATGACGTGCAAAACGGGATAACTCAGTAAACTTTGCTTCATATTGACTAACCGTCATATTCCCTTGCACCAGACTCAAGAAGTCATCTGCATTTCGTCTTTCACCATTTCCGAAAAATATTTCTCATAAAAGATTACTAAGAAATCATTCCAACCTATGTAAGTAGTCATTTCCCCGTGTATTCTCTTAGTCATTCTCCACCAATGTTCGGCCTCCCATTCTAACATAAATGTTGCAAATGACACCCTTTGTTCATCGGTACACTTAAGAACATCGAGTATCTTTTCCATCTGCATCACCCAGCTTTCTGCTTCGGTGGGGTTAGGAGTACCTTTAAAAGATGGAGGATTCAACTTCTTGAGCTGTTCAATTGTACATCTTCTTAGTTCAAGATTCTTTGGTACTCCATTGTTCACCTGCTGCTCCACAATCTTTGCCAGACTTTCAATTGCCTTGTATGCACCTTCCAGTCCTTCTATACTCGAATCACTAGTTCCCATTGATGATATTCTCTTGGTCATTTTCTACAGTCATGGCCAAACGTAAGATCTACTATACTATATCAATATTGAAAACTAAAAGACCAATTATAAATAATATAACACATAGGGAGGGTTATCACATAAATTAGATTTTTAATACTATCTCCTGAGGATGGAAACATAGAATCTATAACATTCGAAACCTATGCTCAGTAGTCTACGGGTTCATAACCTATGCTCTGATACCACCTCTATCACGACCCCGACCCAAAAATCATAGGGAACGGGTGTCTTGACATGCCACCAAGCCATACAATATTCTGGCGTCAACATTTTTCTTGTAAAATATATACATATAGCGGAAGTATAATCACATGGTTATGAATTGTAAAATACTGAAAGTGAAGGAATTACATCATCAGAGCTTTCTAAAGGAAACTTCATTTATAATAAAATATCCAAGAGTTACAACTTGACAGAAATTTTAAAGCCTTTTAATTAAAGAGCCAAACATCCTTTGTCTAATAAAACAAAATTCTACTTAATGTAATAAGAAGAGCTCTAAAATCTAAATCTTCAACATAGTCCCCTTATGTTCCATCCGCTTGCCTAATTATTTCCTGAAAAATGGTTAATTATAAAACATCAGCTAAAAGCCGAATGAGATTCAATCTCCAAATATTCCAAGGTTTTCAAAAAATAGATACCTATTCAATTTAGAACATAAGGTATATACATAGAGATAGGAATTTTAAGTAATATATATATATATATATATATATATATATATATATATATATATAAAGTAAAAGACAATATATATATTCAGAATAAACAGTTCAGAACAGAGCAGATAAAACAATTGAGCATATGTCAATTATTCAGTTTTAGTGGCCATGTACGCTCTAATACCCAGATAAATAGTGTTACCAAATGTTTCCACCTAGTAACATCACAGATAGATAATCATGATTTCTAGAACAACGCCTTGTTTAGGACACACCAGCGATAAACCAGTTGGGAAGGTACCACCCACATATTTCCACCCGGTAGTCAAGGCCAACATAGTAAGAGAGTTTCCATAGGCCGAATCAATAATTTCAGAATTCAAATCAGATGTATATATCAAGAGACATACACATATAACAAATGACAAAATCATCGGTATTAGATGCATTTTGAGAATAAAAGCATTTCACAAAATATACATAGTGTGCATAATATAATATAATCAAAATGCTCAAGAAATTGCGTAGAGTACTCACCTAAAATAGAGGTCGAAATTATAGATAATGAGTCTTAGATCGCACGTTAATCTAAAAAATACGATAAAGGTTTAAGTATACATTCTAAACAAGATCCAGTCTACATATTATATTTTAATAATAACTTGTTTCAAAGGATTTCTAATACCCAGTTTCTTAACTTTTAAAACTCATTGATCCTAATTAAAGGATTCAATTCATAGTTCTTCCTAATCAGTCGGTTCCCAGTAGAGATGGAGGGTCACAGGGGCACCACTTAAATACCATCTCGTCTAGACAAAATTTCACCGGGCCTGACTTTGGAATTACTTAAATGGGATTCCATAATAACGAGCAATTACTTTTATAAAAATCATTTTTAAAAGCGTATATACAATTTCAAACAAGTTTAGATGAAAATAAAATCAACTTGAATTTCTTCTAAACTTTAAGTTTTGATTAGTGAAGTCCTTAGTGTATTTTACCAGCATAACTACTAAGTAAAGATATAAAACACAAAATTAAAACTATAAAAATACATTATAACATTAAGATTACCTTAAGATGAATATCCCTAAGAACTTCTTCTTAAACTTTCTCACACTTTCTCTCACTATTTCTTTCTATAATTATCAAGGAATTGGTGTGAGTTTCAAATGATCCCCAAAGGCCCTATTTATAGTTTTCCAAAGATATCACGGCATTGACACGTGTCCATGATGACCAAGCTTTTACAATGGGAGTCAGCGTTGACGTGTCGCGTAACGGAGGCATCTTGCAGTCTTATTTCACTAGACTGCGACATGTGTTTTAGCTTATCCTCTAACGACGACACGTGTTTTGGTTTCTCCTCTAATGACGACACGTGTATGGTGGAGGTGACCAGCACGGGGTGGAAAGCTGATAGGGGTATAAGGGTTATTTCACGCATGAAGGGTATTTTGGTAATTTCACACTATATATTTTGAATATTTCTTAGAGGTCCTTGAAAATATTTTATTTACAAAATGGCCCATTTTATATTTTTATTTTAGTCCTTAAATTTTCATAAAATTATATTTTCTACCCCAAAACTTTTTATTTACCTTAAGATATGTGATAAGACTTCGATTTGATCCAATTTACAGTTGATTCTTCGTAATTAAAAATGGGGTTGGTTATATTGATAGCCAATAATACCACATATCTAATAATACAACATCTATAAGATAATAAGTAACACATGAGTGTAAAAACAAACTATATACATATGAGCATATAAAAGTGGGGTCATTTCATGGGGTCATGTAATACCCCATAATTTTATGACTTTTAAATTGAGAATAATTAAGAGTTAATGGGTCAAATTATTGTGGGTTAATTGGATTTAATTAAAAAAATAAATTAATTGGGACTAATCTCGATTGAATATTACTGCTGATAAGCGTAATATATTATTAAATATTACTTAGTGATATATAAGCAATATGTGGATATGATAATTATGAATATTATCGTGAGATACAAGTACGACAATTATAGAACTTAAGTCGGGATGCACTTATGAGTCGTGTCGGGACGAAAGTTGGGTAATAAAATATAAATTAATTAAATATCAGTCAAATGATCATTTTGAGTGCGTCGTTGAGTTCGAAAGGGTCGAAATAGGCAAAAAAGTATACCCGGGTGTTTAATTTGGGTCTCGGGTCAATTAAAAAATGAAAGGACACCCCGAAGGAGCATTTTAGTCATTTGGATTGGGAGATGAATAGTATCCATATTTTTTTTGTCTTTTATCTACCCTTGGAGACTTGTCGTATAAGTGGGTTTACACTCTATGTAAGGTTCATTTCATCTATTTTCATTTGTGAGTTCTTTGAGAGAAAGTGAAGAGACTTTGAGAGAAAAGAAAAGTCACCTTGTGGAGAGGAAGAGTTGCCTTGAAGAAGAAGAAGAAGAAGAAGAAGAAGAAGAAGAAGAGTTATATTGGGCAATCAAAGGGGATAGCCACCACAAACCACCATCTCTACACCTTGCACCATCGCCAAAAAGTCACTGGAAAGTCATCGAAAAGTCGTTGAAAAAAAGGAAAGAAGAGGTTCTAACATTATCTTCTCCAAGGGTTCAGACCTACACTAAGAGGCAAGTGATTCTTACTCTATTTCAGTGTTTATAATATCTATGTTAGAATATGATTTTCTTTGGGATTATGAACTTATAAATTTGGGATTAAAATGATTGATAAATCTTGTTTAATGGATATGCAAATTCATGGAGTTGATTTTTCACATGTAAAGGTTATGAACATGATGAACTTGTTAGGATGAAAAGGTAGAAAAAAATATATATTTGTGGAGAAAATGGAAAATGATGATAGGTATTGCATGTAGATGAATCCTACTCATGATTGAATATGAAATTTGATGATTTAGAGAAGGAATCATAATTCTAAATTCTGGGTTTCTAAGGTGTATAAAAATGGAGAATTTAGATAAATAAAATTTTGAGGGTTAATTGGGTCTGATCTTAACTCTCATATAAACTTGCTGATTTAGATGTTTTTCCTTATATTATAGTTACCCATAATCATGTAGAAATGATGTTGAGATATTTGGGATCCATTAGGATATATTTCGTGTGAGTTTGGGTGAAAGAAAATGGATAAAACGCATGAAAAATTATTGAAAAAGGACAAACATTGTATGATAATTTTAGGATTGTTTTAAGAGGAAATTGGCAATGTGCGCGCGATTTTTTGTATAAAATCACGTTCTGCACAACTTTGCAGTTTTATGTTTTTTCAAGCCTCAAATTGTAATTTTATATTTCTGGGCACAATGTACCTTTATAAAAAAAAAGTTTGGAAAATGGTAATTTGGCCCAGGGTGCGATTTTATTAATTTTGGTACATTAACAAGGAGTGAGGGACTTGGGTTAATATTGGAAAATTATTTGGATTTGAGGATTAAATTTTGTGAGAGATATCTACATAATTATATTATGATTTAGAGGAGAATAATCGTTATATCAAGTACGGGTAATATTTATGATATGTTTAAGGATACTTCGGTGGGATAAAATATTATGTGAGTGATAACTACATAATAAAATATACAATGATAATCGTGATTAACATGTACGGGTGGTATTCGAGAAATATGATGGGTACTTGGGATATGATGAATTCCTAATATGATATAGGTCGTGTGAGTACCTAACACTAAATAGGTAGATGATAATGCCTATTTGATTGATTGATGATTATGTGTATGAAATACCTAGCTTACTTGCTATCGGGGGAGGTCCGCGCGTGAGGGCAGTCACTTCCTGATGAGCCTATTTGGGGGGATCTTTGACTAATCGCTCGAGAACATAGGACTGGGTCGATTACCATTAGTGAGAACAATGGTATATAACGGTCATTTGGGTGCGTAGGTCTGTGTGAGCCCAAAGTCTTAGGACTATTAATTAAGAGTGAAATGTAGTGTTGCGTCAAAATGATAATCATTGAATTCGTTTGACCGCGTTAATATAAAAACCTAAATTATGACTGCACTTGGGATACAAGTATAGCGGTAAGTCGGGTATCGAGAATCCACAGGGAATGTTAGTATAGCTCGTAATCGATTTATTATTTCAAGAATAAAAATGTAAAAGATGATGGGTGATTTTAAATAAAAGGGAAAAATAAGAAGTTAAGTCTAATCAAGAATTAAGAAAACGAAAGTTGGAATCACGTCCCCGCCGAGGGCTAAACACGCGGAATTAGAATTTCGGTTCGAAAACATTTCACCGAGCATTTTTTAGTTAAACATAAACATCACACATGAAGGAATTTAAGCCAACGATGCGAGATTAAACATTTAATCAAAAATGGATACACGCGACTTAAAATCGGATTATCGCTTTAAACACTAACATTGCGTGACAAGGAAAGTTAAACGCATAATAATCCCATTTTAATTCGCGAGGTTTCGATTAAATATAATTTTATGCGAAAACTAATTTTCGGAGCTCGATGCCCATTAATGGTAGATACGCAATCCCAACCCGATAAACTACTCACTAGACATGGATAAATAAATAGAACAACTAATTAATAAATAAAACAAAAAATAAACAACTACAACTATTTTATCTAGGGAAGGAAATTAAATACAAAGCAAGAAATAAATGAACAAGTTAATAGACAAGGAAGAAGAAGAAGAAGAAGAAGAAGAAGAAGAAGAAGAAAATAAACTTACATT
Source organism: Sambucus nigra (assembly GCA_949130495.1). NCBI lineage: Eukaryota > Viridiplantae > Streptophyta > Magnoliopsida > Dipsacales > Adoxaceae > Sambucus > Sambucus nigra. The sequence goes on from OX422220.1 coordinate 406,304,525, forward strand.
AATAGTGGAAATACCCAAAGTGGTAGAGAGGGGAGGTCTCCAACAAATAATCCACAATGTTTACAAACCCTAAAACAAAACTATTAAGAGAGAAGAAATGAGAGATAAAACTAATTGTAAATTCGTCCTTTCAAAAATAAACCAAGGCTCCTTTTTATAGTAAGTGGGAATAAACAAGAAAAGCATAAGGAAAAAAGAAATAAAAATGGGATAAGTCTCTTTTTACAACCAAAAAGAAAAAGGGAAAATAAAATAAAAAGGGAAAGGGGGTTAAACAGCAAAAACAGAGTACCGGTCGACCGGGGCCTCAGGTCGGTCGACCCCGACAAAGAGGGGAGGCCACTAGAATGCTCGTAGGCCGAAAATGGGAAAACCGATCGACCGAAGGGGATGGGCACGGTCGATCGAGGCAACTGGGACAACCCGCCAAAAAATGCAGCCATCTGCCATGGCTTTTTCCCCAAGCCGAGACCATCCACGAATTGGATCAGACCCGCTGCGATCTTCTGGCACAACTTGAGACTATACTCCATAACCACGAGACCCATATAAGGTCCACCATATTAAGCCGAGAACACCCATTTCCAACAACCACCATAGCCAAAGCTCCAAAACCCATAAATGGTCAAAACCATGAAAATGTAAAAATGGGTACTCCGAAAACCCGAGCCAAACGACCCACAACTATATCCACACGCGTCCCAAGCTCCAATTTCTGACGAAAGGCTTCAATTTCAAACAAATGCAAAACCCGAGCCAAACCCGGTCAAGGCACAAAAATCGCCCATGGAAGCTTGCTGCAATTTTGGGTAGAAGGACATAGATGGAATTATTAGAATTATTAGTTAAATAAATAAAATAATAAACAAAAAGTATTCTTATATTTTATCTCCGATTAAAGGTCCGTGTTTCCTTCGTTCGGACTCTGATTCCAGCACCATTTGCGGCCACGCGAAGCTTGGCCCGAGGGATACAACTTCCGTGAAATCCTCGGTAAAAAATACCAAAGTGTGAAATTACAAAAATTCCCGTGAACGTGCAAATCGCGACAGAACTTTATCGAAACACAACAAAAATTCACACTAAGCACCGTAACACCTATAAATGCTCAATAATATCTCAAATAAAGTATTAGCGTATAAAACGGAGGTTGTCTGATTAACGAGCATAAATATAGCAATTACGGTACCTGAGGAGGCTAAAATGCCTAAGTTCGAGGGTAATTAAATGCATAATCCGATACGAATCACACCCCCTAACTTACACATTGCTAGTCCCTAGTAATGAAATTCAAAGCAAGTAGAACTATATGAAAACTACAACATGTATATATGCATCAAAATATATATGCTACTTTTGTAGGGAACATGATTGCATTTAGTGTATGCAATAAGCCGTTAAACCCCTAGGTTACCCTAGTGGACGAGTGTTGTCTCGTGAGGGTTTTCAGGGATGAAACCCACAAACCTCAAATTTCCTCAAAATGTATGGCCAAATAACCAATATGCCAAACTAAAAAATAATTACATATTATTAACAAAGAAAAAGAGAAGTTTCCCCAATAATCCGCAACTATCAGTATTAAAAGAATAACTACATGGAATTGAAACCTCATATGTGAGTGGGGTGTATGCACATTCGAAAAGATTTGATTCCGTAAAAATGCCTATAGCCCGAATAACAATTAAAGCATGCTTCCACTCAATCCTCTCCGGATATTACACTAAACAAATATAAGCACTCGGAGTAGGGCGTAACACACATGACATGCATGCATAATGAGTAAATGTAAATGGAAACAAAGCCGCACACATGTCATCAATGAAGAACGATATAAATAAAATGAAAAAATTGTAATCTTAATGAAAGATACCACTAATTAAAGGAGGCAAAATGCATTTTCACAGATTATCAAAACTATTTAAACTTTTGAATTGAATGCGCCCTAAGATCACATAGGACTTTATAAGTTTATAATATAGGCTTGGCTAGGGTACGAAGCGAAGGATATCTATGTACGGATTCAAAGTGTTTGGAGATGAAAACTTGAGATAATGGGAAAAATGCGGGCAATAACGAAAATGGAAAATAAGTTCCATAAAAGGCATTAGATATAACAACGGAGAGAGTAGTCAAAGCTTATTGAACAGTACAAACAACATATACATATTTCTCTTTCTTTTCTTTTCTTCTTTTTCTCCTTTTTTTCTTTTGTTTTGTTTTCTTTTGCTTTCTCTTTTTCTCTTTTTTTCACATCTCTCTTTTCTTTACTTTTCTCACTCTCACATGGCTAAATTGCAACCACAAGACAAGAACATCATTCAATCCCATGTAACATTCCAAACAAAGGTATGTAAGGTATATATATGACTTAAAACACCAATATGGAGTTGGTTATGGGATTTTTGGGTTATGAAAGGAAAGGCTACATTAAGGGTCAAAGGGGTTGACTAGGGAAAAAATATAAGGTGAGGTTAAGGCTAATATGGGTGATATAACAAGGATGGCCTATGATCATTTCATAAAGTTTAAGAAATTCTCGAGTTAAAACAAACTTTGAAAATCATGCTTAAGTAATACATTTCAAGATATAAACTCAATTAATGAACAATCAATGAAAGAATAGAGAGATTACTGACGAATTCAACGTTTTCAAAGAGGAAAGAATAGTGTATAACACTCACAAACGATGAAAGGTACAAAGATTACTCGGTGTAAGTATATACAACACAACAAAAGATTATCGAGTTATAAAAATCTTAAACCAAATCAATAAAGAAAGAAAAGCGCATGTGCTCATGGGATTAAAGTTTAATTCATGAAGTTATTCACAATATCAATAATTGAGGACTAATGTCTAATAACTTCTAAAATCGAGAACATGCTGTGACACCCCGCCTAATTAAATACCGGGCGATCACTCCTTTATTAAATTAAATCAAGGTGAACAGTTTGGTTCATTCTTAGCATCACTGTCGTAAAATAACTTTCCAATTTAACACCCTAAATAATTTAGCTAAGTGTCAAAACCATAATTAAACATTACTTTCCAAATTTCATTTAAAGAAAAAGATTTATTTATTTTATTAACAAAGTTTCAATAAATAAGATTCACACCACAATAAACCTGGAACATAATCCAATTAATTTAAAACATTCATCAACGGATGTCAACATGCGAGAAAAAACGTAATACATCCATCCTGAACAAAATCCCAAAATGACAGTACTAAAAATAACTGAAATACAAATGTCCCCATAACAATGAAATAAGGGAAAGGGCTACACATGACCATCTGAATGAAAATACTAAGAGTGGATCTGAATGAACGAAGTCGTCTAATCAATAGACCTGCAACTCCCACCTAAGCTGCAGCGCGTTCCTTCCAAGAGATCCTAAGCAAGACGCCCCTGTGGCTGGGCACCTGTAATACATACATATATATATACAAGAGAGAGAGAGAGAAGAAACGGGTCAGATCCCGATAGTGTGTATGATTTAAAATTCGTTTAGCAAGTATTTAAATTGATACAGGCCAATGCAACAACATATTAGTGCGACACTCTCTTGATAAATTCTCACCTCTCTTCTAATGTGCACGCCTATCGTAGTAACCTTCCCAACGGTTTACCTTAACATTTTATCACACTAACCTTCCCAATAATTTACTTATCTTAAATAACTCGTGAAATTTCAAAGCCGAACCATATCGTTGTTTAAAAAGGATACTCCCAATTAGTAGCACAATTCTCATTTTAGCTTCATTAATTTATAAAGTTTCCCAGTGTCATATTATACTTTCACAAAACAAGTATTTACTATTTGAATCATCAACCATGTCCTACTTATCAAATCACAGTAGGAAGTTTCAAATTTCATAATTTCATATATATATTAACTACTCGCATAATATATATATTATAACAGCACCCCACATAAAACTATGGTGCATGCATACTTCCACTATCCAAACCCCATACCACTCATATCAAGGGGAATACAAATTCGGAATCACTCTCGAATTGTATTAACACATACACAAACAATATTGAGGCGAAGCATAGATTCCAAGTCTCTAAGAGGATGGCACATACTCGCGTCTCTTAGAACCATCCGAACTATCAATTCGATAGCCTGTACCAAGGATATATATCTTCTAGGGTACAAGTCAATATCCCCCATAAAGGTCCCATCGAGATAAGACTGTCCCAGCGCGGTAACCTCAAGGATAGCAAGTAGCGCGGTATGTTTTTCACATGTATATAATATATGTACACACAATCATATAAATATACCACTTTTATCATATTAATATAGGTTCCTCTCGTCACCCATAATTACAACCTTTATCCTTAATTTCACAGTATAAGGTTTCGTCTCTAACCATAACTCGAAGGGTTTTCTCGCTTATTACGTGACACTTGTGGACTCTATCCTTCCAAGTAGAAAATTCAGTAGGTAGACGTCTATTCACTATCGTAAGTATTTGACGTAATCTCTCATGTGAAATACGTAGTTTCATCGTTCCTTATATAATTGTCCCAAAAGCACAATTCTCGTTTTATAATCAAGTTCCCAACACTTAATCATATGTCCTAGTGGTCTCTCCTATCTCCCAAAACCTTTTATTAAGAATGCCCAAGAATTATTTCACGATAAATTTAATTCAACTAATTAAATAAGGGAAATAAGAGTCTGCCAGGAGGGGTCGATCGATCGAAGTCTGGGGCTCGATCGATCGAAGCTCTAGGCTCGATCGATCGATCAAGCAGGTATTTTGATTTCTGCAGAATTGGAGTTACGGGTTCTACCATCTTTTTTCATCCAAATCCATATTTTCCAACTCTAATCGTCCCAAAAATTCTACTACTAACATTATAACATTATACCAGATGTTTTCAACGTAAAGCATGTGTATATCTAACATTAAACATGGATAATTAACCCAAAATCCCATCTAATCATCAAGAACCCTAGAGTTTTCTTAATCATGGTTCTAATATGTTTTTACCAGAATTTCCTTCTAATACATCATCAAAATTTCATGGGTTATTCATCTATATCACAAGAGATTTCCAGAATAAGGTTTTTGTCTTTACTACATGCAAATTCCTATCAAAATTTGGGGTTTTCTTCCATATATTTCATCCCTAATCATTTCTAAACTAATATGAAAATTGCACCAACGAAATAATCAAGATAAACACTTGCCTGGGATTTTCAAAAGTCTGGTTTTCGACTGATTTTGGTGTGGTTGCGTTCTCCTCCTCGCGATCTACGCGTTGGTGGTGACAGCGGTGCACACGGGTAGCTTTTTGGCCTTGAATTGCCTTGAGGGCTCTCTCCTCTCTTCTCCAATGGCCGTTCTAGGGTTCTGAATATTATAACCATAAATGGCTAACCTAAATAGCTGATAAAGGTTGCTGAATTTCGTGGGTTTAATTACCCAAATATGTAAAATGACCAAAATACCCTCCCGGGTTACTAATTAGGCCTAAAAACGCCCCGAGACCCAAACTAAACCCCCGGGTACACTTTTCTGACTATCTCGACCCTTACGAACGCGTTGGCGCACTCAAAACGACCATACAAACAACTTATAAAATATTCACTTTTATTTATCAATAATTAGTCCCGATTCGAGACGGGCGCGTCCCGACTAAATTTTCCAAAATTGTCATTTCATTCACTCGTGACATTTAATATAACCAATATCATATATTACTTTGCTCATTAGTAATATTCGACAATTTCATATAATTACTAACTCTCGTCGCGTTAATAATTATAACATAATTAATTTTCGGATTTTTATTAAATAATTCACTCTCATTAAATTTAATAGATCCCCAAATTAATATAGCAATATAGCATAAAAATACTGGGTATTACATACTTCCCCCATAATAATGGAATTTCGTCCCGAAATTCGGAAAATAAGGCATACCTGGTAAGAACAACTCTAGATATCTCTCGCGCATATCTGCCTCGCGCTCCCAAGTGGATTCCTCCATATTATGATGCTCCCACTGGACCCGCACAAGTGGAACTATCTTCGACCTCAATCTCCTCTCACTATAGTCTAGGATAGCCACCGGTCTCTCCTCGTAAGAGCTATCAGGCTATAAGTCAATCTCATCTTTCGCGATGTGAGTATGGGCCATATCATCTCGAAGGTATCGTCTCAACGATGAGATGTGAAATACATCGTGGATGCGATGTAAATGCTCTGGAAGTCCCAATCTGTATGCGACTGGCCCAATCCTCTCAATGATGGGAAATGGTCCCACGTACCTCGGAGCCAACTTTCCTTTCTTCCCGAACCTCATCACTCCTTTCATAGGAGACACACACAGTAAACTTGGTCCCCCACGTTAAATTCCCTGAAGAACCGTTTCGCATCGGCGTAGCTCTTCTGCCTGTCCTGGGTTACTCGAATGCAACTCCTGATCATCTCAATCCTCGCAGAGGTCTCCTGAATCACTTCTGGTCCTAGCAACTTGTTATCCCCCACCTCAAGCCAGCCAGTTGGGGAACGACAAGGACTGCCATACAAAGCCTCAAATGGAACCATGCCAATCGTGAACTGATAAGAGTTATTATAAGCAAACTCTACCAGTGGAAGATGAGGCTCCCAACCTCCTCCAAAATCAAGAACACACATGCGTAGCATGTCCTCTAACATCTGATTAGTACGCTCTGTCTATCCATCTGTCTGTGGGTGATAAGCTGAACTCAACCTCAACTCAGTACCCATAGCCTCCTGAAAGCTTTCCCAAAAATGCGACACAAAAATCTTGTCTCTATCTGACACAATATTCAGGGGCACCCCGTGTAATCTGACAATCTCAGCGATGAACAACTGAGCATACTGACCCGTGGTATAATCTGTCCGCACCGGTAGAAAATGAGCTACCTTGGTCAAACGGTCTACAATCACCCAGATAGAATCGTGGCCCCTCTGTGATGTAGGCAACCCTGTAATAAAATCCATGGAAATACTCTCCCACTTCCACACGGGTACTTTCAATGGCTGAAGCAATCCTAACGGTTTCTGGTGGTCCACCTTTACCAGCTGGCAGGTAGAATACTTGGACAAACTCAGCAATGTCCTTCTTCATCCCACTCCACCAGTATTGTCGCCTCATGTCCTGGTACATCTTATCGCCTTCCGGATGTACTGTAAATTGGGACCCATGAGAATGAGTCATCACTTCATGACGTAACTCTACTCCTTCTGGAACCACCAATCTCCCATTAAACTGCAAACCTCCATCAGAACTAACAGAATAGGACTCAGCACCCTCGGCTAGAAGTTGCACAATCTGCTCCTAGAAAAACGGGTATGTGGTCTGTGCATGTATCACCCTCGTAACAATCTCGGGTGTGACTGACATAACTGATATGAAAGAACGGGCTACTGCGTCCTGGTGACCCAACTCCTTCCACTTTGCTTTCCAGACGTCCGCTATATCGTCTACCGATCTACGACTCAACGCATCAGCAACTACGTTGGCCTTCCCCGGATGATACTGTATATCGAACTGATAGTCTTTCACAAACTCTAACCACCTGCGCTGATGCATATTCAGCTCTCACTGAGTGAATAGGTACTGCAGTGACTTGTGGTCTGTTAACAAACGGAATTTCTCCCCCAATAAATAGTGTCTCCATATCCTCAATGCAAATACGACCGCTGCTAACTCCAGGTCGTGGGTGGGGTAATTCTTCTCATGCGGCTTAAGCTTGCAGGAAGAAAAAGCTATAGCCTTCTCCTCCTGCTGGAGTACTCCTCCAAGTCCTCGTAAAGACGCATTGGTGTAAACCAGGTACTCCACACCCGGTTTCGGTAAAGCAAGGACTGGTGCTGAAGTAAGCTTGTCTTTAAGCTCATCGAAAGCTAATTGACAAGCATCATCCAAAACATACGGTACCCCTTTACGAGTCAGATTCGTCAATGGACCCGCTATTTTGGAGAATCCCCGAATGAATCTCCTGTAGTATCCGGCTAACCCCAAGAAACTACGCACTTATGTCGGTGTCGTGGGCTATCCCCACTCCCTCACCGCTGACACTTTACTCGGGTCAACTGCTATCCCCTGCTCAGAAACAACATGCCCCAAGAATTGTACCTCTCGCAACCAGAATCCGCACTTCTCGTACTTAGCATACAACTGATTCTCTCGTAGAGTCTGAAGAACCTGCCTCAAGTGCTCGGCATGATCCTCCTCGGAGTGTGAATATATCAGGATGTCATCTATGAAGACGATGACAAACTGATCCAAGAACTCTCTGAATACTCGGTTCATCAAGTCCATGAACACGGATGGAGCATTTGTGAGTCTGAAAGGCATCACCCTAAACTCATAGGACCCATATCTCGTCAAGAAGGCAGTCTTTGAAACATCCTGCTCTCTAATACGCAACTGATGGTACCCCGACCTCAGATCTATCTTCGAAAAGAAAGTTGCTCCCCTCAACTGGTCGAACAGATCATCGATTCGAGCCAACGGATACTTATTCCGTATCGTGACCTTGTTCAGCTCCCGGTAGTCCACACACAATCTCAGTGAACCATCTCTCTTCTTCATAAACAAGACTGGAGCGCCCCAAGGTGAGGTACTCCTACGAATGAAGCCCTGACCTAACAGCTGCTCTATCTGATCTCGTAGCTCTCGCATCTCTGCCGGAGCCATACGGTACGCTGCGCGTGCTATAGGTCTCGTATCTGGCAATAAATCTATAACAAAATCTATCTCTCGACTGGGGGGTAGGCCTGGTATCTCCTAAAACACATCGGAATACTCCCTGACAACTGGGATCAAATCCAAAGGAATCACAACCTCCTTAGAGGTATCCTCCTCTATGTAATACAAATGAGCGATCGAGCCTCCCTCTGGGCGAGGCATAGCCACAACAAACATCTCTTGCCCCGAAATGGAAAAAACAATGCTCCCACCGAAGCAATCAATCATGGCTCTATAAGTTGCGAGCCAATCCATACCGATAATCACATCGTGCTCATGCATGTCTAAAACTAACATGTCTACAGGTAATACCAGACTACCAATCTCTACCCCCACTCCCCGGCATATAAAGAAAATACGTGACCCACTCCCCAGTGGTGAGTCTACACACGTCACTGTGCTCTCTGCTGTGTCTAACAACCCTAAGGCCTTCACAAAATGCATAGCTATAAAACAATGTGTTGCCCCCGTATCAAACAAAACCTGACCCATAGTACCATGGATAGGAAACATACCTTCAATCGCGGGTGGTGCCTGTGGAGCTGCTGCCTGGTGGACGTTATAGACATATCCATACTGTAACTGCCCCTGCTGCACTGGAGCTGCTGGAATGGCTGGTAGAGCTGGCACTTGGGCTGGAGCTGGGAGGGCAGGTGGAAAAAGTGGCCTCTGTGGCTCATTACGGGCTCCCTGCTGCTGTGGGGCCCTATCGCCCTCTGGGCAATCCTGACGCCTATGGCCATGTTTACCGCACCCAAAACATCGGCCCTTGAAGTTACCTCCCCTCTGTCCCTACTGACCACGACCCTGCTGGCCGTTACCTCCACGCCATTGGCCCTGTTGGCCCTGATGAGTACGCTGTTGGCCCTGCTGGCCTTGTTGTTGACCCTTCTGTCGGTGTTGGCCTTGCTGGCCCTGCTGGCCCTGCCTATAACCCCCATATCCCTGCCTGGAATCACCTGAACGGAATCGCTTAGCAGGGTCCCCCTGATGGGAACTCTGCTCGTGCTGACGAGTCTGTCCATGAGATGGCGCCCCACTGGCACCGTTACCCCCGGTCCTGCCCTGCTGGCTGGACTCTCCGGCTCTCTTGTTTCCCTGAAGATGGAAGCGGTGATCCTGGCAATGTAGTAACGCTGCATTGAGTACATCAGTGAAAGTACTCAGGGATAAATTCCCAATAAGGTGCTGACGGATCCTCCAAGCTAACCCGTCGACAAACAACATAATCCTCTTGCTCTCAGTAGGTGCCTCATCGGGCACAATGGTGAGAAGTCTCGTAAACTCCTCCTCATACTCTGCTACAGTAATATTCTCCTGCTTCAGATTTAGTAATTTCTGCCTCATCTCAGTCTGTACTGCGGGTGGAAAATACTTGTGGTCAAACCGCTCCCAGAACAACTGAATAGGGATTGTGTCCCTCTCCTCCAAAGTGGTAGTGGACTCCCACCACTGCAACGCGGCTCCCACCAGCTTAAAGGAAGCCAATAACTGCTTTTGCACATCGGTGCACTCATACATACGGAGATGCCGTTCGATGTCTTTCTTCCACTGGCTAACTGTGACAATATCGGAGCTACCAGAGAACTCAGGGGGATGTGCTTTCTGAAAAGCATCCCGAACCCTCTCCCATGCAGATGGAAGCTGTGCTGGTACTGGCGCCACTGCCTGAACCTGGGGTAGAGCCTGCTGAATCATCGCTATCGCGGCATTCACCGCTTGAGCAACTATGGCGGCTACTTCATTTGCATTCATTGTGCTGGTGCCGGAGCTGCTGGCTGCTCGGCCTGGGCACGCCTGTCTTTCGGAGCACGTCTCGGAGGCATCTGAAATGTGAAAAAGTTTATTAGTCTACAGTTATCATCAAATCTCAAATAGCTGAAGACTTAAACGTAAAAGCAGGAATACAATAATCCTAAAAATAGGGCTCTATGGCAAAAACGTGAAGCTGAAAGCGAAATAAGCCGTACAGATCCTATGGACACTAGAACCTGATGCTCTGATACCACCTGTGACACCCCGCCTAATTAAATACCGGGCGATCACTCCTTTATTAAATTAAATCAAGGTGAACAATTTGGTTCATTCTTAGCATCATTGTCGTAAAATAACTTTCCAATTTAACACCCTAAATAATTAAGCTAAGTGTCAAAACCATAATTAAACATTACTTTCCAAATTTTATTTAAAGAAAAAGATTTATTTATTTTATTAACAAAGTTTCAATAAATAAGATTCACACCACAATAAACCTGGAACATAATCCAATTAATTTAAAACATTCATCAACGAATGTCAACATGCGAGAAATAAAGTAATACATCCATCCTGAACAAATTCCCAAAATGACAGTACTAAAAATAACTGAAATACAAATGTCCCCATAACAATGAAATAAGGGAAAGGGCTACACATGACCATCTGAATGAAAATACTAAGAGTGGATCTGAATGAACGAAGTTGTCTAATCAAGAGACCTGCAACTCCCACCTAAGCTGCAGCGCGTTCCTTCCAAGAGATCCTAAGCAAGACGCCCCTGTGGCTGGGCACCTGTAATACATTCATATATATAAGAGAGAGAGAGAGAAGAAACGGGTCAGAGCCCGATATTGTGTATGATTTAAAATTCGTTTAGCAAGTATTTAAATTGATACAGGCCAATGCAACAACATATTAGTGCGGCACTCTCTTGAGAAATTCTCACCTCTCTTCTAATGTGCACGCCTATCGTACTAACCTTCCCAACGGTTTACCTTAATATTTTATCACACTAACCTTCCCAATAATTTACTTATCTTAAATAACTCGTGAAATTTCAAAGCCGAACCATATCGTTGTTTAAAAAGGATACTCCCAATTAGTAGCACAATTCTCATTTTAGCTTCATTAATTTATAAAGTTTCCCAGTGTCATATTATACTTTCACAAAACAAGTATTTACTATTTGAATCATCAACCATGTTCTACTTATCAAATCACAGTAGGCAGTTTCAAATTTCATAATTTCATATATATATTAACTACTCGCATAATATATATATTATAACAGCACCCCATATAAAACTATGGTGCATGCATACTTCCACTATCCAAACCCCATACCACTCATATCAAGGGGAATACAAATTCAGAATCACTCTCGAATTGTATTAACACATACACAAACAATATTGAGGCGAAGCATAGATTCCAAGTCTCTAAGAGGGTGGTACATACTCGCATCTCTTAGAACCATCTGAACTATCAATTCGATAACCTGTACTAAGGATATATATCTTCTAGGGTACAAGTCAATATCCCCCATAAAGGTCCCATCGAGATAAGACTGTCCCAGCGCGGTAACCTCAAGGATAGCAAGTAGCGCGATATGTTTTTCACATGTATATAATATATGTACACACAATCATATAAATATACCTCTTTTATCATATTAATATAGGTTCCTCTCGTCACCCATAATTACAACCTTTATCCTTAATTTCACAGTATTAGTATTACGTATAAGTTTTCGTCTCTAACCATAACTCGAAGGGTTTTCTCTCTTATTACGTGACACTTGTGGACTCTATCCTTCCAAGTAGAAAATTCAGTAGGTAGACGTCTATTCACTATTGTAAGTATTTGACGTAATCTCTCATGTGAAATACGTAGTTTCATCGTTCCTTATATAATTGTCCCAAAAGCACAATTCTCGTTTTATAATCAAGTTCCCAACACTTAATCATATGTCCTAGTGGTCTCTCCTATCTCCCATAACCTTTTATTAAGAACGCCCAAGAATTATTTAACGATAAATTTAATTCAACTAATTAAATAAGGGAAATAAGAGTTTGCCAGGAGGGGTCGATCGATCGATCAAGCAGGTATTTTGATTTCTGCAGAATTGCAGTTATGGGTTCTACCATCTTTCTTCATCCAAATCCATATTTTCCAACTCTAATCGTCCCAAAAATTCTACTACTAACATTATAACATTATACCAGATGTTTTCAACGTAAAGCATGTGTATATCTAACATTAAACATGTATAATTAACCCAAAAACCCATCTAATCATCAAGAACCCTAGAGTTTTCTTAATCATGGTTATAATATGTTTTTACCAGAATTTCCTTCTAATACATCATCAAAATTTTGTGGGTTATTCATCTATATCACAAGAGATTTCCAGAATAAGGTTTATGTCTTTACTACATGCAAATTCCTATCAAAATTTGGGGTTTTCTTCCATATATTTCATCCTTAATCATTCCTAAACTAATATGAAAATTGCACCAACGAAATAATCAAGATAAACACTTGCCTGGGATTTTTAGAAGTCTGGTTTTCGGCTGATTTTGGTGTGGTTGCGTTCTCCTCCTCGCGATCTACGCGTTGGTGGTGACAGCGGTGCACACGGGTAGCTTTTTGGCCTTGAATTGCCTTGAGAGCTCTCTCCTCTCTTCTCCAATGTCCGTTCTAGGGTTCTGAATATTATAACCCTAAATGGCTAACCTAAATAGCTGATAAAGGTTGCTGAATTTCGTGGGTTTAATTACCCAAATATGTAAAATGACCAAAATACCCTCCCGGGTTACTAATTAGGCCTAAAAACGCCCCGAGACCCAAACTAAATCCCCGGGTACACTTTTCTGACTATCTCGACCCTTCTGGATGCGTTGGCGCACTCAAAACGACCATACGAATAACTTATAAAATATTCACTTTTATTTATCAATAATTAGTCCCGATGCGACACGGGCGCGTCCCGACTAAAATTCCCAAAATTGTCATTTCATTCACTCGTGACATTTAATATAACCAATATCATATATTACTTTGCTCATTAGTAATATTCAACAATTTCATATAATTACTTACTCTCGTCACGTTAATAATTATAACATAATTAATTTCTGGATTTTTATTAAATAATTCACTCTCATTAAATTTAATAGATCCCCAAATTAATATAGCAATATAGCATAAAAATACGGGGTATTACATACTTCCCCCCTAATAATGGAATTTCGTCCCGAAATTCGGAAAATAAGGCATACCTGGTAAGAACAACTCTGGATATCTCTCGCGCATATCTGCCTTGCGCTCCCAAGTGGATTCCTCCATATTATGATGCTCCCACTGGACCCGCACAAGTGGAACTATCTTCGACCTCAATCTCCTCTCACTATAGTCTAGGATAGCCACCGGTCTCTCCTCGTAAGAGCTATCAGGCTGTAAGTCGATCTCATCTATCGCGATTTGAGTATGGGCCATATCATCTCGAAGGTATCGTCTCAACGATGAGATGTGAAATACGTCGTGGATGCGATGTAAATGCTATGGCAGTCCCAATCTGTATGCGCAAGCCCTCGCCGAAAGTCATAGGGTGAGGAGCGGATTCTTGCAAATGAGAACTTTGAAAATTATCATCGGAACGACTATCAAAATCATTAACATAAGAATTTTGAAAGCTATTGAAATCCGTTTCAAAATTCTTATCATAAGGATCTTGCGACCCAAAATCAAAATGACCATTCCCAAAATTTATGTAATCCATACTTTAACTTTCGTTATACTCACCCAATGTCTTTTTAGATGTTACAATTTTTTGGGCTTGTAAGTATTGACCAAAAGTCATAGGTTTACGAGGATTTTAAGAATTATCATTAGGATTACCAGAAAAATTAGAATAAGACATGTTACCCCAACAAAGGCTCGAGATGGCTATTTCCACAAAGATGATGTGCGATCGAAAAAATTCACGCGTTTCTTAGCGCTCAATTGTGTAAATCCTGCAAAAAAGGTTAAAGAAAAAAAGTACAATTACAAAAGAATAATACTATGAAATAATAAGGCAACTACAATCTATAACCAAACATTCCCCGGCAACGGCGCCATTTTGATTAAGCGTGAAAAGTAGAATCGCATCAAAACGCTAATCGTTGAATCTGTTTCACCGCGTTAATACAAAATCCTAAATTATGACTGCACTTGCGATACAAGTATAGAGGTAAGTCGGGTATCAAGAATCCATAGGGAATGTAAATTTGATTGGGATTTAATTGATTGAGAATAATGCTAATTAATTTAAAGGAATTTCGGTTGCTAGATTAAATTGTTGGATTTTAATTGGAATGCATGAGGATTAAATATAGGACCAGTAGGGGTGATTGAATATAATACCTGGGTTTCCTTAAGTTTACAAGAGGGTTTAATCCTAAGTGAAAGAAGAGGAGTTTATAAGAGATTTGAAACTATCGGTTTTAACCCTAATGAAAGGGAGAGTTCAATTTGTAGTAATTCGGGAGTCATGACGATATGGACCAGTAGGATATTAGTGGCTTCTTACTGAATATATGATGAGGAAAAACCTATTTGAACCTTGAGTAATGAGTGAGGCTCGGGAATATTTAATTGAAGAAGTAAAGTTACAATATTGTAATACGTGAGATTTAAGGAAATATAATGCTACGTGTGGGAATAATTTAAGGGTAATATATGTACCTTGTTGATAGTATATTATAGGTATGATAATACCTATTTTATTGATTAATGATTATGTGTATGACATACCTAGCTTACTTGCTATCGACGAGAGGTTTGCGCGTGAGGGCAGTCATATCCTGATGAATCCATGGGATCTTTGATCTGTCGCTCGAGAACATAGGTCTATGAAAGACTTATCGGGGAGTTGATAAGTCCGCTGACTATGGGTACGTAGGTATGTGCGTGACCCATGGATACGAGAACTATGTTCGCCTCCAATTTATTTGTTGATGTTTGTGGTTCGAGGTATCCTTACCGAACCTTTTGTCCCGTATTCGGTGACCAGCGATATTGGGACATGATAGCAGAGTAATGCATTGCACTGCAGCTGTGACTCGGGGTGCCGTATTATATATGAATATATATATAATGGATTAAATGAATGAATGGATATATTGTGGTTAACTCATCTACTGTGTGATAATTGTACATAGTGGCAAATTGAGAACAAGAATTAAAGTAAGTTAATAAATGTTTGTTCTTAAAGAATTGAAAAGCTTAATTCATATTAATGAGAAATGATTCATGTTAATGAGATACGATTCATATAAATGAGAAATGTAAATGAATAATAATGTGACGTATGGTATGGGACATACAGGGTTATGATATGGGAATGGAAATCAAATGATGGGAATTAGTATAGAGAAACCATTAACTAGGAGGTTAATAGGAAACGTTAAGTGTGCACTCTAGTTGAGAGGTGAGAATAGCAAGTGAGAGTTGGATCTAATATGTACATAATAAAATATTTATTGCACTTGTTAAATACTTGCTGTTTTAAAAATCATTTACACAATCGGGCTCTGACCCGTTTCCTTGCATATTTTCTTTTCTATTGTATCTCTTATATCAGGTGTCCAGCAACAGGGACGCCAACCTTAGCGGATTATGCTGAACTATGGAGCTATGGAGTTTTTCTTAGACGCCTACCATCTTTTGATTAACAGTATTCTTAGTTAGGGCATGTCGCCCAAAGGATTTCAGTTATCATTTTCTATGGGAGTCAAATACTATTGTATTCGTGTCTTTTAATACAGTTGTTATTGATGGGATTACTGTAATGGATTAATATTATTTGAGAATATTTTTTCCAATTGCATTTACATTCTTTTGTGTTTTCTGTTCAGTTAAGTGTTGTAGAATAAAATGTGTTGTGTTATTCTTAAAATAAAAATGGTTTTTGTTGAAATTAAAATTTAGAAAGTTTTTAACACCAGCTTAATTGGGTATTGGGTGAGTTGTAAATGTTTTCGACAGTGATGCTAAGAATGAGCCAACTGTATATTCAATTTTAATTTGGTATGGGGCTGGCCACCCGGTATTTAATTAGGCGGGTTGTTACAGGTGGTATCAGAGCATCAGGTTCTAGTGTCCTTTAGGATCTGTACGGCTTACTGTGTTTTCAGCTTAGCGTTCTTTGATGTAGAGCCCTATGTTTAGGATTATTGATTTCTTTGGTAAGATTCCGTATATATTAGTGAATCTTATTTGCATTCGGACGGGTTCGTACAAGAAGTATGGCAGACGAGGGCCATTGGACGGATAGAGGAGATCGTACTTATGAGGCTATGAAGTATGTTCGAGTATGATGACCGCAGTCGAGGTCACCCCTATTATGGAAAATTGATGAGAGTCATCAGTAAAAGTTCTTGAAATGCGTGAATTGTGTATGTTACATAACGAAGGCAATATATTCAAAGGCTTGGGCATATAGTGGAGTGTGGTTAACTAGAACTGAAAATTTGGTGTAAAATTTTTCTTGACTCATCAGAGCAAAGTTATAATAGTGGGATTCAACAACCACCACCCGCGAATGAGGGTATGTTTTCTATCTAAGGAATTATGAGGCGTACATTGATGTTTGTAGCGATTAATATTGTGTGGGCAAAAAGGGTTATTAAACTTAGCCTATAGCATTATTATTTATGTAGACTCACCGAGGGGTGTGGGGACACCTATATTTTACATGTTATCACGTGGGTTTGATTTTTATCATGGGATTACTTCCCTTGGGCATGTTCGAGCATGATGCGACTATCGGCGTGCATTGACTTGTCGTATATGAGAGTGTATGTACTACTACTATCCTGCATCTTGTCTTCTATAAGAGAGTAGATGCGTAGACTCTATTTGAAATCAGTAAAACAATTTTTTTTTAAATCGATAAACCTACTTTTTATATACTATTGACTAAGGACCTGAGGAGTTTCGATGACTGACTACTTTAGGTAGTAGTGTATCGGGGGGGTTCCTTGTTTGGATTTCGCTTGCGAGACACCCCACGCATGAAACTAATAACCGTTGGGAGTCGAAATAAGTTAGGTCTTTGGGATATGAGTTTATAACCTTTGCGAAAATTTTATAATGAAAATGGTACGATAGGGTGTATGGGCGCCCGGATGATTAGATTATATTTGTTTTCATAATTGTGAAAAGGTGAGTAGTTGGGACTTCAGGATTTATTTATTCAATATGTGAGGATCATCTTTCCCAAAGTTTATCACGAGGACGGTATAGGGAAGATTGGGTAAAGTTTAAATTCGATTCAGTTGTAACCTTAGGGTGAGGCTTGGCGTATAACATCGATAGGGATTTTCGTTAATGTACTGAATGGGCGGTACGTCTTATACTTCTTGCGATGTGAGATTTATACTCGGAGTTGACCTTACCGGTATGATTTATATTCCTGAATTTCGGGACAAAATTCTGTTATAAGGGGGGGAAGTATGTAATACCCCGTAATTTTTAATGACTTTTAAAATGGGTTATATTTTAAATTAATGGATTAATTGGATTTTATTATAAATTAATTCATTTGGATTTTATCCGAATTGGGGATATTAAAATGTATGATTCTGAATATTACTTAAAGATATTTAGGTAATATATGAATATGATGTCATTTATATGACGGTGTGATATAAATTCGGTAATTTGAATTTTTAGTCAGACGCGGTATGGGACGTGTCGGGACTAATTTATTAAGAAAAAAGGAATTTTATTTTCTATCGACCTTATAGTCATTTCGACTACGTCGTTGCGTTCGGAAGGTTCAAAATAGCCAGAAACGTCTATTTGGATGTTAATTTTGAGTCTCAGATCATTTGGAAATGAATAGACAACCTAAAAGGGCATTTTGGTCATTTTTGCAAGGGAGATGAATAGTGATTTCGGGTTTTGTCCTATTATAAGTATTAGTAGATTAGTTGAATGTGGGTTATTCATCTCCTCTACACAAAATAGAGAATTCATCTTCCTAGAGAGAGTGACAGGGTGCTTGGGAAGGGAAAAGTCTACTTGGGAAGGAGAAGGACAAAGAACTAGGTGTCACCACCACCAACCACTACCCGAGGATCACCGGAGAAAGGACAACCACCTGAGATACACTACACCAAAGGATCAAACCTTCATTAGAGGCAAGTGTTTGATATTAGCAATTTAAGTTCGTATATTGTCCATGTTAGGATAGTTATAAAAAGAGATGATTTTTATGCTTGGAAGATGAAAGGATATAGTTGTTAATGGAATTTTCTGGAAACTTAAATGATATAGGAATCAAACTCATGTTGTAAGCTGATAATAATCCACGAGATAATCATATATATATTAAGGAAATTCTGAAAACCATGGTTGTGTTCTTGAGGATATTAGTTTTATAATTTTCTGGAAATAAGGAGAGAAACATGCCTTTTAATCCAATCTCTTGATGATTATAGGATGTTTAAAGTATTATAAATCGTTCATATATGTTGGTATTGTGACAACCCGACTAATTAAATACCGGGTAGCTACTCCTTTATTAAATTAATTCAAAATGCCAAGTTGGTTCAGTTAATAGCATCACTGTCGAAAACATTTTAATGATTACTAACCACCTAGTATTTAAAAAGTAAGATGTCAATTTTAAATTAAATCTGATTTACATGCAATAAATGAATTACGAAAGAATAACATAACCATACACCATAAAGAAGCAATAGCATAACCAACAAATAACAATAAGTCTGGAGGAAATACTCCTCACAACAATCCCACAACTGAAATGAACAAAATAGTGTATCCTGAATTAATCACAAACCAAAGTCTGAATAACTGAAATATAAAATGTCTCTAATAGAAATGGGCGACATGCCCTACAATGATGAAACTGAATATGGAGTCAAGACTAGATAAGAGGCGTCTACTGTCAAAGCCCTGTAACTTCCACAACAGCTACCTCTCGTCACCAGAATGGAAATGCTATGCATGGCAAAAAAAAAAAAGATTTGAAAGCAAACGGGTCAGAGCCCGAAAGTGGAGAGTATTTTAAAAACAGCAAGTGCTTTAATAACATTTAAAACAATTAATGCAAAAGACATGTTAGGACGTGCTCTCACATGAAATACTCACCTCTCGTCTAACTGTGCACTCCTAACGTTCCTGTACCCATTCATGTCTTTTCTCATATCTATCTAGTTCAAAAGAGTTTCTAACACTTCTACTCGGTTCACGTTTTAATTCCAACCTTAACAATTAAATAGAGAGTTCTACTCTAATTCTTGGATTCCCAATTATTAATAAAACCATTTATTGATATATGTCCCCTTTTTATCTTTTCATAACGTTACAATAACTATACTCACAATTAAACATAACAAATTCCTTTTCATTTAACCGTATATTATTCACATCATAAATATACAATAGAAGCACCCCGAGGCTAAGCTGCGGTGCACACATACTCTGCTATCCATCCCGGTACATCATGTACATAAGGATTACAAATTCTGAATCTCTCAGGAATTGTTGGAATCAGCACAACACACAAAAATAGAGGCGAACATAATTCAACATACCCATGGGTCACGTACATACCTACGCTCCATAGTCAGCTGACTTATTAACTCACAAATAAGTCATTCTAGTATTATGTTCTTAAGGTACCAATCTAAATCTGGGCACACAAAGATTAGATGGCCCTAAGCGAACGTAAACCTCCGGTGATAGCAAGTATGGTAGGTATGTCATACACATAAAATCATATACTAAGCATTCACACATCTTAGATATCTCAATATTAACACAGGTATACTCTACATCCTTATACCATTATTCCAATTTTATATGTTTTAAGTCTTCCGATAATATATAATGTAGACTGTCGACACGTCTCACGTCATAGTTTCTGATACTTAAATCCTATCTCAAAGGAATATTAAGTTTCCTATTATTCTCACCTATAACATCATTATTCTTAAGGTCCTTACTTCTGCCCCAAACCTCATTTCATCAAATTATTCCATTTTTACTCTTTTATCCCAAATATTATCTCACTCATCGAATCTTATTCGATTTAGAATAATTCTTCAAATTGAATTCTAATTAAGGTCCAAATTTTATAACCATACCTACTAGTCTTCCTTAAATTTAAGGATATTCATAAATTCTCCAATGATAATTTTCTAAGGGTTAACATCATTAAAATTTAACTAGGGAAAATTTTACTCATTCTGGGAAGGTCGATCGATCGACCTTTACCTTCGATCGATCGATGGTGGTCGATCGATCGACTGATGAATGTCGATCGATCGATCGCACCAGGTAGGCTACGGACTGCTTCGTTTTGCAGTCCTCAAATAATCCCAAAACTACATTATAGTGCATGAAACTCTAATCTAACGTTATAATATTATCATACAACCATCCTACAACATTGTTAACGTTCTAAAACCAATAATTCATCAACCAAGGGCTTTATTTGGATCAAAACTTCATCAAGAACCCTAGTTTTCTATTTCTTTCAAGAACAATATAAAATATCTTCTTAAATCCGTTTTTAGATCATCAAGGGTTATATTTTGATTTCATAATTCGTCCAGAATATGTCTACATACAATTCCTATCATGGTTCATAGTTTTAGTCCTCAAATTCATGGGTCTATATCAATCTTTCAAGCCAAAATTCAATAATTACCTAAACATGGAAGAACACATTCATGGAATTAATTGTAACTAAATCACTTGCCTTATATTGTTCAGATTTGTTGTTGGTTGAAGATGATTGAATTCCTCTCTCTCTCTCTACATAATTCTCCTCTCTCTCTCTCTCTCTCTCTCTCTCTCTACAAGTTCTTCACAAGATGACAATGGAGGTGGGGGTTGGTTTTTGGTAAGTTTAATGTTTTCTTAACTTCTCCCGTAGCCCACTACTTAGATTAAGGTTAAAAATGGGTTAGTGGGTTAAGACTAAATCAGATTTTTAACTCTAATTTTCGTGGGTTTTAATTCCCAAAATTCCGAAATTACCAAACTACCCTTTTGGGTTACCGGTATGGCCTAAAAATGCCCCGGGACCCAAACTAAACCCCCGGCTAGTGTTTTCTGACTATTTTGACCCTTCTAGACACGTTGGCGCACTCAAAATGACCATATGGTTGATAAAAATAAAATTCACTTTTTAATTTACATAATTACATTCCTGACGCGACTGTCACACGCGTCTCAACAAAATTTTCCAAATTTCTGTATTTCAATCTCGCGACAATTTCAATAGTTTCAATATTCATATAACATCATATGTATACAAATTATAATCAAATACCAACTCACATCTCGTTAGTATTATATCCGGATTAATTCTCAATTAATTCACATTTAATTTAATTAATCCCATAAATAAATATCAATAAAAGTACGGGGTATTACATACTTCCCCCCTAATAACAGAATTTCGTCCTGAAATTCGGAAAAATAAGGCATACATGGAAAAATTTGGTACCCTCCAGTGTGCAAACAAAATATAAAGAAAATCTCAATCACTAAAGCCCTTGTCACAACAAGCTTGTTTAACAGACTTGATACCTTATCAGAATACACTTCAATAAATGTACCTAATGTTGCGCTCTTATTAAACAACATTCGAAGAAAAATGGCCTACACATCGTTAGCCACATAATTTCAATATTATTGTTAGTCCGTGCCTCTTTACGCATAAATTTCTGCGTTTAGCAATACACCCAACTCCCATCTGGAAGAAATTCATAACACAGCTGACTACTTCTTGTCCATTCCTTGAATCTTTGTTCCCTGACTTGTGAGTTACACAAGGTGAAACTACATTCGGGTGGTGTTTCACAAAACAATTTTCGGCACCTTGTCCACAATAAAATAGATACGGGTGGTTTCACCCAGCTTTACTATTAGATAATATTTGCTTCCCATTACCACCATGTACCTTGCTTACCAGTTTCTCGATTTGGAAATAAAAATATCGAACTGAATTCAAAATTTCTTTTATACAGTCCACCAGTCGTCAATCACCTTGCGCCTACACCTCGGGCCATAGGTGATACAGCCTTGTCCAAATGAAACGTATTTCCACTATTTCTTGTTACCCCACATTAAAGGTGGATTTCAGGGATCTCCTCTTAGTCTTTAATAGTACTGTATCGAACCATGTACCGGCGTGTTCACTATCTAATAGTGTAAATCACCTCGAGTATATAACCATTTCTCTCCTTCTGGACAACATGTCCCACATAATCGAAGGAACTCGTTACTTATCAATAATTTGGCTACCTCTCAAGAAAATTCTCCAACTTGACCCTGCCATTCTTGAATTCATCGTCGTGATACAAAATTATTTGGTTGGTCATCTAACCCCAACCGTTCTACTAACTTACTATACCTCTTTCAGTGTCGATATTCACATAAAATTTTCCCCGTTAAATGATACTTAATTATCTTATTCTTCCGACGAATACCAAAAGTTCGAACCTTTACACTTTTCACCACTTTGTGCATATCTGGAATTTTTACCTGATTGACATCCTTATTCTATTTACTCTTGAGTCACCCTCAACATTCGATTGATCGGAACTCTACTCCCAATTGCTCATAATAATTTATTCGCCTTCTCAAGAGATATCCTTTTATTAAATGGCTTGCTACTGCCTTTTCTCCAAGTTGGAACGTGCTACACTGACTACACATGATATTCACATACACCTTTTCTTATGATGTTTAATCTCATAAGTAATAATCTCACCCGTCTATGTTTTCTCTTCCCTTGATTTACACTTTAGCAAATCAAGATTTCTACGCTTCTTATAACCCCACCATACGGTTTTAAATATTATATACACTTCATACAAATTCCAAACTCTTTATTGTCACTGTAAATACAACGGTGCTATACCACTTGGGCGTTCTCAATCGCTTCTGAATTAGAAATCCTAAATCCTCCTTATCCTCAATGCGTCCTTCAACATGCCGTGACAAAACCATCATTATTAGTACTTATATCGTAATTCACTAACAACTGGCTCTAATGGCCTTACATTATAATCTACTTCTTGTAACTTCCCGTTATAACTACGTACTCCCATAATGATAGAGGTATTCAAATCATGAATGAAGGGCCACACATTTCCTTACTACCATCCTTACGCTAAGTTTCATGCGTGGGGTGTCTCGCAAAGCGAAATCCAAACAAGGAACCACCCCGATACACTACTACCTAACATTGTTGGTCATCGAAATCCGTTAAGCCCTGTCCATAATATGTACCCCTACACTCTCGTCTTTTAACAACAAAGTTTCATCTCAGTCACAATTATACATAAACAAAGAACTCCTTCTGAAAGACACTTTTCTCTTTATAGTGATGGAAATCACATTTCATATACAACATGCGAGACATTTTGAGACCCTCAAATTCCCATCCCCAGACACACAACTATGAGTATAAACTTCCAAATCTCTAACG
Organism: Sambucus nigra; assembly: GCA_949130495.1. Classification (NCBI taxonomy): domain Eukaryota; kingdom Viridiplantae; phylum Streptophyta; class Magnoliopsida; order Dipsacales; family Adoxaceae; genus Sambucus; species Sambucus nigra. The sequence goes on from OX422220.1 coordinate 406,328,549, forward strand.
GTTGATAAAACAATGCACTCTTTTTGTTACGACCTCTTTATCGTTAATTATAAAAACCAACAAACTCCTTGTTGCTCGTAAATCAATTTCATACGACTCATAACACTGAAATCCCTACGTATACTGGGATTAAATATCCGAGACCATTATACCCTTTGAAATCACAACATATATATATATATAGTACAATTACGATCCCGGCCCTCTAACAGATGGGACCTCGCCATAACAAAACATACTACCACGATGTAGTAATCCCAATTAACTTGCAATACCAGCACACTATAGGTATAATCATATATATAAAACAATAATTAAGATCATATTATACTCGTATAACACAACACTAAAATGAGTAATTTTGATAAAGCATAAACCGCTATTAATATACCCATTCATCCTCCGCGGATGACAATAAAAGTAACCCCCACACTATCAGGGAAATTTTCTTATATATAATAAAATTACTGCTATACTCACTAAACTCGACTCTCCAGTGAATATACAATTGTAACAAATGTAGTAACTCATTCATGCCACAAATAACATGAATCCTCATCTGAGCATATAACTCATACTTCTATCCTAATAATCGTCCCGGCTGTTCAAATGGTTCCTGGACTTTCCACACATGTCTGTCCCAAATCGGGTATTTCAATAATTGTTGCCCTCGCCAGGCACAATACCTTGATTCCTACTCTTATATCGGGAAAAATTTATACGCACGGTTTTCACTTCCCACAGAAATACCTCTACACATACTCCACTTATCATTTGTCTCACAAATCATGTTAAGGTGGTCCATCTCTCAGACGTTGGTAGTCTAGACTCAGACGACTACCTCCGTTGTTCCCTTAGTTTTGACGGCCCTAAGGAACACGCTACTAATTTCTACATTTCTCACTGAAATCACCTTTGCCTGGTAGTAATTCAGCTATCCGAATCATTTTAACTGGTCCTCCATTGGGTCTTCCCATTGTGGTGTTTCACCAACACCGTTTTTCCCCAGTCTTACTTTATATAAAGCCTTCGATTCTTGCATCTCCTCACCCGAGATGTTTACCTCCAAATTAACGCTATGCGACAATACCATTTGCTTTAACCGTCCAAGCAAAATTCTGCCAGAAGGACTAGTAATTCTTCTATGTAAATTCTCCCTTTAATATCCCCTTCTCCGTCTCACCTACTTCACCCAGTGTAGGGTTCACTAAATAATTATATTTCTTCTCACAAAGTGACCTCTGTCCGGATCTCTCGTGTGAGTTCAGAATGACATTCGGTTTTCATCCTAAACATCTGATCAAGGAACTTATGGTCAAACTATTCGTGTACGCCTTCTCTCGACGTCACATTCCACTTATAAGTGTGGTGATTGTTTCTCCCCATTAAAACTCCACTCTCACGAGACAAGAAAATTTTCCTCAAATTTTCACTCTCGATTGGCCATACTCCGACACAAGTCCAAGCCTTTGGGTATATTACGTTTGTTTGGCTAGCACACGCCATCTCCGCCTTTCAGGTATTTCCACCGCTGGTTTTCTCAATGTCCCACCCAACTCTTCCTCTCTCGATCCAACCTTGTTGGGTGCGTCTCAATTGACCCTACCTTCAACTATTGTTGTGCTTGGAAGTCACAAGTCGCGCCTTGGCCGTCTGGACCATCCAGGACTTCCGTACCCTGATATGCGTGACCTCGACTATGGTCTTCCCTTAATTAATTTATTAATCTCAACTGATCCTTGCCTCCTGTTGTTCATCCAACTGTCTTCACCTGACGTATTACATTGTTTGGCACACGAACACACCCGATTGCAAATAAGATTCACTATCATATATATCGAAGCAGGAGAACGAAATCGCACCAAAGATATCAACAATCCTAAGCATAGGGCTCTACATCAAAGAAAATTATGCTGGAAGCATAATAAGCCGTACAGATCCTAAAGGATACTAGAACCTGATGCTCTGATACCACATGTGACACCCCGACTAATTAAATACCGGGTAGCTACTCCTTTATTAAATTAATTCAAAATGCCAAGTTGGTTCAGTTAATAGCATCACTGTCGAAAACATTTTAATGATTACTAACCACCTAGTATTTAAAAAGTAAGATGTCAATTTTAAATTAAATCTGATTTACATGCAATAAATGAATTACGAAAGAATAACATAACCATACACCATAAAGAAGCAATAGCATAACCAACAAATAATAATAAGTCTGGAGGAAATACTCCTCACAACAATCCCACAACTGAAATGAACAAAATACTGTATCCTGAATTAATCACAAACCAAAGTCTGAATAACTGAAATATAAAATGTCTCTAATAGAAATGGGTGACATGCCCTACAATGATGAAACTGAATATGGAGTCAAGACTAGATAAGAGGCGTCTACTGTCAAAGCCATGTAACTTCCACAACAGCTACAGCTCGTCACCAGAATGGAAATGCTATGCATGGTGTCCTTGTGGCTGGGCACCTAAAAGGTTTTTACAAAAAAAAAAAAAAAGATTTGAAAGCAAACGGGTCAGAGCCCGAAAGTGGAGGGTATTTTAAAAACAACAAGTGCTTTAATAACATTTAAAACAATGAATGCAAAATACATGTTAGGACGTGCTCTCACATGAAATACTCACCTCTCGTCTAATTGTGCACTCCTAACGTTCCTGTACCCATTCATGTCTTTTCTCATATATATCTAGTTCAAAAGAGTTTCTAACACTTCTACTCGGTTCACGTTTTAATTCCAACCTTAACAATTAAATAGAGAGTTCTACTTTAATTCTCGGATTCCCAATTATTAATAAAACCATTTATTGATATATGTCCCCTTTTTATCTTTTCATAACGTTACAATAACTATACTCACAATTAAACATAACAAATTCCTTTTCATTTAATCGTATATTATTCACATCATAAATATACAATACAAGCACCCCGAGGCTAAGCTGCGGTGCACACATACTCTGCTATCCATCCCGGTACATAATGTACATAAGGATTACAAATTCTGAATCTCTCAGGAATTGTTGGAATCAGCACAACACACAAAAATGGAGGCGAACATAATTCAACATACCCATGGGTCACGTACATACCTATGCTCCATAGTCAGCTGACTTATTAACTCACAAATAAGTCATTCTAGTAATATGTTCTTAAGGTACCAATCTAAATTCGGGCACACAAAGATTAGATGGCCCTAAGCGAACGTAAACCTCCCGTGATAGCAAGTATGGTAGGTATGTCATACACATAAAATCATATACTAAGCATTCACACATCTTAGATATCTCAATATTAATAAAGGTATACTCTACATCCTTATACCATTATTCCAATTTTATATGTTTTAAGTCTTCCGATAATATATAATGTAGACTGTCGACACGTCTCACGTCATAGTTTCTGATACTTAAATCCTATCTCAAAGGAATTATTAAGTTTCCTATTATTCTCACCTATAACATCATTATTCTTAAGGTCCTTACTTCTGCCCCAAACCTCATTTCATCAAATTATTCAATTTTTACTCTTTTAACCCTAATATTATCTCACTCATCGAATCTTATTCGATTTAGAATAATTCTTCAAATTGAATTCTAATTAAGGTCCAAATTTTATAACCATACCTACTGGTCTTCCTTAAATTTAAGGATATTCATAAATTCTCCAATGATAATTTTCTAAGGGTTAACATCATTAAAAAATTTACTAGGGAAAATTTTACTCATTCTGGGAAGGTCGATCAATCGACCTTTACCTTTGATCGATCGATGGTGGTCGATCGATCGACTGATGAATGTCGATCGATCGATCGCACCAGGTAGGCTACGGACTGCTTCATTTTGCAGTCCTCAAATCATCCCAAAACTCCATTATAGTGCATGAAACTCTAATCTAACGTTATAATATCATCATACAACCATCCTACAACACTGTTAACGTTCTAAAACCAATAATTCATCAACCAAGGGCTTTATTTGGATCAAAACTTCATCAAGAACCCTAGTTTTCTATTTCTTTCAAGAACAATATAAAATCTCTTCTTAAATCCGTTTTTAGATCATCAAGGGTTATATTTTGAATTCATAATTCGTCCAGAATATGTCTACATACAATTCCTATCATGGTTCATAGTCTTAGTCCTCAAATTCATGGGTCTATATCAATCTTTCAAGACAAAATTCGATAATTACCTAAACATGGAAGAACACATTCATGGAATTAATTGTAACTAAATCACTTGCCTTATATTCTTCAGATTTGTTGTTGGTTGAAGATGATTGAATTCCTCTCTCTCTCTCTCTGCAGAATTCTCCTCTCTCTCTCTCTCTCTCTCTACAAGATGACAATGGAGGTGGGGGTTGGTTTTTGGTAAGTTTAATGTTTTCTTAACTTCTCCCGTAGCCCACTACTTAGATTGAGGTTGAAAATGGGTTAGTGGGTTAAGACTAAATCATATTTTTAACTCTAATTTTCGTGGGTTTTAATTCCCAAAATTCCGAAATTACCAAACTACCCTTTTGGGTTGCCAGTATGGCCTAAAAATGCCCCGGGACCCAAACTAAACCCCCGGCTAGTGTTTTCTGACTATTTTGACCCTTTCGGACACGTTGGCGCACTCAAAATGACCATACGGTTGATAAAAATAAAATTCACTTTTTAATTTACAAAATTACATTCCTGACGCGACTGTCACACGCGTCTCAACAAAATTTTCCAAATTACCGTATTTCAATCTCGCGACAATTTTAATAGTTTCAATATTCATATAACATCATATGTATAAACATTATAATCAAATACCAACTCACATCTCGTTAGTATTATATCCGGATTAATTCTCAATTAATTCACATTTAATTTAATTAATCCCATAAATAAATATCAATAAAAGTATGGGGTATTACAGGTATATCATGTAGTAAGAATTATAAGTCATTTTGGATGTTAATATGAAGGTTAGAATGAATAAAAATGGTGAAACCCGTAGTTGCAAAAATGCAGAAAAACTAGCCTGTGACCTGAGGGATCGATCGATTGACCCCTGTCTTCGATCGATCGACCTCCCCAGAATATCTATAGTTGTTTCTTTTTAATGATGGTTCTTATCCCAAACCTTTGGTATATCTTTGGTGATTATTAATTGGATATTATGGGACTTATATTAGTTCAGTAAGCCCTAGTTAAGACTTAGATTAATTTGATTGAGATTTAATTGATTGAGAATAATGATAATTAATTTAAAGGAATTTCGGTTGCTAGATTAAATTGTTGGAGTTTGATTGGAATGCATGAGGATTAAATATAGGACCAGTAGGGGTGATTGAATATAATACCTGGGTATCCTTAAGTTTACAAGAGGGTTTAATCCTAAGTGAAAGAAGAGGAGTTTATAAGAGATTTGAAACTATCGGTTTTAACCCTAATGAAAGGGAGAGTTAGATTTGTAGTAATTCGGGAGTCATGACGATATGGACCAGTAAGATATTAGTAGCTTCTTACTGAATATATGATGAGGAAAAACCTATATGAACCTTGAGTAATGATTGAGGCTCGGGAATATTTAATTGAAGAAGTAAAGTTACAATATTGTAATATGTGGGATTTAAGGAAATATAATGCTACGTGTGGGAATAATTTAAGGGTAACATATGTACCTTGTTGATAGTATATTATAGGTATGATAATACCTATTTGATTGATTAATGATTATGTGTATGACATACCTATCTTGCTTGCTATCGACGGGAGGTTTGCGCGTGAGGGCAGTCACATCCTGATGAATCCATGGGATCTTTGATTTGTCGCTCGAGAACATAGGTCTATGAAAGACTTATCGGGGAGTTGATAAGTCCGCTGACTGTGAGTACGTAGGTATGTGCGTGACCCATGGATACGAGAACTATGTTCGCCTCCAATTTTTTTGTTGATGTTTGTGGTTCGAGGTATCCTTACCGAACCTTTTGTCCCCTATTCGGCGACCAGCGATACTGGGACATGATAGCAGAGTAATGCATTGAACCGCAGCTGTGACTCGGGGTGACGTATTATATATGAATATATATATAATGGATTAAATGAATGAATGGATATATTGTGGTTAAATCATCTAATGTGTGATAATTGTAGATAGTGGCAAATTGAGAACAAGAATTAAAGTAAGTTAATGAATGTTTGTTCTTAAAGAATTGAAAAGCTTAATTCATATTAATGAGAAATAATTCATGTTAATGAGATACGATTCATATAAATGAGAAATGTAAGTGAATAATAATGTGACGTATGGTATGGGACATACGGGGTTATGATATGGGAATGGAAATCAAATGATGGAAATTAATATGGAGAAACCATTAACTAGGAGGTTAATAGGAAACGTTAAGTGTGCACTCTAGTTGAGAGGTGAGAATATCAAGTGAGAGTTGGATCTAACATGTACATAATAAAAGATTTATTGCACTTGTTAAATACTTGCTGTTTTAAAAATCATTTACACAATCGGGCTCTGACCCGTTTCCTTGCATATTTTCTTTTCTATTGTATCTCCTATCTCAGGTGTCCAACAACAGGGACACCAACCTTAGCGGATTATGCTGAACTATGGAGCTATGGAGTTTTTCTTAGACGCCTACCATCTTTTGATTCACAGTATTCTTAGTTAGGGCATGTCGCCCAAAGGATTTCAGTTATTATTTTCTATCGGAGTCAAATACTATTGTATTCGTGTCTTTTAATACAGTTGTTATTGATGGGATTACTGTAATGGATCAATATTATTTGGGAATGTTTATTCCAATTGCATTTACATTCTTTTGTGTTTTCTGTTCAGTTAAGTGTTGTAGAATAAAATGTGTCGTGTTATTCTTAAACTAAAAATGGTTTTTGTTGAAATTAAAATTTAGAAAGTTTTTAACACCAGCTTAATTGGGTATTGGGTGAGTTGTAAATGTTTTTGACAGTGATGCGAAGAATGAGCCAACTGTATATTCTGTTTTAATTTGGTATGGGGTTGGCCACCCGGTATTTAATTAGGCGGGTTGTTACACTATTAGACAAGGAAGAAGAAGAAGAAGAAGAAGAAGAAGAAGAAGAAGAAGAAGAAGAAGAAGAAGAAGAAGAAGAAAATAAACTTACATTAATAGTGGAAATACCCAAAGTGGCAGAGAGCGGAGGTCTCCAGCAAATAATCCCCAATGGTTACAAACCCTAAAACTAAACTATTAAGAGAGAAAAAATGAGAGCTAAAACTAATTGTAAATTCATCCTTTCAAAAATAAACCAAGGCTCCTTTTTATAGTAAGTGGGAATATACAAGAAAATAAAAAGGAAAATAAAATAAAAATGGGATAAGTCTCATTTTACAACCAAAAAGAAAAAGGGAAAATAAAATAAAAAGGGAAAGGGGTTAAGCATAAAAAATAGAGTCGGTGGAAACATAGTACCGGTAGACCGGGTCCTTAGGCCAGTCGACCGCGGCAAAGGGGGGAGGCTACTGGAATGCTTGTAGGCCAAAAATGGGAAAACTAGTCGACCGACGGGGCAGGGCGCGGTCGACCGCGGAAACTGGGACAGCCCACCAAAAAATGCAACCATCTTCCATGGATTTTTCCGCAAGCCGAGACAATCCACGAATTGGATCAGGCCCGCTACGATCTTGTGCCACAACTCGAGACCTATACTGCATAACCACGAGATCCATACAAGCTCAACCATATTAACCCACGAACACCCATTTCCAACAACCACCATAGCCAAAGCTCTAAAACCCATAAATGGTCAAAACCATGAAAATGTCAAAATGGGTACTCCGAAAACCCAAGCCAAACGACCCACAACTATATCCACATGCGCCCTAAGCTCCAATTTTGGACGAAAGGCTTCAATTTCGGACAAACGCAAAACCCGAGCCAAACCCGGACAAGGCACAAAAATCGCCCATGGAAGCTTGCTGCAATTTTGGGAGGAAGGACATAGATGAAATTATTAGAATTGTTAGTTAAATAAATAAAATAATAATAAAAAGTATTCTTATATTTCTTCTCCGATTAAAGGTCCATGTTTCCTTCGTTCGAACTCCGATTCGAGCACCGTTCACGGCCATGCGAATCTTGGCCCGAGGGATACAACTTCTGTGAATAACTCGGTAAAAAAATACCAAAGTGTGACATTATGAAAATGCCCCTGAACGTGCGAATCACGACGAAACTTTATCGAAACGCAATGAAAATTCACACTAATCACCGTAACGCCTCTAAATGCTCAATAATACCTCAAATAAAGTATTAGCGTATAATCGTGATTAACAAGTACGGGTGGTATTTGAGAAATATGACGGGTATTTGGGATATGATGAATTCCTAATATGATATAGGTCGTGTGAGTACCTAACACTAAATAGGTAGATGATAATGCCTATTTAATTGATTGATGATTATGTGTATGACATACCTAGCTTACTTGATATCGGGGGAGGTCCGCGCGTGAGGGCATTTACATCCTGATGAACCTATATGGGGGGATCTTTGACTTGTCGCTCTAGAACATAGGACTTAAGTCGATTACCATTAGTGAGAACATGGTATAGAACGGTCATTTGGGTGCGTAGGTATGTGTATATCCCAAAGGCTTAGGACTATGTTCGCCTCCATTATTTTTTATTTAATATTTGTGGTTTGAGGTATCTTTACTGAACCTATAGTCCCCTATACAGTGACGAGATTTATTGGGATATGATAACAGAGTAATGCAGCACCGCAGTTGTGTCTCGGGGTGCAGTATTGTATATATATAATAGAGTGAATGTATATATATACATATGATGATATCTACTGTGTGACTAAAGTAGAATCGAAAGATAATGATATCTAGAATTAATTAATTATGAGAACACTTAATTGAATTGAATTAATAAGGGGCTTATCCATGTTGAATCTAAATGGATACATATGATATTATTACTTGTATTGCGAGAGTAATACGTGGGAACGAATTGTGATATGGTTAGTGGATGCACTGGGATGAACTAGTCAGCATGAGACTGTAACTAGTATGGTTTAGAGGTACGATAGGCGTGTACTCTAGATGAGAGGTGGAAATTTCAAGACAGAGTCTGATAATCTAGCATGTATATAATAACTGCTAAATCTAGCATTTATTCACTTGCTGTTTTTAAAACTGTTTTCACTTCGGGCTCTGACCTGTTTACTTGCACATTCTCCTCTCACTCTTCTATCCTTTCTCTCTCTTTATATATCAGGTGTCCAGCCACAGGGACGCCAACCATAGAGGATTGAGTCTATTGACGATGCTATTGATGCTATGGAGTTGTAGACGCTTTCATATTCTTGATTCATACTCTTGTAATAACCCTTACTTTTGAGTAATTGATTTTATATTAATTTGTCATGAGAGGTAATTATATAAAATATTGGATGATGGAGTAAATATTATTTTAAATGACTTAAAAGATAATATTTACTAGATTTTGCATATTTACTGTTATGTGAATGTGAACAGCATTATGTTACAATTCATGGTGTCGTTGTGCTTTAAACGACGTTTATGGTTTAAATGAAGTTGGAACTTGAAATGATATATATTATTTCGGATTAAAATTTAGAGGGAGAGGTTAGTCCCGAAATAATCGAGATAGTCAAAATAAGTGCCATATTGTATTTTTTGGTTCCGGGAAGTTTTGGTAGGTTATGACTTAATTATGTAGTAGGAGTCATTTTAATGGTGCATTAACATTTAAAGAGGGGAATTTATACTAAAGGCACGATTAAGTTTTGCAAACCGTTTATTTCTTAAGTGTATGCTTCCTAAACCTAGAAAGAGAGAGAGAGAGAGAATGAGAATTTGGGGAAAAGAAAAGAAAGAAGAAAAAGAAAAAATTAAGTTTGATCTTGCATCTACCGGAAGAGAATCTGAGATTTCAGCTTAAGGCAAGTTTCTAACTTACTAGTATATGATTTAATGTGGATAATTTGTTGTGATAGTTGTGTATTATTAGAGGATTTGAACAAATAGTAGGTTTTGGTATATTTGGATGTTTAAACCTTGGATCTTGGAGTTTGTGTGATTTAAGTTGGTCATATTGGATTAGTGTAGTGTAGAATTGTTGTGGTTATGTTGTTGATTGAGGAAAATAAAGGAAGTGTAAGAATAAGTGGTTTAGGTTTTGGAGTTAGCATTTTAGAAGAAGAGATAATCATGGGTCTGATAGGCGCGATCGACCGCGGTCCCAAGACCGGTCGATCGGGCCTTAAAGGGGAGGCATACTTCTTTCTCGATAAGTATAAATTTAGAGCGCGGTCGACCGCGATCCTAGGACCGGTCGACCGGGCCTTCCAAAATGAGCTTACTGCATTCCTTTCTAGGCAAAACCAAAGCGACGCGGTCGACCGCGGTCCTATGACCGGTCGACCGGTCCCCTATTTTCCACTCTTAAATCCTTAATTCTTTCTAGCTTCTTTCTTTTAAGATAGGGAGTTAGGAACCTTCTTGAATAAAGTAAAACTAGAGTATTAGAGTCTAGTAGTAAGGTATTTAAGAACCTAAGTAGAAATGAGAGTTGGGGATTAGTTTGGGAATCAATTTAGTTAGTTAAATTAAAGGAAGATAAATGATTCTTTGTTAGAATGAACTAGTCTATACCTAAGGAGAATTAGAGTGAGTTAATGTTAACTTTTAGAATTGTATTGAATAATGTCATACATGAGGGGTTATAGATGTAATGATAATCAAGGGAGATTTATATTTGGGATAATTAAAAATTAAGGTTTATAATGATGACATTAAACGCGTATGGCTCCGGATAAAATTTAATGCATACTTGATAAAGTAAATAACTTGTGAATGATAACTTTGCATATACACACCTGTCTAAATGCTATCACAGGGGAAGTTACGTGTATGAGGTGAAGTCCCCTGGCTAGTGAATGCAGGGCAAATATAATTCTCGGCCATAGGACCAGTTATGTTATATTGTGTGATTATTATTCGAAGTGAGGTAATTATGGGTGTGGTTATGACTCGCTGTCGAATGTATATGGCCGCTTCCCGATGTTATGCGATGTAGGATGCCCAGGTTGTCTTGGTGATAGGCCCTGGAAGATGATAGCTATTTAGGGAAGCGTCCAGTGGGGAAACCCAGAAGGGCGGTCTTAGAATCATTATATGTTGTGAAATATAACTATTCATATTGAAGTGGGGTATTATTGATGGCAAAGCACTCTATGAATAATTTCTTGAAAACGTCTCCTAAAGAGATATGGAACGTTGAAATGAAACTGTCTAGAAAGGGAATTGAATTTATTTAGTAATATTTTTATTCATATTCTACTTCATAATTAAAAATGTGTTCTTGCTTTTAGTTTGAGTAGTTAGATTCTTATCATTATTCATGATGATTAGATTGTCCATAACTGTCATGCATTTTATTCACATGGTGATCATATAAAATCAGGCCCTGACCTGTTCATATTTCTTTGTTTTGCATGAATCTTATTTTCGCTCACGTGCTCCGCCGCAAGGACACCCCTATTGACTTTTCTATCCCAGTGTCTTGGAGCTGTAACACCTTGCGGATGTTACGGGATATTTTGATATAGACGCTTCCATCTTTTGTATTCTAGTTATGATCGATTACACGTTTGGGCATGTTGTCCAAGTTTTGTAATTGTATGATATTATGAAATGTTATGCTTTAATACTCAGTGTAACCTATTGTAAGTGTCTGTTAACCGACATCTTATTCGGTTATTTTGATGTATATGATGGTTGACAGATTATCTATCTTTAGTTGTATCCACTTTCTTGTCAAAAGGGGATTGTTTAAATGCTTTCTTTAACTTAATAAATAAATTTTGACAATCCGTTTTAAAAAATAATGGGTGGTTATCTCGTATATTCATTATATTACTATGGTGCTAAGAATGAACCATTTATAATTCCTGTTAATATTGGAGTATCGGGTTGTCCACCTCTTATTTTAATAAGAGGGGTGTCACATATGGTATCAGAGCATGAGGTCCGAGAGTCTTTAGGATCTATGCGGACTTATCACTTTCTACCGTAGCGTTCTTTGATATAGAGCCTTATTGTTAGGAATGTTCTATTTTCTAGGGTTTCGATATTCTGCAAAGATAAATTGTTCTGAATAATATTCTAATTCAGTTATTTCTTCGTCTCAGATGCCGCCTAAGAGAGGTCGCACTGCGAGAAGAAATAGAGTTGTAGAAGATGATGTAGGTCCTCCACCACCATAGCAAGGAGCTATAAATTCCAGTGAGGTAGCTAATATAGTTGCCCAGGCGGTCAATGCTGCGATGACTGTCGTGGTTCAATAATTTCCCCAGTCCCAACAACCGATGGTGCAAGGGGTGCAAGCTCAGATGGGACCTTCTCCATGGGAAAGGGTAAGAGAGTCTTTATTGGAGGTTCATCCCCCAGAATTCCAGGGTAGTTCTGATGTAGTAGCTGCAAATCAGTGGAAAAAGGATATGCAGCACCATCTTCGTATGGTAGACTGTAGTGAGGATTGGAAGCAAATCCTTGCTACCTTTAAACTAGTTAGAGTAGCGTTGCACTGGTGGGAGTGGATGACCACTCCCAAATAAAGAGATACAATGACGATATCAAAATTCTGGGTTTTATTTGATCGAAAGTACTTTCCTCCAGCAGTTCAGAAGGAAATGAGGAGGAAACTTCAAGATGTAGTTCAAGGTGAATGTTCGGTGGCAGAGTGTGAGGAGGAATTCACTAATTTGGCTAGTTTTTTTTCCAGATGAGGTAACTCCGGAGGAAAGGCGAATATCAAAGTTCATTGGAGGCTTACATTGGAGGATACAGCAACACTTACTGGGAAACCAGCTTTACAAACATTCGGGGATGTGATGAACGCCGCATTACTCCATTGTCAAGATCATCGGTTGCATGTACAAGGAAGTAAGAAAGCTTCAGTTGTGGGGCAAGCACGTAAGCCAAGAGGCAATGGTACAGGAGGAGGAGCATTACCCTTGTCCTAATCATTGGGAGGTAAGCAAAAGGAGAGGGATGCCCAACAAGGGGATCTATCCAAAAGATAGCATTTCGAGGGATTTAATTTCGGTGGAAGTAATTTTAGGCACGGTCAGGGTGCCCAGCAACAGCATCAGGCGGGTCAAGCAGGTTGGGGTAACAATGGGGGTCGAGGACAAACGGTCCAAGGCTTTGGGAAGTTCAGAAATAATAGGGGTCATAATCAGGAAAATATGGCGGGTCATTATTTTCAATGTGGGGAGCCGGGTCACTATAGGAAAGCGTGTCCTTAGTTGATGGGGGGATAGTTTCCTAGAATTCCAAAGCATCAGCAAGCACCACTACTGCCACCAGTGCCTAATCCAGCTGTCCCTCCACAACAGGGATAACTACAGTACGGGCGTGTCTACCATATACAGGATGTTATGCTTCCTCCAGCCCCGCCAGTGCCGCTAGCTATCGAGGGTATGTTTCTCATTCATGGGCATATGGGTCATGTATTGTTTGATATGGGTGCGACACACTCGTTTATTTCTAGAAGTTTTTCTCAGTCGACGGAGCTAATTAAATATGCGTAAAGTATTTTCACTAGTGTCGAATCTTCAATGAGCGACGGTTCGCTCATTTTCTTTGTTTGTAAACGAGTAGAAATAAATCTTGGTAACTTGTGTTTTGAGGCCGATTTGCTCGTCCTTGATATGGTCGGGTATGATGTAATCCTAGGTATGGATTGGTTAGTGAAGTACCGTGCGATAGTAAATTGTTATGGAAAGAGTATAATTTTTGCCATTCCGGGGAAAGAGATATTTTTAGTGGCTATGCCATAATCTGAAGGAGGTTCTAGCACTTATTTGTATTATATTGCGGAGGCGAATTCTCGGGATGTAGTCATTTCCTTAGATTCAATTCTGGTTGTTAGAGACTTCGAAGATGTTTTTCGAGAAATACCAGGTTTACCTATAAGTAGGGAGATTGAGTTCGTGATTAATTTAGCACCGGGAACGCGACCGATTGCTAGAGCTTCGTACCGTATGACTCATGTTGAGGTGAGGGAGCTAAGAGATCAGATTCAAATGTTGTTGGAGCAGGGATTTATTAGGCATAGTACATCGCCAAGGGGAGCTCCTGTGTTGTTTGTAAAGAACAGAGATGGTTCCCTCCGATTGTGCGTTGATTATCGGGAATTGAATAAGGTTACCATCATGAACAAATACCCACTACCTCGGATCGATGATCTGTTTGATCAATTGAGGGGAGCATCGTACTTCTCCAAAATATATTTGAGGATGGGGTATCACCAGTTGCGGATACGAGAGCAGGATGTGTCCAAAACTGCATTCCTAACTAGATATGGGTCCTACAAATTTTTGGTTATGCCTTTCGGACTAACCAATGCTCCTACCGTGTTTATGAACCTCATGAATAGAGTGTTTCGACACTTCCTGGACCAGTTTGTTATCGTTTTTATTGATGACATCCTAGTGTATTCTCAAACAGAAGCCGATCATGCTATGTATTTACGGTTGGTCCTGCAGACATTGAGGGATCATCAATTGTATGCTAAGTTTGAGAAATGTGTTTTTTAGCTACAGGAAGTACAGTTTTTAGGCCACATTATTACCGTTGAGGGTATTTTGGTAGACCCGAGTAAAGTTGTTGCGGTAAGGGAATGGGGTCAGCCCACGACACCAACAGAGATTCGCAGTTTTCTGGGTTTGGCTGGCTATTACCGTAGATTTATCAAAGATTTTTCTAAGATTGCTAGCCCTTTGATAAATTTAACTCGGAAGGGGGTGAGGTTTGTTTGGGATGATTCTTTTCAACTAGCTTTTGATGAGCTAAAAGATAAGTTGACTTCTGCTCTAGTACTTGCGTTACCAAGGTCGGGGTTGGAATATTTGGTCTTTACAGACGCATCTCTGCAAGGGTTGGGAGGTGTGTTACAACAAGAGCATCAGGCTATTGCTTATGCTTCTCGTAAACTAAAGCCCCATGAGAAGAATTATCCAGTTCATGATTTAAAACTTGCTGTAGTGCTTTTTACCTTGAAGATTCGGAGACATTACCTCCTGGGGGAGAAATTTAGTCTTTTCACGGATCACAAATCGTTGCAATATTTGTTTTCACAGAAGGATTTAAATATACGACAACGTCGGTGGTTAGAGTGTGTGAAGGACTAACAATTTGATATTCATTATCACCCGGGTAAGGCTAATGTAGTGGCGGATGCGTTGAGTCAGAAACCCGAGCGGGAGTTAGCCACAATATGTAAGGCTAAATGAAAGGAACTTAACCAAGAGGACGTTGTCGCTAGGGAATTTATGTCGGTGTCGACCGTTATACCTACTATAGTGGCAAGGTTTGTGGAAGCTCAAGGAAGGGACAAAGGTTTTCAGGACCGTATGCACAAATTGTTAACCGAGGGAGCAGAATCCTACTCCGTAAGTTCTGAGGGTGGGTTACATTTCCATGGGAGACTTATTATCCCAGACGAAGGGGATTTAAGACGAGCCGTAATGATAGAATCTCATGGGTCCAAGTTTACAGTACATCCCGGTGGAGAAAAAATATACCAAGACATGCGCCGTCAATATTGGTGTGCAGGTATGAAGCGGAACATTTCTGAATTTATTTCCCAATGTACTACTTGTCAATTGGTGAAGGTAGACTATCAACAACCGATGGGATTATTACAACCCTTGGAAATATCGGTATGAAGTGGTAAAGCATCTCGATGGGTTTTATCACGGGGTTGCCAACGTCACAAAGAGATCATGATTCCATTTGGGTGATCGTCGATCACTTAACTAAGTCGACACATTTGTTACCGATATGTACAGACTATAACACTTCTCGTTATGCACGGCTATTTATTGCGGAGGTTGTTATACTCGACGGGGTGCCCATTAATATAGTCTCCGATCGAGACAAAATTTTTGTTTCCCATTTTTGGCGAAGTTTCTAAGAAGCTATGGGAACCGAATTAAAGTTGAGTACCTCCTATCACCCTCAAACATATGGGCAGACGGAAAGAGTCAACCAAATGTTAGAGGATATGCTCAGAATGTGTGTGCTTGATTTCAAAGGAGGATGGGAACAATACCTTCCCTTGGTCGAATTTTCCTATAATAACTCGTACCAATTCACTATCGGGATGGAATCCAATGAAGTATAACATGGACGACCGTGTAGATCACCTACTTATTGGTTGGAAGTAGGGGATAATAAATTTCTTGGACCTAAAATGATCTAAGATACTTCTTCAAAGATTGAACCTATTCGCAATCGCATCCGAATAGCTCAATATCGTCAAAAGAGTTATGATAACGCGAATAGAAGGTATGTAGAATTGGAGGTTGGAGATCAAGTTCTGGTAAGAGTTTCACCAATGAAGGGTATAAAGAGATTTGGGAAGAAAGGAAAGCTTGCGCTGCGTTACGTATGCCCTTTTCTCATTATTGCTAAAGTAGACCCAGTAGCTTATCAACTTGCCTTACCGGAACACTTACAACAGATTCATGATGTGTTTCATGTTTTATCCTTCAAAAAGTACAAAAGGTGTGAAGGAGCTCACTGACACATTCCTTTAGATGATATTGAATTGCAGTTCGATATTTCATACGAGGAACAACCAGTTGCAATCTTAGATCACATGGAGCGTAGTCTAAGATCTAGAGTTGTACCTTTGGTTCGGGTCCAATGGGGACATCACAATGTTGAGGATTCAAGTTAGGAACGTGAGGACGATATGCGAGAAAAGTATCCACATCTCTTTTTGCAAGTTACACCTAATTTTGAGGGCAAAATTCCCTTATAAGGGGGGAGTATGTAATAACCCTTACTTTTGAGTATTGATTTTATATTAATTTGCCATGAGAGGTAATTATATAAAATATTGGATGATGGAGTAAATATTATTTTAAGTGAGTTAAAAGATAATATTTACTAGATTTTGCATATTTACTGTTATGTGAATGTGAACAGCATTATGTTACGATTCATGGTGTCGTTGTGCTTTAAACGACATTTATGGTTTAAATGAAGTTGGAACTTGAAATGATTTATATTTTTACGGATGCCAATTTAGAGGGCGCTGTTAGTCCCGAAATAGCCGAGATAGTCAAAATAAGTGCCATATTGTATTTTTGGGTTCCGGACACTTTTGGCAGGTTATAACTTAATTATGTAGTTAGGAGTCATTTTAATGGTGTATTAACATTTAAAGAGGAGAATTTATACTAAAGGCACGATTAAGTCTTGCAACCCTTTTATTTCTCAAGTGTATGCTTCCTAAACCTAGAAAGAGAGAGAGAGAAAGAGAATTTGGGGGAAAAAAGAGAAAGAAGAAGAAGAGAAGAAATTGGGTTTAATCTTGCATCTACCGGAAGAGAATCTGAGATTTCAGCTTAAGGCAAGTTTCTAACTTGCTAATATATGACTTAATGTGGATAATTTGTTGTGATAGTTGTGTATTATTAGAAGATTTGAACAAATAGTAGGTTTGGGTATATTTGAATGTTTAAACCTTGGATCTTGGAGTTTGTGTGATTTAAGTTGGTTATATTAGATTAGTGTAGTGTAGAATTGTTGTGTTGTTGATTGATGAAAATGAAGGAAGTGTAAGAATAAGTGGTTTAGGTTTTAGATTTATCATTTTAGAAGAAGAGATAATCATGGGTCTGATAGGCGCGGTCGATCGTGGTCCCAAGACCGGTCGACCGGGCCTTAAGAGGGAGGCATACTGCTTTCTTCGATAAGTATAAATTTAGAGCACGATCAACCGCGGTCCCAGGACCGGTCGACTGGGCCTTCTAAATTGAGCTTACTGCATTATTTTCTAGGCAAAACCAAAGAGGCGCAGTCGACTGCGGTCCTATGACCGGTCGACCGGTCCCCTGTTTTCCACTCATAAATCCCTAATTCTTTCTAGCTTCTTTCTTTTAAGATAGGGACTTATGAACCTTCTTGAATGAAGTAAAACTAGAGTATTAGAGTCTAGTAGTAAGGTATTTAAGAACCTAAGTAGAAATGAGAGTTGGGGATTAGTTCGGGAATCAATTTAGTTAGTTAAATTAGAGGAAGATAAATGATTCTTTATTAGAATGAACTAGTCTATACCTAAAGAGAATTAGAGTGAGTTAATGTTAACTTTTAGAATTGTATTGAAGAATTTCATACACGAGGGGTTATAGATGGAATGATAATCAAGGGAGATTTATATTGGGGATAATTAAACATTAAGGTTTATAATGATGACATTAAACGCGTATGGATCCGGATAAAATGTAATGCATACTTGATAAAGTAAATAACATGTGAATGATAACTTTGCATATACACACCTCTTTAAATGCTATTATATGGAAAGTTACGTGTATGAGGTGAAGTACCATGGCTAGTGAATGCATGGCGAATATAGTCCTCGGTCATAGGACCGGTTATATTATATTGTGTGATTATTGTTCGAAGTGAGGTAATTTCGGGTGTGGTTATGAATCACTATCAAATGTATATGGCCGCTTCCCAACGTTATGCGATGTAGGATGCCTAGGTTATCTTGGTGATAGGCCCTGAAAGATGATAGCTATTTAGGGGCGTGTCCAGTGGGGAAACCCGAAAGAGCGGTCTTAGAATCGTTATATGTTGTGAAATATAAATATTCATATTAAAGTGGGGTATTATTGATGGCAAAGCACTCTATGAATAACTGCTTGAAAATGTCTCCTAAAGAGATATGGAACATTGAAATGAAACTGTCTAGAAAGGGAATTGAATTATATTTAGTGATATTTTTATTCATATTCTACTTCATAATTAAAAATGTGTTCTTGCTTTTAGTTTGAGTAGTTAGATTCTTATCATTATTCATGATGATTAGATTGTCCATAACTGTCATGCATTTTATTCACATGGTGATCATATAAAATCAGGCCCTGGCCTCTTCATATTTCTTTGTTTTACACGAATATTATTTTCGCCCAGGTGCTCCGTCGCAAGGACGCCCGTATTAACTTTTCTATCCCAGTGTCTTGGAGCTGTAACACCTTGCGGATGTTACAGGATATTTATATATAGACGCTTCAATCTTTTGTATTCTAGTTATGATCGGTTACACGTTCGGGCATGTTGTTCGAGTTTTGCAATTGTATGATATTATGAAATGTTATGCTTTAATACTCAGTGTAACCTTATTGTAAGTGTCTGTTAACCGACAGCTTATTCAGTTATTTTGATGTATATGATGGTTGATAGATTATCTGTCTTTAGTTATGTCAACCTTCTTTTCAAATGGGGTTTGTTTAAATGCTTTCTTTAACTTAATAAATATATTTTGACAATTCATTTTCAAAAATAATGGATGGTTATCTCGTATATTCATTATATTACTGTGGTGCTAAGAATGAACCATCTATGATTCCTGTTAATATTGGAGTATCGGGCTGGCCACCTTTTATTTTAATAAGTGGGGTGTCACAACTCTGTAGTAGTTGATCTTTCATTTAGGGCATGTCGCCCAAGAGTATTCTTGTTATTTCCTTTCTATCTGAGTCGGATTATATTCTTATGTTAGTTTGGTACCTTTGGTATTATTGGGATTATTTTATTAAGATATTTTACTGGAATGCTTATTTCAGTTGCATTTAAATTTCATTGTGATGTCTATTCATTTATTATTCGTTGTGTGAATGGTTTGTATTAAATATTTTATATTATTAAAATGGAATTTTTATGAAATTAAATTGGAAAAGTTTTAACAACCTTCTTACTTGGATATTAGGTGATTAAATATTAAGGCAAACAAAATATTTTCAACAATGATGCTAAGAATGAACCAACTGTATAATCTATTTTAATTGGATATAGGAATGATCACCCGGTATTTAATTAAGTGGGTTGTTACAGTGACGAGATGTATTGGGACATGATAGTGGGCTCTTTTGATTTTTTGCATAGGTTATTGGTGAAGGTTTTTGGTATATAGTGAAGTTTTAGTGTGGTTTGGAAGACTGTGTAGGTTCTATGATGGTTGTAAGTGTTAGGTATCTCGAGTTTTTGTTGTTTCTATTTGTGTTATGGTAGCGATGGAACTAATGTAGTGATTCTCTACTTTAATTTGATCAAAATGTTTTTCAGAAATAAATATGGATGTGATCATACCTTCGTTGTGTGTTTATTGAATGAATCCTTTATGTTTGAAATATCTATAGCAATAATTAAGACATATATAATCATTTTATCCATTTTAAAAAGTAGAGGGACACATATGCCTCTTAATGGGAAAAGAGAAAGTGTTTTGTAAAAAAGAAAGGACCGCACCCAAAGTTACTTTATGGGTTGCCTACGTATCTCTGTAGGGAAAAAAGAGTTTTTAGTAAAACATTATTTGAGAGGATAAAGTACTACATAGTTCTTATAAAGAGAGAAAAAAGAGTTTATTTGTTATTATTTTTACTTTTTTAGAATAAAAAGGGTATGAATTGTGTAGAACATCGAGAATCATATTTAGATAAAACTTCTTAAGATGATTTTGGTTGACTGGTCATATCATCTTTTCTCCGTCATGGTAAATAAAATATAGTTGAACCCCCTAATAGGATATTCTCTACAAGATACAATCCACTCTAATTGGTCTTGAACTTTCCTCGAGGATCCTATATAGGTTCTACAATCTCCTTGAGTGCGAGATCCCTTTCTTGTACGTTATAGTCGTTGACTTTTACGTTGACTCACCGTGTAATAAGTTGGTAATACAATTATATGTGGTATAGTGCTCTCAACCTCTTTTCATTCAAAAGTACCAATCCATCACAACAATCATGGTGGCAATCAACTTCTCCTATATGGCCCTCCAGCATGACTTCTAGGGAAGGTATTTCGAGATCAACTGGCAAGATATCCTCTATGTCTTAGACTATAGAGTATGGGGTTGAAACAGCCAAATTAGTAGTACTTCCCAAAACTAATTTGAGTCCATACTAATTTTGAGTAGTTCACATTTGGATATCTTTGACAAAATATTTTCTAGTTTTATTAAGAGAGTTGAACTCTTGGATTAACCTTATCCTCAAGCTCAAGGCCACAAGGGCAAACATGTAAAAAGTTTGACAGTTGGTAATTAATAACAATTTAATTGCACACAATTCATAATTATAGGCACACGTCACTTAATCAATTTGAGTGATTTATTTTTGAAATAAAATTGGACAAAATTGAAAATATACTTAAAATTGGTAAAAATAATTTTCATATTTTTTCAAAATTTATTTGAATCATTTTTATTTTTAAAGTAATTTTTGTATTTTTTTAAAGGATAAAATGGTATTTTTAGACATTTATAATCATTTTTGTAAATATCCCTTAAATCTTCAAATGTGTGTTTTTATCAGCCGTTGATAAAATTTGGTTAGGATTTATCTAGAGCATTCATTTTACGATCGATTTTGTGTCTTGGAAGAAACATATCACATGAATTGTGTGTTTTCTATGAGTCTTGTTACTTTATATTGACTTATGGTCATTGATTGAAAGTTGAGGTGCAACAGTTGAGAATGAGATCCACTTTGACTAGCCAATCAGATTAAGTTACCGATTCAACTTATTTTAATCGGTTGACGTATTTGGGATGCCTCGTTATAACCGTTAGATATTTACCAACCATTTTCATCTTATCTCAACTGTCCATTTAAAAAGACAATGATGGGATTAACCTTTCTTATTATAAAAGCTCATGTTGTCTCTCATGACACAATTAGGCAATCATTCGAGGAAAATCTTAGAGAGAGAGAGAGAGAGAGAGAGCGCAGTGAGAGAGAGAAAAGAAATATTAGAGAGAAAAATTGAGAGAGTGAGAGCGAGGGAGATTAAGGAGAAAGTAAAGAGAGATCAAAACTTTTAAAGAAAAAATAATGCGATGTGATTCTATTGGCATTAGAAGGGAGTTTTGTTGTAGGCAATTCGGTTCAAACCTGAGTTCTTGTTCTCTTGATCAATATAGTCATCTGGAGTGCATAAAAAGAAATAAGGTTCAAAGGTTTTACACTTTTGTAAATCCTTAAAACCCAATCTAACATTCTCACTCACATTTCAGCATAAAAATCATGACTAGGTTTTATATCACCTTTGTAAAGTTTCAAAACTAATTTAGTACGAAGTTATGTTTAGATCTAAAGTTTTCTGTCACAAAATGTATTTAATTATTTTAGAACATTAATATCTAAAAGGTTTTTAGTCAGATTTGATATTTAAAGAGTTGTTTTCACAATAAGTGTTTCAGATTTTGATTTTACAAATGTGAAAATGAGTGTTAAAATCACACTAGGAGTTTAACATAAACTATTTATCTTGTAGACATTTAGTTGATATTTTGTAATTTGTAGGTATTGTCTTTAAATTTAATTCTGCATGAGTTTTGTGATTAGATTTACATCCACACATTTAGCCCCCCCCCCTCCACACATTATATCAACTCAGCGCCGGTCCTAAGATTAGGAGTGCCCTGTGTGAAAATTAACTTTGGACCCTTCTAAAAAAGTATTGTACAAAGATATTAAATACATAAAAAAAATGGGCCCCTAAAAAATGGGCCCATTTTTTATGAGCGATATAATCATTCTTCGTACAGATTGTTTTTGGATAGTTAAAAAAATGGGCCTCTAAAAAATTAAACTTATTTTAAAAATTGACATTTTTAATATACATAAAATATTTTCGGACCCCTAAAATACATAGGTGCATACTCTAAAATGGGCCAGGGCCGACCATGTATCAACTGGTATATTAGAGAAGCTAGAAGGTGGTTGTTAAGAAAGGAAGAGCGATTTTCGACAGGAATTAAGCCATAAAGTACGACCCTTGTTTAGATATATCTGACTCTTATGCTGTTTATGTTTGTTGTACTTGTATCCTTATCTTTATTTTTAGTGGACTTTTACTTTTGTGGTTGAGCAATTCTACATGTACCGTCAGTTGAAACCGCATTGCCTACGTGGCAAGCGGTGATTGGTTAATGCCGTTAGCGCGGACCCATATGCATAAAGACTTAACCAATCACAACACGCCACACAGGCAATGCGATTTCAATGCGATTTCAATTTGGTACACTTAGAATTTCTCTGTGGTTTAGTAACCACGACTAGGATGTTTGCTCCACAAAGGTTTTTTCGGGTCTCAATCTTGGCATGTTCTATTTTTAAATTATTTTCCATATACACTGCATAAGATTAGTGACTAAACTAATAAGTTAACTGATTTTTGGTAAAATTTTAATTAAATATTTTCAAAATTACAAGTGAAACAATATTATTAGAATAAGTTATAAGACCATTATAACTTTTAATATTGTTTTATGCCCATTTTATTCATAAGAGATTACTCAAAACAAGTGTTCGAATATAAACTTCTTTTTTTCATCGAACTTGAAATTAAACATTATGTCTAAAGTCTCTTCTAGTTTATTCAGTGGTAACCCGGTGGGTGTTCTGATAGATGTACGGTATCCCCAAAGAGAGTATGAAATCTTATTAGACTAAACTCAGCCATTGTCATTTATTTTTTTAATGATGGATTTGAGGCCCTTGTTTGCGGCTTTGATAGTTCCATTTATATTTTATATTTATAGCGAGGACTTGTGTCATTGAATCTTGTACTCTTTGGCTAATTCTTATTCAAATTTGAAGCCATTATTAGCTAAGTGATCACGAGGAACTCCTTAGAGGCATATGATGTTCGTATGAATGAACTTATCTAATTTCTTAGCATTCAACATGTATGACTCAGCTTTGAGCCATGTGGTGAAGTAATAAATAGAAACCACGATGAATGCACGCATATTAGATGCTCTGGGAGTGGCTTTCTAGTGAAATTGATGCCCGAAGTTGACAAAGTCGCCATATAAGTTGTGTTATATAAATCACGGGGAGGCAAATATTGATAATTGGAAATTTTTTGCCATTTGAGACATCTCTTGACACATGTTGCGCAATTTGTTATCCAATATTACTCGCGCCAGATGAATTTTTTGCATAATTTCTTCAATGTCAACCCCTACGATGCACTGCGAGTGAGTTCCTTCGAAGTTACTCTTAAACAAGGCCCTATATCAAGTAATGTATTGTGACGTGAGTTTTGGAGGGTTGTGTTGTATTTCTCGTCACCCCCTTGAGGGTATCAACCATACTTGAGAAGGTATCAAATTTCGTAGTACTAGAGTCCAATCTTATGTGAGTATTTATTAGTTTTTAGCTCTATATGATAGTAATGGGGAGGCTTAAATTATCTGAACCAGTAGTGAAGAAATTTCCAGTCCTTAGAGCATGTCGGCCATAAAGGCAAGTGGTTTCAATGCATCGACAAAGATGTTTTAGAAACAGGGAGATAGTCTAGTGTGACGTCTTTGAATTCTGAGTTGTTTTCCTCAAGATGGGCATGGGAG
Source organism: Sambucus nigra (assembly GCA_949130495.1). Taxonomy (NCBI): domain Eukaryota; kingdom Viridiplantae; phylum Streptophyta; class Magnoliopsida; order Dipsacales; family Adoxaceae; genus Sambucus; species Sambucus nigra. Next base: position 406,353,018 of record OX422220.1, read on the forward strand.
GGTGGAAGTTTTTTTGCCTTTGACTCTTCATTTCTTGAGAACTTGCCCTATAATGAGGGCTAAATCTCTATAAGCATCGAGATATTGAATTTCTCGAGATATTGAATTTCTCTTTCAAGAAAAACTTTGAGTCCAACCGTGCATGACACATGTTTTGTGAAGTTATTAGTAGAAGGGGTATATTTTATTGGTTGCAAAGTCAAAGAGAAATTTCCATTGGAGAACTTCCGTGGTAGTGAAAATACTATTCTCATCGGGAAATTTTGTAATCCATACATTGATTCCATATATAAGGTGAAATGCTAAGTAGCCAAATATAGATTTTCCCTTGATGGTGATGATGCATGATATCATTTATTTATGGGATTCGCAAATTTCAAATATTAAAACTGCAATCACAAATTAAGGGACAATCAAATTCAGGAAAAATCTCCGAGGGGCAAAACCTTTATTTCACTATTAAATGTAAATCGCAACTTATAATTACCTAGAGAAATCTGCATTAAATTTCCTATAGAAAATTCATATATACCGCAATTTAGAACCAACAAAGATTCCCTCAAGAACCTTAAGAACTGAAACTCCTCCTTCAGTAGTGAATACTCTCGAGTATCCCCAATGACCATAGTCATCACCAATATCTTGCATAAGAACTACCAATCCAGCAGTAGAGAATCCTTCTCTACAAGATAAACTTAAACAAAGAAGTGTTTTGGGTTCCAAAACGATTTACAAAAGTATATGGGATGTTTTGTGTTAATAAAAAACATAAAGTTGCCCTAAAAAGTGAAGACTAAAAGTCTATAGATATGCAGTTTTCGTGTAGTAAAAGTCTTAATGAAAACATCTCTCAGAAAAGGTATTTATAGTAAAATAAAACACTTGAGGCGGCAGATGTCATTAGAACGAATTTTTGATGTCATTTGAACGACATTATATGTCATTTGAATGACCCTAGTAACAACCTATTAAAATGCAAAACAGTACGTGATCGTTTGACGCAAATAAAGAACGACCTAAGTAATGACCTAAGAAACGACATGCGATGTCGTTAGATGAGATCGTTTGAGTGACTTGTCAATGTCGCTTGAACGACACTGACTTGTCGTTTGAACGACAAAAGCGAAAAAATAATATTGTTTTGAGATAATTATATTTAAGTCCCATTTATGAGCTCAACATACATATAAGTCCCATTGACTTTTTTACAACCTTTAAAGTTCCCCTTAACAAAACCGTTCGGTTAAACTCTATAGAAAAGACTGAAATACCCATCCATTCTCAACCGGAGAAATCGTAACCGAACGGTTTCCTCCTTCCTTCTAATTTAAATGGGAGTTTTCAAATGTCAACTTTCAAATTTCAAACTCTTCACTGTATGGCTTTGCTTACAACCATCCAAGCGTCCAGTTTCAAAACCCTTACCATGTTTCGATAAACTTTGGATGAAGGTTCATCAAAATCGGAGGTGTTTGTTGTTGTCCGTGGTGTGATTGTTCGTATATTTTTGGTAAGATCCCCTGCTACATTTAAAGAGCAATTTTATTTTGGTTTTTGAAACATTTTTCTTCGGTTTTATTTTGGTTTTTGAAGGATTTTTCTTTATCTCAATTTTGATGTATTTCTTTCAACCACTGGTTACTTCTTCGTAACTCTGTTTTGGTGTTTTACTGATTTTCTTGCATTTGCAGTGGGTATGGTGTATTTACGATGTTGTTGTAATACCCCGCATTTTTTTTATTGAATTAAAATTGAACTAATTGAAGAAAAATAATTATGGCAGTATATATATTCGAAATGTTTGGAAATGAAAATTTAAAATGAATTAATTGAGTTACGAATGTGCGACTTAAATATTAGAAGCGAATTAACGCGTAAAAGGATCTAGAGGGTTAAATTTGGCGCAATGGCATTTTTGTAAATAAACAAACCCTAGGTATAAATAGAAAGGAAGAGAAGAAGTCTTCATTCTTTCATTTGAAATGGAGGCTAGGGTTTGGTAGAGAGAGAGAGTAAGAAGAGAAGAAGCTAAGAGGATTTCAAGAAGATTTCAAGAGGATTTCAATTTCTCCATACAATCCAAGGCAAGTTAATAACCTATATGTGTATATTTTGTATCTATAATGAAATTTCACATGAACATGTATTTGGATCCCTAAATTAATATGAAATTAATGTAAAAAAATGATATGCAATGTATTAGGATCATCCTCCATATAGATTAAAATATGATAACATCATTATATGGATTGAATTGTTGAACAAACTCTTGAATTTGAGAAGTCTATGAAATTGAGTAAATCGTCTTATTAAAAATTGTTTTGAGCTATTTTAATTTCGAGAATTTATATTTCGTCCGCGCTGACCGGTAGAAAATCATATTCTGGACAACTTTGTAGTTTTAAGTTTTTCCAAAAACGGATCGAAAAATCCTCGAATATGCGTTTTAAAATTCTGCGCAGAAAGTTATCGTGAACAGGTCCGAACTGTATATGTTAATTTCGGGTCTGTTTTAAGCAGCCTACGGTAGCGTGCACGCGAGTCCTTATAGAAAATCACGTTCCGAACAACTTTGTAGTTTTAAGTTTTCCCAAAAACGGATCGAAAAAGCCTCAAATCGGCGTTTTAAAATTCTGGGCAGAATGTTGTCGAAAACAGGGGCGAATATTATATGTTAGTTTCGGGTCTGTTTTAGGCCGGCTATGGTAGCGTGCGCGCGTGTCCTTATAGAAAATCACGTTCCGAACAACTTTGTAGTTTTAAGTTTTCCCAAAAACGGATTGGAAGAGCCTTGAATCTGCATTTTAAATTCTGGGCAGCATGTTGTTGAAATAAGAGTGATAATATTTTTCATATTGTTAGTAAGATAATTATGGTGTTGTGCCTAATATCCTAACTTGATCACACACTTAAGGTTATTAGGGATATATAACCTTGAAATGATTTGGTGTTGAATTAGTAAATTAATGATGTAAATTATGTTATATTATAAATAATGACTATTGTATAACTCGAGTAAGAGACTTGACACGATTGTATATATACATAAGTGTGAAATTGCTTTACATGTATATTGTCGAGTATACACTAGACTAGTCCTCCGATCGATGTAGGCACATGTTGAAAGCGATTATTTGTGATTGATCCGGTTAGGTTCCGCTCGAGTGCCGTGTCGGAGATAAACCACCGGAACCGGACACATGGTTGTAATGCGGGTCAGATAGAAAGACCTTGAAACGCCATGTGATTTAGGACTTAGTATGATTGCCCTTGCCACGTAATATTGGGAAATATTCGTGTGTAGGCCTAGTGTTACGACTTGTTTCCCCGGGTAACGATAGTGACCCGATATGACTTGTATGAGATATTATGTTTGTGTCTTAAAATAATATCTCGAATCAATGCATTTGATATTATACTTTAATGAAATATTTTTATACGTTAAATACTGAAATGAGACTAATAATGATTAATTAAGATACGATATGAGACTACACGTTACTCTAGTTTGGGTTGGGCAGTCCCGACATAGGAACATTGGTTGGGTAATTGAACAATTTAATTACTGGAGACGAGTAATGACTAGTGTGCTTTCATTATAAGTACATCTTATAATCTTATAGCTTGTTTTCTTGCTTTGACATTCGTCTATCTTGCTTCTTGCTCCTCTCCTATGTATGTATTATACAAGTCCTCGCCCCGTTGGACAGTAGATCGTGGAGCTGGATGACCTCGCATCTATTCTTAGGATCTTGTAGTGGTAGACGCTGGTCCATATCCTATTTTGTCACTCTTCCTTAGAGTGTGGTATCAGAGATTTCCCATTGTTAGGGATTTGATAGTGTTGAGAGGTTTATATTACACTCTTTACCTAATTTATCTTTGGACCCGTATGTTTGGGCATTTTATATTCAGTACTGCTATTACTTGTGGATCCTATACTTACTATGATGTGATTTGGTTACACGTATGGGAGTGTACATATTTACTTTACTGCGTTTATTTAAATTATGTTTCTAATGCCAACATATTGACGCTCCGCTTTAATTTAATTGGGCGTAGCTAACCGAATTAGATATAAAAAGCAGGGTTGTCACAGTTGGTATCAGAGCACGGTTTTAGAGCCTTTAGGGATCTGAGGGCGTCCGTTACGTTTTCCGCGCAATGTTTCTTTGATACTTTGAGCCTTGCAACTAGGTTTTGTATTCTATAACTTCGGAAAAAAAATCAAGCCACTGATCCGACACGACCGACTATGAGTGCCCGAGTGTATAGGAGGGGTTCCTTGTTTGGATTTCGCTTGCGAGACGCTCCACGCACGAAGGTTTACTTTTATCGGGAGTTAGGACTTTTCGCATGATATATTCATCACTTTAAACTGTTGCACCCAATTATATATGTGATATATGTTTTGAACTTTTCCTTCTAGTTCTCATACTCTGTGTTTACTCTCTTCAGATGAGGAGACGCAGCGGTAAACTAGCAGGAGCGACAGGACGGGCGGGGGCTCAGGAGCAGCCGCCCCCACCCGCACAGGGGACGGTAGGAGGTTTGTCCCAGGCCGATTTGACGGCTATAGCACAGGTTGTAGCTACAGCAGTAGCAGCAGCACTTTCGGCGCATCCCGCGCCCGCACCAGTGCCAGCGCCAGCACCAGCGCCAGTACCACATGTTGTCATCGCACCACCTGCAGTGGCTGAGCCGGAGCCACAGGTGCCAATAGTTGTGCAACCCACTTGGGCATCTGTTGTGAGTGGGTTTGAGAAGAGACGCCCGCCTTCGTTCGCCGGTGACGTGGGTCCGTTGGAGGCGCTTCAGTGGAAGCGAAATATATGCAGACATTTGAGACTAGTTGACTCCACAGAGGTGCAGAAACAGATTTTAGCTACCTTTCGTCTGACTGGGGAAGCGTTGTGCTGGTGGGAGTCCATTACTTCTACAGCTCAGCGGGATGTTATGCCTATTGCTGATTTTTGGGCACGTTTCGAGGCGAAGTTTGTACCTCCCGCACAACGTGTGGCTTTGAGGAGAAGGTTTGATACCCTGAAGCAGACTAGTTCAGTTTTTGAGTATGAGCGAGAGTTTACCTCATTGGTAGAGTTTGCTCCCGAGGTGCAGGCAGATGATGCTTTGAAGACTCAGAGGTTTGTTGAGGGGCTATCTTGGCCAATTCGGGGGTTCCTACTGGCGAATCCATCATTTGACTGTTATGAGGTAGCGGTGAATGCAGCGTTGCATCACTGCAATGATCGTTCTGAGCATGTGGTGGGCAAACGAGGGGTGGTAGGCCAGCAGGGTAGGCCCCATGAGGTTGTAGTTGCAGGCCAACAGGGCCCACAGGGGGGCCAACAGTCAGGAGGCCATCAGGCCAAGCGGTACAGAGGCCGTCACCAGGGGCAGCAGGCCCAGGGCCAGCAGGGTCAGGCCATTCAGGCCAATCCGGTTCAGACCATTCCAGGTCAGGGTCACCCGCAGCAGGGCCAGGGCCAGGGCCAGAGAGGGCAGGGCCAGTTGAGCCAACGAGGTCAGGGTGCGAGAGATCAACACCGGGCCAATAGGCCCAACATCGGAGCTTTGGTGCAGCAGGCACGAGATGGGGGTCCTATTTTATGCTTCCAGTGCGGAGAGACTGGACATATGAGGAGGGCTTGTCCCCGAGGACAGGCGCAGGGAGATAGATCACAGCAGCAGGTACTCCCACCACCACCACCATTTCCGGCATTGCCAATGGAAACAGCAGCACCAATTCAGCCACAGTTGTACCATGGGCGTGCATATGACGTTCAGCCTTTTCAGCCGCAGGTGCGACGACCGGCGATTCAGGGTACGTTTTATGTTTATAGTTCTCATGCGAGAGTACTTTTTGACACTGGTGCATCACACTCGTTCTCCAGTTATGAGTTTGCTAGGACATCAGGGATGATAGACGTTGCAGAGGCGATAGTTGCCAATGTGAGTACACCTTTGAGTGGTACGGACCTTCGCCACGTTTGTAGAGGGGTCGCGATTGAGATCGGGAGGCTTCACTTCTCTGTCGACCTTATTTTGATTGAGATGTGTACCTACGACGTGATTATAGGGTTTGATTGGTTGTATGCATATCATGCCCAGATTGACTGTCGTGGGAGTGCGATCACATTTGCCATTCCTGGTCAGGAGATGTACCTAATAGCACTACCTGGTCTAGAGGGTGGAGCCAGCACACATCTATTTTACATCGAGGAGGATTCTCCTGATGGGGTGTCCATTTCTTTGGATACGATCCCTATAGTGAGGGAGTTCGCGGACATCTTTGCTGAGGTTCCTGGTTTACCTCCAGCTCGTGAGATAGAGTTTTGTATAGAGTTATCGCCGGGCACGAGACCGATTGCCAGGGCCCCGTACCGTATGGCACCCTTAGAGATGAGGGAGCTTAGGGAGCAAATTCAGCAGCTGTTGGGCCAAGGTTTTATCCGTAGGAGTACCTCACCTTGGGGAGCTCCAGTGCTCTTTGTGAAGAAAAGGGATGGCTCACTTCGATTGTGCGTCGATTATCGAGAGTTGAACAAGGTAACGATTCGGAACAAGTATCCGTTACCTCGTATTGATGATATGTTCGATCAGTTGAGGGATGCTTCATTCTTTTCGAAGATTGATTTGCGTTCCGGTTATCACCAGTTGAGGATTCGGGAGGAGGATGTGCCGAAGACAGCGTTCCTGACACGATATGGTTCGTACGAGTTTCGGGTCTTGCCCTTCGGCTTAACCAATGCTCCTGCGGTATTCATGGATTTGATGAATCGTGTATTCAAGCCATACTTGGATCAGTTTATTATCGTGTTCATTGACGATATCCTGATCTATTCACGGTCCGAGGAGGACCATGCCGGACATTTACGATTGGCTCTTGAGACCTTGAGAGAGCATCAACTTTATGCTAAGCTCTCCAAGTGCGGGTTTTGGCTACGAGAGGTGCAGTTTTTGGGCCACATTGTGACGGAGGCTGGGATTGCTGTCGATCCTAGCAAGGTTAATGCTGTTGTCGAGTGGGGGCAACCCACTACGCCGACTGAGATTCGGAGTTTTCTGGGTCTAGCGGGTTACTATCGAAGGTTTATTCAGGGCTTCTCGAAGATTGCGAGTCCTCTTACCCATTTGACAAAGAAGGGTGTTACTTTCGTCTGGAGTTCAGAGTGTCAGGAGGCTTTTGAAACTTTGAAGGAGAAGCTTACGTCAGCGCCAGTCCTTGCGTTGCCGAAAGTTGGGGTTGAGTACCGTGTGTACACTGATGCGTCATTACAGGGGTTAGGAGCTGTTCTGATGCAGGAGGAGAGACCGATTTCCTATATTTCGAGGAAATTGAGGCCTCATGAGGATCGTTACCCGACTCATGACTTAGAGTTGGCGGCGGTTGTTTTTGCGTTGTATTCATGGAGACACTACTTACTTGGGGAGAAGTTTATGTTGCTCACCGACCATAAGAGTCTTCAGTACTTGTTCTCTCAGAAGAACTTGAACATGCGACAGAGTAGATGGGTGGAATATGTGAAGGACTACCAGTTTTCCATACAGTACCACCCGGGTAAGGCAAACGTGGTTGCTGATGCTTTGAGCCGAAGACCCATAACGTCATTGTCCGCCTTGGATGTGGAGGAGAGTGTTGAATGGTCAGGTGTTTGGAAAGCTCAGTGGAAGGAGCTGGGTAGCCTTGATGTTGGCAGAGCATTTATGGGGACTGTATCTATATCAGTTTATATGGTTGAACGGGTTGTGAAGGCCCAGTCTTCTGATGACTTTTGTCAGGAGAAAATGAAGGCATTGATGTCTGGGGGCATTCAGGGTTTCTCGATCGGTTCTGACGGGGGACTTCGTTATCAGGGACGAATTGTTGTGCCGAATGATACCGAGTTGCGAAAGGCCTTATTATCTGAGGCGCATGGATCTAGATTCACTGTTCACCCCGGAGGTGATAAGATGTATCAGGATATGCATCGTATGTATTGGTGGGTTGGGTTAAAGCGTGATGTAGCCGAGTTTGTCTCAAAGTGTGCCACTTGTCAGCTTGTAAAGGTGGAACATCAGAGACCTGGAGGGGAGTTGCAGCCGTTGTCCATTCCCGAGTGGAAATGGGAAAGCATCTCCATGGATTTTATTGTTGGGTTGCCAAGATCGCAGCGCGGTCATGATTCGATTTGGGTCATCGTCGACAGACTAACAAAGGTGGCTCATTTTCTTCCAGTGAGGACAGATTATACGGCAGCACAGTACGCCACGATGTTTATTAATGAGATTGTGAAGTTGCATGGGGTACCGCGTGATATCGTGTCCGACCGTGGCAGTGTCTTCATCTCGCACTTTTGGGGCAGACTTCAGGAGGCAATGGGAGTTCAGTTGAGTTTGAGTACCGCATTTCACCCTCAGTCTGATGGTCAGACGGAGCGGGTGAACCAGATTTTGGAGGACATGTTGCGAGTTTGTGTGTTGGACTTCAAAGGTGGTTGGGATATGCATTTGCCACTGGTGGAGTTCGCATACAATAATAGTTATCAACAGACTATTGGCATGGCACCATACGAGGCTTTATACGGCAGGCCTTGTCGATCCCCTACATGTTGGTTGGAGTTCGGAGAGCACCGGATGCTGGGTCCGGATATTGTTAGGGAGACCTCAGAGAAGGTTGACTTGATTCGTGCACGGATGAAGACCGCGCAAGATCGTCAAAAGACTTATGCTGACATAAGGCGGAGGAAGTTAGAGTTCGCCATTGGGGACCAAGTGCTGTTAAGGGTCTCACCCATGAGAGGCGTTGTTCGCTTTGGTGCCAAAGGGAAGCTTTCACCGCGATACGTAGGCCCGTTTACAGTGTTGGACAGGGTGGGACCGGTTGCTTACCGTTTAGCCCTACCTGACCATCTCCAGCGGGTACATGATGTTTTTCATGTATCCATGTTGAGGAAGTTCTTACGTCCCGAGGACTCACACCTACACATAGATTTAGACGGGGTTGAGTTGCAGCCCGATGGGAGCTACGAGGAGAGGCCGGTCAGGATCCTAGATCGTCGTGAGCAGCAGTTGAGGTCAAAAGTCATTCCTCTTGTTCGTGTTATGTGGAGTAATCATGATGAGTCTGAGGCCACTTGGGAGAGAGAGGATGACTTGCGAATTAGTCACCCATATCTCTTCAAGGAAGGTACGTGCGAAACTACCTTACTTGACTTAAATTGAGTTATTTTATTTCGAATTTCGAGGACGAAATCCCGTTCGTAGAGGGGGAGAATGTAATACCCCGCATTTTTTTTATTGAATTAAAATTGAACTAATTGAAGAAAAATAATTATGGCAGTATATATATTCGAAATGTTTGGAAATGAAAATTTAAAATGAATTAATTGAGTTACGAATGTGCGACTTAAATATTAGAAGCGAATTAACGCGTAAAAGGATCTAGAGGGTTAAATTTGGCGCAATGGCATTTTTGTAAATAAACAAACCCTAGGTATAAATAGAAAGGAAGAGAAGAAGTCTTCATTCTTTCATTTGAAATGGAGGCTAGGGTTTGGTAGAGAGAGAGAGTAAGAAGAGAAGAAGCTAAGAGGATTTCAAGAAGATTTCAAGAGGATTTCAATTTCTCCATACAATCCAAGGCAAGTTAATAACCTATATGTGTATATTTTGTATCTATAATGAAATTTCACATGAACATGTATTTGGATCCCTAAATTAATATGAAATTAATGTAAAAAAATGATATGCAATGTATTAGGATCATCCTCCATATAGATTAAAATATGATAACATCATTATATGGATTGAATTGTTGAACAAACTCTTGAATTTGAGAAGTCTATGAAATTGAGTAAATCGTCTTATTAAAAATTGTTTTGAGCTATTTTAATTTCGAGAATTTATATTTCGTCCGCGCTGACCGGTAGAAAATCATATTCTGGACAACTTTGTAGTTTTAAGTTTTTCCAAAAACGGATCGAAAAATCCTCGAATATGCGTTTTAAAATTCTGCGCAGAAAGTTATCGTGAACAGGTCCGAACTGTATATGTTAATTTCGGGTCTGTTTTAAGCAGCCTACGGTAGCGTGCTCGCGAGTCCTTATAGAAAATCACGTTCCGAACAACTTTGTAGTTTTAAGTTTTCCCAAAAACGGATCGAAAAAGCCTCAAATCGGCGTTTTAAAATTCTGGGCAGAATGTTGTCGAAAACAGGGGCGAATATTATATGTTAGTTTCGGGTCTGTTTTAGGCCGGCTATGGTAGCGTGCTCGCGAGTCCTTATAGAAAATCACGTTCCGAACAACTTTGTAGTTTTAAGTTTTCCCAAAAACGGATTGGAAGAGCCTTGAATCTGCATTTTAAATTCTGGGCAGCATGTTGTTGAAATAAGAGTGATAATATTTTTCATATTGTTAGTAAGATAATTATGGTGTTGTGCCTAATATCCTAACTTGATCACACACTTAAGGTTATTAGGGATATATAACCTTGAAATGATTTGGTGTTGAATTAGTAAATTAATGATGTAAATTATGTTATATTATAAATAATGACTATTGTATAACTCGAGTAAGAGACTTGACACGATTGTATATATACATAAGTGTGAAATTGCTTTACATGTATATTGTCGAGTATACACTAGACTAGTCCTCCGGTCGATGTAGGCACATGTTGAAAGCGATTATTTGTGATTGATCCGGTTAGGTTCCGCTCGAGTGCCGTGTCGGAGATAAACCACCGGAACCGGACACATGGTTGTAATGCGGGTCAGATAGAAAGACCTTGAAACGCCATGTGATTTAGGACTTAGTATGATTGCCCTTGCCACGTAATATTGGGAAATATTCGTGTGTAGGCCTAGTGTTACGACTTGTTTCCCCGGGTAACGATAGTGACCCGATATGACTTGTATGAGATATTATGTTTGTGTCTTAAAATAATATCTCGAATCAATGCATTTGATATTATACTTTAATGAAATATTTTTATACGTTAAATACTGAAATGAGACTAATAATGATTAATTAAGATACGATATGAGACTACACGTTACTCTAGTTTGGGTTGGGCAGTCCCGACATAGGAACATTGGTTGGGTAATTGAACAATTTAATTACTGGAGACGAGTAATGACTAGTGTGCTTTCATTATAAGTACATCTTATAATCTTATAGCTTGTTTTCTTGCTTTGACATTCGTCTATCTTGCTTCTTGCTCCTCTCCTATGTATGTATTATACAGGTCCTCGCCCCGTTGGACAGTAGATCGTGGAGCTGGATGACCTCGCATCTATTCTTAGGATCTTGTAGTGGTAGACGCTGGTCCATATCCTATTTTGTCACTCTTCCTTAGAGTGTGGTATCAGAGATTTCCCATTGTTAGGGATTTGATAGTGTTGAGAGGTTTATATTACACTCTTTACCTAATTTATCTTTGGGCCCGTATGTTTGGGCATTTTATATTCAGTACTGCTATTACTTGTGGATCCTATACTTACTATGATGTGATTTGGTTACACGTATGGGAGTGTACATATTTACTTTACTGCGTTTATTTAAATTATGTTTCTAATGCCAACATATTGACGCTCCGCTTTAATTTAATTGGGCGTAGCTAACCGAATTAGATATAAAAAGCAGGGTTGTCACAGTTGTATATACGGAATTTATTATTTTTTACTCGTTATGTTATGGTTTTTAAAAATTTACGATGTTGGGGAACATTGTTGCAACATACATTAGGAAAAAAAAGTAATTTAATTTGTTGACCGGACATTCTTAGAATTTCTAGTGTTGTTAGTACCATTATTTTTGGGTTTGTATAGTTTGTTCCACTAAAAAACATACTTCTAAGTGGGTCACATATGTGTTTTGATTTGAGGGTATGGTGTGTTTGTTGAAAATTTTAGATTTGATTGAATAAGATTTGTTTGGCTGCATCGTTTAATCTCCGTGATGTGTTTTAGTATTATTTTATACAGTGTTTTTTGCGTACATGTTGTGTAGCAGGTATAACAGTAAGGTTTACTTTTTGACCTGTTTGAGGTTATACATGAATAATTGACTTACATACCTCAAACATTGACATTTACTGTATGATATATACAATGAAACAGGTTGAGAGTTCAACACATAATAAAATTTACTGTGTGACCTGCTACAAATAATGTATGCCCATCATGATTGAATATTCCGGACAATAAATATTCATTTGTGCCATGTTGCGTATCGTACATTGGTAAACCAATCCACATTGATATACATTATGTGGGTATGTGAGATATGCATATGTGTTTTCAAATGATATTGATGTTTAGTTGGTTTTATAAAATAATATAAAAATAGTTTAAACGTTTCCATCGTTGTTTATATTCAAGTGACATTCAAATTCATATTTTAATACTAATATCAGGTGTTTAACATAAGCAGATAGTATGGTGAGGTGACTTTACATATGTATTGACTTACTTTCATTTTTTGTTGCAGTGATCATGGAAGTGTTTGTCACATTGTTTTGCAAGTATATGGATAGGACATTTGTTAAGATGTTACAAGATCGAACAACAGTTACAGAATTGGTTGACTGTATTCATAGCAGGTGGATTGATTTAACTGATGCCAAAATTGCATTATCTTATAATTTAGCAGGGCACCCTCAATGTGCACTTGATTTTGATGTGGATATTTCAACAATGTTATCGTATTGTCATAAACACGACATTGAAACTATGGATGTCAATATAATGACTCTGGAGGTGGTTTTAAGTGATGGAGAAGGGATTTTCGATGATTGTAATGATGGCATTTTAGCCGAAGATGCAGATTTCGAGTGTTTGGATGAGGTATTGCGTGAAGAAAGTCATATTACAACTAAACGTTTGTTGTCATTTGGTTGGTCTGGCGGTATTGCTAAGGTTGGTCAACGATATAGAGGTGGAGTGGATGAATTCTGTGATGTGCTTTGAAAGTATGAAGCATAAGTTGGATTTGAATTCAACTACATAAAGAATGATTTGAAACGAGTTACCGCTGTGTGTAAGTACAGAATATCAGCAGGGTGTGGTTGGTATGTTCATGGAAGGGTTGACACGGTTAACATATTTTTTTCTGTTAAGAAATTGAATGATGAGCACACGTGTGGAGTTGCATATAGAAGTCGTAAACATAGTCGTTTATCTTCGGGCATAATTACGAACGAAATAACAAATCGCATAAGAAAAAATAATATGACTCGCCCTATTGACATTGTCAAATATATTTCAGATGAGTATGTATATGACCTTGAATATAGAACGGCGTGGCGGGCTGTAAAAAAAGCGAAGAGACGTGTGTTCGGCGATCAATCACTTTCATTTGACAAGTTAAGATGGTATGTTAACGCGGCTATGGATTCAAACCCTGGTAGTCATTTGTCGATCGAATACAATTCTGATAGTGGCCGATTCAAAAGGATGTTCGTAGCATTTCATGCATGTATGGAGGGTTTCAAGTACTGTCGACCCCTGATCTTTGTGGATGGCACATTTTTGAAAAGCAGATACAAAGGAAATTTATTGGCGGCGACGGGGAAAAATGCAAGTGAAGGTATTTACATCAACATTCTTCCAAACGTTGATTACTACTTAATAGACTACATGTTTAGTTGTCATATGATGTGCTAGTAATATGTATTATGAATATTTTATGACAATATGTCAAATATGTTGAAATCATGGTATAGTTTGTACTTCTATTGATGATTATAGTCAACAAATTATGTACGGGTAGTAATTATTTGGGTGGTGCGTAGTACTTTACATTGTATACAATATCATTGAATGGGTGAGTAATGTAGTTATTTAGTGCATACACGTTGTGCATCAGGTCTAACAGTAAAGTTTACTGTATGACCTGTTACATCTTTTATATAACTAATTGACCTACATATAGTATACAGTGAACTTTCCTGTTAGACATGTTGCACAACGTGCATGGACTACATGAATAGATAACTCACGCAGTCTATTTTACCTCATTCTAATGTTTTTTTTTATCTTATTTGATAGGCACGTTTCGTATAGCATTCTCCATTGTTGACTCGGAGAATGATGATAACTGGGAATGATTCATGATTCAGTTTTTGAAGATCATTGACACCTCAATGGTTTACACGTTTATTTTGGATCATAACAATGGGTTGCTGAAGTCGGTTCCAAAAGTTTTCCCCGATTCACATCATGGATATTATTTGCAACACTTGAAATGTAATTTGAGGGACAAGTTATCTGGTATTCATAGCAAAGTGAAGGAAAAAATCATTGAAATATTCGTACTTTGTACTTATGCACCTGATGAAGAAACGTTCAACAAACGTATGGCTTGGTTGCTTGTTGAAGGAGGACAAAGAGTTCGTGACTTTTTGTCCACGATATCGAATGAATATTGGAGAAATGCACATTTTGGTGGTTAACGTTATGGTGAAATGTATTCAAATGTGGCTGAGTCCTTTAACTCTTGGATACGTGACGCACTTCACCTCCCAATCACAGGCTTAGTAGATACAATTAGATGTAAGATTATGAAGTTGAGTGCTATTAGGCGAGACGAAGCGAAAGCATGGACCGCTTACCTTTATCCATGTTTGAATCATCGTTTCAGAGAGTCATTGGAGATAGGTCGTACTTGGGTTGTGAACAAGGCAAGTGAATTCATATTTGAGGTTCGGTCGGACAAAGTTTTTAATGTTAATATGCAGTACAGGATGTGCTCATGCTGTAATGGAAGCTGAATGGTTTTTCGTGTGATCATGCGTCTATCATAATTCAGAGATGAGGGTACGAGTTGAAGGATTACATTGATGAGCTTTTCTCAGTCAATTTCTTTTTGAAAACGTATGGGTTTGCAATATTACCAATTCCTTCATTTAATAGAGTAAACTTATCTTCTGATGATGCGATAATCAAACCACCAGATGTTAAACGTCCTCCAAATAGACCGAAGACCAAACGTATTAATTCGAGGGGTGAGGAAGGAAAGTCTGTAACATGTAGTAGGTGCAAAAAATCTGGGCATCACAACAGGAAGACGTGTGCAGAACCGTTGAATGAGTTATGATGTATTTGCATTTTTTACTCTAGTTTGTTTTTAAATGAATATTTCATTACTTTATTTAATTTGATGAAGTTTTATTAGTTTTCAACTACACAGTAAATTTTATTGTATGCAATGGTCACATATTACAAATGAGTAATTGTATTATGATATTTCAACATCAATGTTAATGTGTCGACATCTCAACCATTAATGAATGTAGAAAAATTTACCAGATCAACTTAACATAATCATGAATACTCAATGACCATTGGATACACGTCGTTCAGAAGTAAAATATACTTCTTGAGTTTTCTATCCATGTCGTACATGCACGCTGTGCAGTAGGTCAAACAGTAAAGTTTACTTTGTGACATATGTAATTCAATTAGTCATGTGTAAGGCAAAACAGCTCATACAGTAAACTTCATTGTTAGGCCTGCTGCACAGCGTTAATGCACGACATGACTAAAAAATGACACATCAATGTTATTTGGTCATTCAGAAAATAAATTATTTCTGGGTTACGAAGCCCCCTATAGTTCAACACCAATGTGAACTTGACTCAGATCATAAAATGAGTAAATGATTCCCTTCTTCCAATAAACTTGAATACTGATGAGTCACGCATTTCCATTCATTGACATCTCAACCAATAATTATTGAAGAAAAAATTAACAAATCAACTTCACATAATCATAAATACTCAATGACCGTTGGATACATGTCACGCAGTAGTAATATAGAGTTCGTGAGTTATCTAGTCATGTAGTGCATGCAACCTGTGCAGTAGGTCTAACAGAAAAGTTTACTGTATGACATATGTAAGTCAATTAGTCATGGAAAAGTTGGAACAGGTCATACAGTAAACTTTACTGTTAGACCTGCTTCATGGCGTGCATGCACGACATGTCTAGATACCGACACTACAATATTACGTGGTCATTCAGAAAATCAACTTATGCTATGTTAAGTAGAAATTCATGTTTCTAAAAAACCCATGAAAATATTTTACTTCTTTCTACTGTTTTATGCTTGTCTTATTTTATAGGCAATGTTTCGTATCACATTCTTTATTGTTGATTTGGAGAATGATGATAATAGGAAATGGTTCATGATGTGTTTTTCGAATATCATTTACACCTCAATGGTTTACCCGTATATTTCGGATCGTAACATCGGGTTGCTGAAGTCGGTTCCAAAAGTTTTCCCCGATTCACATCATGTATATTATTTGCAACAATTGAAATGTAATTTGAGTGACAAGTTATCTCGGATGCATAGAAAATTGAGTGGAGAAAATAATTGAATTATTCGTACTTTAGCATACACACGTAAATAAAGTAAAAGAGTGTTCGTGAATTTTTGTCCACGATAACGAATGAACATTGGAGCTATGATCATTTTAGTTGTCAATGTTATTGTGAAATGTATTCAAATGTAGCTTAGTGCTTTAATTCTTTTATACGTGATGATCGTCACCTCCCAATCACAAAATGAGTAAATGATTCCGTTCTTCCAATAAACTTGAATTTTCATGAGTCACGCATGCCCATTAGTCTACATCTCAACCATTTTTGAATGTAAACAAAATTAACAAATCAACTTCACATAATCATATATACTCAATGATCGTTGGATACACATCGTGCATCACTAAAATATAATGCGTCAGTTATCTAGTCAAGTCGTGCATGCACCATGTGCAGCAGGTCTAACATGAACGTTTACTATATGGCATATGTAAGTCAATTAGTCATAGAAAAGCTGAAACAGGTCACATAGTAAAATTTACTGTTAGACCTGCTTCATAGCGTGCATGCACGACATGTATAGATACCGACACTACAATGTTGCATGGTCATTCAGAAAATCAACTTAGAACCTAATTTAAACAAAAAAAAAACATCCCAACACCACATGTTATGGACATCAACGAATTAACACGTATTATGAGTTTGCAATTCCAAATGTGAATGATTCCCGGTCTCTATCAGTCTATTTTTGGTGGAATATGGTTCAAAATATGCTCGACCAATGCACCCTATATTCTCGCATAGTCTCTTTCCTCATTTTCGGAGGAATGTCACATGATTTCGAGTGCTTTGACATGTAATAGAAAATTGCAACTCCGCAATCAACCCTGAAAAATATATTGATTAATTAAGACAATGATGTTGCGGGAAAACCATTATAAAGATTGGGAAGAGTACAAAGAAGTATTACGTTCCCTGGCTTTGTTGCGGACAATCACGAACTTGATGCACTGGATGTAAAAAATCTTGTGTCGCCGGATACGAATGTGATATCCCTTGATTGTCGACATCTCCTTCGTTATCTTTGTTCTTAATTTGTACGAGTGTCATTTCCACATGTTCTTTCTGCACGATTGTAATACGATTGTGTAAGATTATGAAAATGAATAGACAGTAACTTCTGTACATATAATCAACGCAATAATACAAACTTATTTGACGAATCAGTTTTATCAATGTCATAAAACAAACTTGCTCGTGACATTAAAATTTATTGTGTAATATTTACATTTTAAACAACATTTGTATGTCAATACATCCTTACTAGGATGCATGTTATTGTGTATGAAAAAACAAGCAACTTATTAATGTTACAATCGACAGTTCGTACTGAAAAAATAACGTTAAAATGATGTAATGTGTAACAAAATTTTTTACTGTATGACTTGTTACGCTATGTTATGTTATGTATTGATATTTGAAATGCGTTAATAATACTTACTAATCTATAGTCAATGGATAGGTACAAGTCCTCCATCCCATCCCTAGGTATGAGGGGTTTGTAGTGCTTCTAACATCCCTCGTGTGTGTCGAGAACCATAAGATGGAAGTGATACCCCTCTCTGCTTTCCCGTGATGAGGCAGAAATGATGGGAAAGAAATACCACCGCGTCGCCCTTGGAGCTATCTCAAGTTTCATATCGATAAATCACTTACGCAAACTATCCATTTTATCACGAATCATGGGCTGCACATTATAGAAAAGCAGGTGTGATAATATGAGATATGTACGTCATTTAACTATGTAGGTCAACTACACAATAAAGTTTAGTGTATGAGACAGGTAAATCACTTATGCATGTACAAAGCCATAACATCTTATACAGTAAACTTCAATGTTTGCGATATGTAAAAATTATAAATGCCGTATTACACGTTTAGATATGTAAGTAAATTACTCATGTATAGGACTATAGGCTGTAACAACTCAAGCAATAAACTTTTCTGTATGAGATATGTAAAGTTAGAAATGCATATCATACTTTTAGATATGTAAGTCAACTATGCATAAAAATGTTGAAATAGGTCATACAGTAAACATTACTATGACACATTCTATTTGATATATGTTACTTATTTACATATGTAATTCTACTAAACAGTAACGTTTACTGCATGATATAAACAATAATTATATTTCAGACATCAATACATATAAAATTGAAAATATAAACTCACCCAACACATGCTAGTGAAGAACACAGAACGATCGAATAAATTATCATCTGGAAGTGTTGATGCATAGGCAACGAGCTCCTTATCCAAAATATCCGTGTATGCATCAACCACCTATACAAACATATTATCCAAATTAATAGTATATACCTTCATATTATTTTTGTTACAAATTTGGACGAATGTCACCATATTCTACGGAATGACGTAATTGAATAAATAAAAGCTATTAGATTACCCACATTTGTTCCGATACACTTTTCGATTATTATTTCAAACAAATCTTTACGAAAAACAGAATAGCCGAGGTCCCCACCAAAGCAAACGATTTCCCTTCAATAACAACACCAAAGACACATTAAACAGTGCACTGGATATAACATTACTTCGGTTGGCAATTTGCGTTCATAGGTAAATATCGGTAATTAACTTACAAACTTAAATTAATCCAAAAAAATGGACACCATTACGTCGGTTGTGAATTTGAATTTATATGTAAATTGTTGTCAATATTTAGAAAACTATTTCATTTTTTATTAAGCATATATTAGATGTTACATTGCAAACAGTAACATTTACTGTATGACATTTTACCTCTAATATATGCATACTGGAATTAAATGCGTATAACAATATAAAGTAACTAATACCCGTATTCGTCGTTCTTCCATGACTTTATCGTTTGAAGTGTCGACTCAGAAAGATACTTAGCCACAACCCCTCTCCGTGTCAACACGTTTCTCTTCAATTTCGTTACTTTTATTTTAGGTGTCGACCTTTTCTCCTCAATTTTGACATCTATGACATCCTCATTCTTCGCTTTCTTCTTTGTTGGGCTTTGTTTGGAAGGTTTGGATGCTCTTTTATTCAACCTACCCCTAACTTGTGGTTGGTAGACAAACTCATCAGACTTCTTTTCCTTCCTATCATCTTTATTCTTTACTCGTGGAACCATTGAACTCACGAGTTATTGAAGATGACTTGGTGTCATATCGTACACATTTGTAATTTCCTCATTAGATTTTTGTCTGCTGTCACGAACATTAGAAGGCGAAGTAGTCGTCTTATGGCTTTGCTCCTGGAATATCTCCGCCTTAACCTTTTGAGCAACTAGTTCTTCGATTTGCTCTGTTGCCCTTGCCAACTCCTCCTTCAACCTCCTAACCTCATTGTTCTCCTTCTCTTCCATTAACTTAACTTTATTTTCAAGTAATACAATTTTGATTTTCAATTTCTCAAAGGTCTCTTGCTTAGCCACTTCCATTTCCTCCTTATCCTTCTTCATATCCGAAAGTTCATCGGATAATTTCTTGCACAAAATATATTTATCACAGCACAACCTTTGCAAACGTTGAACTTCAACTTCCATCTCTTTTAATTTCTTCAACGCGTGATCGTCTTGCTTCCTAGGTGATTCTTCCGAAGTACCATCACCATCCGCATTAGTGCTAGTGGATGGGATGTCTTCATATGTGTCACCCACGTCGTACAAATTGTCAATCAACATATAGTCCTCCGGATCAGAATTAATGTCTTCTCCCAAAACCTCTTCCTCGATCTCCGTTTTGTGAATCCTTCCAAGCTTAATCTGTTCACATACAATATAATTATCAGCACGAGGTGTTAATACGTTAAGACATAAACGTAACCATATAAAGTATGTAATATTATAAGCCGCATTAAGGAACAAACGTTTGTTAACAGTTAACTTTACTGTACTAACTCCGCATCAAAAAACATATTTCGTATCTCAAGATAACTGTCATACGATGTAGAGTTATGTTCACCATGTTATTGTACCTAAACAGTAATGTAGCAGTAAACTTTACTTTTTACAATTACATGCTCACCAATGTAGCAGTAAACTTTACTTTTTGGTATACCTAAACAGTAAATATGCATGTCATCGTATAAAAAAGTGGGATATTGATATCAATTTACACATACATGATCACCTAGTAACTATATATCTTACAAACATTTATATGAAGCATAACTAAACTGTATCCCACAAAACATTCTATACATTAATTTGTCATGCGCATATGATGAACTGCAATTCCATGTAATATGTAAACAATCACAATACATGTAGTTCCACATGTTCATGTAGAACGATGTCATCTTCTAGTACCGAGCTCAATTTTGGAAGATCCCACTTCATGAATCGGGGGTACAAGTTGATATCAACGGGTTCAATAACATTTGTTCTCTCGCAAAACCAGTACTGAATTCAAGTAAACAATACCAAATTATTGCAATTAATATAATATTTATTAATAAATTATATATATATACAAGTTTAGAGGTTATTACCAACAAGCTAATGACACATCCGTAGCATTTGTACGGGCTGGTGTGATTTTTATCAAGTGATGCTATCAAGTAGTCGTAAATCAACACCGGCCAATTGTAATTCCCAATTTCATCCATTCTAGATATATAATCCATGAAACTCCATTTCACTAATACTCCAGAAGTAGGGAAAAATAATGTACAAAACGTGTAAAGGCACACTAGCTTTGCAGCGTCGACGTACCCAGCATTTGTTCTTAACATCGACGCCTCTATCGCAGCATTCCTAATGTTGGACGCTTGAACCATCCCATCCACATTTCGAAACCACTTACGTATAAAGGGGCTATTCGATTTTCTACTATATGATGGTGTTTTGTATGAACTACACCCGAACGGTATACCGAATATCAATGATATGTCTCTCGCGGTAAATTGTATTTCCTTACCGCCAATTCTAAAAACTCCGTCCGCCCCGGTGTAAGCACGGATCAATAGTTCAACATTTTTCTCGTATTTACTAATAAATGACCGATCGAACTTCGTTGTTATTAATGTGTTAAACAGTGCCCAGAATGGAGTTTTTCTTAGTCGTTCTTTCATCCCATCTCGTATCTCCATATCTGACAGTAAATCGCGTAATGCAACCAAGTTAAAACGGTATTGTTTAGCACCTTCGCCCATGTTTCGGTGATGGTTTTACACTTGCTGCCTTTTACGTTTATACCTGCAAAATCATAGACAAGAATGTAAAAGTTACATATTATGTTGACGGGAACAAGTACAGTATGTATTCAAAGAAATCATGTATGCATACAACAATACAAATTCTGACATAGTCATTAAAAATTACTATGTACACCAACAGTTCCGCACCATTTATAAAGTAACATTCACTGTATGTATGCGATCATCTACATAAAAAATAGTTAATGAATTATTTGTTAGCACTATTAAAGTTTAATGAGAAGCTGATTTAGTTTCCATTTGGAAGCCATTACATTTCAATGTTTCTTATCCTTATAGGTTGAATTTAAAAAATATGTAACAACAAAACGAATATTTATCAAAACTTTGTTTGTCTATTTTTAAGGAGAATTGGCCATATCAGTTAAATAACTCGTACAGTAAATTTGACTATTTTTAGCATAGCAAACAAAAACCATTCAACCAAACATACCACTCATAAACAAAAATGCGTGAATTACACTTGACATAGATCTTTCATCAAGCAAAGACATGTAAAAATACAAACATACAAATCCTCATTGTGAGAAATCAACCAACACCACTCATAAATTAAAACGACTACCAACATCTACATTCGAACAGTAAAATTTACTGTGTCTGCTATACTTTATACAACACAATCGTTACACAAATTGAACAAAAACCGCAAGAGAAAACACCGTACACCAGCATTGTTATTTTCATTAGTACGCTCTAATATACTTAACATGCAAAACTTCCTTCGTAACTAAATTTGTTAACTCAAAAAGTAAAGTTTCCTGTGTATATTTCGCACGAAAATGAACATGAAGAAATAATACATAATCAATGATAAAATTTATCTTAAATTTTCATTAACCATTTACCTGGTAAAGAGATGGAGTAAAGAAAAAATTTATATTTAATTAATACATTTGATAGTCTTTAAGGACAGAAAAATAAAAAAAAATTAAAAGAATAACCTATTGTATTTCTTAAGCTTATTACAATGGGTACTATAAACTTTACTACTATGTAGGGTTTTACGTCAAACGTTTTGTAACCTCATACACACTAATACTTTAGTATTGTCTTAATTAATTAGGTACCGCGCCAGCGGCTTACCTACCCACTACAGCACTACCCACACCAACGAGCACCACACCAGCTGATGGAGATATGATCAACTACTGACATGGTTAAGAAAATATATGACTATACAAAATGGTAGATATGAATCATTTAGACAAACTATATACAAGTAAAATGAACATTATTACAACAATGAAAATAAAGTTCACTGTATGAATGTATTGATTAACTATATAAATAGTTAACAATAAAACTTATTGAACCACATTAAACAACATTACTACCAAAGTAACATTTACTATATCCGTTATGAAACTGTACCCAATTGGACACACACGTTTCCATTCAAAAACATTTCGACCCAAAATTTATACAAACATTAATGGGGTCTACTTCCTGGAAAAAACAATTCAACTTGATACAAAATCGCATTTTTCATCAATGTAGACGAATATTTATTTGTTATCCGATTGAATACATTTCAAGAAAAAAAAATTGTTAACACAAAAAACTATTGAACCACATTAAACTACATTAATCACAAAGTAAACTTTACTGTTTGTGTTATACAACTGTACACAAATCGACACATACGTTTCCATTCAAAAACAATTCACCAAAAATTTATATGACCAAACATGTGGGTATGCTTTTGGACAAAATGAATTCTGCTTTATACAAATTCTCACCACATTTAAAGAGGACCAAAAAAAATTCCAACGCAAAAATTGTAAATTCAATATTACGTGTCACGAAATATTTTGATAAACATCATCCAGAATACTAATATTAGTAAAAGCTACTGTGTATATACTAATCGAAGCTAATCATACATTACGCACATGGACATTTCAATCACAATAGAAAAAAACAACTTCTTCAAGGTTTTACACTACGATTTAATCAACATGCAATACTTCTGTACAAAAAAAAATCATTACTTCATAAAATCAAATATATTGTTTGTACTTCAACCCAAAATGCAACATGAAATAACACCACAAAATTCTAGCAAAAAACTTGAAATCAAAACCAAAGATGAACATTTACGTTATAAAAAAACGTACAAAAAACCAAACCAACAACATACAACAACAATACTTTGTAATCACAAGAGAAAAAAAAACCTAACTTACTACAACAATCAACTTCTTGTCCGATGACTTACCTCGACCAGAGAATGACCCGAACCTTTGATCTAACACCGTGAAATGGTTGCACAAACCCGATATTTCTTCCATCAACTTCCCCACTCTGACTCCCCTGTTCTTTCTTTCCGCTTCATATACTTTACAAATTAGTAGCAAAAAGATACACACGGTTATGGCATCTCCACCGACCCACGATTGATGGAGATGAAGACGGGCGAAGAATCTCACGTGAATCGCCCAACGATTTCTGCGGTTAAAACGTTTTTTGGCGCCCAACTTCGACAGGGGTAAGAACGTAAAGAAATATTTACCGTTTACCCAAATTACTAAAAACGGGACTTAATAGTAAGGAGAAAAAATCGTGGGAATTTAGTGGGTACAAATAAGTTTAATGGGACCTATGTGTAAAGACCCTGATTGTTTAATGTTCGCCTACAGGTCTTCCAAAAAATATTTTAACTTAGAAAAATTCCTCATTTTGATTTGAAACGGTTTAGAAAAATATCCCAATACTAAAGTAAAATATTTACGAAGCTTAAACACATTCCTAACCAAAATCAATCTTGTAGATGACCGTTATTGAAGATACTTAATATTTGTATCCGCCTTAAACGTATGGACATGAACTTCATTTGATGATTGTAACAGTATACGACATACTTAGTGTAAACTAGGGACTATGGAAAGATACTAAAAATGCAAGTCTTCAAAAAAAAATCTTCAACTTTTAAATCTCTTCAAATCTCGTTGCTTTCCTTGTATGTCTTTTTGTGTGCTCTTTAAATCCTCATCAAAGTTCTACACAACATAAACAAAGAAAATACATTCACGAGGTATCGAGTTTGAAATGAAATAAACATAAATCAAATCTAGTAAATCAATTCTCCCCTATAATTCATAATTCATTCTCCCCCGTTTTATTGGTCCGAAATAGACAAGCATAGCAAATATATATCAATTAAGCTCATGCAAGGATATACTCAAAAGGCTTCCACAAAATATTTTTTATTTTTCAAACTTTTTTCAAGCAAAGATAATTTACAAAAACAACATACACAATGAATTTACATGAAGATAACCAAATCGTGGAAATGGAATGAATAGGTGTTAACAAATTCGACAGGAAAATCAACTCAAACATTCATAACATATGTGCACGATGAATATGTATACTCCTAACGAATGAACTCAAAATCATCCTTAGGTGTAAATATGTTGAATTCAAATGATATCTACTCAATCTAATCAACAAATTAAAGTCTAAAATGATTTCCACACTAATAACGTCTACAACTATGTAATGCTTTTCAAGACTTTGTCATGACGTGCAAACCTGTTGATTTCCAACCAAACTCCATCATAAATAATAATGCCTTTTATTTTTCTTATGAGGTGAGAAATTCTCTTTTAAGAGATTCCCTATCGGCCCCTTTTTGGCATATTTTTTTTATTGCCTTAATTTTTTCTTGGGCTCTTTTTAAACAATGACTTTCATGACGAGTTCACATGCCTCTCCCAGCCCTTTCCTGTGCATATTAAACAAATTCCTCACGAACAATGGTTCTTACATGCACTACTTTCATTGTCAAGTTTTATCGCATTTGGTTTATTTTAAAGACGGGATTGAGAAACATGTGATAGACAGGTACAATAATCAAATAAATCTGTGCAAGTGTGCATTAAAAGAGAGTAAGAGTCAAACATGTAGAACGTAATTTCAAATCTCATGTTAATGACTGTTGATACCAAAATTAATATGCTGATGTGGACGAATAATACGAAGACACGTGTCAATCTACGTGGCACAATAGCAGCGAGGAAGTTCATTTCCCGACTAACCATGATTCTTTCCGAGCAACGAGGATACACCGAGGAACTCTAGCGCACCGAGGAACTCTAGTGCTCCGAGGTACTCTAGCGCTCCGAGGAACTCCTGAGCAACGAGCAACTATGGCGGTCCGAGCTGCACCTCGGTCGTATCATTAATTGCCATATAATCAACAGTTCAAATATTCATTGAATGCTTATATTCTTGACGCGCACGCTGCATTAAATGTATTACCCTTTCACATGTATATCATTTAATGTATCGAACCTTTCATGTACAGCCTCAAGGCTATAAATACCTTGTATCAACCCCATTTAAAGGGATCGGAATTTCTTGAGAGAACTTGTAATCAAGAATTCTGCAAATACTCAGCAATAACATAACAGTGGACGTAGGCTTTATTCCTAGCCGAACCACTTTAAAAATTCTTTGTCTTATTTATTTATCTGTGATTGAATAATTATAGCAATCTAGTTTTTTACATCAACAGATTGGCGCCGTCTGTGGGAAACGACTGTTATTATCGTTTTTCGCAAAAATCAATTATTATCAATGGCAGATAATCCAGAATCCAGTAATCGAAATGCTGGAAATACTGGAAATCTTCCAAATCCATCTGCACCTCCAGATCTGGCCGGAATTATGACAAATCTGGCTCAAGGACAAACCGCCATGCAAGAATCTATGAGGCAACTCCTTCAAACTCTTCAAGGCGGTGTACCTACTTATTCAGGGCAAAGGAGTGATCGTGGGCAATCGCGATCCAGACGTACTGGGTCATATCGCAATGGAGAATCTAATGATTCTTCTTATCAACCGGGGCGAACTTCGTCAATAAGGGCCACAAATACTGATCAAGATATCACCCTCTCTCCAGAAAGACCTAGTGCTTTAGAAAGATTGAGTAAGGCGTCTCCTTTCAGTCGATTAGGCCCTAGGAGGAATAGGAGTCCACCTAAGACCATGTCGAGGAGTTATCGACAACCATCAGATCTAAGATAAGGATCAGCGCAATCACGACCAGCTACTCGTCGAGATAAATATCAGGAAGCTACGTCAGAGCAATCAATTGCTCGGACTAAGCGGCCTGAGGAAGGAAATGAAGCATGGAAAGGTTCCATTCAGCGGTTGGAGGATAGACTGGGAGAAATGGCTAAGACAAGAAACCCCTTACAGAGAACTTTTGTTCAAGGAACACCTTTTGTGCAAGCCATTGTGGATTTTCCTACACCGTCGAAATTCAAAGCACCTGTAGTGACCCCCAAGTACGATGGAAAGACAGATCCTGTACTTCATATAAAACAATACCAAGCTGCTGCCGACATCTATGCTGTCCCCGACGAGATGAGGTGTAGAGCATTCTTGGGAACTCTTACCGGATCTGCACAAATATGGTACAATAATCTTCCTCGGGGTAAGATTTCAACTTTTATTCAGTTAGCCGAGCTGTTCATTGGCAATTTTTATTTTGGAGCAAAGCCGGTAAAGCGAGTAGCACACTTGCTAAGTGTTAGGCAAAAATCAGGTGAAAGTACTAGAGATTACATAACTCGTTTTAATAACGAGAAGTTGGAAGTCATAGATTACGAAGAAAAGACAGCAATCACTGCTTTGATGAGTGGTTTATTGCCTAATAAGTTATACTACATTTTGGCCAAAGATCCACCTAAAACTATGTCGGAGTTGATGGCAAAAGCGGCCTAAATCATGAATGCCGAGGAGGCTATGGCTACAAAGAAGAATATGGATAAAGAAACCAAGGTGGAGGTCGACAAGTCTAAGAAGAAAGAGCAGAGAGGTAATGGTGGTGACAAGCATTCCAAGAATAATAGGACGACATGGGAAGTCCTAAAGAAGTACGATAATTATACTCCATTGAAAATGGGTATTAATCACGTTTTAGAAGAAATCAAGAACAGCGAGGAAATCAAGTGGCCAGAAAAACTGAGGACAAATCATGATCTGAGGAATAAGGCCAAATACTGCGAGTTTCACAAAGATCATGGCCATATGACCAAAAATTGCATAGCCCTTCAGAACGAGATTAAAACGCTCATCCGAAGAGGAAAATTGTCAAAATATGTAGATCGCAGGGGTGAGAGGAAGAATGATGATAGAACTAGAGAAAGATCTAGATCTCCTCGTCGTGTCGAGGAGAAAAAGAAGAGGGACCATGAAGATGATCCAGATGATGACCCCGATCTTCCCAAGAAGCCAAGGCAACCTGAACGAGAGGTATTTTCCATACGTTTTGGGTCATTTGATTGTAATGTTATTACAGGAGGAGATGCAGGAGGAGGAGACCTTACTGCAGAAAGAAAAGCTTACCTCGGAGAGGCTCAAGCTTGTTCATATATTCAGCGAATAAATCTGGCCGAGGATGATCGTCCGAGGAAGGTAAACAAAGAGAAGCTAGTGATTGGTTTTTCAAAAAATGACATGGCAGGTGTTCTTTACCCTCATGATGATCCTTTGGTGATCAAAATGAGGATGAAGGACGTGGTCATTTCAAGGGTGTTAGTAGACAATGGTAGTTCGGCATACATCATGTATTACTCATGCTTTGATAGCTTGAATTTGAAATTATCTCAATTGGAACCTTATCACAGACCCCTTCTGGGTTTTTCTGGCGAGAAAGTTTTTCCACTTGGGACGATCAAGTTGGATATACTCATTGGAACTTGGCCTGCTTGTCGAACAGAAAGAATACGCTTCTTTGTGATGGATAAGAATGTGCAGTCAGCCTACAACATCATCATGGGAAGAGTTGGATTGAAGAAGTTCGAGGCAGTTCCATCTACAGTACATCAGTGTTTGAAATTTCCAACGAATTTTGGAGTCGAAATTATGAAAGGTGATCAAAAAGTAGCTCGGGAATGCTATTATTCGTCTGCCGAGCAAGAGGAACTTGAAGAGTCAAGGAAAAAGACTACTACTTACCAAGTGGAGGAAGGTACATAAATTGAAACTCTTGACCCTAGGGATGAATCTCAACTTGTAAAAGGGCAGGTGGTGGAATCTACAGAAAATGTTATTCTGGACGACGAGCATCCTGAACGAGTAACCCAGATAGGATCGTCGTTGGATGTTTCAATAAAACAGGAATTGATAACTTTCTTGAGAAACATGAAGAATACTTTTGCTTGGAGTCATGAAGACATGCCAGGAATAGATCCAAACTTCTTATGTCATGAGCTCAATGTGAATAAGGAGATCAAGCCTGTGAAGCAGAGAAGAAGAGTATTTAGTCCCGAGAAGAACCAGGCCATACAAGAGGAGGTTGAGAAACTCCAGAAAGCCCAATTCATTGAAGATGTGAAATATCCAGATTGGTTGGCAAATGTGGTGATGGTAAAGAAGAAGAATAATAAATGGAGAATGTGTGTTGATTTTACTGATCTTAACAACGCATGCCCAAAAGATCATTTTCCATTGCCCAGAATTGATCAGCTAGTGGATGCTACCTCGGGACATGAGCTACTCAGCTTCATGGATGCATACTCTGGCTACAATCAGATCAAAATGAAGCCTGAAGACAGGGAAAGTACTTCTTTTATTACCCCAAGGGGAACTTATTGTTATAATGTTATGCCTTTTGGTTTAAAAAATGCAGGTGCAACATATCAGCGGCTGATGAACAAGGTTTTTGCCGAACAAATCAGTTGCAATATGGAAGTCTACGTCGACGACATGCTCACCAAAAGCAAGAGAGCTACTGATCATCTAGTTGACTTAGGCCAGACCTTTGATCAACTGGATAAATACCAAATGAAGCTCAACCCGACGAAGTGTACCTTTGGAGTACGAGAAGGAATGTTCCTCGGATACATCGTCAATCAACGAGGTATTGAGGCAAATCCAGAAAATATCAAAGCTCTTTTAGGGTTGCGATCCCCAACGACGAGGAAAGAAGTACAAAGTCTTACCGGACGAGTTGCAGTGCTCAACAGATTTGTATCCCGAGCAACTGATAAATGCCTCCCATTCTTCAAAACACTGCGAAAAAGTTTTGAGTGGACTGATGAATGTGAGAAGGCCTTTCAAGATTTGAAGAAGTATTTGGGAGCCCCACCATTGTTGTCTAGGCCAATAACAGGAGAAAAGTTGTACTTGTATCTGGCAGTATCAGAGAATGCAGTCAGTTCGGCGTTGATCAGATTGGAGAATGGAGTCCAGAAGCCAATTTATTACACAAGTAAGGCTTTCCGAGGTGCAGAAATCAGGTACCCAAAGCTAGAAAAATTGGCACTGGCATTAATTGAAGCAAGTAGAAGAATGAGACCATACTTCCAGGCCCATACAATCATTGTATATACTGACATGCCATTAAGGCAAGCCCTTCACAAGCCAGAAAAATCAGGAAGATTGATGTATTGGGCAATAGAACTCGGTGAATATGATATTGTGTACGAACCCAGATCATCATTAAAGGGGCAAGATGTAGCAGATTTTATAGCAGAATTCACATACCCTGATACTCCCAAGGAACAAAAGGTACTTGCTGACCTACCTGTGGACGATACAGGATCAACAGACACAGGTCCAGACCAACC
This sequence comes from Sambucus nigra, assembly GCA_949130495.1. Lineage (NCBI taxonomy): Eukaryota > Viridiplantae > Streptophyta > Magnoliopsida > Dipsacales > Adoxaceae > Sambucus > Sambucus nigra. The sequence continues at coordinate 406,383,192 of OX422220.1, forward strand.
AAGGTTGGTAAAAGGACTCGTGGATGTAGAAAAATCATCATATTCAAACCCAGACCAACTCCGGTTGGTAAAAGGGCGCGAACAGATGACCGACGAGGAACTAAGGATACCCGGGGATGATGAAAGAAAAAAGATGATATTTTACCGAGGAACTCTAACAGATAAGAAATTTGAAGACGAGTTACCTACATGGAGATTATATGTAGATGGATCATCCTGCACAGCTGGTTGTAGAGCAGGGATCATTTTAAACACCCCAGATGATATTGACATGGAGTATGCCTTGCGATTCCAATTCAAGGCTTCTAATAATGAAGCTGAGTATGAGGCCATGATAGCAGGTTTTCATTTGGCGAAAGTTATGGAAGCACGGCAAATAATTATTTTCAGTGATTCTCAATTAAATGTGAATCAAATGATGGGAATATATGCAGTTAAGGGAGAATTAATGGTGAAGTACCATGCAAAGGTGATGGAGTTATTGATAGAATTTGATGCTATTCAATTGGTGAGAATACCGAGGATGGAGAATGCTAGAGCAGACGCATTGGCCCGATTAGCGTCAGCCACCCGCACCGAGCTGCGAAGAACGATACCAATTGAAGTATTAGAAAGTCGGAGCATAGAAGAAGATCTTACGGTGAAGATTATTACCCTTGATTTAGGACCATCTTGGATGGATCCTATCAGGGCATACATTGAAGAAGGAGAATTACCAGAGGACAAGCTAGCTGCCAAGAAATTGAAGTATAAAGTTGCTCGGTATGTGTTAACTAATGGTGTTTTGTATAGACGAGGAATTATGGCAGGTTTGCAGAGATGTGTGCATCCATCAGAAGTCAAAGAATTGGTTGAAGAAATCCATGAAGGATCTTGTGGAGCTCATGTAGCAGGTCGGACACTTTTGCAAAGGGTAATGACACAGGGATATTACTGGCCGACGATGAGGGCTGGTTGTATAGCCTATGCCAAGAAGTGTGACAAGTGCCAACGTTTTTCCTCTATTAAGAACTCCACAAGCATTGTCGACACCCATAACTTCACCTTGGCCATTTGCCATGTGGGGGGTTGATCTGGTTGGACCATTGCCGACGACCCGAGGAAGGTTCAAGTATCTCGTCGTGGCAGTGGATTATTTTACTAAGTGGGTGGAAGCTGAACCACTGATTGATATGACGTACGAGAAGGTTTATCAATTCATTTGGAAGAACATCATCTGTCGATATGGTCTCCCTCATTCTTTCATCACAGACCATGGAACACAATTTGATAACGAGGAGTTCGCTGCCTATTGTCATCAGTCGAACATTCTGAAATTTCATTCAGCACCAGGCCATCCTCAAAGCAATGGACAGACTGAGGTGACAAACAAAACATTATTAAATGGTTTGAAGAAGAGGTTAAGTGAAGCTAAAGAAAATTGGATCAATGAGCTCCAATCAGTACTATGGGCTTACCGAACAACTCCCCGAGCAGCAACTGGAGAATCACCATATATGCTAGCATATGGAAGTGAGGCTGTGATACCTGCCGAGTTGGGTCTCCCAACGCATAGAGTACTGAATTTTAATTCCCCAGTCAGCGATTTGATGAGAAGACTGGATTTGGATATGCTCGAGGAGGTTAGAGAAGAGGCAGCCATTAGGAATGCTGCTTATCAACAACGTACAGCTCTGTTCTACAACAAAAGGGTGAAGAAATGTGATTTAAAAGAAGGGGATTATGTGCTGAAGAAAGTCATTCAGAAGCAAAATAAGTTGGAAGCAAACTGGCATGGACCTTACCGAGTTACAGAGGTTGTTCGTCCAGGAACTTACAGAATAGCAACTCTAGAGGGAGAATAATTTAAGAATGCATGGAATGCTGAACACCTGCGCAAGTATTATCAGTAATGTAAAATGTAAAGCATTTCCTTCATTATGAATAAAACGAAGATGTTTCACCATTTTCTTTCTGTTGAAAGTTTTTCGGGGAATACTAGTGTTGTACACTACGCTGCTTGATAACAAGAAGAAGACTATAGTTCAGACCCACGATCAATTCCGGTTGATAAAAAGGGCGAGAACAACTTAAATACTCCTTTGGTTAGGAGACGACATTAGTGTGACCAACTACGGTTGGTAAGATATCTAGTGGACAGCTCGAAAGAGCCAAAAACTACTCCTTTGGTTAGGAGGCGACACTAGTGTGACCAACTACGGTTGGTAAGATATCTAGTGGACAGCTCGAAAGAGCCAAAAAACTACTCCTTTGGTTAGGAGGCGACACTAGTGTGACCAACTACGGTTGGTAAGATATCTAGTGGTTAGCTCGAAAGAGCCAAAAAACTACTCCTTTGGTTAGGAGGCGACACTAGTGTGACCAACTACGGTTGGTAAGATATCTAGTGGACAGCTCGACGAGCCAAAAAGTTCGAAAGAACCACTACTACTACCACTGCTACTCCTTTGGTTAGGAGGTGTACACCAGCATGATCAATTACGGTGTTGGTAAGATACAAATATACTCTCAGATTACAACTTATGTTGGTTAGGAGGTAAGATTATTACAAAAAGTTCTTTGAAGAACAAAATATTCCAAAATATACCAAGTATAGCTGGTCGGGGATAAAAACCCACTAACTGTAGTTGGTCGACGAGGACAAGTTGTTGACCTTAGTTGGTCGAACACATTTTATGAAAATATTTGAAATTGAACCAAGTGTGGATGGTCGGGGATAAAAACCCATCAACTGTAGTAGGTCGACAAACATTATTTATCCACCTTTATTATTAAGTGATTGAACAACCTTGATACTTGTAACTTTTTATTACTAAGTTGGTTGATGGACAGCACAATATTGTTATCTTTTTAACAGATACATAGATACATATAAAGGTGTTTGATAAATATAAAACAATAGCAAGATTTGCAAACAAAAATGAAGTCTTTCATTAAAAATTCAAAATGAGTTACATATTACATGTATGTGCTGACTATTACATTAAGATTCCTATTCTATTGGTTTCTTACCCTTTGCTTTTGAGACAGGATCTTCGCCAGCGGGAGGATCTTCCAGGCAAAGGGGAGAATTAATAAAGTTCAAGTCCTTCAGCATTCTGACGTTCATTATTGAAGGTGTATCCATTAAATACTCTGGACGAGATACTTCGATTTGGGAATGAAGGCTATAATCACCGAGGTATTTTGAAATTAGGCTACGAGGAATGGAACGAGCTGGGATCCAGGCCATATCCAATTTGAAAGGTGGAACAGGCAAGTCTAGTAACCCTGGAGCATGATAATCCCATAAAAAATGCCCTCGCTCCAATTTTAATACACCCAGGGCGTTCAACCATCCCTGCTTATAACCTTCATTGTTGGCATGTTCAATACGAGCATCCAAATGAACAAGAGCTTCATTATATCCTCCCATCCAGAATTCCCTGGGCTGCTTATGGAATTGAAAGGTTAATCTGTCCAATTATTCGAGAAGGTTTTTGGCAAAAAGATCCTTAATATGTAGAGCAGACTTCGTTGCAGTAAGTTGATCTTCCAAGGATAGATTTTTCTTGGACATTTCTGATAGAGCTCGATCTTTGACGTTTAATTGGAATGCCTGAGTTTCTAAAGTAGATTGAGTACGAGCCTCTTCAACATTGCGACTAAGAACTCTTTATCGGCTCCGAGAAGCGACTGGAGAACTTTGCTCCTCGGTAACATTTTGAGCAGCTCTTCCTCGCCCCCGAGAACCTCTTCCTCGTCCACGAGCAGTCCCAGAAACAGCAGATCTTCTTAAATCATCCAGTTCTTGCCTTAGTTTGGCATTTTCAACCTCTAAGAAAGAGAAACCTTCATCAGTAACGGGCACTAGAGCAGTGGAAGATGACGCTGCAGATTCATATTGAGCCAACTTTTTCTGTAAATTATTATTTTCTTGTTCCAGGATCTCGGCAATCTGCCTGCAAGCTTCAACTTCACATTTTAGGGTCCTTTCCCTAATATCATATCCAACAATGATCTTTTTATGGCCTGTTTCAGAAGAGAGCTGCTGATATCTATTTTCATAATCCTTGTGCAACGAAGCCATTGATGCATTGTGTTGATTTTGAAGATCCTCTATGGAACCATGAAGTTCCTCGATCAATTCGTAGTATGCCACATTATTGGCCACAGATCTATCAAGTAAATCCTTCAGGTACCGGTAAGCCTCAACTGCTTGTTCTGAGGCATCGTGACCAAGGATGTCGACAATCTCTGATACACTTAGGTCTGTATGACCAGCTTTATAATAACCGTTGCATTGTCGCATCAACTCAGTATCAGGAGCAGATATCAATTCCATTCTGGCCAAAAACTAATAAAGAAGAGGAAGTAGGAGTTAATAAATAAAAGCAGACAGAGTATCAATAATGAAGAGGAACGAAGATGTATTTTATTAGATCATCAAAAGGTTACATTGTTCGATTACAAGAATTGAAATATAAATATGATACCGAACAACTTCACACCTTTTCCTTGTCCCCCAAGACTTTCTCGGGAGGCTGGGATGAGGAGCTCGGTTGCTTGGTGGTAACAACGGTTTGATCAGCAGGAGGAGGCATAGAAGAAATGTCCTCGATGACAGAGGGTTGAGAAGCAGAGACTGGGTCACCCATAGCCATAGAAGATTCATCTGAGACAGGCTCATCTTCTTCTTCTTCCACAATAGCTGGAGGAGGACCAGGGAGGTGTCGTTGGAATAGATCAGAATCGTCTTTGACCTTCAACTCTTGCAGAGCAGCTACCCAGCCATCGTGGAAGTATTTCAACTTCCCATATTGGACTTGGGATGTCATAGCAGCAATCCCCTTATCCCATCCTTTCTCCCAACCAGCACTGAAAGATTTCTTGACTGCAACCTTTCTCTTCACTTTCTCCGAGGAGAGTTTTACATCCAATTTTTCTTTTTGGACCTTAATATCTCGCAGGGTAGATAACTCTTCCTCTGCCTTTTTCAACTTGCCATCATATTCCTGATGTTCAACCTCTAAACCTTTTACTTTATCCTCCAAATTCTTGGAGGTTTCAGCCATCTTCACCTTCTCAGCATCAGCCACAACCAACTTCTTCTCCCAAACAGCTTTTTCCTCAACATACTGTTGACGAGATTCCTTTAAAGATTGGGTCAAACCCAACAGAGCATCCTCTACACCTGACGAGGAGCTTGAAGCTTTAATAGCCTCATCCTTCTTCACAATATTATTGAAACAGTTCACCAGCTGAAAGATGAGAGAAATAGTAAAGTCAATACAAAATGCAAGTAGTCAGAGAAAGAAAGAAAAACCATAAGTATGAGAAATTTACTGAAGCAAGGTGACGACCAGCTAAGGATGTCAGCATATCCCTAGGAATTTTTTCATCAATACCATGGACCTCGGGTACGACCGAGCTCATTGCAGAACTTGGAAGAATGATGTTTGGAACATCAGTACCACCAGCAGGTAGAGAGGAGGCAGTTTCAGCCGGAGTAACTGAGGATTATTTCCTCAATCTCCTCAACGGGAGTTCAGAACCTTCAACCAAAGAAGTCTTGGTCGGAGAGATTGTAATTACATCTACAGGAGCACTTTTCTTGCTCGAAACCACTGGGGGCTTCTCGGTAGCTTTAGAAGACCCAACATCCACCTTTTTAGTCCCCTCTGGGACATCATCTTTGCTTTTCTTGGCGCCAGCAACAGAAGTAATATCATCAAAGAGAGCCGGAGGAGCTCTTTTCTTACCCATCCTTTGACTTAAAGGAAGATGAGAATCTGAAGAAGAGTCCTCTGGAGTGGAAGCTGGCTCAACAGGGCGAGCAGTATAAGAGGTTGTGTAACTCTTATACTGTAGCAAATATGATGCAGACCTAATATGCTCGTCTGCAACGTTCTTATGCAAACCCCAGATAAGTTTCAGATGCTTGATATTAACTTCTGATTCCTTTGGAGTTTTTCTTTTGCTATCAATTGCAAATAAATACATAACGAGATATCAATCATACATTTTGTCAAACATGATGAAAGAATAATTTCATAAGTAAAATAAAATGAAAAATAAACCTATCCCATTGCCATATGGGGGGCATCTAGGACCGTTGTATACTTCATCTCCAGTTAAAGGGGCATATTGCCAATTTTTTATGATCAACCCATGCTCAAAATAATCTCTATTTGAGTCAGGGAGGTTAACTACAAGAGCCCTATTCAGAAACCTAGTTTTTAAATAATAAATATTATCTAGAGTAGCCCATTTATAGCAATACATAATTTCAGGGATCCCAATACAAGTCCCATGAGTTAGATTTAATTTGTGCACCCCATTAATTATTCTCCATGAATTGGGGGCTATTTTTGTAGGGACAAGATCAAAATATTGACAAAACTCAAGACACAATGGGTTAGGTGGAAAGGAAAAACCACATTCAGCAATGAAAAGACTGGGGAACCAATGTCCCTCAGCCAGACGAAAATAATTTTGAGGTTCAGAAAGTTCCTCCAAGATTACCCAAGATGGGATGGAAAAGTCAGAGCGGAACTTTTCAAGAGATTCAATAATGTAAACCATGATGAAGAAAAGAAGAAGGAAGAAAATCTTACAGGAAGGAAGGAGGTCTGCTGACAACTAACGAAGGAAAAGATGAACGCACAAGAGAGAAGGAGAGAATAGAAAGCTTGAAGGCAGAAAATTGGAAAACGTAGAAGACGGTATGGTTACCTAAGAAGTTTAAATACTTTGCATTGGGAAGCGGCGAAAGAAATGATTACCAAAAAGAAACTATTGAACTTCCGGCGGCTAAAAGGACAAAAACTGCACGGAGATCGAAGCGCTTATAAAAAATTCAAAAAAAGGCGAAAGCTGCGAAATGAGAAGGAAATTTAAACACAATGTTCCTAAAACCCAGGAAAGTCATTTAATATTGCCATATACCGAGAAAGAATGTTCCATACTCCTCAAAGTTCGAAATATGAAACATTGGGGGCTTCTGTTGATACCAAAATTAATATGCTGATGTGGATGAATAATACGAAGACACGTGTCAATCTACGTGGCACAATAGCAGCGAGGAAGTTCATTTCCCGACCAACCATGATTCTTTCCGAGCAACGAGGATACACCGAGGAACTCTAGCGCACCGAGGAAGTCTAGCGCACCGAGGAACTCTAGTGCTCCGAGGTACTCTAGCGCTCCGAGGAACTCCTGAGCAACGAGCAACTATGGTGGTCCGAGCTGCACCTCGGTCGTATCATTAATTGCCAGATAATCAACAGTTCAAATATTCATTGAATGCTTATATTCTTGACGCGCACGCTGCATTAAATGTATTACCCTTTCACATGTATATCATTTAATGTATCGAACCTTTCATGTACAGCCTCAAGGCTATAAATACCTTGTATCAACCCCATTCAAAGGGACCGGAATTTCTTGAGAGAACTTGTAATCAAGAATTCTGCAAATACTCAGCAATAACATAACAGTGGACGTAGGCTTTATTCCTAGCCGAACCACTTTAAAAATTCTTTGTCTTATTTATTTATCCGTGATTGAATAATTAGAGCAATCTAGTTTTTTACATCAACAATGACTTTAAACATTATAAAGCACATGGATGAAAATGATGTATCGTCTCAAAACACTATCAAATAGTCACATGGATATGGAATGATGTTGTGACTTGGTCATCCTAAATGTCCATCCATAAATGGTGTAAAAAGAAATACAAAAATATTTTTGTGTGTTTACAAAAAAATTTGTCAAAATAAAACATTTTCTTCTTTTTTAATTTTTTTCTCAAAACAAAAATAGAAAATCCTTTTGTAATTTTCCAAAATTTTTCAAAAACATAAATCTTTTGGGTTTTTTGAAAAATATATCAAAATAGAAAAAATAAATACAAAGGTGGTACACTATAGAAATAGGCATAAAATATAATCATGAAAATCATCCTATGATAGCAAACAAGTCTAAACCTCAACCATTGGGTCCGAAGGAGTTTTTCAAAGGTGGTGACATCCTATGAAAAAATCCATCCAATCATGTGAAGTCTTGACTATATACTTAACTTGCTCTCTAAAGTGCTCAAAATCATTCATGTGATGTGCATGAGCATGCAAAGTATCATGTGTGGGTGTGCGTGTGGGAACACGTGTAGTAACATGAGGATGTAAAAACCTATGAGACACACTACCCAACTTAAAGAAAAATTTCCTAAGGTATCCTCTCTTCTTGAAATGGGAGCAAACATAAATGGGTCTAGGAACACATGTCTCAAAACTACTAGGACGCGCTCTCCTATGTGGAAATAGATGCCTAGGTGGGTTAGGTCGAGAGCCATATGGATCTATCACAAACTCAAGAACCGGCTCGGGTGCAACATGTGAAGTAGATGCATCATCATAACCTATTCCTAGTCTCTCAACATTACCCAAAACGGGACCAAGGAGCATCTTTCCAACCTTTTTAAATGTATCCTATATAGTGATAGTGACCTCCCATGCACGTTTGAGATCTCTCTTGAGTTGGGACACATGGGTTTCAAGTTCACTCTTTTCCCGACCTAAGATGATCAACTGCTCATTTAAAGAAACCTTCACCATCTCGAGTTGACTCGTCGATGCCTCATACTCCCTCAAAACTTCTATCTCTCTCTCTCTCTCTCCAAATTTAACACCTTAAGACCTAACTCTTTATTCAACTTCTTCGTTTTCAAATTCTCAGAGTATAAATCTCTAAACGCTTTTTAGAGATCACTTTCACCCTCACTTCCAATCTCACCCTCACCACCCTCACTCTCACTTGAAACACACAAATCATCATCGGGGCTCTCACGTATACAAGTGTCCTCATTGTTGTGGGACAAACTCGATGTGCTCACGTGACTATCCATAAAGGCAACACACATACCATGTGATCATTCATCCCCCGAATCGCTCACCTCGATGTCACTATCGCTAAGAGTGGCAGTGTTAGCAATCTTCTTGCCCTTTCTCTCTAGCATGCTGGGACATTCAAACGCTTCATGCCCTTTTCCCCCACACTCAAAATATCTCCTCTCTTACTCCTTCTCACCGCTCTCTTTGGCCTCCTCTTTCTTTTTATTTTTCTCAAAAATCTTTTTATTAGAAGAATTTTCCTGGAAAATTTGAGAAATTTTTTAAAATTTTTAGCAAACAAGGCCACATCATCAAAATCAAGATCTCCCTCTGACTCGGACTCTTGAACTCTATCTTTCTTCTTCTTCTTCTTCTTCTTAGACATTTCCTCACCTTTTCTAGACTGGGCTCAAAATGATATCCCTCTATTCTTAGGCTTAACAGTATTGAAAAACATGCCGATCTCATAAGTTTGAAGGTCTCCTATGAGTTCTTCTAACCTAAGTGTACCCAATGAGTTTAAAACAATGACCTTAAGAATAAAACGGGATGGGGGTGACCTCAAAATCTTTTTAACAACTTTTGTATCATCAATTTTCTCACCCAAAATAAAACTCGTGTTAAATATGCCTGACAATCTAGCATAAAACTCATCAAAGCACTCAGACTTTAACATAGTGACAATCTCAAATTGGGTGGTCAATTTTTGTAATTTTAATGCCTTAACCACGTTGGTACCCTCATGTGTCAATGGGAGGATATCCCATGCCTTTCTAGACATGGTGCACGTCATAATATGCTGTAACTTGTCAGGGGTGATGTCTCCAAAAATAGCACTGAGGCGATGGGAGTTATAGGTACTCCGTTTATAATCATCCTCAATCCAGTCATACACAGGTTTGGGATTGGTGACATTTTCAACGGTGATAGTGGAAGGAGTCCACCCTCTTTCACATATTAACTAGACAAGTTCATCAATAGCCCTTAAATAAGATCTCATGCAGGTTTTCCAATAGGCATACTTCGTTCCATCAAAGACGGGCATCCGCTTATACAAGTTATCCATTGGAAAAATTGCGAAAATTTTCAAAATCATTTTTTAAAAAAAATCGATATCACAAAATTTTTTGCGAAAAAAGAATTGCTCGATAATTTATAGTAACTGGCTTTGATACCAATTTGAGGATGCATGATATCAATTATTTATGGGATTTGCAAATTTTCAATATTAAAACTTATTTAATTAGAGTCAATCTTCAATCCAAATTAATTAAACCCTAATCATGCATCCATGTGAATAAATCAAACATGCAATCACAAATTAAGGGACAATCAAATTTAAGAAAAATCCCCGAAGGGCAAACCCTTTATTTCACTATTAAATGTAAATCTCAACTTATAATTACGTAGAGAAATATGAAATGAATTTTCCATAGAAAATCCACATAGACCTCAGCCTAGAATCAACAAAGATTCCCTCAACCAATCCAACAATAGATAATCCTTCTCTACAAGAGAAACTTCAACAAAGAAGTGTTTTGGGTTCGAAAACGATGCAAGAAATTATATGCGATGTTTTGTGTGAATCAAAAACATAAATTTGTCCTAAAAAGTGAAGACTAAAAGTATGCAGATATGCTATTTTCGTGCAATAAAAGTCTTCATGAATAGTCTCACAAAATAGCTATTTATAGCAAAATAAAATACTTGAGGCAATGGACATCATTGGAACGACCTCTCGATGTCGTTTGAACGATCCTAGTAACGACCTATTAAAATGCAAAACAGTACATGGTCATTTGAAGAAAACAAGGAACAACCTAAGTAACGACCTAAGAAACGACATGCGATGTCCTTAGATGAGGTCGTTTGAATGACTTGTCAATGTCGTTTTAACGAAACTGGCTTGTCGTTTGAACGACATAAGCGAAAAAATAATATTTTTTAATGTTCGCCTATAGGTCTTCCAAAGAATATTTTAACTTAGAAAAATGCCTCATTTTGATTGAAAATAATTTAGAAAAATACCCCAATACTAAAGTAAAACATTTAAGAAACTTAAACACATTCCTTACTAAAATCTATCTCGTAGATGACCGTTGTTGAAGATATTTGATATTCGGATCCGCCTTCTTGAACGTATTGTGACAACCCGCTCACCAAAATATGGGGTGGATAGCCCGATACTCCAATATAACAGGAATCATGGATGGAATCATTCTCAGCATCGCAATAATATAATGAGTATACGGGATAACCACCCAATATTTCAGAAAACGGGTTGCCAAAAATTTTGTTTTATATAACTTAGAGAAAGAATTTAAACAACCCAATTTGAAAGGAAAGTGGAAACCCAAAAGAACTACTATTACATCCACAATGGTTATACCATAAGGGGACCGAATATGTTTCGGTCAACAGACTCTTACAACAATATTAAACAAGTTCAGTAAATTACATAATACATTACAATAAGCAAATGCAAAAGCTTGGGCCACATGCCCGAGTAAATGACCCGATCATAACTAGAGTACAAAAATGATGGCGTCTATAACAACGTATCCCGTAATATCCATAAAGTATCACGGCTCCCCAAAAACACGAGAATAGGAAAATCAGTACAGGCATCCTTGCGACGAAGCACCTGAGCTAATATAGGATTCATGCACAACAAGAAATATGAATGGGTCAGGGCCCGGTTTTATATGATCACCAGAAGAATAAAGAGTATGACAGTTATGAACAGTAAACCATGCATGATAAAGATGAAAATCTATCAACATAATCTCAAAGCATAAACTAAGACAATTTAAATGATTATAAATTTAATTTAGTTATGCAAGAGGATATGAATAAACATCATTAATTAAAAGCCTCCATCATTTTTCACTATTTCATTTCATATTTCCATTCCTTATCAGGAATGTAATCACTATCATATGCTCTTTGTGACATTCCATTCCTTATCAGGAATATAATCACTGTTATATGCACTTTGTGGCATTTATCATACATCAAGTCCCACTTGATTAAGAATTGTTATATTCATATACATATAACGATTCTAAAACCGTCCTTCCGAGTTTCCCCACTGGACGCGCCCCTAAATGACCATCATCTTCCAGGGCCTATCAACCAAGACAACATGGGCACCTACAAGGCAAGACGTCGGGAAGCGGACATATGCATGCGGGAGAGTCATAACCACATCTAGAATTACCTCACTATCACAGAAAAACATACAATAAGCGCTCATATGGCCTAGGACTATATCCACCCTGCATTCATTAGCCAGGGGGCTTCACCTTACGCGCGAACTTCCATTATGATGGCATTTAGAGAGGTGTGTTTAAGTAAATTATCATTTACCATTTTCATTTCCATTTTTCATTTTCATTTGCCATATGCATGTTTCATTTTATCCGAAACCATAGTCATTTAACATTATTATTATCTTTCATCGTTACTACGTTCCCATATTTGTCTCCAAGAAATCATGACATTTCTATAAGTCATAAGGTTTGATATACCTCAATTGAGCCCCTAAAGCCCCCCAATATATATCTTTACCATATTTAAACTCAAGCTCACTTACTAAGGAGAATAATACTTTATCTTCTATTTGTAACCTCCCGAACTAACCCCATCTAATCCATTTCTAATCTAGGGTAGTGACTATACCATTCTAAGACTCTAGGACACTAAGTTTACTTCATACAAGAAGGTTCCTATGTCCTAAACCTAAAAGAAAAGGATAAAAATTGAGTTGGAAAAATAACTCAAAACAGCAAGGTTTCCAAATCGATTCGCCCTAGGGCCGAATCGATTTGCCCCAAGCAGCGAATCGATTCACCCCAAAGCGAATCGATTCATAGGACAAATTCCAGTTTCTGCCCTGGCCGAATCGATTCGGCCTTAACCCGAATCGATTCGAGCTTGCAGACATGTAACTTGACCCCTAAGCGAATCGATTCGCCCTTGGGCCGAATCGATTCGCCCCTGCAATTTGGCCAAGAAAGGGGCTACGGGTTATGAACCCTAGTTTTCCCCCAAAACCTGTTTCCTCTCCATTTTCACATACATCCATCACACTAGTCTACCCCAAATAATCCTACACGATTATCAACCACTATAATCCACAATATCATCAACATAAACCATAATTAGGGCTCAAACACCATAAAATCCACATTTGTTCCATAATTTCAAATACACAACTATCACACAATTTTATCATCCTAAATCATATATTAGCAAGTAGAAAACTTGCCTTAAGCTTGAAATCTCAGATTCTTGGAAGATGGAAGCAATATAACATCCCAAATCTTTAATCTCCAATCTCTCTCTTTTCTTCTCCACCAAATCTCTTCTTCTCTCTATCTCTCTAGGTTAGTAAATACACTTAAGAGAAATAAGTGAGGTGGATGACTTAAATCGTGACTTTTTTCTTAAGTCCCAACTTAAATGGTTAATACCACATTAAAAATGATTTGCAACTACACATTTATGTTAAAACCAGTCAAAAGTGCCCGAAATCCAAAAATACAATATGACACATATTTTGACTATCTCGCACATTTCGGGACTAACTACGTCCTCCAAATTATCATTTGGAAATTTTATAATTCATTTCAAGTTCCGATTTCATTGAAACAATAAATGTCATTTAATGCACATGTCACTATAAAACGTAGTATGATGATATTTACATACTCATGCAGTAAATATGCAACAATCTAGTAAATATGCTCAATTTATTCATTTAGTTCATATTTGCTCCATCATCCATATTTTATATAATTACTTCATGCAATAAATTAATATAAAATAAGTTCTCAAAAGAGAGGGTTGTTACATACTCCCTCCCTTATGAGGGAATTTTTCCCTCAAAATTCAGGCGTACCTTTTATAAAGCGATGCGGATATTTTTCCCGCATATCATCCTCACGCTCCCACATCGATTCCTTGGTGTTGTGATTACTCCATTGAACTCGCACCAAGGGCACCACTCGAGATCTCAATCTATGTTCCCCATGCTCTAAGATTGCAATCGGTTGTTCTTCATATGAAATATCAGGATGTAAATCGATATCCTCGTAAGGAATATGCCAAAGGGCTCCCTCACACCTCTTATACTTATTGAAAGAGGAAACATGAAACACATCATGAAGTTGTTGTAAGTTTTTTGGTAAGGCAATTTGATACGCCACTGGACCTACCTTGGCAATCACGGGAAAAGGTCCAACATAGCGCGACGCAAGCTTTCCTTTCTTCCCAAAACGCTTTATACCTTTCATTAGCAACACTTGCACTAAGACTTGATCTCCAATTTCTAATTCTATTTGCCTTCTATTCGCATCGGCGTAACTCTTTAGGCGATCTTGAGCTATTCGGATGCGATTCCGGATGAGTTCAATCTTAGAATAAGTATCTTGGATCATTTCAGGTCCAAGAAACTTATTATCGCCCACCTCCAACCAACAAGTGGGTGATCTACAAGGTCGGCCATAAAATGCTTCATAGGGTGCCATCCCAATCGTAAATTGGTACGAATTATTATAAGAAAATTTGACCAAATGGAGATATTGTTCCCAACTACCTTTGAAATCAAGCATACACATTCGGAGCATATCCTCCAACATTTGGTTATCTCTTTCTGTCTGCCCATCTGTTTGAGGATGATAAGAAGTACTCAATTTCAATTAGGTTCCCATAACTTCTTGGAAACTTTGCCAAAAATGGGAAACAAATATCTTATCTATGTCAGAGACTATATTTACTGGCACCCCATGGAGTCTAATAACCTGTGCAATAAATAGCCGGGCATAACGAGCAGTATTATAATCGGTGCGTACCGGTAGGAAATGTGCCGACTTAGTCAAACGATCAACGATAACCCAAATAGAATCGTGACCATTTTGCGATATTGGCAAGCCTTTGATGAAATCCATCGATATACTCTCCCACTTCCACACCGAAATTTCCAAGGGTTGCAACAAACATGTTGGTCACTGATGATCTATTTTCACTAATTGACAAGTAGCACATTGGGACACGAACTCAAAAATATCCCGCTTCATGCCCTCCCACTAATACTGACGGCGCATGTCTTAGTACATCTTGTCCCCACCAGGATGCACTAAAAATTTAGACCCATGAGATTCTGTCATCACGACCCGTCTTAAATTCCCTTCGTTCGGGATGATAAGTCTCTTGTGGAAATGTAATCCAACCTCCGAACTTATAGAGTAGGATTCTGCTCCCCCGGTCAGCAATTGGTGTATACGGTCCTGACAACCTTTATCACTTCCTTGAGCCTTTACAACCCTTGCCACAATAGTAGGCATAACGGTCAACACCGATATGAATGCCCTAGTAACCGCATCCTCCTGACTAAGCTCCTTCCATTTGGCTTTCCATACCTCCGCTAACTCCCCCTAGAGCTTTCTACTCAAAGCATCCGCCACCACATTCGCCTTGCCCGGGTGATAGTGGATGTCGAATTGATAGTCTTTCACAAAATCTAACCACTGGTGTTGTCGCATATTTAAATCTTTCTGTGAAAATAAATACTACAACGATTTGTGGTTCGTGAAGAGACTAAATTTCTCCCCTAGGAGATAATGCCTCCAAATCTTCAAGGCAAAAATAATAGCGGAAAGTTCCATATCATGCACCGGATAATTCTTTTCATGGGGCTTTAGCTTGAGAGAAGCATAAGAAATAGCCCGTCTCTCTTGTTGAAGTACGCCTCCCAATCCTTGTAGAGGTGCATCAGTAAAGACTAAATATTCCAATCCTGGCCTTGGTAACGCAAAGAATGGAGCAGAAGTCAACCTATCCTTGAGCTCGTCAAAAGTTGACTGACAAGAATTATCCCAAATAAGCCTCTCCCCTTTCCGGGTTAAATATATCAAAGGGCTAGAAATTTTAGAGAAACCCTTGATAAACCGGCGGTAATAACCCGCCAAACCCAGAAAACTACGAACCTCGGTAGGTGTCGTGGGCTGACCCCACTCCCTCACCGTAACAACTTTGCTTGGGTCCACCGAAAAACCCTGGGCTGTCACAATGTGGCCTAGAAACTGTACCTCCTGCAACCAAAAACCACACTTCTCGAACTTGGCATATAATTGGTGATCCCTCAACTTCTGTAGGACCAACTGTAAGTGAGTAGCATGATCAGCTTCTATTTGCGAGTACACTAGAATATCATCAATGAACACAATGACAAACTGGTCCAAAAAGTCTCGGAACACTCTATTCATGAGGTCCATAAACACGGCGGGGGCATTGGTTAGTCCAAAGGGCATAACCAAAAATTCGTAGGACCCATATCTCGTTAGGAAAGCAATCTTGGAAACATCTTGCTCTCGTATCCTCAACTGGTGATACCCCGTCCTCAAGTCTATCTTAGAGAAGTACGACGCTCCCCTAAGTTGACAAACAAATCATCAATCCGAGGTAATGGGTATTTGTTCCGGATGGTGACTTTATTCAACTCTCTGTAGTCAACACATAACCGGAGAGAACCGTCTCTTTTCTTCACAAATAACACCGGATCACCCCATGGCGACGTACTACGCCTAATAAACCCTTGCTCTAGAAAGTCCTGAATCTGATCCCTTAACGCCCTCCTCTCAAAAGGAGCCATACGATATGGAGCTCTCACAATCGGTCGAGTTCCCGACGCTAAATCGATTACAAATTCGATTTCCCTACTAGGAGGCCAACCCGGTATTTCTCGAAAAACATCTTGGAAATCTCTAACAACCGGAATTGAATCCAAGGGAACAACCACATACCGAAAAGTCTCCTCCGCGATACAATACAAGTAAGTGCTAATACCTCCTTCTGAACGAGGCATAACAACTAGAAACATTTCTTTCCCCGGAATGGAAAAAACTATACTTTTCCCATAGCAATTAACTATTGTACGATACTTCACTAGCCAATCCATACCCAAGATTACATCATACCTGACCATATCAAGGACAAGCAATTCGGCCTCAAAACACAAGTTACCAAGAGCTATTCCTATTTGTTTACAAATGAAGAAAATGAGTGAACCATCACCCATAGAAGACTCAACACTAGTGAAGGTACTCTCTGTAGATTTAATCAATTCTGTCGACTGAGCAAAACTTCTAGAAATGAACGAGTGTGTTGCACCCGTATCAAACAATACACGACCCATGTGCCCCTGAATGAGAAACTTACCCTCAATAGCTGGCGATGGGTGCGGAGCCGAAGGAAGCATAGCATCCTGAATGTGATAAACGCGCCCATACTGTAGTTCTCCCTGTTGTGGCGGGGCTACTAGATTAGGTACATGTGGCGTTAGTTAAGCCTGTGGCTACTGTGGAATCCTAGGAAGCTGTCCCCCAATCAAGTGAGGACACGCCCTCTTAAAATGGCCCGAATATCTACATTGAAAGCATCGATTCATCGTGTTATCCTAGTTTCGGCCCTGGTTATTTCTAAACTTCCCAATTCCTTGGACTGGATGGCCTCTACCTCCATTACCACCCCGACCTACTTATTGTGGTTGCGGGCCACCTTGACCATGCCTATTGTTGTTGCCATCAACATTAAACCCACCAAAATATTATCGTTTAGACAAGTCCCCTTGCTGGGGACCCCTTTCTTTTTGCTTATTTCCCGAAGATTAGGACGAGGGAGATGCTCCTCCTCCTATCATGTTGCCTCCGGGTTTTCCTGCTTTCCCCATAGCTAAAGCCTTCTTATTTCCTTAGACATACAACCGATGTTCTTGGCAATGAAGCAATGCCCCATTCATCACATCCTCAAAAATCTGTAAGGCTGGATTGTCCAGCAAATGTTGTCGTATCCTCCAGTGCAAACCTCCCATGAACTTTGATATTTTCCTCTCTTCTGGAGTCACCTCGTCTGGTATAAAACTTGCTAACCGGGTGAACTCCTCTTCATATTCTGCAACTGATCTCTCTCCATGCACCACATCCTGAAGCTTCCTTCTCATCTCCCTTTGAATTGCGGGAGGTAAGTACTTCCGGTCAAACAAAACCCAGAAATCATTGATAGTCATAGTGTCTCTCTGCTCCAGCGTAGTCATCGACTCCTACCAGTGAAGTGCATCTCCAACAAGCTTGAAGGTAATAAGGATTTGTTTCTTTTCCTCACTATATTCCACCATGCGCAGATGGCGCTGCATATCCTTCTTCCACTGATTAGCTACTATGACATCAGAAACTCCTTAAAATTTTGGGGGATGGCCCTTTAAAAAGGACTCTCTAACCCTCTCCCACGGAGAATGTCTAGTATGAGCTTGTACATCCTGAGCCCGTTATTATTGAGCTTATGGCAATTGCTGAGCCACGACGGTCATAACAGCATTAACCTCTTGGGCCACGATATTTGCTACATCAGCAGCATTTATGGTTCCTTGTAGCGGTGGTGGAGGACCAACATCCTCTTCTACAACTCTATTCCTTCTAGCGGGGCGACCTCTCTTAGGAGGCATCTGAGATAAAGAAACAATATAGTTAGAATACTATTCAGAATAATCTATTTTACAAAAGATCACATACATAGGCAACAAAACAGTCCTAACATTAAGCTTTATATCAAAGAACGCATTGGTAGAACGTGACAAGTCCGCATAGATCCTAAAGACTCTAGAACCTGATGCTCTGATACCATCTGTGACAACCCGCTCACCAAAATATGCGATGGCCAGCCCGATACTCCAATATAACAGTAATCATGGATGGAATCATTCTCAGCATCACAATAATATAATAAGTATACGGGATAACCACCCAATATTTCAGAAAACGGGTTGCCAAAATTTTTATTTTATATAAGTTAGAGAAAGAATTTAAACAACCCAATTTGAAGGAAAGTGGAAACCTAAAAGAACTACTATTACATCCACAATGGTTATACCATTAGGGGACCGAATATGCTATCGGTCAACAGACTCTTACAACAATATTAAACAAGTTCAGTAAATTACATAATACATTACAATAAGAAAATACAAAAGCTTGGGCCACACGCCCGAGTAAATGACCCGATCATAACTAGAGTATAAAAACGACGGCGTCTATAACAACGTATCTCGTAATATCCACAAAGTATCACGACTCGCCCAAAACACCAGAATAGGAAAATCAGTACGGGCGTCCTTGCGGCGGAGCACCTGAGCTTATATAGGATTCATGCACAACAAGAAATATGAACGGGTCAGGGCCCAGTTTTATATGATCACCAGACGAATAAAGAGTATGAGATTTATGAACAGTAAATCATGCATGATAAAAATGAGAATCTATCAACATAATCTCAAAGCATAAACTAAGACAATTTAAATGATTATTAATTTAATTTAGTTATGCAAGAGGATATGAATAAACATCATTAATTAAAAGCCTCCATCATTTTTCACTATTTCATTTCATCTTTCCATTCCTTATCAGGAATGTAATCACTGTCATATGCTCTTTGTGGCATTCCATTCCTTATCAGGAATATAATCATTGTTATATGCTCTTTGTGGCATTTATCATACATCAAGTCCCACTTGATTAAGAATTGTTATATTCATATACATATAACGATTCTAAAATCGTCCCTCCGAGTTTCCCCACTGGACGCACCCCTAAATGACCATCATCTTCCAGGGCCTATCAACCAAGACAACCTGGGAACATACAACGCAAGATGTCGGGAAGCGCCCATATGCCTGCGGGAGAGTCATAATCACACCCAGAACTACCTCACCATTGCAGAAAAACATACAGTAAGCGCTCATATGTCCTAGGACTATATCCACCCTTCATTCATTAGCCAGGGGGCTTCACCTCACGCGCGAACTTCCCTTATGATGGCATTTAGAGAGGTGTGTTTAAGTAAATTATCATTTACCATTTTCATTTCCATTTTTCATTTTCATTTTCCATATGCATGTTTCATTTTATCCGAAACCATAGCCATTTAACATTATTATTATCTTTCATCGTTACTACATTCCCATATTTGTCTCCAAGAAATCATGACATTTCTATAAGTCATAAGGTTTGATATACCTCAATTGAACCCCTAAAGCCACCCAATATATAGCTTTACCATTTTTGAACTCAAGCTAACTTACTAAGGAGAATAATACTTTATCTTCTATTTGTAACCTCCCGAAATAACCCCATCTAATCCATTTCTAATATAGGGTAGTGATCATACCATTCTAAGACTCTAGGACACTAAGTTTACATCATATAAGAAGGTTCCTAAGTGCTAAACCTAAAAGAAAACGATAAAAAATGAGTTGGAAAAATAACTCAAAACAATAAGGTTTTCGAATCGATTCGCCCTAGGGCCGAATCGATTTGCCCCAAGCAGCGAATCGATTCGCCCAAAAGTGAATAGATTCGGAGGACAAATTCCAGTTTCTGCCTTGACCGAATCGATTCGGCCTTAACCCGAATCGATTCGGGCTTGCAGACCTATAACTTGACCCCTAAGCGAATCGATTTGCCCTTGGGCCGAATCAATTCGCCCATGAAATTTGGCCAAGAAAGGGGCTACGGGTTATGAACCCTAATTTTCCCCCACAACCTATTTCCTCTCCATTTTCACATACATCCATCACACTAGTCTACCCAAAATAATCCTACATGATTATCAACCACTATAATCCACAATATCATCAACATAAACCATAATAAGTGCTCAAACACCATAAAATTCACATTTGTTCCATAATTTCAAATACACAACTATCACACAATTTACTCATCCTAAATCATATATTTGCAAGTAGAAAACTTTCCTTAAGCCATCTTAGATTCTTGGAAGATGGAAGCAAGATCAAATCCTAAATCTTTAATCTCCAAACTCTCTCTTTTCTTCTCCACCAATTCTCTTCTTCTCTCTATCTCTCTAGGTTAGTAAATACACTTAAGAGAAATAAGTGAGGTGCAAGACTTAAATCGTGACTTTTATCTTGAGTCCCAACTTAAATGGTTAATACCACATTAAAAATGATTCGCAACTACATATTTATGTTAAAACCAGTCAAAAGTGCCCGAAATCCAAATGTACAATATGGAACATATTTTGACTATCTCGCATATTTCGGGACTAACTACGCCCTCCAAATTATCATTTGAAAATTTTATAATTCATTTCAAGTTCCGATTTCATTGAAACCGTAAATGTCATTTAATGCATATGACACTATAAAACGTAATATGATGATATTTACATACTCATGCAGTAAATATACAACAGTCTAGTAAATATGCTCAATTTATTCATTTAGTTCATGTTTACTCCATCATCCATATTTTATGTAATTACTTTATGCAGTAAATTAATATAAAATAAGTTCTCAAAAGCGAGGGTTGTTACACGTATGAATGTGAACTTCCATTGATGGTTGTAACGGTATACGACATATTCAATGTAAACTCGGGACTATGGAAAATATGTCCTTACAAATGGCCTTTTGTGTGACATGAATATTGTCAAATTAAACTAATAAGACTAAAGAACCGTGCGTATTAATAAAGTGGCTTATCCCGGTGGTATTTGATAGGACCCATTTGGGAGACTAGTTTAATGGGAAATGTAAGAATGTCATGTCAAAGTTTTTAGGCGACCCAAATCAGGATGCATATGCCTTGTTTAACACATTATAATTCGCCTCATAGCTTGGTGCCTTTCTATTGGCATAGTAAATGGATCATTCTTTAGGTGACTCTTTGATGTATTGACCTAGAATAGGCCTAACACTTTTATCAATGACAGTTAGGTATTGGAGAAGTGGTAAGATAGGTTTTAGTGGCGTGATCAGCGGTGGTTGGGTAAGATACCTCTTGACTTGTCAAAAGCTTCTTACATTTGTGCATTCCAAAGTTTGAAAATTGGTTCAAAGATGGAAATGTGGAAAGTAAATTATCTTATATATGAGCACCCTAGTTTTTTTTGTAAGAGATGGTTTCAATCTTGCGCCATGGTGATCTTTGGGAGCTATTAGATCCTGATATTTCCATGTTATCACCACATCAACCTTTAAATGTTCAATCTCCAATAAGGGAACATGTCAGGAACAATAATGACACTGAGCGAACAAAATCCAATGTTTCTAATCAATTCACGTATGCAAATGTTTTGAAGAAAGATCTACAGGTGGATTCAAAGATCAATCCATGACCAACATCTCAATCGTGTGGAAATCTTATGTCAGTTGAAATCTTTGAAGATGAATATCAATAATCAATTAAAGAAAGTGAGTCCTTATTGATTGGAAGGTATATGGTAAATTGAGAGGACAAAGCCTAGAAGAAATCTGGAATATCCGTAGTGACTTCAAGGTTATTCCCATGGTCAAAGCCTATTTTACTTTACAATTCCCTTAAGTGGAGATTAAAAATGAGGTTTGGGCTCGAGTCATAATCAATTTGAACCCAAGTATTTTCAAACTTGTTCATTGGTCACCAAGATTCAATCCAGCTGACCAACATATCACTTTTACACCAGTTTGGGTGAGGTTTATTGAGCTCGACATTGAAAACTGGAGACCAAGAATCCTTCTTGAAATATCGAGATGCTTGGGTGATCCATTAAAAATTGAACAACCTACTTTTGATAAGTCCTATGGACACTTTGATAGAGTCTTGATTGACATGGAGATTACTGATCATATGCCCACTCAGGTGTTGATAAAACATAAAGATACTTTTTTTGAACAAGGAGTGGAATGTGAAAGACTTCCTCCATGATGTTCCCACTGTCAAATTCTGGACCATTTAGTAACTGAATGTAGAGTGGTTAGAAGAATCTAACTAAAAAGAATTGATATGACGAATCAAAAAGCCTCAAATGTTAAGGATTTTGCTAGAGGACGGTCTAAATAAAAAATCTCTAATAGGCCTGTAGAAAATCCTACAGATATCATTCAAAATCCTACAGTTATTGAGGACATGAATGTTGTAGGTTCGGAAAATCCTAAGGGGACAAATAAAGAAGCACCTTTTCAAGCCACTAATAACTTAGATAAGGATCTAATGTCATCATTGGAACCCATAGATGATGTTTTACAAGAAGATGTTATTGGGAGTGAAATGTTAGATCATAAAGGGGAAGAAAATTTATATTTGAATGCTGACGCAGCTACTGAAACACATTATAATTGCCTTGCCATTGTTACAGTACCTAAGAATCAAGTTCAAAAGTCTACACAAAATAAATCTTGGGCCAACATGTTTGAAGAAGATATATAAGAAAAAAAAATCCTAGATAGAAAAAGGAAAACTGATTGATTATAATCTCGAAAATGAAATTGAGTATGTTACTAATGCATGCATCTCCAATCTTTAGAGACAACCTCAATTTCCTCTTGGAACAGACCATGATGGGTTTACCCCCGTCCTATCTAATTCATAAAAGAAAAAACTTAAGAATAAGGTAAGAAAGGAATTAAAATCTCAAGCTAGTTATAGCTTGAGGAGTGGTGGAAAAACTCATAAAAAATGAAGATCTTATTCTGACGCATCAGTGAATTTTGGCCCTTGGATTTGGTTCAGCAACTCATGAATGTAGATTCCAGAATCCATTTTCTACTGTGGTTTGCTGATATATTTTCTTTAATAATTGTTTGTGAGCCCTTGGTCTTTTTATAAAGATCCATGGGACTATTTTTATGTTTTCTTTTTACTTGAAGGTAAGGCTCTAATCTTTTTCCCTTTCTTTTATGAGCCACATGGAAGGCTTTTTCCATTTTCATTTTCTTAATAAAATTTGTGGGGATCCCGTCCCTCATTTAAAAAAGAAGAATATGGAAGTGAGTTGGTTGAAGAATATACTAATATATTAGAGTTTACTTAAGAAATCAGGTACCTCATTTTCGGACCAGACTGGTGACATGTCAAGCCTTTATTTGCTTTTGGTAGGGTCTACCTCAATTCCCTTTTCACTAACCATAAAGCCCAGGAGCATTCCTTTGGTGACCCCAAACATGCATATTGTGGTTGAAGTTCATTTGGTAGTGTCACAGTCATTCAAAGAATTTCTGATAAGCACCCAAAACTGTACAATTTATATCCCAAATAGATGTATTTTAGTTGCTAATTCTCGACAATTTGGGTCTTTTGTGCTTAAATGTTTATCTGAAGGTCAAGCGTCCGTTTGCAGTGTCAAAAGCTATATAATGAGGCAAATGTACGTTTCATGGAGCTAAATACCCAATCTCGTAACCTCACCCGAGCCCTATCCTAGCCTAAACCTACCCCGAAGCCCGTGTGTGTTAGTTTGTGCCTTTTTTTTATCATTTTTTAGATTTTTAGTTTGAGTCATTTTTATTTTTAGGATTTATTTTAGATTTATTTAGAATTTCTAAGATTTATTTTCTATTTTTCTTATTTCTTTTTATTTAGTATAATTTTATTTTGATTCTTATTTTATTAGTTTTTGGTTTTAGTTTTTATTTTATTTTATCTTATTTTATTAAGATTAATTTTTAGGAGTTTATTTTTAGTTTTATATTACTTTTTTTTTATATCTTTATTTTTTATATTTTTATCAGGTTTTTAGCTTTATTTCTTTTATTTTAGTTTTACTTTATAGATTAGAAGTTTGATTTTATTTTACTTTTAGTTTTTATTGATTTTATTTTTTTAGGATTTTAGTTATTTTCATTTTAATTTTTTTTAAGGGTCCAAATTAAACACACTAACACACACACACCCTTCCATACACACTCTTACACCCAAACACTACATACCCTCATCCTCACCTACACCCTATTATCCTATACCCTTAACCACACAACCATACCTTACCCATCATCATCCCCATTTTCTCTCTCTCCAAACTCCATAACTAAACCACCATAACCCAACACAAGCAACATCAACACCCTTTCTCTCACCTTCCTCTATCACCATAATCACCTCCACCCCTGAACCCTCCCGCTGACGACATCTCCGGCCAGCTACCGCAAAACCCATACCAAGCAGCCCTCCAACGGCATCCTCACCCCTTACCCCCTACAAAACCGTCGGGGGCGACCCCCGGTAAACCTCTAGTCCGACCCGCGGCCCTCGTCCTCACCGACCCACCCTAGGTCGCGAACCACCTCCCTATCACCACCGGCGACATCTCCGGCCTGACTTACCCCTGCGGTTTCGGCCACCTGAGCTCATACCCGAAACCATCACAACCCGAACCCGATCCATACCTCCATATCCATCCATACCCATGAAACCCATGAAACCCCCAAATCCATTTGAAATTCAAAAAAACCCAATTCCACCAAAATCACGATTCTTTCTACCTGCCAAATGAAAAAGCCAAGGCCAAAGACCAAAAACCAACCAAATCCCACATGTTTAATAAATGTCTTTTGTTCCCATTACCCATAATACCCTTTCTTAATCCTTTTCCAAAATTACCCCTCTAACCTCACAACCCACATGATCCCAAATGCACATTTAACCCAAATCGGATTTTATTCCAATCCCCTCACCCGCATGACCTCAACACACTCACACCTCATGCTCCTCTCACCATTTCCATGTACACTCATGTCAAATTACCCAATTTACCCCTAGCCTCCATGTGCACCATATAAATTAAAGACTTGGCCCATTTTCAAGGGGATCTCAAATTTAGTTTTAAGCTTGGTGTGATAAAATTCTCTCCACCCCTCTATGTTGAGTATTTGCATTTTTAGCAAATACCTCAATATAGAGGTGTGTAGTGAAAATTATCTCTAGGATAAATTTCACCCCACCGATCTATTATGAATTTTTGCATTTTTAGCAATTAATTCAAAATAGATTGATGTAGTTGAATTTATCCCTTATGGGAGGTAAATTCTAACCCATTCTTTTATGTTGAGATTTTGCATTTTTAGCAATTATCTCAATATAAATTAATGATCTAGAATTTATTTCTTTGGGTAAGTTCTAATGTACAATTTTATAATGTTAGGATTTGCATTTTTAGCAAATCTCTTTTATTATTTAATTGTCCATTATGAATTCATCCACTATCCTTTTTATTTTTATTTTGTAATTTTTAGTTTAGATTCAGGGATCTTTTTAGATAGGAATTTGTAGAGAGACAAAATACCATTTTAGTGTAGGTTTTAGATTAGAATTTTTATTTTAAAATTTTTGGATAGTGAGGGAAAAATAAATTGTTGTGAGAATTAATTTGAGTGAAATATTTGATGTAATTTTGTTTGGATCATTCAAATTGAGGGATGTTGATTTCAACTCATGGATTGAAGTTCAATTAAGCATTAAGAGATTGGGTTTGATTGTTCTCTTCTCTTCTCATTTATTTTATGCCTTTGATTATTAATTTGTCAAATCTTATACCATGTTAGGCTAAATCCCCTTTCAAGGGGTGGGGGGAAACCCTTATTTGATGTTATTTTAGTTTAATTAGTTTGATTACTTGAAATTTCCCTTTGAATGTTAATTTTGATTCCTCACCCTTAGATTTACGCCTCGAGAGAGGGTAAATGATTTTCGAGAGAAAATCGAAATTCTAGTTATAATACTCATTTTAGATTCGAACTAGAGATAGGGGTTTCTTAAGTGGGGTATTATTACTTGAATTTCAACTCTAAATTTATTTTCTAAGATTGACATAAATTTTAATTGATCGATCCTAGCGGGTGTTTAATTAAAAGGAATGTGGATCTATTTTCTAGAGTTGTGGGGTGTTAAACTTAATTTTCTAAAGGGTTACTATTAAAATTACATTTGCAACTAGAGTTGATTTGTAAGTTTGATATTAATTTCGTAGAATTCAATTAATTTATTTAATTAATTAGAATAGCTAAAATTTGTGGTGTAACCCCACTCCTTGAGTGTTCTCACAATTATTTACCTCACTTTATCTCTTGTTTTAGTGTTAGACTTTATTTTTCACTTTTAGTCACTTTCTAGTTAGTTGTTTTCATCTCACATTATAGTTTAGTGTTATTTCACCTTACCTCACCCAATTTTTTTAACATTTGAAAAGGCTAAAAAAGGTAGAAAAGTGAAAAGGCACAAAAAGAAAATAAAAAGTGAATTACAATTGTGTTCCGTTTGCTTTACCCCCTTGGAAGTGGATTGATACCGTTACTTACCGCTACACTTGAGTTGTTTTATATTTGTAGGTATTTGAGGTTTTGACTAACTTGGCTTTCAACAATGACATACAAAAAGCAAAGTTATGGATAAGGCGAGGATTTGACATTCTCGAGTCTTGGTTTTAATAATCAAATAGCCAAGATAGACCTCAGATTGTTTATGAATAAGATCATGTAATATAGTTGTGGATTACCTTTTGTATGTAGACCCAACATTCTTAAGACGAAAATGCATGACTAAGTAACAGAAAATACCCCATGGTATGGTGAAATAAATCTTCTCTAGATGATTAGGGTGCATCTTAATCTAGCTATAACCGACGAACCCATCGACGAATAATTTAAGGGCATGATTGGTGGTATTATCGATGATCGTGTCAATATTTTGTTAGACGATAATTATCCTTTGGAGAGGTTTTTTGGGATCTCTATAATCGAGACACATGTAGACCTATCACAAAGATGATGTTGGTGAACAAAGTTGGGTATTCGACTATGCGGATAAAGCCTACATTCAATTGCTTGACTATTTCATCTTTGACTTTGAGGGACCACTCGGGTTGAAGTTTTCTTATTTTTTTCTTAACAGACTTGAATTCATGATACATATGGATCTAATGTTGTAAATTATCAAGATTAATGACTTACATGTCGCTGTAAGACTACACAAATACATCCACGAACCCCTTCCTCGAACTGTGATTGTTTATGTTCATCTTTAACAATTTCTTGGTTAATATAATGTCGGTATACTAAAAATCAATGTTTATTTCATTAACATCATCTTTAGGAAATGTAGCACTGAGAACCAACTCTAAGGATGCCTTGTTTACATCAAAGTTAAAAATAACAAGATCAGGAGTGAGGTCTGTCTCAAGTGGGTAAGTAGCAGGTTTATTGGTTGGTAGGGCCAGATCAACCAAAGTACTCCATCGGTTATGTAAAGGCTTGTCAGCAAAATAGTATTTTTAGTATTATATGAGATTCTGGACTCATCATGAATCATGAAAACATCCATCCCACGTTCGAAGAGGCCAACGGACTTTTAGTTATAAGTGATCTTGGTATTGTTGCTGTCAGAAGAGGTTGAGTCAAAATAATTGAGGGCTAATGGATTAAATTTTTCTTAGGTTCTTCGATCCAAGTTATCTTATCTTCAAAGAATATTTCAAACCTTGGTTTCATAGTTTTCTCTATTGAGTCATACCATAGCTCAGGGAAGTAACACTTTTTGCCTTCTCTAATGACATTGTCATTAAGGGAATCTCCATAAATAACTTCCTTTCTCCTTAATGTCCTCCCTTTTAACTATTGATGGATATATATGAGTTCCGTCTATAATGGTTGGTACCCTAACTCATGAGGTGGGTAACCAGTTTTTGGAATGACTAGTTTAGTGATTCCTTATTGTCTATGGCCCAGCCCCATTTTAGGCATAAAGTTCAATTTTTTGAACATTTGGATCACATAAAATTCCCATATGGGTTATGTTCTGAACTCATTCTTTCCTTGAAGTCTTCTACTGTTGGGAGAGGCAATGGATCAACCTTGGGGACAAAGTGTTGAATATCATTGATTTTGTATTGAATCTCTAAAACTGTATTGCTAGTGTCAATGCCATCTGAAATGTCATCGTCACTAGAGATTGTTATAATTTAATTGTATTTGAAGAACTTGAGCTTCTGATGGATGGAGGAATAAACATCTTGGATGTTATTCAACCATAGACGACATTGGAAAGAAATGGGAATGATAGAATGGAAAAAATAAAGGGTAATAAATGTAATATTGATGACTAATTAACGCGACTAAAAAAATGTGTGCAAAGTATTTATAACACAAGTGTAAGGCGGTCGCTCAAGTAATACCCTGGTAAGTCGGGTGTTAAACCCAAGGAATATGACGAAAGATTGTAACGACTACTAAAGGAAGGCGTCGAAAATATAACTAATGACTGAAAAAAGATGATGATTTTATGAGGTTCTATTTAACTAAAGTAATCTAACTAGCAAGTACGAATTAACTAAATTAAGTAAGGACTAAAACTTTTTGATTTTTGTAAAAAAACTATATGAGAAAAGTGGGATTGGAATACAATCACCCTAACCGTAGACAATTATGTCGGATATGAAACTTTCGAGAACCAAACATATGATTAAGATAAAACTTCAAATTTATCTAAGCACTAGATATATGAGAATTTTACTCCACAAAATACATAGTAAAAAATAAATCTAATATGAATGACGAACTTGTCGACACGCGTATCATATCCTTAAACACTCTAGTTACCTACGACAAATGATGTTAAAAGACATACAAAATGAGAGGATACTTAGTTCGTCACTTTAGGAAACGTATTTTCTAATGAATTTATCAGAACAATATTTAAATAAGTAAGGGTCATTCTAATAAAAGTACTTCACCTCGGCCAATAATTTTAACCTATCTTATTTGGACCAGTGTGTAGGCATTTATCCAGTAACATGATAGTTCACTATGTCACCATACTAAGGTAACTGATAAACATGCATTAGTTTCTTATCGGGAAAGGTATTGACTTTGGTAATGTACTCATCAGTAAACTTTACAATAAGCCTAGAAAAGTGGTCCATTGTAACATTTTCAGATTCCATTTCGTGACGAATTTTTAAGTCAAATTCTTGTAGCAATAGGACCTAACGAATAAGCCGCATTTTAGCATCTTTTTTTAGACAAAAGGTATTTTAGGGCGGCCTAGTCTGCGAATACAAGAATTTTAGACTCGAATAAATAAGGTCTAAATTTATTTAAGGAAAATACGAAGTCCAATAATTCCTTCTCAATAATCGAATAATGAAGTTGGGCATCGTTTAAAGTTTTACTGGCAAGATAAATCAAATGTGGAATTTTGTTAATCCTTTGTCCTAACATGGCACCTACTGCATAATTAGACGCATCACACATAATCTCAAATGGTAAAACCCATTTCGATGACTGAATAATAGGTGCTAATGTTAGGGAAAATTTTAAGGACTTAAATGCTCGAAGACATGCATCATCAAATATAAACGGTGCATCTTTGGCCAAAATGTTGCATAAATGTTTTGCAATCTTGATAATTTATCTAATAAGCATCCTATAAAAACCTATGTGGCCTAAAAATGAATGTATTTCTTTTTCAGTGCATAGAGGCGGGAGTTTAGAAATTAAATCGACTTTGGCTTTATCAACCTCAATCCACTTTTTGGATATAATGTTCCCCAACACAATTCCTTTTTATTCCATAAAATGACATTTTCTCCCAGTTTGACATTAAATGCTTCTCTCTACATCTTTCTATCACTTGGGTTAAGTGGTGTAGGCAATCATCGAAGGAAGACCCAAACACTGAAAAAATGTCCATAAAAACTTCTATGAAACGCTCTACCATATAAAAAAAATAGAAATCATACAGTGTTGAAAGTGGAGGGTGAATTAGATAGTCCATAGGGTCTGCGTCGATAGGCAAACTTATCAAAAGGACACGTAAATGTCGTATTTTCCTGATCGGTGGCGTGTACAGAAACTTGGTTATAACTAGAGTAGCCATTTAAAAACCAATAGTAGGATGATCGGCTGGTCTCTTAAAAATATAATCAATGAAATGAAGAGGAAAGTGATATTTCCTAAACATGCCATCATGTTTTAACACGAGATGGAACTAACTCATTATTTTCATTCATAACTACTGTAATAGCAGACTTCTTAGGCACAACTTGTACTGAATTCACCCAATCACTATCTAAAATTGGGTAAATAATACCCTCATCTAAGGTCATTAAAAATGCCACTCTCACCACTTCTTGCATCATGGGATTCAGTCGCCTCTGTGATTCACATGATATTTTAACTCCTTCTTCTAAGTGAGTTTTTTGCATAACTATTGAGGGATAATTCCTTTTATATTTACTATGACCACCCAATGGATTCTTTATGTTTGTTCAGGTCATCTAATAATTTCTTTTTTTAAGAATCATCTAAATCTGAAGCTATAATTACAGGCAGCGTCTCAGATAAACCTAAAAATGCATATTTAAGTGTATCGGGCAAGGGTTTTATGTCCAACTTTGGTGGCTCAACTATGGAAGTGGTGTAGGTGAAGACATTATGAGGGGTTGCACTTTTTGTGTGTAATTAGACATGCTCATTAAAGGTACCGCATCTAAAAGAGATTTGACTTTTTCAATGGACTCATCAATATCAAAATCACACCCAAGGTAGGCCAATATATCTCAAGTGGGTCTTCACAATGTGTTTGGTGAAAAATCTCCTCCACTAGTCTATCAATAAGATTAATCTCAGCTATATCATAATTTAGATCTAGTAGGGACTTATCGATATAAAAAATATTAAGCTTGGCGGTGAGATTTCCAAATGAAAGCTTCATCAATCCATTACGATAGTTTATAAGAGCATTGGATGTGGCTAAGAAATGTCTCCCTAAAATAATCGGGATTTTCTCTTTTACATAAACTATGATTTAGGTTTCAAGGATAACAAAGTCTACTAGAAAATAAAGACGTACTTAACTACACCCCTTGGAATTTTCACGCAACGATTGGCTATTTAGAGTTTAATTGTTGTAGGCTTTAAGACTCCTAAACCTAATTGCTTATACATAGAATACGGGAGTAGATTAATATTCGCTCCTAAATCTAACAAAGTGCTCTCGATATCATGTTCTCCTATTTTGCATGCTATCGTAGGAAGACCAGGGTCCTTGTATTTAATAGGAAATTTACATTTAAGTACTGAGCTATATTGTCTAACTATAAAGGCTTTCTTAAGAACATTAGTTTTCCCTTTTTGGGTAACCAAATCTTTTAAAAACTTGTTACTTATTTAATAACATCAAGAAAATGATATTTATATGTACTTGTTTAAATATTTCTAAAATTTCTCTCAATTGCACCCCCCATTCTTTTAATTTTTTAGCCTATGTAGAAATGGTGGTTTATAAACAAAGCCCCTAACTGAAGGATCAACTACATTATGAGGGGAAATGGTAGATTTTTCAACAACACGAGGGAACTCATCAACCCCAGTTGACTTTTCATTATTGTTGTTCACTTCTTTGTCACCTTCGATAGACATACTAACTTGATTGTCAACCTATTTACCCGACCTCAAAGCAGTGAAGACTTGAAGGTGTAAAGGTCTCAAATATTGATTCGAGTTTGTTCCACTACTAGATGGACCTTTCGGGTTAGGTATAGACTCAATAGAAAATTTTCCTCTCTCTTTAACCCATTTGATTATATAACTGAAATAATTATTTTTCTATTCGTACAGTAGCTTGATTTGTGCTTTAAATGTTTTGGGTGGTCAACTGTTTTAGTTGTTTTAGAGATTCTTCTAAAGTAATTAAATGTGATTGGTTACCAATAACAGGTTGAGTTTATTGTGGATTTTCTTGCACATATGGACGAAATCTGGGAGGAAATTGAGGAGCCATTACTGGAGGTCCTCCCCAATTTGCGATAGGTTCATTTTGTTTATATGAAAAATTCGGGTGATTCCTCCATGTTAGATTGTATGGATTTGTATATGGGTTAATTGATTTTTTTTATATATATTCATAGAGTTAGTTTCTTCATTTAATTGCTCATTGTAACCCAATACAAATAAACATGCATGTGTTAGATGCATCCAACTCGCACACATACCACATACCACAAACCTCATTTTCTACTTGATTGATTATGTTATTAGTCAACCTCTCTCACCTCAAACACGCCTGCTTTTTTGGGGATATTTTTGAGATCATTTTGGTTAGGAAAATCCTAATATCGAGAGTTTTTAGATAAATTTTCAAGGAAATTATATGCTTGATCATCCTTAAGGCTTAGAAAACCACCATTATTCCTAGACTATAACATGTTCCTATAATTTTGTGTTAATCCATTAAAAACCATGGTGAGGACATTTAAACCACCATTATTCCTAGACTATAACATTTTCCTATAATTTTGTGATAATTCATTAAAAACCGTGGTGAGGACATTTTAAAAGTAAGTCAGGGAATCTTCCCCAACACTCGTGGAATTTTTGTTTTCTTTTTTTAGAGAAATATGACATTTGTCTCCTAAGGGTATTATTTTTTGGCATTAGAAGAACTTGCCAAAAAATTTAGAGATTAGATTTTCCCACGTAGTAATGGAATTAGGATCATGGGAATTAAGTCATAATTTAACCTTATCTTTTAGTGAGAAGGGGAATAAACGTAGACAAATTGACTCATCTGAGAAATTTTGAAATTTAAATGTTGAACAAATTTAAAGAAAATATTTTATATGTAAATATGGATCTTCTTTACAAATCCAAGAAAGGTGGGAAAAAGGTGAAGTATTTCCAGTTGTAATTGATAATGTGCGACAATCATGGAGGGAAACACTAATCACGAAGGTGGGTTGGTAGAAATAGGGGGAAAAATCTCCCGAAGTGTCTTAGGTGCGGGTTCTTCTTAATTTGATTGCTCGGTCATATATATGCTAAGTAAACAGTTTGTTTGATCATGAACTCAAGGGCCCATACACTACCTAAAATTTCTATTAATCCTAAATCACGAATTACTACGATTTTTTTTTTGTTTTTCCTTGTTTTAAAAAACAACTTTTTTTGTATATTTATTTTTTTAAAAATTAATTATAACTAGTATAAGGAATATTACCTACGACTAACGAGTTATTTACCAAAAAATAGTTATCTGGCAACGGAGTCAAAACTTGTTATGTCAAATTAAATTACTCGTAAGTGCACGAACCATTTTATAGTATCGAATGCTAGTGCAAGGTCGAACCCAAAGGAACTATGCAAAGTAAATGCCTTGTTAGTGAATAACTCGATTTTATCTTAAATTTTAATTCGTAATATAGGTAAAAAAGTTCAGATTTTTATAAATTAAATTTACAACTAAAGTAACATGAACTAAAGTAATGTTACAAAATAACACTACATTAAAGATCATGCAAGAAATTACTTCAATAAAGTATTAACGTGATTAATTTAATGAGATGGAAATTTAACGACTTAAAATTAATTTATAGGACTAGGGATTCGAAATCCATTACACGAGGTCACATTCATGTTTGTCAATCCCCTTAATTTTTCACATGGTAATTTTTTTGCTAGACATTACTATCATGCATGATGTCTTGAAAGTCGAATTTTTATATCATTAACATCAATAAAGTAGCATCTATTTCATCAAACTAATGTTTAAAACTCAATCATTAATTGAATCCATCAAAACACACCGTGTATCCATTTAATTAAATAAATCACACACTAAATCTAACGAAACATAAATAATCTCTCATTTAGTATTTAATAATAAATATGGACAAGTGAACAAGAGTTAACATTAAACATGAAAAGCACATAATTTTTAGGATGTATTGAGTCACATAAAGGCTAATACATGTAATTTCATTATATATCGAGTGAAAAATTTAGCCTAGCATATTGATAATTAAAAACAAAATTAAATAAATAGGAACACTTACTTGAATATATGCCAATAAATAATTGAGTCTCCAAAAATTAATTTTCAAAATCTTTTTTCCAAATGTTTAAATTAAAATAATAACAAAATAATAATAAAAGAATAAAATTGGAGAAGATTTTGGCGATAGGGGGTTGATACTTTCATTTTAGAGCTCCCTTTTATAGGGTTTTTCTCTTTATTTTTTGTATCCTTTTTCCCTTAGACTCTTAGATTGAGCCTTGATATCCACTCATAAGATCAACCAATGAAATCCACCTTTTCCTTTTCCTTTTTCTTTCAATATGCATTTTTCTCACTTTTTATTTTGCATTTTTTGGCACCAAACTTAATCAAGTTTTTGACCACTAAAACCTCAAAATCTCATTTTTACCCGAACTAAAAAGTTGTGATTATTTTAAAGTGCTTTCCGAAAAGCCATGGCACAAATCCAATGGATACTCGAGTGATTTTATAAAAATCATTTTGTTAGTTGTGTCAATCGTGTTGTGCCGCGACATATCGAATTAACATTGTCATTTCAACTCGTTCGTTGTACAAACTCACAGGGGCCCTACAAAATCTAAAAATATAACATTGTCATTTCACTCTTTTTTGCCATAAATTTTTCATTTTAAATCTTTTTTAATTTAAACTTTGGGGAAACTTTAAAAATACTAAAATAAACTTAATAAACATATTTTATCCTATAATATGATCTTAGCAAAGTATAAGTAGAGGGTTTAGATGTACAAAATATTCGGTTTTCACCCACTAATTCATACTCTTACACACAAACTAATTCAACTACATTAGGTCATACTCAATTTTCGTTTGGGTTCGTAAACACCTATAAATACTCTCACACTAATTCATACTCAGCTTTAATTTAGTTTGCAAATAGACTAAAGGCTTGTGTCATGCGCTTTTTTTCTTTAATCACGATCCTGGGCCGTGACCCAACTTCCATGACCATGTGCTCATCCGTGTATGTGTTACAAATGTGAGGGCATGTGTGTATGCAGTATACATGTGCACCCGTGTGTTATAAATTGATAACTGGTATTGAATTTAAATATATTGCTCTATGGTTATGTGAACTCATATTCAGATTAGATGAACTCGTGGCGGATCATTTAAACTGGTTCAATGTCAAACCTACCCTAATTCATTACTTTGTGATTAAGGCTTAAACATCCAATTAATCTCATTATGAAAATTAGGTTGTAATGTGATTAAAATCCAATTTCATGAATTAAGTCCACATTCCAATGAACTAATATTATTTTAACATAAACTTAATTTATTTCTTAATGAAAGTAGACATGGATTAGATAGATATAAATCGAATCCCATATCCCCAATCTCTTCAAAATCCTTTAAAACCTTAAAGTTTAAAATCCAATTATAACATTTCAGTATTTTCACATTTGGGTTTATTTAATGTGGGTATTTTCACATTTCAATATTAGGGTTTGTTTTATTTGGGTATTTTCACCTGTAAGTCTCATTTGGATACATACATATACACGTACATACACCCAACCACACACAATAACTAAACATACACATACATAAACACACACACAATACATAAACACACAGATACACACAGAGTACATAAACATAAACGAACACACACAATACATAAACACACATACATACATACATACATACATACATACATACATACATACATAGTACACACAAACAAAACCCCCTTATTATTTATTTAGATAGAAGATAATATGGAAAATAAGTGGCGAGGATACCTAAACTAGAGAAGTTCGCCGAAGGAGAGAAATTTCCTCGAATGAGAGAGATGACATTTGAGGAGAGAGAGGTCGGGTAATAGTTTAGACAAAGAGAGACTTCGCGTGAAATGAGAAAATTATGTGGGGTGTTTATATACCGTGACCATGTTGTGTGTCGTGTAAAAAATAAATGGTTATGATAGGTAGGTCACGGCCTAGGAACGTGACCACTACCGTGACTATTTCAAAATGGTCACGTCCCATGACCGTGGCCAAACTTAACCGAACCCCTTAAATTTGTCATACATTTGGTCGTGGTTCGGTTCGTGAACTACTTAAATTTGTCATACACTTGAAACCCATCTGGCCACGGGCCACAACCATGACCCCCATAGTCACAGTCTATGGCCTTGACCATATCCATTGGATGTCACCCTTTGGCTTGGTCATGGCTTGTGTCACACGCTTTTTTACTCTGGTCATAGTTCTGGGTCGTGGTCACCTGGTCATGATCAGAGGCCGTGACCCACCTGCCATGACTATTCTTTATTTGTGGTGTCGTGATATAAAACAACACATAATAGTACTAATAAGAATCTATAATATATGCACACAAATATATATCAATATAAGATGCATATATACTAGTGTATAATTAACTTAAACATGTCTACATATAGTAATAATAAAAGTAATACAAAATAAACATACACATACTATAACACACATATATTTATATATGTACACAATATAACATACACACACATACACACAGACATGGGATGTGGGAAAAGAAAAGGGTTTGGGACATTGGTAAGGGTTTTGATTTTATTTGGAACTTGTGTCTCGGGTATTTGATTGCATTCTTGCTGCAATTGCATATTGACCTACAAGATAAACAATTACACAAATAGGGCAAATATTATCAAGAACCAAGCATTAAAATGACTTTTTTTATTTAAGGCATAAATATACCCCCTTATTTTGCTATGATTGCATTATTAACTCGAATTATTCTCAAACTTGAATTTTTCTTTTAAATAACAAAGACAATTCTAAAAGCTCTTTATTTATGATACAAGGACTAAAAAGGTATAACTTATACAAAATAATGCACTCATCAGTAAACAAGGGCTTCAGGGGGTGGAGATACCGAAAACCCTCTCCCTCGTCTTATAATTTTGAACCCACCATTAGTCTCTGAATCGCCGAATATGCAGGGACTGGATTCTCGAGTTCATACTTCTCCTTAAATAAATATTGAGGATCCTATATCTAGGTTCCATTTAACCCTGATGGTTTTTTTGGTAGTACATCAATATCCCGAGTACACTCAATAGGCCTATTAAATTACTCTTAGAGTCGAGTCAATTATTCACCTTACCGGAGAAGAAGTTACTTAAACCTCGACACCAAGCCCAAAGATAAACCAGGTACAAACTAAGTTGAAGATGATATAAGAAGCCATCATCAAGATGCAAATATCTGATGAGATTGGCAACATCAAGAGAATATCCTTTTATATAGTCAATTGTCTTCTTCAAACATTTAAGAATCTCTTATTCAAGACATATAAGGGTTTGGAATCAGCCTCTGCACATATATTCAACTACAATTTTCAAATGCTAGTTAGGGGCACCAAACTAGGTGTCATGGGGAGGATGTTTCCCTCCACCCTATGTGGTGGTGCCTTCATATTTTATACAAGGATGAATAGACAAGTCACTAGAAAGATATGGGACAATGTTCGTTGAACCTTCCTAAAGTAGTACGAGTATAATTAGGAACTAAGTATTACCCCAATTAATCTCGAGATATTGATAAAAATGAAATTAAAACTGTGCAGATTTGTCACTCATTGGAGGGAAAATTCCTCCCAAATGGTCAATCAATTTTCCAAGGATGGCAAGATCATCATTGTTGGAAAGAATCTTAGGAAGAAAGTTTTTAACAATTTTGGGATCACTTCCAATTCAAGGGTCTCAACTATGTTAGGTGCCAAGTAAAAGAGAACCTAACTACCAAACCATCATTAGAGGAAACTTGCAAGTCTTTCAACTAGTTCACCAGCAAGAAAGTTTAAGTTATATCTTCCACCCCCACACTAGTACTTTCTCTACGGATAACCCTGACCAATTGAGAAACACACCATCGTAGTCATTGTGGTCCTTGTGAACTCAAGCCTTATTGGGGCTCTTACTGTGTCGTTACTCCGCTTGGGAACTTCCACTACAGATTCATCTTTAATTTATAAGATCCCCTTAACATGATTTACACAATATTAAAATTAGATAGGACTTTGAAGCCCCTAAACACAAAACCATTCCAGTCAGCCCAAACATAAATAAACAATCTTATGCTCACTATGACTTGCACCAATGGCCAAACCACATCACTTATAACTATTTGACACTTAGGTATGTTATCTAGGATCTTATAAAGGAAGTAGGTATGTTCCTTCCATAACCTAATTTTATTAAGAAGCCTCACCCCAATCATCCATCAAGCAATAACTTTGTTATCAATGTCCATACAGCGAACACTAACCCCTCCACACTAATAGTATCCATTTATGATAAACTAAGAATAATTATCCACCCTATCAATCAAGCAATATCCCTACCATTTATATTCTCTCTCCATACACATGTAGAGTACAAAACCAGTCATTAACCATGTGACTTTCTTTATACAATATATGCGCTTCATATCCCCTGAAAAAATAACTCTAAAGATTCTAATTGTTCTAACTTATCAATTTCATTCTACTCAAAGATCCAACCTTACTGATCCAACCCAACCATAGTTATAAAAAGATTTCTCATTTAAAAGGAGGAATATATGATGTAGCCCTTCAAAGTACGATTTTTTAACCACATCATTCCCTTTCAACCCTGATCATATATTTCCTCTTAGATGATGACTTCCACTAAAATTAAGAATCATCCCTCACCTTAGAGGAATTCGACGTAGATTAATCCATATTCGATAAAGATATATCCTTTAAAGGACCATTATTACCATGTTCTCTCCTTGATCATTCGTCCATATTATGCCTCCTCTAGAAATCTACAAGAATTTTAGATAGAGCTAAGAAGAGAATGACATATGATGGAAACATGAGGTTAGTAAACTGAATAACTAGGAGGAAACGAAGTGGTGTTAGTGAAAATGTAATGACTGATAAACCGCTTAGGCTTTGAAGAGCTAGCTCACCTCTACCCTACTCCTTTTACACGAGGATATGGATTATCACTCGAGGAATGGATCTCATTGACATAAGTTAAAAGGGAAACCTATAGCATGCTACAATTATTCAAAACCTACGATCAAGTGCAAAAAATTGAGTCAATATAGATTGATCCTGACTCATTAGAGCAAGCTTAGAACCTCTGGTCTCACCCACCTCAATAGTACCCTTGGATATCCAAGAAGTATTAGGGTCAGAGGTAAAAGTCCCAATATATCCATATGAAAATACATCGACAGAGAACTTAGATTAATCCTCAAAGCCAGACACACATTTTTCAAATCAGGATATTAATTACTAGTTAATGTAAGTATTTATGACATATTGTCCATTTAGGACCATGCCCCTGATAAGGTCCTAGGACTAAGCGAACATGGACCAACTTCCTTCATAGGTCCCGCCTTATATGGGAATAAGTTCAGGTTAGGGTACAAAACCTTGATCGAAGATCACTACCACATTAACCAATGTAATCACTAAATAAATAGAATGAAGAAAATAGGATACCCTACGAAAGATCATCGACATAGGACAACCTATGGGTACCACCACTAATGTTATTCAACAACATAGGAGAGTCGAAGCACTCTATCATCTACATTTACATCCTAAAAATATCACGGTGGTATCCTCAACCCACCCCCCAAAAAATACCTACTGGAACCTATATGTGGGGCATTATTTTTTGGTACTTAGTTGGCCAGTCCTCAAAGGGCTAATGATAATAATACTATAAAGGAATAAAAAGTGTCAAACTCCTCCACCAACCTGAATTGTCTCATCCCTTAGATGGGCTTTGACCTCTTCATAACAAAAAACCTATGAGAGGCGCTAGTTGATTGGGGATGGATTATCAGACACACCATTTTTCAATTTTGAATTAAAATAATTGAATAAGCAATTTATCCAATTTTAATCAAGCACCAATTAAACACACGTTGTGTAAACTATTAACCATTTTAATCTTTCCCTGAGCATTCCCCTAGGTGATACGCAAGAACAAAGAAAATATTAATCTACAATGCCGTAATGTACGAGGAAAACCCACAATGGGAAAAACCTCGGCTGGCCTAGCCAATACAAATCCACTATGATATCGGAATCATATAAGGATGAATTATAATTACTCAAAGACTTGACACCTTCAAGCCTTGATGCACTCTTCGTTCCTTGAACTTTCTTCACAGTCACCGTTGGACACCTTCCAACGACCTTCATAATGAAGGCGCCTCTCACATCTCAGTATCCACTGATCTTCTCGCTTTGGCTAGTTTACCATCACCGTAATAAACATGAAATCCACTGCACAAAGCAAAATCAACAATAATGAAGAGTAAACATGATCTTGGTTCCCAAATGTTAGATCTCAAACAAGCATATTATGTAGAAACGTGGACCTCAAAACATGCATGTAAACTAGGGTTAAAGAGGCTTACTATTTTCAAAACCCTTCTCATGAAAATAACTTTGTTGTGACCTTAATTTAATTAAAAAAGGTAGAACCCATCCCAAGGAAACGCGTTCAAACGACATTGGTTACCTCATTCGAATGGAAACTCAATTTGTTTGAATGACATCCAAATTCTTATTTGAACAAGATTTTAGTGATATCTGCCCGGAACTTTCTGTCTAGGCATAAACTTCTCATTTGAAGATCGTTTGAATGAAAGTCTAAACTCATTTTAATGAAATTAGAACCTCGTTCGAACAAAAACCCGACTTCATTTGAACGACTTTGAAAAAAATAATTTTCTTGAAAATAATTTTTTGAAAAAATGCCTTAATAAACATTTAAAAATATAGACACCCAAAACGAAATCCATGGATCTATACAATACACCATTCATACATTTCTTAATATCCCATGGACGAAGACGAAACTCGACACGAAGCTTGGTGTCACTTCAACTCGTTTCTCTTTCTATTTTTGAGTGCATAGGCTTGATGGACAAATTGAACACAATCATAGCCTATGACTCAAGTAGTTTTGTCAAAATAGAATAAAGCCAATATTTAAAATATTTAAAATAAACATTAACACATCAAAAACTTATCATTAAAAATATCGTCCTTTGACTATTCTGGGACAAAACCAAAAATAAAAAATCCACTAGGTCATCAAGCTCTCTAATACCAAATCCTCAATCCCCAAAAGGAAAAAATGCAAACTAACATATAACCACCACTAACTATTAAGTAGTTTTGCTTTTATGAAACTTTGTCGCATCATTGTTAAAACTAGCAAACTTAACAAACCTTTCAAATTCAAAGAGAATAAGAAATATATAAACCGAATATGAAAAAAAGCTCCACCTTTATTAAACATCTCCACCCTTGGAGAATAATTCACCCCTTTAGGTTAGACTTCTCACCCTTTTGTTCGGGAATAGACAAAAGTAAGGTGCATAATATGAAACAACTTCTTCCCCTGAATCTAACATAAATTAACATAAAGGAAACATGCATATAATGTGATGTGAAGGGAAGCAACAATAACAAACAAACTCGGAAATAAAAACACAAATAATCCAAACAATGAAACATAAGATACCATAGCGATACAAATTTAAAGCATACGATACCAATGAAAACATATACGACGAACGTGGATTAAATGCAAGCAAAGACTGAAAACAAACTTACCTTTATATATATATCTGCACATATAACATGAACACGCATGCGTATATAGGTATAAACACCACAAAAGACATGCAAAAATAAGCTCTCTACACTCGTACGTCATAAATGTATCTAAACCAAATGGGGTATGAAGGGGGGTGAACTAGAAAATAATAGAATTATGTACCGAACACTCAAGATAGTACAAAGAGTTCTATTTGACTGTATTGATTTGTTAAAGTTAGATTTATCCTCGTGTGACAAATAATGTGAACTCAAATGGATAAACGGACCGAATGCACA
The DNA here is from genome assembly GCA_949130495.1 of Sambucus nigra. Classification (NCBI taxonomy): domain Eukaryota; kingdom Viridiplantae; phylum Streptophyta; class Magnoliopsida; order Dipsacales; family Adoxaceae; genus Sambucus; species Sambucus nigra. The sequence continues at coordinate 406,425,628 of OX422220.1, forward strand.
TAAGACTACAAAATATTCATGATTCTCAAGACCATAGCGCCAAACATTAATGATGAACTAGGACTCATTGTGCATACCCATTGATCTTCAACTTATAACACCCTAAAAAATATAAACATGTTCAAGTTTTCTCTCTTTTCTTGTTGAAGATATCACTCTTGATGATAAATTTCTAAACTTTAGCCTTGGCAATTCTTTTTCTCTTTTTTTTTCTCTTTCAAAGGCTCTTTCCATTGATGGACTTTTATGCACGAAGATTTACTCCATTTATACCCATTTACATTGTACTCTCTTATTTTTCAAACCTAAGAGAAACCTCGATGCAATGGTTATTAAATGCACAAATCCCACATATAAATAGATATGTGTATAACCAAATTGATATGGGAACACCTCACTTAGCTCATGAAATATAAGTATTTAAAATAAAAGATCTTGTGCAAGTGTGTGCGGAGGCATATACTTGAACAAAACTCTATTGAAGTTTATATACATTTTTCAAAAATGACTCAAAAGACAAACAATATTTTTTATTTTATTTTTCTCATATAAACTCAAAAAAATGAAGAATCAAAATACAAAAGACACAAACATCATAACACTAGTCATAACATATATCATGAAGCATAAAAACTAGTGTATGAAAAGCATGCAAACACAATCACTCGTAAGATGTAGAATGTGATGAATCAAGTAAAAGTATGCAACAATCAACAAGTATAACATTCAGTGCCTCCAAATCCAATTTCCTAACCCAAATAGATGAAAATTTAACGGCTTGGGTTTGGGGAACCATGGTGACATGGGATCTAGAATTTTCAGAACCTTTTGCTAAGATCATAACAAAAATGCCTAAGGTGACCTTTCCTACTGCATTGTCAGCAAGTGTAAACACGAGGAATGTTACTTTTGAATTATATTTTCTAACGTCGCAATGTTTAACTCTCTAAAAATTTTGATCTTGACTTTAGAAGCAGAAGAATTCGAAACATCAAAACAAATACCAATTTTGTCATTTTTGAGTTGGACGGTGCCTAGATTCAAAATCAAATTTGACATAACTCGAGTCTCTTAATTTTTCTTCTAACTCCAAAATTAGAGACTCAAGCAAAATCTTAGACTCGTTAAACTTTAGGGATTCATTCTTCATATTTTAATTATTCCTAGAAGGTTACTGTGGTTATCCATGATTCGATGGGTTCACTCCTAGAGAAAAAATGGCAAGTGGGGATCAAGGAAGAAAATCATATTTCTTCCACTCGTGCGATATTCACGGGCTCTCACGAAAATAAATTGGCCGTCGTCAAGGGATATAAAAGTATAAATAATGGAGTCTCCAGCATATTTTTCTCAAAATAGGCAAATAATGTAGTCGACCCTGAAGAAACGACATCAAAGACAAATTGATGCATACAAAACCAAATAAATCATGGTCAGGGGACTAAGCTACGGAATGATAAGGTGTTAAGCACCCATTCTTCCCTTTCAGTCTCTCGTGGGATATGAAAATGTTCTAATTTTTCTCAAAAGTGTAAATCGGATGTACAATGTGTGTGGTGTGAAGTAGGTGAGAGACGAAATCTCCATACCCATGTCATGGAGAAGATGGGGACAAGTCGTTATAAGGATTATATATATATAAAAGAAATAAAGGATATTTTAAAAGGTAGCCAAAATAGCAACGGCACACCGGATCACAAATCCATCGCTAAGAATGGAAAAGGCAGGTCTAGCGAAGTAGCTAAAAATATAATAAAGAGAAAAGGCTGCGCTATATGCAACACATTAAATCATAATCCACTATGAGGAAGTGGGTATGCATGTTTGAGGTGATTGTGAAAATGAAAGAGAATAAAAAATATGAAAATATATTTTCATGTGAGCAACACACCAGATCATGATTCACTATCAGGAAGTGAATATGCATGTCTAACGGGGTTTATAAGAATATATAAACTGGTATATATATATATATATATATATATATATATATATATATATATATATATCGAGGAAAACTTGAGATGCCTACATAGCCAGAAATGACATCAAAGTGCACGTAGTTCAAAAATATATAAGGGTGGGATTTAACCCATTAACCCCAAACTAGAATTTTCTTTCTTTTCTTTGTTGAAAAATGTGCACAAGTGAAGTAAGTGTAGTACAAATGGAAGGAAAGTTCTAGTTTGGGTTTTACGGTTAAAATCCTCTCTTTTTTCGAGTTACGAAAATAAATTTGGTGAATATATAAATAGTAAATGGTGATTAAGGTGATGAAATGGCATCTAAATGTAAACAATATACTTGTAAGTAAAAAAAATGAGTAATATCGCTAAAGTAGAAAGTTTGCATGAATCGAATTTGGACTTTTTATGAAGCTTGAATTCTGACTTTGATGGTGATATAGGTTGATTTTTGTGGTGATGTAATAGTGGTAAAGTGGGAAAGAAAGGTGAGGTGTGTGGATAATGTAATGGAATGTTGGAGTAATGTTTTGAAATGAATGTGTAAAAGGCTACACGATGATTTCGAGGAAAGGAGGTTTTCGAATCTGAAAAAGAATATCCTTGACAATGAGATCATGACTTTTTTAGATAAGAAATTTGTAGGGCTGGGGGGGGGGGGGGGTTCTTCCAATCGTCATAACCCTAGGCCTACCTATCAACATACACCTCAACTTTCATGCCAAGTAAAGTAATACTATTCAAATAGGCATTGGGTTAGGGGTGCCTATATGTAGACAAAAATTAACTTTATCAAAATATGGGCATAAAATGCAAATCGTAAGTCCGATTCATACTCAATATGGACCACGGGAAAGGGTACTCAGATATATTAAAATTTCATTAAGAAACTTTTGGGTTTAAGATTTAACCAAAGTTAAATAGAACTCAAAAGCGCCCGATGGCCTCTAAATTAGGGTTTTAGAGGGAAAAGGCTAGTAAACGTGAACCGTAAGGAAGATTTAAGCACTGTATGGACCATTAGAAAGGGTATTCAGAGCACTATGAAAGTGAATTGCGTTACTTTCGATTCTAATAGTCTACCTAAGTTAAATGGAAATTGAAAGCATCCAGTGACCTCTAGATTAAGGTCTCAGAGTAAAAAGTCAATTAGATATGAACCATAAGGCAGATTGGCACATGGTGGGGACCGTTAGAAAGGGTATTCAGATACCTATGAAAGTTAGGGGTGTCCACGGTCCGTTCCGGTCCGATTTTGAGGTATTTTTAGGATCGGACCGTATTAATCGATCCTAGAAAGTTATGGACCGAGACCGGACAAAAATAATCGATCTCGGTCCTATTTGATTTTCAAGCGGTCCGTGTTCGGTCTCGGTCCTATTCGATCCACCCATTTAAAACAACACCTTTTTTCAATTATAAACACCACTTAATTTTACTTGTAAAACTGCATTAAAAAATAACATATGTTATTTTAATTAAAAACTGCATTAAAAACAGCTATATTCTTTAAAATATATCACACATTTTTTTTTTATTAAAAACAACACTCTTCTTTAAAAAAACATCACTTTAAAAAAACATCACTTTAAAAAAAAGCACTATTTAAAAAAAACAGCAGTTCAGTTTTACTATACCCATATAAAATAGTTAATAATATCCATAGAAAATAACACTCAACTAATACCCGTAAAACAATCCGCTACGGATACAAAAATATGTCCACCACATAATTAATACATCCATACCAAAAGTATCATTTTTAATTAAAGTATTACAAATTCAAAACATTCTTCAAATATCCAACACATCTAGGTCGACACGCGTTAAGCTTCGCCACTTGTAGCTCCCAACAACTATATAAATTATTAAAAACAAGATTATCAATAATAGCATTTAAACAATCAAATAAGATGAAATATCACAATATAAAATTTGTTACCTGAATCAAGTTTCTCTAGTTGTTGAATGTCGTCCAACGAATCTCAAATATTGATTGGCTCTGTTGAGGAGCGTAGCCAATTTTGACCACAAACAAGTGCTTCCACCGTATTTGTTGATAATGAGCTACGAAAAGGGTCAATAATACGACCTACCGTGCTAAATTTGGATTCAGAAGAAACGGTAGACACTGGAATAGCTAATATATCATGGGCAACAAGAGCGAGGATTGGATATCTATTTTGATTATTTTTCCACCAACAAAGAATATCAAAATTTGTACTATCCATCTCACATGTTTCCAACAAATATTTTTTAACTTCCGACTTGGCCCCTAAGTTATCTTCCGCTTTCAAATGTTTTTTTATATTGAGATAAGAAAAATGCACGCCCATCCATATCATCATCAACATTAAGCACGACAAAAGTTGGTGTTGGAGTTGTATTGCCCGGATTTGTATTAGAAGAACTATTTCCATGATACCAATCTAAAAATCGAACTAAAGTCTATCTTACTTGCCTAGTCAAGTCTACTGACAAAACAAAACCATGCAACTCTCCAAAAAAGTATTCAACATACTTCAACTTATATCTAGGATCAAACAACTGCAACAAACAAGAGAAAGTTTATTTTTTCGACATTCCAATACTTGTCAAATTTGGATTGCATGCTCGCCGTCATAGTAGATAAAAAATAATCTCCATTGTTTCTCAAAGATATCAACTTACTTTGAATCATGATAAGGTCATTGAAAAAGGCATTTGAGATGACATATAATGTCCTGGAAAATTTCAAAGTTGCATGATAAAATATTGAAAGAAATTTCACAAAACTTCTCACCTTATCTCAATCCTCACTATTAGGCGAACCCAATTTTTGTGCCCCACCCCTCTCCCTCCAATATCCTCATCATTTTCATCTTCCTCACCAATATATTTTTTATATTGTCCGTCATACTCATCCATATTCTCAAAGACTTTCTTAAATTTTAAACCGGACTCCAACATTATGTAAGTCGAGTTCCATATAGTTGGTACATCTAGGCATAATAGAATTTTTTATTCTATTTTTTACCTTTTCAACATATTTCTTGAAATTATCCAACCTAGATGGAGAAGACTTGACATATTTTACGTCCCTCCTCACTTTCGCAATTGACTCATGAAATTCCCTCAAACCATCACCTATAATTAGATTTATAATATGTGCACAACACCTCATGTGCAAATGCTCATGCTCTAATACGGTGCCTTTGTAATTTTTGCATTTTCTTTTTAAATGATGAACCGTACCATTATTAGAGCTACCATTATCAACCGTGATTATGAAAATACCTTCAATTCCCCAATTAATTAAACAATCCTAAAAAATAAACCCAAGTTCCTCGCCCTTGTGACTTTTAACTTGACAAAAGTTAAGTATGTTTTTTGTAAAGCTTCCAATCCTTATCAATAAAGTGGGCCGTTAGACACATATAATTTATTTTTTGAATCGATGTTCATGTATCGGTTGTTAGACAAACCCTTTTCTCTTTCGATGCAACTTTTAACTCCCTTTTTATTTTTTTATAAAGATTGATGCAATCCTGCGTAATCGTCGTACGGCTCGGTATAATTAACCTCGATTGCGCGAGCGCCATGAATCTCCTAAAACCTTCATTCTCAACAAACTTAAATGGAAGCTCATCAATCATCAACATTTCCACAAGTTCTTGCCTACAAGCTTAGGCGTTAAATGACATAGGTAAAAGATTTAAACTTGGACAATTTCCCCCATCATCTTTCTTTGGAATAAAAGATAGTTTTTGTTGTCCATTGTTGTTGTCATCTAAAACATCCAAACACGCTTTTTGATACGTTCGACACGAGGGAGTATGCCTTAACTAATTTTTAGTCCCATTTTTTCTAGCATGACAAGAATACATAATACCACAATAGTTACATGATGCCCTAGGATTTTTTGTATCATCGTTCTTAGTAAAATGATCCCATATCGTAGATCCATTTTTCCTCTTTTTCAGCGGCTCAACATCAAGGCCAATTGGTCCTTGAATGGTAGAATTGATGGACTTTGGATTATCAACCTACAATCAAAAGTTCACAATAATAGAAAAAGACTCAATAACAATAATATAATTTTAAAAAATATCTCCATTAAAAAAAAGGATATCCATACCTGTGATTTTGATTATGGTTCCTCCATATAAAGGTACCTGTAAGGTAAGATTCAACCTACAATCAAAATAAACAAATATTTTCAACATTTCAATATTACCCAATATTTAAATAATTACAAGTAGTGTTTCTGAGTTATGAAAAAAAAAATACTAATAGACTAACACTTCAAATGTTGAAAAAAATAACAGACTACCACTTCAAATGTTGAAAAAAACAATAACAGACTTAACACTTTCAAATGTTGAAAAACAATAACAGGTATGTACACCCAACATTTCAACAATCACAAATCACAAAAATGTACCCAATATTTCAACATTTCACAAATCACAAAAATCACAAATAACAGGTATGTACCCAACATTTCAACAATCACAAATCACATACCCAAAATCGTACAGACGAACAGATCTTAACAAAATCGTATCCAAAATCATACCCAAAATATGGATGAATAACACATCTTAACAGAGATACTAACACATCTTAACAAATAACACATCTTAAAAAATAGGAGATCTTAACAAACTAATAAATCTTACCTTTTAAATGAGACTATAAAGACTATAATGAAGGGTTATAAGTTATAACAGATGAAATAAGACTATAAAGAAGGGAAGGGTTAGTTTGATGTTCCCAAAATCATACCTTTTAAATAAGACTATAATGAAGGGTTAGTTTTCCTTGTACCCAAAATCGTATGGAGAATGAGAGAATGGAAAGGGTTAGTTTGTTGTTCGTATGGCCGACTTAGAGAGAGCAGGGAAGAGAGGGGATATTGTTCGTAGAGTTAGAGAGGGGAAATAAAATAAGACTAGGGTTAATTTGTTAGGAACTTGGGATCTAATTTTGGTGGGAGCGCCCGTGTGTGTTGAGTTGAGTGTGTGGTTAGCGTAGCTGGCAACGTGTGTGTTGAGTTGAGTGTGCAGCATGCGTGTGTGTTGAGTTGAGTGTGAAATTATATATATATATATATATATATATATATATATATATATAATTAAAGCAGTCCAGTCCTGTCCAAAACCATTTTTTTTTATCCAAGATCGAAATCGACCCGAATTATGCTGGGTCATCCGAGGTTTTTCCCATTGTGGATTTTCCTCGTACATCACAGAGTTGTGGCGTGAGTTTATTTTTAACTTGCAAAATCACCTAGATGCATGCTTAGGTTTAAAAAGATAAAATTTGGTTTAATCACAACTTTGTTTTAATTTTGTGTAAATTTCATATTGGGTAAGTTTAGTGTAATTTAATTCAAGCGGGCTTTAATTAATTTGGCAAAATCCATATTTGGTTTGTTTGACCTAATTTGGAACTTGAATTAATTTTTGTTTAAGTGAAAATTTAAATATTTATTTAGTTTAATTTAATTCTAATTTGGAAGAAATTAAAATTTGGGTGAAGTTTAAAATTTAGAATATTGCGTGACCCATCTCCCTTTTGAATTTAAAAAGTTGGCATATAATTCCAACAAGTGGTATCAAGGCATATAAGTTAAGGAAATCACATTCTCAGATTGGTATCAGAGCATATAAGTTAAAGAAATCACATTCTCATTCTCAAGCATGGTTGATACCCTCATGAGATTGATATGAAATACTGTGTAAATCTTTGCAAGCTTACAACTCAGTACATTATCTGTGACAGGGTAATTTTCAAAAGAAACATCCATGGAACCCATTTTTAATGCATAGCAGGGGATGGCATTAAAGCCATTACAAAGAAAATCCAGAAAGGAGAGAGTGGACCCCACATGAATGGTCATGTGATTACTAAGAAGATAATTCGTCGGGGATACTACTGAACCACCATGGTACAAGACTGCGCTGAAATTTCAAAAGGTGCCTCAAATGCTAACAGTTTTCCCATTTACAACGCTTGCCTCCTCTTGAGTTTTAAAACATGACTTCATCTTAGACCTTCTAAATCCGGGTCATTGACATCATTGGGAAATTCACTCCCAAGGAATCCAATGGGCACGAATTCATCCTCCTCTCCATTAACTATTTTACTAAATTTCTTGAAATTGAGTCATATGTTGTATTGAATGCAAAGAAACTAGCCACGTTCATTAGAAAGAACAACATATGTCACAATGGGGTCCCTCACGAGCTTGTATTAGATATTAGACTTCACTTCGAAGTAGAAGTTACAGAAGTAGTGGACAAATATGGGATTTGAAGTAAAAAATCTTCTTCCTACTGACCGTAAACAAATAGGGTTAACAAAAACATCAAAACCATAATTAGTATGATAACTGAAAGTTTTTCGTAACTAGGTTGATACAATTGCTTATGAACTTTGGGGCTACCACATGTATATTAGGATGCCCATTAGGGCTACCCCTTATTCTTTGGTATATGGCGTGTAGGTAGTCCTACCTATTGAACTTGAGATATCCCCTCTACGAGTTATGCTTGAAAGTTAAGTCAGAGAAGTTAAATAGTCTTTATTAAGAACTTGCACTCTTGGATGAAAGGAGACTGAAATCTTTATACCACATATAAGGTTATCATCGCAGCAATTCATGATATTTCAACAAAAGATGAAAGATCATTGTGTACAAAAAGGTGGAATTGATCTTAAATAAATAGTAGATCCCATCTGGGAACCAAGAGGTAAATTCAAACCCAAATGGAGTGGTCCATACCTTATGAAGAAAATCCTATCAGGTAGCGCTATGCTCACAGACCTTGATAGAGAAGAAGTGTCTCATCCAGTTAACTTGGATAATATCAAGAAATTTTACCTTAATCATATTCTCATTGTGCTATGACTCTCCTCACATCCGTTTTATTTAAAAAAAATCTTTTCTCTTATCCCTTTGTAAGAACTTCATGGGACGTGATCCTATCATAATCACATTTCCAAAACTTATATAATAATTTTTACTATCCCTGTAGAGGTATATAAACAGCACATAATTACTTTAGGCATGGTACTTTATTTGTTTAAAAAAATGCTTTTATTTTCTTTCACCAAGGGAAACTGGTCTGACTCTGCATTTTCAATGAACAAAAGGATTACATATGCATTAGCGATCAATATAGATAGTTCAAATAATAATGAATTATTCCAAAAAACACAACAAGATGTAATAATATCATTATTTATTTATATTATTTTAAACATGAAAATTACATTAGGTATCAGTGACAAGAAATGTCCCTAAAACCTACATTAACTACCCATCCACTTACAATAATTTAAGCCTGCCAAATTCATTCCTAAACACAAACACTTACTACCAAACATACCAACTAAGCCTCGTAAAATCTACTTAACTACCAGAAGTCCATGTCTCATCATCACCATCATCATTTCCAATCCCCAAAGGACCTAAATAATCCGAGTCCTGATAACACTTCCTTATGAACTCCATGAGACGATATGCCTTGATCATCTTGGACAAAATCATAACACCCTTCTCCCTAGTTTCAAACATCGTAATATCCGTACCCAGTGTTCTGTATATTATAGTACTAACAGAATAAAAATAAAATTTCAAGATCAAAAGAAAATATAACTTTATTTAAGTGGATGCACAATAACTTATTACATATCTTGAAGTCCTCATAAAATACAAACAAAAGGGGACTAAAGGTTATATAAACTGGTAAGTGGTAGTGAAAGTATTCCAATTGGTACTACCAGCTTTGCTAGTTACTGCTCATATATACATAACTGAAAAGATTTTCTTTGGCAAGACATGACGAAAATCCATTGCGGAGGGGGGTATTTCTCCTTCTTCGAGTTCATTTTCCATATGGAAGGGAAACGAATACGCAAACTTTTCCAAGTAGATAATTTTATTTCTATAACAAGTGTATATATGACAGAGTTATAGATGGCATAACTAGAATAAAATGAAGATAATTTATCACAGTTTATACTATTTTGAAACAAATGGATATATCAAGAGTAATGAAAAGGAACATACGGGAGTCTACTGATATTTATAAGAACAATATGGTTATTGTAACTCGAGAAGTATTTATTGAGTCATAAAGATAATGGTTCAGAGTATAACAGGATAACCCATAATTATCAGTTATAGAGGATTCAAATGCATGGAAATACTTTCAAAATAGCACATAAAACCTTTGGTGATAAAGTAACAGTGTTGAGCCCAAACTCCGAAGAGCGGCATCCATATGGTAAGAAAAACTAGGCAGTCAATACCTGAGTCCTATAGGTAAAATAGAGCTTCCATGGGTATACCAAAAGTCTATTCTTTGAATTATAATGTATGCTACTACATTTAAATTAAACTATTGATTGCAAGAAATTAACGGGATAGGGTTTATTCAGGTAAGAATTGAATCAATATTCACAGTATTCGTGAACCACAAAAAAGAGTTCATAAATGAGAACAAGCGTTTGGGAACTATCACATAGTGATATAAACAATTTGCAATAATTCGAGTTGTAAGCTCGAAAATAATATTGAAATAGAATCGCCTATTTTTTCAATTTCGGATTGGTTGTAATTGATCTTTGTTCTGATAGAGGTAAATCGGGGTTTTTAAAATCATGGACATCGTAAATTTTTTAAGTATGAAAGTTAAATGAAATTCTAAGTAAAGTTGGGTTTATAATTAATTTATTTGAATTTTAAATTTTATTTTTGGGTTAACTATGTAATTACTAAAAGTTTAAGTTTTCCATTATTTTTCTAAGTTTTATTTATTTTTGGGATTAATGATACTAGACACCTATGTTGTATATATGAAAAAGGACCTAGATTTAAGTTTAGGGGTTGATTTGAAAAGGTTGAAAAATCTAAGGGTTTATGTATAATTTAAAGGTTTGGTTTTTAATTTTTTAAAACTGTTTTCTCGAGAAAATGCTTTCGGTGTATCAAATAGAGTGATGTAATATACCATTTTGACTAAAAAATAAAATAATTTTTTGAAAATCATCTCAGAGTTTTCTAATTGGAGGCACGCCCTATGTGTTGGGTCAAAGCTCATATGCGCCTGGGTTTGACTCCACTCTCGCTAGTGTAATACACTTCATCTTTAACCTTTATTTTGTTGACTTTAGGGTTTGAAAACTTTGACCTCAAATTCGAACAATTATATTAATACCATTTAGGTTGATTCCTGAATGAAAATTGTTTAGCTTTTTGAGATGAATCCAACCATATCGATTTCGAGCATTGAGGTTAACTTGTTCAAGCTATTGATTTTTTAAAAAATGGTGAAAGTTTGACTTTAACATTCGTGGCTTTTGGATATAATTCGAGCTTCGGCATGGTAATATTTATGATCTAGGATCAAAATTGAGTGAAACAACTTTGTTTTCATGGATTTTAGTTTACTATAGCTCCTAAATTTTATTTATGAAATTTTCAGTTTCTTAAAATTGAAACTTTTATTTGGGTTATCAAAAGCCATTTTTGGTTGAATTAAGTTATGCACCTAGGTTTGTTAGACCCAGATCCTGAGTTCTCCCACTTTGAAACTGGTTCAAAGTTAGGATTACGGATTCCACCATTAAAGCTCAAGCTTTAATGAAGGTTTCTAGTATTCACGTTTTTCAGTGCATTTCTTACAGTAGAATTTTCATGTAAAACCATATTTGAGACCTATAAATGCCCAAAAATTTAAACAACTGAAAAAATAAAAATACTAAATAACATCATAGAGATACCAAAAATGATATATTTACTTTTTGTTTTTCACTGACGTGACGTACATTTTTATAGTGCTGAAGGGGGGTTTATACTGCTGATTGGGGGAAGATATTGGTGCCAAAAGAGGTGGATTTTTACCATAGTCTGGTTAAGTTTTAACAAGGTATAATGTGGGGTAACATGGGTACCATGTGTTTTTCATGTGGTACAAGTTCTTACATGGATTTTAGCTGGCCAAATATTTAAGGGGTGAAGTGCAAAGTTTCTTCTGTTTTTATTTTGGTCCTAGGATAGTTTATAGGGTAATTTTAAGGACTTTTATATACTTTTTGAAAGTTTAAGGGGTAATTTTGTAATTTTTCAAACTTGTTAGGGTGGTTTATGTAATTTTCGTAAAATATAAGTAGTATGACTGAGTTTTGTGTTGAAGGTTGGGTAATAAGAGTATGGTATGGTTTAAATAAGAACTTTTAAAGTTTCTAGGGTATTTTGATAATGTTTTACTCTTTGAGGATTAATAGGGTAATTACCTAGTTTTTTAGGTTTATTTGTAGATATAATATATATAAAATATATATGGGGTTCTATAAGTTTGTTAGAGTAAGCCTCCTCTTCCCAGTCTTCTTAGCCCAAACCTTCGTGACCACATTGCCCCATAACAACCTCGGATAATCCCCAGATATTACCCAAGCTCCCCAATAGATTGGGACTGACGGGTAGATAGTAGACGACGCTGCCACAAAGGCCTCAAGGTCATCCTTAACGATTTGGTAAAATATTTCATAGGAAAAAAGTTGGTTATGCGCAGAGGGAGAATTTTCTTCCAACTTACTTGACGCGTAAATTGCCAAGGGAAGTAGAAAGAAGATTGGTGAAGACTACCAACTGAACGTACGAGTAGTCATCTAATTACAAGACAAGTTAAAACTCAACCCGCCATGGTATAAACCCATGAAGATGTCTATCCCTATGCTCCATGATCCAGTTAACCTAGTTCTCTACAGAAGGATTGAATATCTCAAAATATAATGCAAAGAAATTTGGGATATTAGCCAGACAATACTCTGGAGGGGCCACCAAATGAACTCTCTCTGGCAATGACATGAATAGTATCATAGGGATGTCACTGTAGACACCACATTCTAGGACCCCCTAAGTCTCTCCTTAGACTCCTATCACTTCCCCCTTCCACCGCAAACCAAGGTCGCACTCCGATACTAATCTAGAGGACATCGGGCACTCCCAGGCCCTGAATTGACCCCAATTAACTCCATCATCAGAGAGAAAGCTCTATGAATCTTCGAAGATCATTGAAACCCCTTTCCAACGGTCCGCCCCGTGCACGAAACAGCATAACCGTTCAGATGAACGATCAGTTTTCCCCCAAAAATTGATCCCGAGTCCATCGGGCGCTCCTGGACTCACTACACCAAATCTTTCGAATTGTCACGGTCATTGACCTTGACAACTTCTTCTTGTCAAGGTTAATGACCGTGATAATTCTGGGTGAGATAACTTTTTTTGTCACGGTCATATCACGATCATTGTCGTGACAAGTTCATTAGAATTTTCATGGTCGTGTCACGGTCCTTGACCGCGACAATGTAATACCCCGTATTTTTGGCGATATTTATTTTTGGGATTAATTAATTAAATGAGAATTAATTGGGAATTAATCCGGATAAAATACTAGCGAGATGTGAGTTGGTATTTGACTATATTGAGTATACATGACGATATATGAATATTGAATTATGAAATTTGTCGTGAGATTGATATACGGCAATTTGGACATTTTATTGGGACGCGTGAGACAGTCGCGTCAGGATATAATTATTTTAATTATAAAAGTGAATTTAAATTCTATTAATCGTATGGTCGTTTTGAGTGCGCCAACGCGTCCGGAAGGGTCGAGATAGTCAGAAAATACTAGTCGGGGGTTTAGTTTGGGTCCCGGGGTATTTTTAGGCCATACCGGCAACAAAAAGGGTATTTTGGTAATTTTGTATTTTTGGGAATTAAAAATGACGAAAATTAGTAAATTATATTTGATTCAGGAAACCAACCACTAAACCCACTACCAACTTTATTGACCCATAAGACTACGGGGAGTTTTAGAATTAGGTTTTCTAAGTTCCCAAAACAAACCCTAGCCACCATAGCCATTGGAGAAGAAAGCTTGGAGAGAGAGAGATAGAAGGGAATTCTGCAGGAAGAGAGAGGGAACTTCTTCAAATCGTCATCAAAATCAGAGATTGATCAAGGCAAGTGGTTTAATTTCAATTATTATATAGAATTCTTCTTCCATGTGTAGGGATTTACATAAATCAAATTGTTCTTGGGAGTTTAATGAAAACCCACTTCTATTGGACTTAAAACTTAAATTTTGAGAAGAAATTGCATGTAGAATCGTATAGAGATGATTTCCCTGATGTTAATATATGTTGGATGTAACAAAAACGGATCTAATTTGAGTAAATTGATGATTATAAATTCTAGGGTTTATGTTCTTGAATATTTGGGGAAAAGTGAAGAGACTTGATGATTTAATGATGTTTAGGATGAATTGATTCCTTAATACACGTTAGTATGTGACCTTGATATGTTTAGGATTGATTAGAGACCTTAAAACATTATTGGGACGAATTTTAGAGGAGAATTGAGGAGTAGAGATTGGTGAAAAACGAGTAGGAAAATTCTGGGCTTGAATCTGGCCACTCGTTAGAAGACCTACCCAGGTCGTTCGAACGAGCTCGTTCGAACGAGCTTCTAACGAGTTGACCATTGACTTCTAACGAGGGTGAAGTTCGTTCGATAAGATCATTCGAACGAGATCTCGTTAGAAAGCCCACTTCGTTCGAACGAGATCTCGTTAGAAGACTCAGTTCGTTCGAACGAAGTCTCGTTCGAACAGCCTCGTTCGAACGAGACTTCGAACGAGTTGACAGTTTAGGCTTTTCAGCCTGTTTTGATCCCGAGTGCCCAGTAACCTTGTGTATAAGTAGAGATAGCCTTTCCTTGACGAGTAATTGATATATTTGGGATGTTTGGGATATAACGAGGAGTCAAACCTAGAAGTGTAGTTTGAACCTAAGGGAAAATGTAAAGTAGGACGTGAGTGTCTATTACGATGTGAGCTATTGACGGCCTAATTAATTATATTAACCGGGAACATATAAATGGTGTAGTATTATATGTCAGTACGAGAAGGGATATGTACCAACATATATTATGGTGATTACTAAGACGTGTGCATACTTAGTATATATGTATTGATTTTATGTGTATGACATACCTACCATACTTGCTATCACGGGAGGTTTGTGTTCGCTTAGGGCCCTCTAATCCTTGTGTTGCCCGGATTTAGACTGGTTACCTCGATGAACATAGGTCCGAGAAGGGCTTATTGGGATGTTAATAAGTCTGCTGATCGTGGGAGCGCAGGTATGTGCGTGACCCATGTGATGTGACTGTGTTCGCCCCCATTATTTGTGATGTTGTTATCTGTGAACTATTCCTGAGAGATTCGGAATATGTGATCCTTATGTACGTGATGTACCGGGATGGATAGCAGAGTATGTGTGCACCGTAGCTAGTCTCGGGGTGCTTTGTATTGTATATTTATGATGTGAATAATATACACTTAATTGATGGGAACTTCATGTTAATATTGTGAATAAAATTATGGTATTGTTTTGAGAAAACATAACGAGCTAACCAATTGTGAAATATATTACATATCGAAAATCTGATTTTTACGTTAAGTCCCTATTTAAATGAGATCATTATTGTAAATGGGAACCGAGTAATAAGAGTAGAACCTATGACAGTCTAGCTATATATGATGTCACTTAGCTAGGGGTTAGTGTCATTTTATATGGGTACTTACGTTAGGAGTGCACATTTAGTCGAGAGGTGAGAATTTCATGTGAGTGCACGTCCTAACATGTACTTTGCATTTAATGTCTTAAATGTTTTTAAAGCACTTGCAGGTTTTTAAAATATCTCCACATTCGGGCTCTGACCCGTTTGCTTTCAAATCTATTTTCTTGTAAAATCATTTTAGGTGCCCAGCCACAAGGACACCACGCATAGGATTCTCATTCCGATGACGAGCTGTAGCTATTTGTGGAAGTTACAGAGATTTGCTTTTAGACGCTTCTATCATTTGGACCCATATTCAGTATTCCTCAGTTTTAGGGCATGTTGCCCAGTTCCATTAGAGATACTTTCCATTTCAGTTTTTCAGACTTTGGCATGTATTAATTCAGTGTTCTGTATTTCGTTACTTTTCAGTTATGGGACTTGTTGTGAGGATTTTTTCCTCCGGATTTATTTATATCATGTGATGGTTATTCTATTATTTCGTTATGGTGGATGGTGATATTATTCTTGCTTTAAATCTTTTACTGCATGTTAATCAGACTTTAATTAAAATTTGGCACTTACTTTTTAAATACTAGGTGGTTAGTAATAATAAAATGTTTTCGACAGTGATGCTATTAACTGAGCCAACTTGGCATTTTGATTTAATTTAATAAAGGAGTAGCTACCCGGTATTTAATTTGTCGGGGTGTAACAGGTGGTATCAGAGCATCAGGTTCTAGTGTCCTTTAGGATCTGTACGGCTATTATGTTTCCGCTAAGTTTTCTTTGATATAGAGCCCTATATTTTAGGACTGTTGTACTCTTTTTGTGTATGCTTCGTTCTTTAGCTATTTTAAGTTTATAAACTGTGAAGTTATAAACTTTATTCTTATTTCAGATGCCTCCACGACGTGCACGACGAGTTCCCAGGGATGCAACGCCCAAACCCCAGCCCGCTCCAGTTCAGGGCATGATGAACGCCGCTGAGGTTGCAGCCATTGTAGCCCAAGCGGTAAATGACGCAATTGCCGTAGTTCAACAGGCACCACCTCAGGCGCCGGTTGCCGCGCCAGTACAGGAAAATGCATTCCCGTCTGCTTGGGAACGTGTACGTGACGCTTTTTAGAAAGCGCATCCGCCAGAGTTTGCAGGTAGCTCATATGTGGTAGTCTCGAGCCAGTGGAGGAAGGATATGCAGAGGCACTTGAGGATGTATGAGTGCACGGACGTTCAGAAGCAGACGCTAGCTACTTTCAAGCTAGTTGGATCTGCACTGCAGTGGTGGGAGTCTATTACCACCGTGGAGGAGAGGGATACTCTCACTATTCAGGACTTTTGGGTGCGGTTCGACCGCAAGTACTTTCCGTCAGCTGTTCACACGGAAATGAGGAGGAAACTGATGAATCTGAAGCAAGAGGGTAAGACCGTGGCCGAGTATGAGGCCAAGTTCACGAATCTGTTGAATATCGTTTCGGATGAGATACCGACAGAAAAGAAGAAGATTGAGAAATTCACCGACGGGTTGACATGGAGGATCCGTCAGCATCTGTTAGGGAACCTTTCGTTGGCCACTTATTCTGATGTGGTTAACGCTGCTTTGTTACACTGCCAGGATCACTGCTTTCATATGGCTGAGGGCAAGAGATCGGGAGAGTCTAGCCATCAGGGCAGGACTGGAGGACATGGTTCCGGTGGGGCACAATCTATTCAGGGGCAGAGACAGGGTGAGCAGGGTTCTCAGCAGGGGGATCAGAAGAGGTTCAGATCAGGGAATTACAGGCACGGACAGGGAGGTTTCCGTCAGGGCCATCAGGGTCCAAACGGCCATCAGGGCCAACAGGGACAGAATGGGCAGCAGTTTCAGCAGGGCCAGCAGGGCCAAGGGAGGAACGGTAACGGCCACCAGGGCCGGGGACAGCAGGGGCAGAGAGGAGGGAACTTCCCAGGGAAGTGTTATGTTTGTGGCAAGACTGGCCATAAACGATAGGATTGTCCTGATAGGGGCAGGGCCCCACAGCAGCAGCAGCAGGGTGCTCGCCAGGAGCCACAGAGGCCTATATTTCCCTCCGCTCTCCCCGCACCGCCACAGATGGCAGCATTGCCACCCATTCTAGCAGTCCCAGCTCAGCAGGGGCAGCTACAGTATGGACGTGTCTATAACGTCCACCAGGCAGCAGTTCCACAGGCACCGCCCGCTATTGAGGGTACGTTTCCTATCCATGGCACTATGGATCGGGTATTTTTTGATACGGGGGCTACACATTGTTTTATAGCTACACGTTTTGCGAAGGCTTTAGGGTTGTTAGCCACAGCGGAGAGCACAGTGACGTGTGTCGACTCACCATTGGGGAATGGGTCACTTATATTCTTTATATGCCGGGGAGTGGGGGTAGAGATTGGTGGTTTGGTATTACCTGCAGATATGTTGGTATTAGATATGCATGTGCACGATGTGATTATCGGTATGGATTGGCTCGTAGCTTATAGGGCCATGATTGATTGCTTCAGCGGGAGCATTGTTTTTGCCATTCCGGGGCAAGAGATGTTTGTAGTGGCGATGCCTCGCCCAGAGGGAGGCTCGACCGCTCATTTGTATTACCTAGAGGAGGATACCTCTAAGGAGGTTGTGATTCCTTTAGATTCGATCCCAGTTGTCAGGGAGTATTCTGATGTGTTTCAGGAGATACCAGGCCTACCCCCCAGTCGAGAGATAGACTTTGTTATAGACCTATTGCCAGATACGAGACCTATAGCGCGCGCACCGTACCGTATAGCTCCGATAGAGATGCGAGAGCTACGAGATCAGATAGAGCAGCTGTTAGGTCAGGGCTTTATTCGTAGGAGTACCTCACCTTGGGGCGCTCCAGTTTTGTTTGTGAAGAAGAGGGATGGTTCACTAAGATTGTGTGTGGACTACCGGGAGTTGAACAAGGTCACGATACGGAATAAGTATTCGTTGCCTCGAATCGATGACCTATTCGACCAGTTGAGAGGAGCTTCCTTCTTCTCGAAGATTGATTTGAGATAGGGATACCATCAGTTGCGTATCAGGGAGGAGGATGTCTCGAAGACTGCGTTCTTGTCGAGATATGGTTCTTACGAGTTTCGGGTTATGCCTTTTGGTTTGACCAACGCTCCAGCAGTGTTTATGGACTTGATGAACAGAGTGTTCAGGGATTTCCTAGATCAGTTTGTCATTGTCTTCATCGATGATATTCTGGTTTACTCCCAGACAGAGGAGGAGCACGCCGAACATTTGAGGCAAGTTTTGCAGACACTACGTCAGAACGAGTTGTATGCAAAGTATGAGAAATGCGGGTTTTGGCTGAAGGAGGTCCAGTTTTTGGGACACATTATTTCCGATCGGGGGATATCTGTTGATCCGGGGAAGGTATCCGCGGTGAGGGAGTGGGGACAGCCCATGACACCGACTGAGATTCGTAGTTTCTTGGGCCTAGCAGGATACTACAGGAGGTTCATTCGGGGATTTTTGAAGATAGCGGGTCCTTTGACACATCTAACTCGTAAAGGTGTGCCGTTCATTTGGAGTGATGCCTGTCAGTTGGCATTTGATGAGTTAAAGGACAAATTGACCTCAGCACCTGTGTTAGCATTGCCGAGACCGGGAGTTGAGTATTTGGTTTACACTGATGCGTCATTGCAAGGACTTGGAGGTGTATTGCAGAAGGAGAGACAGGCCATAGCTTATGCTTCCCGTAAGCTTAAGCCTCATGAGAAGAATTACCCCACGCATGATTTGGAATTGGCGGCAGTGGTATTTGCCTTACGGATTTGGAGGCACTATCTTTTGGGGGAGAAGTTCCAATTGTTCATGGACCACAAGTCCCTACAGTACCTGTTCACGCAGAAGGAGTTGAACATGCGGAAAAAGAGGTGGCTTGAGTTTGTGAAGGACTACCAGTTCGATATCCAGTATCACCCGGGTAAGGCTAACGTGGTAGCAGACGCGTTGAGCCGTAGGCCAGCAGATGAGGTGGCAGGGGTGTGGAAGGCAAAGTGGAAGGAGTTGGGACACCAGGATGCAGTGGCCCGATCTTTCATGTCTGTGATACCCATTACACCGCAGATTGTCACGAAGGTAGTACGGGCACAGGTTAATGACTCGTTCTGTCAGGAGCAGATAGTTCGATTACTAGCAGAGGGAGCCGAGTCCTATACCGTTAGCTCAGACGGGGGATTACGCTTCAATGGGAGATTGGTGGTTCCGAAAGGGGAGGAATTGCGACACGAGGTAATGGTAGAGTCGCACGGCTCACGGTTCGCGGTACATCCCGGAGGGGACAAAATGTACCAAGACATGAGATGCCAGTATTGGTGGAGCGGTATGAAGAGAGATATCGCTGAGTTTGTTTCGAAATGCACCACTTGTCAGCTAGTAAAAGTGGATCATCAGAGACCGACAGGACTTCTACAGCCGTTGGAGGTTCCGAGGTGGATGTGGGAGAGCATATCCATGGACTTTATCATGGGGTTGCCTACGTCGCAGAGGGGTCACGACTCCCTTTGGGTAATTGTGGATAGGTTGTCCAAAGTCGCACACTTTTTACCCGTAAGGACTGACTACACTACGGGACAGTATGCCCAGCTCTTCATTTCAGAGATTGTGAGACTTCACGGTGTGCCCCTAAATATCGTGTCTGACAGAGATAAAATATTTGTTTCGCGATTTTGGGAGAGTTTCCAGGAAGCCATGGGCACGGAATTTCGATTGAGTACGGCTTATCATCAGCAGACCGATGGACAGACCGAGCGCACAAATCAGATGTTGGAAGACATGCTACGCATGTGCATTATTGACTTTGGAGGTGGATGGGAACAATACCTTCCACTGGTAGAGTTTGCTTATAATAACTCCTACCAGTTCATTATTGGCATGGCTCCGTTTGAGGCGTTGTACGGTAGGCCTTATCGTTGCCCAGCATGTTGGTTAGAGGTGGGGGATAACAAACTAATTGGGCCAGAAGTGATTCAGGATACTTCGGCAAGGATTGAGTTGATTCGGAGTCGCATTCGGGTAGCTCAAGACCGGCAGAAGAGTTATGCTGATGCGAAGAGATCTTTCAGGGAGTTCCAAGTAGGGGACCAAGTTTTTCTCAGAGTATCTCCTATGAAGGGGATTATGCGTTTCAGGAAGAAGGGGAAGTTGGCACCGAGGTATGTGGGGCTGTTTCCTATTATTGAGCGGATTGGACCAGTTGCATATAGACTCGGGTTACCGGAGCATTTACACCGGATTCACGATGTGTTTCATATTTCCTCGCTAAGGAAATATCTCAGGGACGATTTGGCTCATTCTCACATCGCTTTGGAGGAGATTGATCTACAGCCTGATAGCTCCTACGAGGAGGGGCCGATTGCTATTTTGGACCGAAGTGAGAGGAAGCTGCGGTCAAAGATAGTTCCGTTAGTGCGTGTTCAGTGGCGACATCACAATGTCGAGGAGTCCACATGGGAACGCGAGGATGAGATGCGCGAACGTCATCCAGAGTTGTTTTTATCAGGTACTTTCTAGTTCTGAATTTCGGGATGAAATTCTGTTATTAGGGGGGAAGTATGTAATACTGAAAAACGTTGCTAATGCCGTTTAATACAAGATTAAACTGTATAAGCAACTCCAAAATGTTTGTTGGAGAAACCCTTTTCTTTTGAAAATAAAAATTATAAACAAGATGTGTTTACAAAGAAACTTATGTACGAGAGTAATTAAGATTGTGTAATCAGTTTTTAAAACTAAGGCAGTTTCAAAAATTCAGCACACTTATAGAATGAGATGAGTAGATGAAGATAATCAACACACAGTTTTTAACGTGGTAAAACCTCTCCCAACAGAGGAAACATCCACGGTGACTTCTAAGTCACAAAAGCAAAAATCCACTAATAACAAAAAATTAGTTACAAACAATACAACATGCAAGCACACAAATCAACCTATTCTAAGTTTAGGAATATACCCCACTTGGTGTCCTTCTAACTTCTCATAGATCTGATTTGTTGATGATGTTTCTCCAGTTTGCTAACTTCCTTTTCTTTAGCTTCCTTACGTCGACTCAATGATCTCAGATCTTATGCACAACACTTCCAGTGTAGTAGTGTGTTAAGTGTTTGTGAAGTGATTCCTATTCACATGCATGAACTCACACACACTTAGATTTACAGACAGTCCTAGTAAATTACATATAAATACTATATGCATTGATTTTAGTTTATTTCTTTCTCACAGAACTTGAACCCTTTAGACCTTTAAATATAACCCAGATTCCACGGATATCTCGCTTTTAAAATCGGTCAAGATCTTAATCAATCTCTTTTTGAAAACATTTGTGAGATTGAAAACCTCCAAGTGTGAATCCAACTAGGTCAGGGTTAAGTTTCGTAAGAATAGAAACCAAAAAACATTTTCAAAACCAAATGAATAAAGATTTTCTTAAATCCAGTAAAAATATGCAGATCTAGTGAAAATGTAACATGCAGAGTATAGATCTAACGTTTCTATGAAAAAGAAACAAGATCTTCACTCTAGTGTTTAAGTTGTGAACAAGATCAAAAGATCAAGAGGTTACAGCAACGATATGAACAAACCACTATCTCTCTCAAACACTCAAGGTTGTGTTTGGGGTGTTATAAACACGAAGGTTTGATACAGAAGAGGAACTGTTTAGGTTTAGGGTTAGGGTTTGGCTAACAGTTTCCTTTCTCTCTCTTCTCTCTTTTCTTTTCTCTCTTCTCTCTCACTTCTCTCTTCTCTTTTATTTTTTTCTCTCAGAAAGACGAATGCCCAAAAGTCTTCTAAGGCTGAGAAGTGGAGGGTATATATAGGGCTGAGGGAAGGTTCTGGATGTTCGAGGGAAATCAAGGGCTGAGATCAAGTCTTGCAGACTTTGACTTGATCCAATGGTTATAAAACAGCGGTGGTTTAAAATGATTGTGATTGGTTCATATGGATAGCACCGGGATTAACCAAGAACACATGCAGACCCTCGATTAGGAATGATCCAACGATCACCAATGAACCAGGCTATCCTCTCACACAACAAACAAAAACTAACGCAACAAGAGGATGACAACTGTAGGCCTGTGATAGGTGTTCAAACGCGCGTCAAATTAATTACAAAACATCACCCTGAAGTCTCTAGCGCTTTGAGATCCTACCCAACCAAACAATTTGAGTGAAAACTGAAGTTTCCAAAATAGAATATTAACCCCATAAACTTTATAATCCCATTTTATTTATGAAAACATTTATTTAAAAAATGTTTAAGAATGTTTAAAAAATATTTAAAAATTCTCAAAAAATTACTAAAGCTCCAATTCAAGGGGAATTAAACACACACTCAATTTTAAGCAATATGAACACATGTATGCACTTCTAATTGTGTGTAGTGTGATTCATTTTATTCCTTCATAGATCATTGAAGAGGATTAGAGAGAAAAGCTCTGAGGCTTTTTGGATTCTAGGATGGACAATCAATTTTGTCAGTATTTCCAAACTAGTTGAACACTTATACAGTATAGACTTAAGCAAGTCAAAGGTATAAGGTGCTTCAATCTCCCCCTTTGGAAATATGAGACAAAATCTCCTTTGAGTTAGCTTAAAACTCGTAGGGAACCAAAAAAAATAAAACCTAGTCCTATACAAAAGATACTATCTACCCATTTCCTAGAAAGTCAAGAATTACATAACTCAACTATTTACAAATTTTTACACTAGAAAAGGTAGACAACCAGTAGAAGAGATTCCTGCAAATATACACTCTAAGATCAAGCAGTTTAGATAAAATGTGAACAAAATATTGAACTCATAAAACTCAAATTTCTCCCCCATTTTGTCTCAAATGGACAAAGGGTAAAACTTAAGGTTTTAAGAGTTTAATCAGCGCATACCATGCCTATAGAATTTCGTAAATACAGAAATCTATTACAGTCCAAAGGTTTAGTGAACATGTCTGCAAGTTGCAGATCAGTAGGCAGGTAATGAATTTCTAATTCCTTAGTTTCAACAAGTTCGCGTATAAAATGGTGTCTTATTTTAATGTGCTTAGTTCTCGAGTGTTGAACCGGGTTTTTAGATATGTTAATGGCGTTTTGATTGTCACAATACAATTGTAACTGATATTCTTTGATCCCATAATCGCTTAACATCTGTTTTATCCATAATAATTGAGCACAACAACTTCCTGCTGCTATATATTCGGACTCAGCCGTAGATAATGATGTGCAATTCTGTTTTTTACTACTCCAACCAACTAAATTATTGCCGACATAATAACAGGCACCTGATGTACTTTTACTATCATCAGTACACCCGGCCCAATCAGCATCAGTATACCCTATGATGGTGATGCAGGTATCCTTAGTATACCTAAGTCCTAGATTAAGAGTGCCTTTTATGTACTTTATTATACGTTTTACACTCAATAAATGACTCTCTTTAGGGTTATTCTGGTAACGAGCACACAGACATACATCATACATTATGTCTGGTCGCGAGGCAGTTAGATAGAGTAGGCTACCAATCATACTATGATAGATTGTGGAATCAACTGACTTTCCATTTTCATCTTTGCTTAACTTAACAGTAGTACTCATAGGCATTTTGGCAACTTTAGCATTCTCTAAACCAAATTTCTTAACAAGGTCTAAGGCATACTTAGTTTGAGAGACAAATAGACCATTAGAATTCTGTTTCACTTGAAATCCTAAGAAAAGCTGTAGCTCCCCCATAAGGGATATGTGAAATTCCTTATGCATAATAGCAGAAAAAGATTTAACTTCAGAGTTTGAAGTTGACCCAAAAATGATGTCGTCTACATAGACTTGGGCTATAATAATGTTTTTTGTCAAAATGTTTGACAAAGAGAGTCTGGTCATTTCCTCCTCTCTTAAAACCCTTATCCAACAAAAAGTTGGAAAGGCGTTCATACCAAGCTCGAGGAGCTTGTTTTAAGCCATACAAAGCCTTTTTTAGACGAAATACATGGTTAGGGTGTTTAGGGTCAATGAACCCTTTGGGTTGTTCTACATATGTTTCTTCGGATAGAATTCCATTTAGGAAAGCAGATTTGACGTCCATTTGATAAAGTGTGAATTTTAAGTGACACGCTATGGCGAAAAAGAAGTCGAACAGATTCAAGACGAGTGACAGGGGAAAATGTCTCGCTGAAATCTATCCCTTCTATTTGAGAGTAACCTTGAGCAACAAGTCTAGCTTTGTTTCTAAGAATCACCCCATTTTCATCAGATTTGTTCTTAAAGATCCAACGTGTTCCAATAACATTTTTGTTTTGAGGCCGAGGTACAAGATACCAGACATCGTGAATGACAAATTGTAAAAGTTCTTCCTGCATAGCAGAAATCCAGTGTGTGTCCTTCAATGCTTCATTAACATTTTTCGGTTCCACAAGGGAGACGAAACATGCATAATTAGCATAATTTCTTAATTGGGATCTAGTACGAACTGGCTCATTAGGATTACCGACCACGTTGTCAATGGGATGATCTTTAGAGACCCATCCAGGTACTTCTGGACTCTCAATAGGTAATGACTCATCTATTTCTGGTGAATCAGTTTTGAAATCATTTTCAGATTCAACCACAATAGGTGATTCAGATATCTTATTTTCGACAATAGTGTC
This sequence comes from Sambucus nigra, assembly GCA_949130495.1. Lineage (NCBI taxonomy): Eukaryota > Viridiplantae > Streptophyta > Magnoliopsida > Dipsacales > Adoxaceae > Sambucus > Sambucus nigra. The sequence continues at coordinate 406,450,872 of OX422220.1, forward strand.
GCTTACAATTACATTTATCGATTCCATAAGGGCCTTAGTACGCAGATTGTATATACGATAAGCACGACTGTTTGGGGAGTATCCTAAGAAGATGGCTTTATCACCACGAGCTTCAAATTTAGACAAATGTTCTATGTCCTTACAGACATAACATTGACTTCCAAAAGTTTTTAGGTATTTCAGATTAGGTTTCTTACCGTACCATAACTCATAAGGGGTTTGTTTAGAGTTTTTCCTAAGATAGACCCTATTAATAATATGACAAGCAGTTCTAATAGATTCTACCCAAAAGTATTTGGGCAGAGATTTGGCATGGAGCATGACTCGTGCCATCTCTTGAAGAGTTCGGTTTTTCCTTTCGGCAATACCGTTCTGCTGAGGGGTCTTAGGGGCGCTGAATTCGTGTTTGTAACCGTTGTAGTCACAATATTCAACTATTCCTGTGTCTATAAACTCTCCCCCTCTATCGCTACGAATACGATTTACTTGTGTGTCCTTCTCATTTTCAATTCTAAGTAAGATTTTTAAAAAATTATGAAACGTGACAGATTTATGTTTCAAGAAGGCAACCCAAGTGAATCATGTAACATCATCAACCATGACAAGGATATAACTGTGTCCACAAAGACTAACAGTTCTAGAAGGACTAATAAGGTCCATATGGATGAGATCTAGAGGTATAGAGGTGAGGATGTCTTTAACCTTTTTATGCGAAGTCTTAACTATTTTTCCTTCCTGGCAATGACCACAGACAACACTTGAAATAGATTTAATTTTAGGAATTCCTCTAACTATCTCTTGACTAGATAATCTACCAAGGATATCATAACTTAAGTGACCCATACGATTATGCCAGATTTTATTATCATCCATTCTGACAATGTTACAGGTTTCAGAACTAGTCTTGACAGTATAACAATTGTCAGGTGTTCTAAATCCTGTAATAATGCATTCACCTTTATCATTTAGAATTTTACAATTGTTCTTTGAAAAGGTGACTGTATGGTCAGAGTCACAAAATTGTGATATACTTAGGAGGTTGGCTTTAAGGCCTTTAACTAATAGAACATTTTCGAGAACAGGCATTCCATCTTCTTTTAGGGTTCCTTTACCTATGATCTGGGATGAAACACCGTCACCAAAAATAACTTTTCCACCAGCAAATCTGGTTTTGTTTAAAAGTTTTGTTTCATCTCCTGTCATATGTTTGGAACAACCTGAATCTAAGTACCAACCAGATGAAGTGTGTTCAGCTTTTAAAGCAGTGATGACAATGTTACACTTCATTTGGGGTAAAAGATCATCTTTTCTAACCCAAATAGCTCTAGTTTTAATTTTGCGCAAGTTTGCCCTCATTTGATAAAATTTTCGTGAAACAGTTTTTTGTCGAAAAACATTTGGGGCAACAACCTGATTATTGTGAAAGATTTGAGATTTTGGTTTAGTAAAGTTTTTGGGAGCCTTTATCTTAAATGAACTCTTAGTTTTGGTCTTTCTATTTCTGTAGTTAGAGTTCTTATCAGGTTGTCTTGGAAGGACATAATGGTTACGATTTTGCCTAGAATAGTTAATGTTCTTGTAGACAGAAGTATTGTACACAGGGGTGTTTAGACGCCTAGCATAACAACCTTCAAAGCAATGACCATAAATGTCACAATAGGAGCAATATTGATTGCTCGAGGGATGAACTTCCTTAGGAAAATTTCTAAAGATAGGTTATAACAGCATTCTGTTCAGAAGTCCTATTCCTAGGAGGTATGGTCTTAAAGACAGAATCAGCCTTTCTGATCAAAGGACAGACGTATTTAGTCTTAAGTGCAGTCTCAGCCTTAGAATTACTAGACTCTCCAATGTCTTTCTCTTGTTGCTTTTGATCAAATTATTTTTTAATAAAATGAAAGTCTGGACATGTTTCAATTGGTCTTTTGCCCCCAGACACAAACTTAATAGATTCAAGTTTTGTAGTTTGTGGTTTGTTCTTAGGGAAAAATCCAATACCGGTTCTATCATCAGAATTGGTCTTGGAGTCAACAACAAAGTCAGTAAAACAAATTGAATTGTTTTCAAACTTAGAAATTTTTTTGAAAACAGTAGATGTCTTTGTTTTTGCTTCCTCCAGTTCTAATAATGTTCCCTTGTATTTCATTTCCAGAGTTTCATTAGTTTTAGTTAACTCTTTTAATTTTTGATCAAAAGTTTCAATTTCAGATTGATGAGTCAGACACTGGTTAGTGTACTCTTCAGCATTCAACTTCACAATAAGACTTAGACCATCTAATTTCTTAGTCAGGTCTCTAATAGTCTTCTCCAGTCTAGTGCCTTTTTTAAGCGTCTTAGCATACAAAGTATGGATATCAGGGAGGTCATCTATGTCTGAGTCGCTAAGTGAAGTGTGTGTAGTGACCCCTAACGATTCAGTTTTAGTACTCACGCACTCATTTGCATCGTCATTATCGAGATCACTTTGACTCACACACACGGTAGTAGAACTAGCAACATTTTCAGATAATAAGGCATCTAGGCCAGTGAAAACAGTATTCACACAAGCAGAAGTAGGAGCATCATTATCACACACAGGCATATCATCATTGTAAATGATCTTAGCATAAAAGGACATGCAAGGGTCAAGTACATTTGATGACTCAATTTCATCTTCATCAGATTCGCTTGAATCATCCCAAGTTTTACAGACATTAGCTCTATTGTGTGTGTTGGCTTTATTCAGATTAACTCTGCAATCGTGAGCAATGTGACCTAGTTTCCCACATCTAAAACATTCAATCTTTTTAAGGTCTCTAGTGGGTCTGGAGTTGTTATCCTTAGGATGCTTGTCAAGTCCTCTCTCATGAGGTTTGGGATTAGACAGAGTAGGATAATTAGGCTTGCCTTGTTTAGTTGCCTGTTTGTTTCGAAATTTGACAATTTTCTTAAATTGTTTAGAAATTAAGGCAATCTGATTATCTAGTTTGTCTATATTGCATTCCTCATCAGAGTCAAAGTTGGTCAAATAAGACTCAAGTTTGGGTATCTTAGAGGCAAAACTCAAGTTAGAGTTGGGCTGTTTTCTTTGAGAATGATTTAATTGTTTCTTAAAGTCTAATTCCATTTCCACAGTCCTAAGTTTGCTACTGAGTAACTCAGGGGTAAGGTTTTGATCATTCATTTCCTCAATAGCATACCTCTTACTGTCAAACTTTTGTGGTAATGACCTTAGGATTTTAGAAACAATTTCATTTCTATCATAAGTAATACCATTAGCATGCAACTTAGTGACTATATCAGTTAAGTTCATGTAAAAATCATCAAAAGACTCAGAATCAGACATAATCAAAGAGTTGTACTGCTGAATAAGCATTTGAGTTTTAGCAACTTTAACTCTTGAGTCTCCTTCATGGGCAGTGATTAATGTGTCCCAAGCTTCCTTAGAAGTGGCACAAGATGAGATTCTTTTGAACTCATACTCATTAATAGACATAAAAATGGCATTCTTGCCTTTATTGTTATTTCGAGAAATAGTTTTTTCTTCTTGGGTAAATTCACTTAAGATTTTCTTTACCCTCTCATCACTTCCTTCAGTGGCTGGTTTAGTAGGATAAGTGTATCCATTTTTAATAATGTCCCAGACATCATCTCCTAAAGTCCCTTGGATGAAGGCAACCATTCTTACTTTCCAGTAAGCAAAGTTGTTTCCATCAAAGAGTGGAGGTCCGGACAGATTACCAAACCTTTCATTCTTCTCGTCTATAGTTAGGTTTTTCAGAAAACGATTTCAGAAACACAAGATCTTTTGAAATAAAAGTTAACAGCGCTCTGATACCAATTGAAAAATGTTGCTAATGCCGTTTAATACAAGATTAAACTGTATAAGCAACTCCGAAATGTTTGTTGGAGAAACCCTTTTCTTTTGAAAATAAAAATTATAAACAAGATGTGTTTACAAAGAAACTTATGTACGAGAGTAATTAAGATTGTGTAATCAGTTATTAAAACTAAGGCAGTTTCAAAAATTCAGCACACTTATAGAATGAGATGAGTAGATGAAGATAATCAGCACACAGTTTTTAACGTGGTAAAACCTCTCCCAACAGAGGAAACATCCACGGTGACTTCTAAGTCACAAAAGCAAAAATCCACTAATAACAAAAAATTAGTTACAAACAATACAACATGCAAGCACACAAATCAACCTATTCTAAGTTTAGGAATATACCCCACTTGGTGTCCTTCTAACTTCTCATAGATCTGATTTGTTGATGATGTTTCTCCAGTTTGCTAACTTCCTTTGCTTTAGCTTCCTTACATCGACTCAATGATCTCAGATCTTATACACAACACTTCCAGTGTAGTAGTGTGTTAAGTGTTTTTGAAGTGATTCCTATTCACATGCATGAACTCACTCACACTTAGATTTACAGACAGTCCTAGTAAATTACATATAAAGACTATATGCAGTGATTTTAGTTTATTTCTTTCTCACAGAACTTGAACCCTTTAGACCTTTAAATATAACCCAGATTCCACGGATATCTCGCTTTTAAAATCGGTCAAGATCTTAATCAATCTCTTTTTGAAAACATTTGTGAGATTGAAAACCTCCAAGTGTGAATCCAACTAGGTCAGGGTTAAGTTTCGTAAGAATAGAAACCAAAAAACATTTTCAAAACCAAATGAATAAAGATTTTCTTAAATCCAGTAAAAATATGCAGATCTAGTGAAAATGTAACATGCAGAGTATAGATCAAACGTTTCTATGAAAAAGAAATAAGATCTTCACTCTAGTGTTTAAGTTGTGAACAAGATCAAAAGATCAAGAGGTTACAGCAACGATATGAACAAACCACTCTCTCTCTCAAACACTCAAGGTTGTGTTTGGGGTGTTATAAACACGAAGGTTTGATACAGAAGATGAACTGTTTAGGTTTAGGGTTAGGGTTTGGCTAACAGTTTCCTTTCTCTCTCTTCTCTCTTTTCTTTTCTCTCTTCTCTCTCACTTCTCTCTTCTCTCTTATTTTTTTCTCTCAGAAAGACGAATGCCCAAAAGTCTTCTAAGGCTGAGAAGTGGAGGGTATATATAGGGCTGAGGGAAGGTTCTGGATGTTCGAGGGAAATCAAGGGCTGAGATCAAGTCTTGCAGATTTTGACTTGATCCAATGGTTATAAAACAGCGGTGGTTTAAAATGATTGTGATTGGTTCATATGGATAGCACCGGGATTAACCAAGAACACATGCAGACCCTCGATTAGGAATGATCCAACGATCACCAATGAACCAGGCTATCCTCTCACACAACAAACACAAACTAACGCAATAAGAGGATGACAAGTGTAGGCCTGTGATAGGTGTTCGAACGCGCGTCAAATTAATTACAAAACATCACCCTGAAGTCTCTAGCGCTTTGAGATCCTACCCAACCAAACAATTTGAGTGAAAACTGAAGTTTCCAAAATAGAATATTAACCCCACAAACTTTATAATCCCATTTTATTTATGAAAACATTTATTTAAAAAAATGTTTAAGAATGTTTAAAAATGTTTAAAAAATATTTAAAAATTCCCAAAAAATTATTAAAGCTCCAATTCAAGGGGAATTAAACACACACTCAATTTTAAGCAATATGAACACATGTATGCACTTCTAATTGTGTGTAGTGTGATTCATTTTATTCCTTCATAGATCATTGAAGAGGATTAGAGAGAAAAGTTCTGAGGCTTTTTGGATTCTAGGATGGACAACCAATTTTGTCACTATTTCCAAACTAGTTGAACACTTATATAGTATAGACTTAAGCAAGTCAAAGGTATAAGGTGCTTCAAATACCCCGTATTTTTGGCGATATTTATTTTTAGGATTAATTAATTAAATGAGAATTAATTGGGAATTAATCCGGATAAAATAATAGCGAGATGTGAGTTGGTATTTGACTATAATGAGTATATATGATGATATATAAATATTGAATTATGAAATTTGTCGTGAGATTGATATACGACAATTTGGACATTTTATTGGGACGCATGAGACAGTCGCGTCAGGATATAATTATTTTAATTATAAAAGTTAATTTAAATTCTATTAATCGTATGGTCGTTTTGAGTGCGCCAACGCGTCCGGAAGGGTCGAGATAGTCAGAAAACACTAGCCGGGGGTTTAGTTTGGGTCCCGGAGTATTTTTAGGCCATACCGGCAACAAAAAGGGTATTTTTGTCATTTTGTATTTTTGGGAATTAAAAATGACGAAAATTAGTAAATTATATCTGATTCAGGAAACCAACCACTAAACCCACTACCAACCTTATTGACCCATAAGACTACGGGGAGTTTTATAATTAGGTTTTCTAAGTTCCCAAAACAAACCCTAGCCACCATAGCCATTGGAGAAGAAAGCTTGGAGAGAGAGAGATAGAAGGGAATTCTGCAGGAAGAGAGAGGGAACTTCTTCAAATCGTCATCAAAATCAGAGATTGAATCAAGGCAAGTGGTTTAATTTCAATTATTATAGAGAATGCTTCTTCCATGTGTAGGAATTTACATAAATCAAATTGTTCTTGGTGGTTTAATGAAAGCCCACTTCTATTGGACTTAGAACTTAAATTTTGAGAAGAAATTGCATGTAGAATCGTATAGAGATGATTACCCTGATGTTAATATATGTTGGATGTAACAAAAACGGATCTAATTTGAGTAAATTGATGATTATAAATTCTAGGGTTTATGTTCTTGAATATTTGGGGAAAAGTGAAGAGACTTGATGATTTAATGATGTTTAGGATGAATTGATTCCTTAATACACGTTAGTATGTGACCTTGATATGTTTAGGATTGATTAGAGACCTTAAAACGTTGTTGGGACGAATTTTAGAGGAGAATTGAGGAGTAGAAATTGGTGAAAAACGAGTAGGAAAATTCTGGGCTTGAATCTGGCCACTCGTTAGAAGACCTACCCAGGTCGTTCGAACGAGCTCGTTCGAACGAGCTTCTAACGAGTTGACCATTGACTTCTAACAAGGGTGAAGTTCGTTCGATAAGATCGTTCGAGCGAGATCTCGTTAGAAAGCCCACTTCGTTCGAACGAGATCTCGTTAGAAGACTCAGTTCGTTCGAACGAAGTCTCGTTCGAACAGCCTCGTTCGAACGAGACTTCGAACGAGTTGACAGTTTAGGCTTTTCAGCCTGTTTTGATCCCGAGTGCCCAGTAACCTTGTGTATAGGTAGAGATAGCCTTTCCTTGACGAGTAATTGATATATTTGGGATGTTTGGGATATAACGAAGAGTCAAACCTAGAAGTGTAGTTTGAACCTAAGGGAAAATGTAAAGTAGGACGTGAGTGTCTATTACGATGTGAGCTATTGACGGCCTAATTAATTATATTAACCGGGAACATATAAATGGTGTAGTATTATATGTCAGTACGAGAAGGGATATGTACCAACATATATTATGGGGATTACTAAGACATGTGCATACTTAGTATATATGTATTGATTTTATGTGTATGACATACCTACCATACTTGCTATCACGGGAGGTTTGCGTTCGCTTAGGGCCCTCTAATCCTTGTGTTGCCCGGATTTAGACTGGTTACCTCGATGAACATAGGTCAGAGAAGGGCTTATTGGGATGTTAATAAGTCTGCTGATCGTGGGAGCGCAGGTATGTGCGTGACCCATGTGATGTGACTGTGTTCGCCTCCATTATTTGTGATGTTGTTATCTGTGAACTATTCCTGAGAGATTCGGAATATGTGATCCTTATGTACGTGATGTATCGGGATGGATAGCAGAGTATGTGTGCACCGTAGCTAGTCTCGGGGTGCTTTGTATTGTATATTTATGATGTGAATAATATACACTTAATTGATGGGAACTTCATGTTAATATTGTGAATAAAATTATGGTATTGTTTTGAGAAAACATAACGGGCTAACCAATTGTGAAATATATTACATATCAAAATCTGATTTTTACGTTAAGTCCCTATTTAAATGAGATCATTATTGTAAATGGGAACCGAGTAATAAGAGTAGAACCTATGACAGTCTTGCTAGATATGATGTCACTTAGCTAGGGGTTAGTGTCATTTTAGATGGGTACTTACGTTAGGAGTGCACATTTAGTCGAGAGGTGAGAATTTCATGTGAGTGCAAGTCCTAACATGTACTTTGCATTTAATGTTTTAAATGTTTTTAAAGCACTTGCAGGTTTTTAAAATATCTCCACATTCGGGCTCTGACCCGTTTGCTTTCAAATCTATTTTCTTGTAAAACCATTTTAGGTGCCCAGCCACAAGGACACCACGCATAGGATTCTCATTCCGATGACGAGCTGTAGCTGTTTGTGGAAGTTACAGAGATTTTCTTTTAGACGCTTCTATCATTTGGATCCCATATTCAGTATTCCTCAGTTTTAGGGCATGTTGCACAGTTCCATTAGAGATACTTTCCATTTCAGTTTTTCAGACTGTAAGGACAAATTTCCAATCGAGTCATTTGTTATATTGGCTATATTCCGTTGGACAAAACATTTTTGGGTCATACTGCATCAAGCTACATTCATCGCAAAGATTCAAGCATCGCATCCAAAGTTCATGCGCTATCAATATTCATGCCATGCTATCTATCCCACAAAGGTATATGACCAAATTATAATTTAATGTGTTGGAGTATTTTTACTAATCAAGAATTTTTCATATAAGAAAATGTTAGTAAATTAGCAAAAATAATATTGAAAAATCCTTGAAATAATTTTGGACAATCTGGGGTAAAATTTAATATCTCGTTCGAAGTGTAATCCAGGTCGTTCGAACGACCTGGATCTAACGACCTTGGCCAGCCTATACTGGTGTCTCGTTAGAAGTTCGTTAGAAAGGTCGTTCGAACGACCTCGTTCAAACGAGGTTTCTAACGACCTCTATCATTCTATACTGGCACGCCGTTAGATATCTCATTCGAACGAGAAGTCGTTCGAACGAACTCGTTCGAACGAGTTTTGCCAGATTTGATTTCTTAAACTTATTTTTTATGCAGTTTTTTCCCATAACTGTTTTTGCCCACTACTTGTTCAGTTATTTTCATATGGACGAAAATCAGTTTTATATGTTAAGGAAGTTCATTTTTCATTCAAGAATCTTTTCCATAACTTCCATCTTTTTGATAAAAATCAACTCCAACATTTTTATCATTTTTTCAAACAAAACCCCTCCATTCAAATTCACTTTCAAGAAGCAAGTTTGCGGTGGATCTCTGCATTCAAGCTTTGAGGAGACGGTGGTTTTGGGCTTCGGTGGATAACGCAACACGAGGAGTGTTGAGCAACGCGTTGGATCTTCGCGGTCTACAACTTCAGAGGTCGAGGACGGCATAAGCGAGTCATGAGTGAGTCAATGTCTGTAAGTCTTTTGAGTCTCTTGTAAAACCTATTGTTGTAGTGGATTTTGTCTAGGCCCAGCCGTCCGAGGTTTTTCCCATTTGGGTTTTCCTCGTACATCGGCGTGTTGTGGTTGGGATTTTCGCATTTCATTTTATTAAATCACCTAGAAGCATGCGTAGGATAAAATGAATATAATTGGAATTTGTTCTTGCAAACTTGTGAAACTACATTTAAATTGAGATTGGAAAATACCGCTTTATAACTTGTAATAAAATTGGATTGTGTGTGTGTGTATTCTACGAATTAAACTAAGATCATATAACCCTGCAACTTCACAGACTTTGGCATGTATTAATTCAGTATTCTGTATTTCGTTACTTTTCAGTTGTGGGACTTGTTGTGAGGATTTTTTCCTCCGAATTTATTTATATCATGTGATGGTTATTCTATTATTTCGTTATGGTGGATGGTGATATTATTCTTGCTTTAAATCTTTTACTGCATGTTAATCAGACTTTAATTAAAATTTGGCACTTACTTTTTAAATACTAGGTGGTTAGTAATAATAAAATGTTTTCGACAGTGATGCTATTAACTGATCCAACTTGGCATTTTGATTTAATTTAATAAAGGAGTAGCTACCCGGTATTTAATTAGTCGGGGTGTAACAGACAAGATTTATCACGGTCAAGGACCCGTGACATTCTTTAAAAAATTATCACGGTCAATGACCGTGACAATTCTGGGCAGAATTGAAAAAAATTCTGATGGGCAGTATGGCCACTGCCACTGCCCAGTAGTATATTTGTACCTGTTATAGCAACGTTGTACCTCTTCAAACATCATATATCTGTGACACCCCGCCTAATTAAATACCGGGTGATCAGTCCTTTATTAAATTATAACCGAGGTAAACGGTTGGTTCATTCTTAGCATCACTGTTGCAAAATAACTTTTCAAATTAAACACCCTAAATAATTAAGCTAAGTGTCAAAACCATTTAAAACATAATTTCCATATATAATTTAAGTCCAATAATAAAAACCTTTCATAATTCATAGTTTAAGAGTCACACAAATAACTAAACTCGAAAAGATCATCCAAGCAATTTAAGCATTCAAATAACTAATTCCGACTTTGAAACTTCAAAGGAAAAACATCCTGAAAGTAACAAACCCCAAAAGAAAAATACTGAAAGTAAATGAATCACAATCTCTGACAAAAATCAACTGAATAAGGACAAAGGGCGATACATACCCACTGGATAAAACAGAACTAGGAATGGAATCAATAATGAGGTCGTTTAAGCAAAAGTCCTGCAACTCCCACCTAAGCTGCAGCACGTTCCTTCCAAAGGATACTAAGCATGACGCCCCTGTGGCTGGGCACCTGTAATATATACATATATATACAAGAGAGAAGAGTTAACAGGAAAACGGGTCAGAGCCCGATTGTAAAATAGTTTAAAATTTCAGTTTAGCAAGTATTTAAAATGTTACCGGTCAATGCAACAATCATATTAGTATGCGGCACTCTCTTGAGATATTTCTAACATCTCTTCTAATGTGCACACCTACCGCACAATTAATCCCCACAAGTTTATCTTATCTTAAATTTCTCATAAGGTTTCATGCCGACAATTAATAGGGCTAAGATAATTAATTTCTGAAAGAAAAGTTTTCTCATAAATCTCATTTTATTATAAAGTCTTTCAGTATTGTCTCAAACTTTTCAAACACTTATAAATTCGGAATATTTATTCATTACTCAACTACTTTTAATCATAGAAGAAATTTTCCCACTTTCAATTCTATATATATATATACTATCGGCACCCCACATAAATTTATGGTGCTGGCATACTCTGCTATCAAGTCCCCGTATCACTCGTACTAAGGGAAATACTAGTTCGGAATCACTCTCGAACTGTATTAACACAAAACACATACAAATTGAGGCGAATCATAGTTCCAAGTCACTAAGAGGTCAGCACATACCCTCACGTCTCTTAGGACCATCTGACTATCGATCAGATTGCCTATACCAAGGATTCCTATGTTCTAGGGTACAAGTTAATATCCCCCATAAAGGTCCCATCGAGATAAGACAGTCCCGACGCGGTAACCTCAGTGATAGCAATTAGCGCGGGCATGATTTTCACACGTATATAATAGATGCACAAACACAGTCATATATATATATATATACTACCATTCCCATTTCTAAATTAGGTACATCCACGACCCATGCTTATGATATTTATTCTTAGTACACATTACTAGATTATCCCGTATAACGGCTCGTCTCTTTTATTCTTATTTATGAGATTATTCCAAACCTACTTCGTATCACTCATAGTATCCTATCTCCCTAAGTGTAATTTCAGTAGGTACTCTTTTATTTTACGGCGTAACTTCCGTATGAGTCTCACTCCTTTAGACACTCGTTTCCATTATTCCTTAAGTGTTATTCACTCCCCGTTAATCCTAATTTCGTCGTACATTAAATGATCCATTTTTATAAAGTCCTACTGGTCCTATTTATGTCCCAAAATGTTCTAACAATAATGTCCCAAGTTTACTACTCATTTAAATCGAAATAAACTATTTAAAGGGGATTATGAGTTTTCCAGGAGGGGTCGATCAATCGATGGAAGTGGGTCGATCGATCGATCAAGCAGTTATGGCGAAACTGCAGAAATACCAGTTATGGGAATCCTATTCCAAACTCATCCAAATCATCATATTTGATTCCCACACACCCAACAAATGATACTACAAGTGTTATATACCCAAATCATTAATATTCTACGTAAGACATGTGATTTTTCATCAAGTATAACGAATTAAAAGGGGCAAAATCTATATAAATCTCAAGAACCCTAATATTTTCTTTAACTTAGTTCTTCCCATTATTTTTCCAAATTTTCTACTCCTAACTCAATGCAAATTCGTGGTTCAACCTCTACATATGAAATAGATTTCCAGAATACGATTTTTACCTCTACCACATGTAAATTCTAGTCTCCAATATGATTTTCTTTCACAAAAACTAGTTCTAATCAACCCTAGGCTAATATAATTGAAGCATTAACTAAAATAAAGTAAGATAGATACTTGCCTGGAAATATTTGTTTAAGATTTGTGGAATAAATTGGTGTGGTTGTGATCCTCATCGCGCGATCTAAAATTTGGCGGTGATGGCGGTGCAAACAGTGGAGTTCTTGGCCTAGAACTCCTTGGAAAGCTTCTCCTTTTCCTCTCCAATGGCCGTCCTTGGTTTTTGGTTATGCTAACCCTAGAAGACAATCCCTAACATCAGATAAAGCCTTAGAAAATTCGTGGGTTTCCATGCCCAAAAATACAAAATGTCTAAAACGCCCTCCGGAATGTTAATTAAGCCTTAAAATGCCCTCAGACCCAAACTAAACCCCCCGGTAAATTATTTTGACTATCTCGACCCTTCCGGACACTTTGACGTACTCAAAATGACCATACGGGTGACTTATAATTCATTCACTTTTAATAGTTCAAATTTAATCCCGACACGACACAGGCGCGTCCCGATAAAATTTTCAAAATTATCAAATTAGATTCTCGTGATAATTTTACTAAATTTAATTATACATCTTACTTTACCCATAAAGTAATTTACAACAAAATTGAAATAATTACTAACTCGCACCACGCTAATAAATATTTAAATGATTTTCGGATTAATATTAAATTAATATCTCTAATTAAATTTAATAAATCCCCAAAATTTAAAAGTCATAAAAATACGGGGTATTACATACTTCCCCCCTAATAACGGAATTTCGTCCTGAAATTCGAAAAATAAGGTATACCTAGTAAGAATAACTCTGGGTATTTCTCACGCATGTCTGCCTCATGCTCCCAAGTGAATTCCTCCACACTATGATGCTCCCACTGGACCCGTATAAGTGGGACTATTTTTTACCTCCATCTCCGTTCGTTATGGTCTAGAATAGCCACTGGCCTCTCCTCGTAAGAGCTATCGGGTTGTAAGTCAATCTCCTCAATCGTGATGTGGGTGTGGGCCATGTCATCCCGAAGGTAACGTCTCAACGACGAGATGTGGAATACATCGTGAATGCGGTGTAAATGCTCTGGTAGTCCCAATTTGTAGGCTAACGGACCAATCCTCTCGATAATGGGAAATGGTCCCACGTACCTTGGGGCCAGTTTCCCTTTCTTCCTAAACCTCATCACTCCTTTAATAGGAGATACATGTAGTAACAATTGGTCCCCCACATTAAATTCTCGGAAGAACCGTTTTGCATCGGCGTAGATTTTCTGCCTGTCCTGAGCTACCCGAATACGACTCCTGATAAGCTCAATCCTAGCGGAGGTTTCCTGAATCACCTCTGGTCCTAGCAACTTGTGGTCCCCCACCTCTAGCCAACAAGTTGGAGAACGACAAGGCCTGCCATACAATGCCTCAAATGGATCCATGCCAATCGTGAACTGATAGGAGTTATTATAATCAAATTCCACCAGTGGAAGATGTGGCTCCCATCCTCCTCCAAAATCAAGGATACGCATGCATAGCATATCTTCCAACATCTGATTGGTACGCTATGTTTGTCCATCTGTCTGTGGGTGATAAGCTGAACTCAATCTCAACTCTGTGCCCATTGCCTCCTGAAAGCTCTCTCAGAAATGCGATACGAAAATCTTATCTCTATCTGACACAATATCCAGGGGCACCCCATGTAGTCTAACAATCTCAGTAATGAACAACTGAGCATACTGGCCCACGGTATAGTCTGTCGTACTCGCAGAAAATGAGCCACCTTAGTCAAACGGTCTACGATCACCCAGATGGAGTCGTGACCCCGCTGTGAGGTAGGCAACCCAGTGATAAAGTCGATGGAAATACTCTCCCACTTCCACGAAGGTATTTCCAACGGCTGAAGCAACCCCGACGGTTTCTGGTGGTCTACCTTTACCATCTGGCAAGTAGAACACTTGGACACGAACTCAGCAATGTCCTTCTTCATCCCACTCCACCAGTACTGTCGCCTCATATCCTGGTACATCTTATCTCCCCCCCGATGCACTACAAATTTGGACCCGTGTGACTGTGTCATCACTGCATGACGTAAGTCTGTTTCTTATGGGACCACTAATCTCCCATTAAACCTCAAACCTCCATCAGAACCAATTGAATAAGACTCAGCACCCTCAGCTAAAAGCCGTACAATCTTCTCTTGGCAAAATGAGTCCGCTATATGTACCTGTATTACTCTCGTAATATTCTCGGGTGTCACTGTCATAACAGATATGAAGGAATGGGCTACCGTGTCCTGGTGACCCAACTCTTTCCACTTTGCTCTCCAGACGTCCGCTACGTCGTCTACTGGTCTATGGCTCAACGCATCAGTAACTATGTTAGCCTTCCCCAGATGGTATTGTATGTCGAACTGATAGTCTTTCACAAACTCTAACCACCTGCGCTGACGCATATTCAGCTCTTGCTGAGTGAACATGTACTGCAGTGACTTGTGGTCTGTGAACAAGCAAAACTTCTCCCCTAATAAATAATGTATCCATATTCTCAATGCAAAGACAACCGCTGCTAACTCTAGATCGTGAGTGGGGTAATTTATCTCGTGCGACTTAAGCTTGCGGGAGGAAAAAGTTATAGCCTTCTCCTCCTACTGAAGTACTCCCCCGAGTCCCCATAAGGAGGCGTGAGTATAAACCAGATACTCCACTCTCAGCTTGGTTAAGGCAAGGACTGGTGCCGAAGTCAGCTTGTCCTTCAGCTCATCGAAAGCCAAATTACAAGCATCGTCCCAAACATATGGTACCACCTTGCGAGTCATGTTCGTCAATGGACCCTCTATCTTGGAGAACCCGACTAATCCAAATAAACTACGCACTTCCGTCGGTGTCGTGGGTTATCCCCACTCCCTCACTGCTGACACTTTACTCGGTTCAACTGCTATCCCCAGTTCAGAAACAATATGTCCCAAAAATTGCAACTCCAGTAACCAGAATCCTCACTTTTCATACTTAGAATATAGTTGATGCTCTCGTAGAGTCTGAATAACCTGCCTCAAGTGCTCAGCATGCTCTTCCTCAGTGTGTGAATATATCAGGATGTCATCTATGAAGACGATGACAACCTGATCCAAATACTCTCTGAACACTCGGTTCATCAAGTCCATGAAAATGGCTGGAGCATTTGTGAGTCCAAACGGCATCACTCTGAACTCATAGGACCCATATATCATCAAGAAAGCAGTCTCCGAAACATCCTGCTCCCTAATCCGTAGCTGATGGTATCCTGACCTCAAATCTATCTTCGAAAAGAAAGTTGCTCCCCTCAGCTGGTTGAACAGATCATCAATTCGAGGCAACGGATATTTGTTCCGTATCGTGACCTTGTTCAGCTCCCGGTAGTCCACGATAACTTAAGTGAACCATCTATCTTCTTCACAAACAAAATTAGAGCACCCCAAGGTGAGGTGCTCCTACGAATGAAGCCCTGACCTAACAGCTGCTCTATCTGATCTCGTAACTCCCTCATTTCTGCTAAAGCCGTACGGTACGGAGTGCGTGCTATCGGTCAAGTATCCAATAACAAATCTATGACGAAATATATCTCTCTACTGGGGGGGTAGGCCTGGTATCTCCTGAAATACATCAGAATACTCACGAACAACTGGGATCGAGTCTAAGGGAATCACGACCTCCTTAGAGGTATCCTCCTTTATGTAATACAAATGAGCGGAAGAGCCTCCCTCTAGGCGAGGCATCGCCACTAGAAACATCTTCTGCCCCAGAATGGCAAAGATAATACTCCCACTGAAACAATCTATTATGGCTCTGTATGCTGCGAGCCAATCCATGCCAATAATAACATCGTTCTCATGCATATCTAAGACTAATATGTCTGCTAGTAAGATTAAGCTACCAATCTCTACTCCCATACCCCGGCATATAAAGAAAATCAACGACCCATTTCCCAGTGGTGAGTCTACGCATGTCACAGTGCTCTCTGCCATGGCTAATAATCCTAAGGCCTTTGCAAAATGAGTAGCAATAAAATAGTGTGTCGCCCCAGTATTAAATAAAACTCGACCCATAGTACCATGGATAGGTTACTACCCTCAATCGCGGGTGGTGCCTGAGGAGCTGCTTCCTGGTGGACATTATAGACACGTCCATACTGTAACTGCCCCTGCTGTACTGGAGCTGCTGGGATGGCTGGTAGGGCTGGTGCTGTCACGACCCCGACCTAAAATAGTATTAGGGAACGAGTGTCTTGACATGCCACCAAGGCAACAAATATTCTGATTTAATTGTTTCCTTAAATAAATGCAACGGATATATTATCACATGGTTATGAATCGTAAAATACTGAAAGTAAAGGAATTACGTCATCAGAGCTTTCTAAAGGAAACTTCATATATATTAAAAGTAACAACGAGTTACAACTTAAGAAAAAAATTAAACCTTATTACAAGAGATCCAGACATGCTCTAAATAAAAATTTTACAAAAAGAGCTCTAAAAGCTAAATCTTCAATATAGTCCATTTTCGTTCCGTCCGTGAGCCTAAACGTTTCCTGAAAAATGTTTATTTATACAACATCAGCTAAAAGCCGAATGAGGTTCAATCTCCAGACATTCCAGGGTTTTCAGAAAATAGATACCTATTCAAGTCAAAAGAGAAGGCATATACATATATGGAGAGGAACTTGCAGTAAATAGATATAATTTTGAAATGAAATTATATATATCACAATTGGATAGCTCAGAATAAGAATAATGCAACAAATCAAATGTGATATCTTTTTCTTTCAATCATATCATTTTAATGGCCAAGTACACTCTAATACCGTATTCTTCTACCGTATTATACCCCGGTAGTTGAGGGTCAATCGAACATGTTCGTCACAACGCCTTATTTAGGGCACACCAGTGATAACCCAGCTGGGAAGGTCAGTCAGTAAAGAGGTCCCTTAGGCCGAATCAGATTTTCAACATTCAATATCCTTTTCAATAATCATTTTAATCGGTATGTTTATATGGACAAACATAAACATATCACAAATGAATCGATCATCGGTATCACATGAATTTTGAGAATAAAATCAGTTCACAAAATATATATAGTTTGCATAATATCATATAATCAAAATACACAAGGAATGTCAGAGTACTCACCCAAAATGGAGGTCAAATTTACTGGTATTGAGTCTTCGATCACACGTTAATCTGATAAAGATTTAAGTACACGTTCTAAGGTCCAGTTTATACTATACTTTAATAATAACTTCTTCTTTTAAAGGATTACTGAATCCCCATTTAACTTTTAAAACTCCTTGATCGTAATTGAAGAATTCAATTCACAGTCTTTCCTCATCAGTCGGTTCCCAGTAGAGATGGAGGGTCACAGGGGCACCACTTAAATACCATCTCATCTAGACAGAACATTTCCGGATTCATTCCCAGTAGAGATGGAGGGTCACAGGGGCACCACTTAAATACCATCTCATCTAGACAGAACTTCACCGGGCCTGACTTTGGAATTACTTAAATCAGATTCCATAATAACGAGCAATTTCTTTAAAAAGAATCATTTTTAAAAGCGTATAATTTCAAACAAGTTTATAAAATCAACTTGGATTTGTTCTAATTTTAAGTTTTGATTAGTGAATTCTTTATTGTATTTTACCAGCATAACTACTAAGTAAAGCTATAAAACAATAAATTAAAACTATAAAGATGCATTATAACATTAAGATTACCTTAAGATGAATATCCCTCAGAACTTCTTCTTAGACTTTCTCACACTTTCTCTCACTATTTCTTTCTATAATTCTCAAAGAATTGGTGTGAGTTTCAAATGAACCCTAAGGCCCTATTTATAGTTTTCCAAAGATCCCACGGTGTTGACACGTGTCCATGCTGACCAAGCTTTTACAATGGGAGTCAGCGTTGACGTGTCGCGTAACGAAGGTGTCTTGCAGTCTTATTTCACCGGACTGCGACACGTGTTTTAGCTTCTCCTCTAACGATGACACGTGTTTTGGCTTCTCCTCTAACGATGACACGTGTTTTAGTTTCTCCTCTAACGACGACATGTGTATGGTGGATATGTTCAAAAGAAAGCACGAGGTGTCGAGGATAGGTATCAAGGGTATAAGGGTCATTTCGGACCTGAAGGGCATTTTGGTAATTTCACACCATATATTTTCAATATTTCTTTTAGGTCCCTAAAAATATTTTATTTACGAAAAGGCCCCTTTTTATTTTTTATTTTGGTCCCTGAAACTTTCTTTATTAAAACCAAGTCCCTAAAGTTTCATAAAATTGTATTTTCTACCCCAAAACTTATCACTTAGCTTAGGAGGTGCCATAAAATCTCGATCTGACCCATTTTACCGTTGATTCTTCAAATTGAAAAACGGGATTTGTCAAATTAAGAACTTGGAATATCATATATGTAATAATATATCATTATTAGATAGTAAGTATGACGAAATTGAAAGAAGACAATTATATATTGGCATAAGAAAATGGGGTCATTACATCCTACCCTCCTTATAAAAAGTTTGGTCCCCAAACTTTACTTACATTAATTTCCAAAAAGGTATGGATATCTCTCTTTTATTTCATCTTCCCGCTCCCATGTTGCTTCTTCAATAGAATGATTCTTCCATAACACTTTGACTAGTGGAATAACCTTGGTTCGTAATATTTGATCTTTATGGTCCAAGATTTCCACTGGATGATCAATGTATGTCAAATCTTCTCTAACTTGAAGAGGCTCGTGACTTAAGATATGTGCTGGATCAGGGATGTATTTCTTCATCATTGAAACATGAAACACATTATGCACACTAGAGAGTTCAGGGGGTAAGGCTATTCGATACGCAACAACACCTATCCTTTCAAGGATTTCAAAAGGTCCTATGTATCTTGGACTCAACTTTCCTTTCTTCCCAAATCGGATTACTCCCTTTGTTGGTGATACTCGTAAGAAAACATAGTCTCCTCTTTGGAATTCTAACGGTCGATGCCGATTGTCAGCATAACTCTTTTGACAGCTTTGAGCGATTTGAAGTCGGTCTTGTATCAATTTCACTTTCTCTGTTGTGACCTGAATCAATTCTGGTCCCAATAATTTTGTTTCTCCAACTTCTACCCAACATGCAGGAGAACGACACCTTCTACCATAGAGTGCCTCATACGGAGCCATTTGAATACTTGCTTGATAGCTATTATTATATGCAAATTCCACTAACGGTAAATGATCGTCCCAATTCCCCTTCAAATCAAGTACACATGCCCTAAGCATATCCTCTAAGGTTTGGATGGTTCTCTCCGATTGTCCGTCTGTTTGAGGATGAAAAGCGGTGCTGAAATTCAATTTTGTTCCCATGGCTACTTGTAGGCTTTTCCAAAAGCGAGACGCGAATCTAGGGTCACGATCAGAAACAATTGAAACTGGGGTTCCATGAAGCTTAATAATTTCCCGTATATACAATTTAGCTAGCTTTTCTAAGGAATGGGTAATCTTAATGGCAAGAAAATGAGCAGATTTAGTTAACCTATCAATAATTACCCAAATGGAATCATTACCATTGGAACTCCTTGGTAGCCCTGTCACAAAATCCATGGTAATATGTTCCCACTTCCACTCAGGGATTGGTAAAGGTTGTAATAGTCCTGATGGTTTCTGATGTTCATCTTTTACTTGTTGACAGATCAAACACTGAGATACAAACTCTACTATCTCCCTTTTCATGTTATTCCACCAAAACACTTCTCGGAGATCTCTGTACATCTTGGTATTTCCGGGATGAACTGTGAATCTCGAGTAATGACCTTCCTCCAAAATCTGCCTCTTTAGTTGGGCATCACTAGGTATACAGACTCTATTTCCAAACCTTAATATATCATCTCGTATCGCAAATTCGATTCTCTTCCCTTCAATAACCTCTTCTTTAATCTTCCTCAGTTGTGGGTCATTTACTTTTGCAACTTTAATTCTTTCCATCAACGTGGGTTGTATTTGTAAGTTTGCGACTATTCCTCCTTCGCCATAAATACGTACATCTATTTCCATACTTCTTACATCTTTCAATAGAGCTTCCTGGCTGGTAATAAGATATGCTAAATTTGGTGTAGACTTTCTACTCAATGCGTCGGCAACTACATTAGCTTTCCCCGGGTGATAGTGAATATTTAAATCATAATCCTTCATCAATTCTAACCACCTCCTTTGTCTCATGTTCAATTCCTTCTGAGTAAAGATATATTTCAAACTCTTATGATCGGTATAAATCTCACAAGTCTCACCATACAAATAATGTCTCCAAATCTTAAGAGCAAAAATTACCGCTGCTAATTCTAAGTCATGGGTTGGATAATTTTGCTCATGGAGTTTTAACTGTCTCGAGGCATAAGCTACTACTTTTCCATTTTGCATTAGCACACATCCCAAACCATTTTTAGAAGCATCACTATAAATCACAAATCCTCCTGTACCGGAAGGAATAGTCAAAATTGGGGAAGTTACTAGTCGATTCTTAAGTTCTCGAAAACTATTCTCAACTTGCTCAGACCATTCATATTTCACCGTCTCTTATGTTAACCTAGACAGAGGTTTGGCAATACTAGAAAATCCTTCAACAAATCTTCGATAATAACCTGCTAATCCTAGGAAACTACGAATCTCCGTTACATTAGTTGGTCTTGGCCAATCTAGTATAGCCTCGATCTTTTGAGGATCAACCGACACTCCCTCCTTGGATATGACATGTCCTAGAAAAGAAACACTAGGCAACCAAAATTCACACTTCTTTAATTTTGCATATAATTTCTCTTTCCTAAGGATTTGTAATACTATCTCCAAATGCTTCTCGTGTTCTTCAATACCTTTGGAATAAATAAGGATGTCATCAATGAAAACAACCACACACTGATCCAGATATTTCCTAAACACTCTATTCATCATATCCATAAAAGCGGCTGGTGCATTAGTTAATCCAAATGGCATCACAAGAAATTCATAGTGACCATATCTAGTACGAAAAGCTGATTTTGAAATATCCTCTTCCTTAATCTTCAATTAGTGATAGCCTGACCTAAGGTCAATCTTCGAAAATACTTGTGCACCTTGCAGTTGGTCAAACAAATCATCTATACGAGGTAAGGGATATTTATTCTTAATGGTCACCTTATTTAGTTCACGATAATCTATACATAACCTCATCGTTCCATCCTTCTTTTTAACAAATAACACTGGAGCACCCCAAGGGGATATACTAGGTCTAATAAAACCCTTGTCTAATAGATCTTGTAATTGAACTTTTAATTCCCTTAACTCTAAAGGTGCCATGCGATAAGGTGGTTTTGAGATTGGTGTGGTTCCAGGAACAAGGTCAATGGTAAATTCTACTTCTCTACTAGGAGGTAGACTAGGCAAATCATGTGGAAAAACATCTGGAAAAAGCCTAGCTATAGGGATATCTTCTAAACTAGGCTCTTTTGTTTGTAAATCAATAACACTGGCAAGGAATCCTTGACATCCTTTCTTAAGAAAACTACAAGCTTGCATTGCAGAGATAATATGCATGGGAGATAAGATGCTAGTTCCTTCAAAACTGAATTCTGGTTGGTTAGGAATTTGGAAAATAACTCTCTTCTCAAAACAATCCACCCTAGCATGATATGATGCTAACCAATCCATCCCCAAAATGACTTCAAAATCTCTTATGTCTAAAACTATCAAATCAGTGAATAGTTTATGACTACTGACATTTATAGGGCAAGACTTATATACTAATGTTCCCGTCAATAACTCACCCGAAGGAGTAGAAACGTGTATGATATGATTCAAGGATTCAGGAATATTAGGAAAGCGATTAACAAAACGCACAGACACAAATGAATGGGTAGAACCAGGATCAATTAAAACTTGAAAAGGTTGTGCACATATAGAAAGTGTACCTGACACTACTGCATTAGAAGCCTTTGCATCAGAAAGATTAAAGACTCTACCTTGTCTGCCCTGATCCTTATTGTCATTAGAACCCTTTGTTGCCGCCTTCCCTTTGTTAGGACAATCTCGCATTTTATGCCCCTTTTGGCCACACCCAAAGCAACTCCCCGTCTCCAGGTAACACGGACGCCCTCTATGAATATTACCACAATGTTGGCATTTATCAACATTAGAGGTTTTGTTTACTAAAGGTTGCCCTATACTAGGTATAGTCCTAAAGGGTTTGTTATTGGGGTTCCTTCCTCTTTGTTCTCCAAACTTCCTCTTCCCCTCTCTAACCTGATTATATTCTTCACTATCCTTCTCAGCTATTGTTGCCCTAGCCACCACGTCATTATATGCTGTCAACTTTAGGATGGAAATTCGGCTACGAATATTCAACCTTAACCCACGTTCAAACTTCTTGGCTCTTAAAACATCAGTTATCACAATATGAGGTGCAAAACGGGATAACTCAGTAAACTTTGCCTCATATTGACTAACCGTCATATTTCCTTGAACCAGACCCATGAAGTCAGCTGCTTTTTGGTCTTGCACCGTTTCGGGAAAGTATTTCTCGTAGAAGGTCACTAAGAAGTCATTCCAACCTATGGGATTATTCCTTTCCCCATGCATTCTCTTAGTCATTCTCCACCAATGTTCGGCTTCACCTTCTAACATGAATGTTCCAAATAAAACCCGTTGTTCATCTGTACACTTAAGAACATCGAACATCTTTTCCATTTGCATCACCCAATTTTCTGCTTCAGTGGGGTTAGGAGTCCCTTTAAAAGACGGAGGATTCAACTTCTTGAACTGTTCAATAGTACAACTACTTAGTTCAAGATTCCTTGGTGCTCCATTATTCACCTGATGCTCCACAATTCTTGCTAGACTTTCAATTGCCTTGTATGCACCTTCCAGCCCTTCCATACTCGAACCGCTAGTTCTTGGAGTTGATCTTTTCTTGGTCATTTTCTACAGTCATGGCCAAACGTAAGATGTATTATACTAGCCCAAGATTGCATTTTAGAAGAACAATGATATATAAACAATTATATATAGACTATAAGAAATATGGAGGGTTATCACATAAGTCGGATATTCAATCCTATAACCTATGTATGGAGACTTAAAATCGATAACGTTCGAAACTTATGTTCAGTAGTCTACGGGTTCATAACCTATGCTCTGATACCACCTCTGTCACGAACCCGACCCAAAATAGTATTAGGGAACGAGTGTCTTGACATGCCACCAAGGCAACAAATATTCTGATTTAATTGTTTCCTTAAATAAATGCAATGGATATATTATCACATGGTTATGAATCGTAAAATACTGAAAGTAAAGGAATTACGTCATCAGAGCTTTCTAAAGGAAACTTCATATATATAAAAAGTAACAACGAGTTACAACTTAAGAAAAAAATTAAACCTTATTACAAGAGATCCAGACATGCTCTAAATAAAAATTTTACAAAAAGAGCTCTAAAAGCTAAATCTTCAATATAGTCCATTTTCGTTCCGTCCGTGAGCCTAAACGTTTCCTGAAAAATGTTTATTTATACAACATCAGCTAAAAGACGAATGAGGTTCAATCTCCAGACATTCCAGGGTTTTCAGAAAATAGATACCTATTCAAGTCAAAAGAGAAGGCATATACATATATGGAGAGGAACTTGCAGTAAATAGATATAATTTTGAAATGAAATTATATATATCACAATTGGATAGCTCAGAATAAGAATAATGCAACAAATCAAATGTGATATCTTTTTCTTTCAATCATATCATTTTAATGGCCAAGTACACTCTAATACCGTATTCTTCTACCGTATTATACCCCGGTAGTTGAGGGTCAATCGAACATGTTCGTCACAACGCCTTATTTAGGGCACACCAGCGATAACCCAGCTGGGAAGGTCATTCAGTAAAGAGGTCCCTTAGGCCGAATCAGATTTTCAACATTCAATATACTTTTCAATAATCATTTTAATCGGTATGTTTATATGGACAAACATAAACATATCACAAATGAATCGATCATCGGTATCACATGAATTTTGAGAATAAAATTAGTTCACAAAATATATATAGTTTGCATAATATCATATAATCAAAATACACAAGGAATGTCAGAGTACTCACCCAAAATGGAGGTCAAATTTACTGGTATTGAGTCTTCGATCACACGCTAATCTGATAAAGATTTAAGTACACGTTCTAAGGTCCAGTTTATACTATACTTTAATAATAACTTCTTCTTTTAAAGGATTACTGAATCCCCATTTAACTTTTAAAACTCCTTGATCGTAATTGAAGAATTCAATTCACAGTCTTTCCTCATCAGTCGGTTCCCAGTAGAGATGGAGGGTCACAGGGGCACCACTTAAATACCATCTCATCTAGACAGAACATTTTCGGATTCATTCCCAGTAGAGATGGAGGGTCACAGGGGCACCACTTAAATACCATCTCATCTAGACAGAACTTCACCGGGCCTGACTTTGCAATTACTTAAATCGGATTCCATAATAACGAGCAATTTCTTTAAAAAGAATCATTTTTAAAAGCGTATAATTTCAAACAAGTTTATAAAATCAACTTGGATTTGTTCTAAATTTTAAGTTTTGATTAGTGAATTCTTTATTGTATTTTACCAGCATAACTACTAAGTAAAGCTATAAAACAATAAATTAAAACTATAAAGATGCATTATAACATTAAGATTACCTTAAGATGAATATCCCTCAGAACTTCTTCTTAGACTTTCTCACACTTTCTCTCACTATTTCTTTCTATAATTCTCAAAGAATTGGTGTGAGTTTCAAATGAACCCTAAGGCCCTATTTATAGTTTTCCAAAGATCCCACGGTGTTGACACGTGTCCATGCTGACCAAGCTTTTACAATGGGAGTCAGCGTTGACGTGTCGCGTAACGAAGGTGTCTTGCAGTCTTATTTCACCGGACTGCGACACGTGTTTTAGCTTCTCCTCTAACGATGACATGTGTTTTGCCTTCTCCTCTAACGATGACACGTGTTTTGGCTTCTCCTCTAACGACGAAACGTGTATGGTGGATATGTTCAAAAGAAAGCACGAGGTGTCGAGGATAGGTATCAAGGGTATAAAGGTCATTTCGGACCTGAAGGGCATTTTGGTAATTTCACACCATATATTTTCAATATTTCTTTTAGGTCCCTGAAAATATTTTATTTACGAAAAGGCCCCTTTTTATTTTTTATTTTGGTCCCTGAAACTTTCTTTATTAAAACCATGTCCCTAAAGTTTCATAAAATTGTATTTTCTACCCCAAAACTTATCACTTTGCTTAGGAGGTGCCATAAAATCTCGATCTGACCCATTTTACCGTTGATTCTTCAAATTGAAAAATGGGATTTGTCAAATTAAGAACTCAGAATATCATATATGTAATAATATATCATTATTAGATAGTAAGTATGACGAAATTGAAAGAAGACAATTATATATTGGCATAAGAAAATGGGGTCATTACAGGTGCCTAAGCCGGTACTGGGAGGGCGGCTGGAAAAAGTGGCCTATGTGGCTCATTTCGGGCACCCTGCTGCTGTGGGGCCCTATCTCCCTCTAGATAATCCTGGCGCCTATGGCCATTTTTACCACACCCGAAGCATTGACCCCTGAAATTACATCCCCTCTGTCCCTGTTGATTACGGCCCTGTTGGACGTTACCACCCCGCCATTGGCCCTACTGGAAATACTGTTGGCCCTGATGGCTCTGCTGCTGACCCTGCGGTTGACGGTGTTGGCCCTGCTGGCCCTGCTGATTAGACTGACCCTGCCTAAATCCCCCAAATCCCTGCCTGGAGTCACCTGATCGGAACCGCTTGGTAGGGTCCCCCTGGTGGGAACTCTGCTCATGATAATGAGTCTGCCCCTAAGATGTAGGTGCTCCACTAGTATTATTACCCCTTGTCCTGCCCTGCTGGCTGGACTCTCCTGCTCGTTTGCTTCCCTGCAGATGGAAGCGGTGATCCTGGCAGTGTAACAAAGCAGCATTGAGTACATCCGTGTAGGTACTCAGTGACAGATTGCTTATGACGTGTCGACGGATCCTCCAGGCCAACCCGTCCACAAACAACAGTATCTTCTTCCCCTCAGTGGGTGCCTCATCTGGCACTATAGTGAGAAGTTTAGTGAACTCCTCCTGATACTCAGCAACAGTCGTATTCTCCGGTTTCAGATTCAGTAACTTCCGCCTCATCTCAGTCTGCACGAAGGATGGAAAGTATTTGCGGTCAAACCGGGCCCAAAATGACTGAATGGTGATAATATCCCTCTCCTATAAGGTGGTGGTGGATTCACACCACTGCAAAGTGGCCCCCACTAGCTTGAAGGAAGCCAACAACTATTTCTGCACGTTCGTGCACTCGTACATGCGCAGATGCCTCTGGATATCTTTCTTCCATTAGCTGGCTACAATGATATCCGAACTACCCGCGAACTCTGGGGGATGCGCCTTATGGAAGGCATCCCTAACCCTCTCCCATGCAGATGGAAGCTGTGATTGTACTGGCGCCACTGTCGGAACCTGGGGTGGAGCCTGATGCACTACCGCTAATGCAGCATTCACCGCCTGGGCAACGATAGCGTCTACCTCTGTTGTGTTCATCATTCCCTGGGTCGGAGCTACTGGCTACTCTGCCTGGGCACGTCTGTCCTTGGGTGCGTGTCTCGTAGGCATCTGAAACGTAAAGGAATTTATTAGTCTACAGTTATTAGCAAATCCCAAATAGCTGAAGACGTAAGCATAAATGCAAGAATACAACAATTCTAAAAATATGGCACTATAGCAAGGACGCTAAGCTGAAAGCGAAATAAGTCGTACAGATCCTAAAGGACACAAGAACCTGATGCTCTGATACCACCTGTGACACCCGCCTAATTAAATACCGGGTGATCAGTCCTTTATTAAATTATAACCAAAGTAAACGGCCGGTTCATTCTTAGCATCACTGTCGCAAAATAACTTTTCAAATTAAACACCCTAAATAATTAAGCTAAGTGTCAAAATCATTTAAAACATTATTTCCATATTCAATTTAAGTCCAATAATAAAAACCTTTCATAATTCATAGTTTAAGAGTCACACAAATAACTAGACTGGAAAAGATCATCCAAGCAATTTAAGCATTCATATAACTAATTCCAACTTTAAAACTTCAAAGGAAAAACATCCTGACAGTAACAAACCCCAAAAGAAAAATACTGAAAGTAAATGAATCACAATCTCTGACAAAAAGCAACTGAATAAGGACAAAGGGAGATACATGCCCACTGGATAAAACAGAACTAGGAGTGGAATCAATAATGAGGTCGTCTAAGCAAAAGTCCTGCAACTCCCACCTAAGCTGCAGCACGTTCCTTCCAAAGGATCCTAAGCATGACGCCCCTGTGGCTGGGCACCTGTAATATATACATATATAAACAAGAAAGAGGTAACAGGAAAATGGGTCAGAGCCCGATTGTAAAATAGATTAAAAATTCAGTTTAGCGAGTATTTAAAATGTTTATCGGCTAATGCAACAATCATATTAGTATGCGGCACTCTCTTGAGATATTTCTCACCTCTCCTCTAATGTGCACACCTATGGCACTATTAATCCCCACAAGTTTAGCTTATATTAAATTTCTCATAAGGTTTCATGCCGACAATTAATAGGGCTAAGATAATTAATTTCTGAAAGCAAAATTTTCTCATAAATCTCATTTTATTATAAAGTCTTTCAGTATTGTCTCAAACTTTTCAAACACTTATAAATTCGGAATATTTATTCATTACTCAACTACTTTTAATCGTAGTAGAAAGTTTCCCACTTTCAATTATATATATATATATATATATATATATATATATATATATATATATATATATATATATATATATATATATATCAACCACTCTCATAATGTATATATATATACTATCGGCACCCCACATAAATTTATGGTGCTTGCATACTCTGCTATCAAGTCCCCGTATCACTCGCACTAAGGGAAATACTAGTTCGGAATCACTCTCGAACTGTATTAACATAAAACACATACAAATTGAGGCGAAGCATAGTTACAAGTCACTAAGAGGTCAGCACATACCCTCTCGTCTCTTAGGACAGTCTGACTATCGATCAGATAGCCTGTACCAAGGATTCTTGTGTTCTAGGGAACAAGTCAATATCCCCCATTAAGGTCCCATCGAGATAAGATTGTCCCGGCGCGGTAACCTCAGTGATAGCAAGTAGCGCGGGCATGATTTTCACACGTATATAATAGATGCACAAACACAGTCATATATATATATATATATATATACAACCATTCCCATTTCTAAATTAGGTACACCCACGACCCATACTTATGACAATTATTCTTAGTACATATTACTAGATTATGACGTATAACGGCTCGTCTCTTTTATTCTTATTTATGGGATTATTCCAAACTTACTTCGTATCACTCATAGTATCCTATCTCCCTAAGTGTAATTTCAGTAGGTACTCTTTTATTTTACGGCGTAACTTCCTTACGAGTCTCACTCCTTTAGACACTCGTTTCCATTATTCCTTAAGTGTAATTCACTCCCCGTTAATCCTAATTTCGTCGTACATTAAATGCTCCATATTTATAAAGTCCTACTGGTCCTATTTATGTCCCAAATGTTCTAACAATAATGTCCCAAGATTACTACTCATTTAAATCGAAATAAACTATTTAAAGGGGATTATGAGTTTTTCAGGAGGGGTCGATCGATCGATGGAAGTGGGTCGATCGATCAATCAAGCAGTTATGGTGAAACTGCAGAAATACCAGTTACGGGAATCCTATTCCAAACTCATCCAAATCATCATATTTGATTCCCAAACTCCCAGCAAATGATACTACAAGTGTTATATACCCCAATAATTAATATTTTACGTAAGATATGCGAGTTTTCATAAAGTATAACGAATTAAAAGGGGCAAAATCTATATAAATCTCAAGAACCCTAATATTTTCTTTAACTTAGTTCTTCCCATTA
The DNA here is from genome assembly GCA_949130495.1 of Sambucus nigra. Taxonomy (NCBI): domain Eukaryota; kingdom Viridiplantae; phylum Streptophyta; class Magnoliopsida; order Dipsacales; family Adoxaceae; genus Sambucus; species Sambucus nigra. Next base: position 406,480,327 of record OX422220.1, read on the forward strand.
TTTTTCCATATTTTTTACTCCTAACTCAATGCAAATTCGTGGTTCAACCTCTACATATGAAATAGATTTCCATAATATGATTTTTACCTCTACCACATGTAAATTCTATTCTCCAATATGATTTTCGTTCACGAAAATTAGTTCTAATCAACCCTAGGCTAATATAATTGAAGCATTAACTAAAATAAAGCAAGATAGATACTTTCCTAGAAATCTTTGTTTCATATTTGTGGAATAAATTGGTGTGGTTGTGATCCTCGTCGCGCGATTTATAATTTGGCGGTGACGGCGGTGTAAACGGTGGAGCTCTTGGCCTAGAACTCCTTGGAAAGCTTCTCCTCTTCCTCTCCAATGGCCGTCCTTGGTTTTTGGTTATGCTAACCCTATAAGACAATCCCTAAAATCTGATAAAGCCTTAGAAAATTCGTGGGTTTCCATGCCCAAAAATACAAAATATCTAAAACGCCCTCCCGGGATGTTAATTAGGCCTAAAAATTCCCCGAGACGCAAACTAAACCCCCTGGTACATTATTTTGACTATCTCGACCCTTCCGGACACATTAACGCACTCAAAATGACCATACGGGTGACTTATATTTCATTCACTTTTGATAGTTCAAATTTAATCCCGACACGACACAGGCGCATCCCGATAAAATTTCCAAAATTATCAAATTAGATTCTCGTGATAATTTTACTAAATTTAATTACGCATCTTACTTTACCCATAAAGTAATTTACAACAAAATTCCAATAATTACTAACTCTCATAACGCTAGTAAATATTTAAATGATTTCCGGATTAATATTAAATTAATATCTCTAATTAAATTTAATAAATCCCCAAAATTTAAAAGTCATAAAAATACGGGGTATTATAATATCCAAATAAAATACAGATAATGCAAATAGAGATTCAAAATAGAGAGAATATGCATCACCATATAATCCAAATATAATTCAAATGTAATAATTTAAAATAATTCAATTCAATCTTAAATCAATGTCACTAAATGTCTAGGCTATGGTTAACGCTGAGGAGGTGAGTAGGCCACACGATATACGAATTAACACATCCACTAATATACGTCGTGACGCATTATTCGCGCAACCACATTTGGGAGTTCTCCTTCCCGGGCATCACATGCATGACGATCACCCTGGACTCGATGTCTTGAAGCTCACGTCCATGAACTAGTGCACCCTGGACGATATTCGGGTCCCTCAACCCCCACCCTATCCGCTGGCCATCAAATATGTCCCGTATAAACATGCTCGGCCAACCAAGTTTCGACATCGGTCTGTTGAAGGGAGCCAAATAGGTAAGTGGATCATCAAAGTCCGCACGTCCCGACGATGAAGCAGCGAGGTCCACATCCTCGTCCCCGTCCTCCCACACCTCATTCTCCCGCACCTTCTTCTCCTTCCCTTTACCCTTACGGTTTCTGCCCAGCGAATGTTTCACGAATGAGTACATATCCTGAACCTTCGCCTCCAAATGGGACAGCTTCACATCACGTGAATCCACCATTCGAGCCATCCCGGTGTCGCTCGTCTCCAATCCGATGATCCTAGATTTGGCCACCCACGAGCTCACGCCCTTGCCCTCCCCTTGCGATCAGAGCCAAGCACTTAGCTGAGTGCGTCTGTGGACAAAGATGTCTTATTGGCATCAGACTGCGACTCATGCACTTCCTTAAGTTTTTCCTGAAATGAAAAAAAGCACATGATTAGTAAAATAAGTAAATTAAAAAAATTGTAACGTAATTAACAAAAAGTAAACTGTCGGATTACTTACAATCATGGTCGCGACGCTTGGGGACACCTCCTTGTCCTTCCCCTTCTTCGTCTGAAGAGCCACATAAGTATCGAGCCCCCAGGGCCACTCCTTGTCCCCTAAAATAAAATAAAGTAAAATTAGTATCGGCCCCGCAAAGTAAAATAATGCAGAATAATATATTTTATGCAGTTATAGAAAAATTAAATCTTACCATCATCCTATGATCCACCTCGGCGTAAGACGTCCGGCCGGAGTAGTCCACATCCGTCTTTTTTGCCCGGTTTTCCCTTCCCGATTGGCGAGATGCCAATTGTTGCTCCCCGATCTCATTGTCAATAAACCTTTGCCATTGTGCCAATGAGATCGGCTCCTTCGGCGGGACGGATTCACGCCATTGGATAATGGACTCTCGTGTCTTCCCAAAGTACCGGGTCTGCATATTTTTCTTCCACGTCTTGTGTTGCTCCCTCAACTGCTCCAAGACGGAATCGCGTAGCTATGGATCCAGGTTGAATTGTTCCTGTCCAACAAATACAATGTTAGTTGCTAATAAATATAAATATAAATATAAATATAAAATGATATTGAAATCGAAATTGAAATTGAAATATTCATATAAATATAAATATAAATATATTACCTGTAGTACCACCCAAACAGCTAACTTGAGCTCATATGGAACCTCCTTCAAACTAATGTACCCCGAGCCGATGATCGTATTTACCAGCTCGAGGGATATCGCTAATAGCCCCGACTTGTTCTCGATGGGCATCCCCAATTTTCCATATTTGGGGACACTAGGGGCCGTGGAGCCCTCGTCGCCTCCGCTACCACCGAGCCCATACGACTTCATCATAACCAACATCATCATCCTCACCTTAATACTTAAATGAGACATTTGCTGTAAAAAAATGTTATTAGTACATATCAAAATGAATTAAAAGAAGACATGCAAATATGTACAATTACTATAAATAAAAATGAATTGTTAGCGTTAATATGTACAAGAGTGAAACATCGCCACCCCCACCCACCACAAATAGCCCCCCCCCCCTCCACCCTGCCCCAACCCCCTTCCCACCCCCTCCACACCCCCACCCACCACACACGCACACACACATTTTAAAAATTGTGTTTGAGGACATAAAAACACCCCCACCCCTCCCTACCCCTACCCTGACCCATGCCCCACCCCCACCCCCACCCACCACCCACACACACACACACACATACACACACGCACACACACACACACATACATACACACACGCACAGCATTTACAAGTATTGTCATGGTCATTTATAAGTATTGTCACGGTCAATGACCGTTCCACCCCCTACCCCCACCCCACGCCCCACCCACCACACAAAATTTATGGGATTTTGAAAAAAAATTATTCGGGCTCCTCACGAACTCTAGTATACCTCAATTTTGATGCCAAGTAATCGATCAACTATCTCATCATGACTCAATGGTAAAACACAATCGAGAGTTGGATGTATAAACACCCCCCACACACAAAATAATATATATAACTATATAAAAACTGTAGAGGTAATGTACCACACACAAAAGCCAGCCTCTTCATTGCTGATGAGGTAATGTACCTCTTACATTTGATTCCAAGGTAAGATACCTCTTACATTTGATTCAATTCCAGATTAATATATGCAGACATTTTATTCCAACAATTTAATATATACATAGATAAATGCGTATATGATTTTTTGTTATTATGTTTTAGGGATTCTTTTTTATATATATGAATTTTATTTGTTACGATTAATTAATCATCAAATTTTGCAATTTCATTTGTAGAATATATTGTGTTAAATAGGTCAGAACAACAAAATAATACAATTTAGTTAAATTCGGCCACGCATCGCGTGGCCTTCATGCTAGTATATATATATAAGCACCCCCACCCCTTACCCTGCCCCATGCCCCACCCACACGCACACACACACACACACACGCACAACCCCCCACCCTTCCCCACCCCCACCCACCACACACGTACACACACACATACATACACGCACGCACATATATACACACAATCATATATATATATATATATATATATATATATATATATATATATATATATATATAAATGGAACAGAGAGAGAAAAAGATAGAGAGAGAGAGAGAGAGAGAACGCAGCGTAGAGAGAGAGAGAGAGAAATGAGGGAAGAAACAAAGGGGGGAAAAGAAGGAAAAGGGTATTTTTACTGCTAGATTTGTCACGGTCATTGACCGTGATAACATTTATAAGTATTGTCACTGTCAATGACCGTGACAATAATTTATCACGGCCTTTTCACGGTCATTGACCGTGACACAAAACGCGTGTTTGTTGTCACACTCATTGACCGTGACAAGGCTAAGCGCTGGAAGGGTGCCAATTTACCCATTTTGGTATAGTGACTCCATTTGACCAAAGTCAAGTCAAGTCTTCATCTCGAACAAGACTAAATGAATCTTTAAAGGGCACTAAATACCCTTTCTAACGATCGGCACCGTACGCGATTCTAACCTAGGGTACGGACGAACGATCCATTTTACTCCGAGAGGTCACCGGGTGCCTCCGGTCCCCGGTTGACAAGGTCAACTATCAAAACCAATAAAAACTCTTTGGAATGTTGAATTACATCTCCTAATCTTTCCAAGAGTCTGCCCCATGTGAGATTATGACTTACCATGTGGACGAAATATCTGTTTGCATTCGACGAGCTCCCGTCCAAAGGACCGACGTGTGCTTCCGAGTCACATTTGACCCAAAGTCAACTCCCGGACCCGGGAGCGATCCAAAAGGACTCCCAAAGGCATCTGAAATACCTTTCTAATGGTATGCCCCGTGCAAGATTTTGATCAACGGTTTGTGATCTACAGTCATTTTTCCAAAAAAGTCCGCAGAGGACTACCAATTTGTAGGTCCTGAACCCAGCCTATCGGCGCAGTGTCAAGGGTGACCTGCCAATAGGCACCCCCTGGGGTAGGCTATGACCTTATTCCCAGACAAGCAGCAAAAACCCATCAGCATTAGTGATCTCAGCACATTCTCTCGAAGTCATCGAAGTTCCATATGATAAATCTCATTCAAGCCTAAATACCCATCCTTTTCACACCCAATTTGGAAAATATTCTTATCTCTCATCAACATCCATCAACATTCAAAGGAGTTCATCCAAGATCCAATCTCAAGCTCCAAAAGAAGGTCCAATTCCTTCTCCCTCTCTTTCAAATCTCTTATTTTACATAAATTACTTTAGATTCATAATCTAGTTTCATTATAGTTCATACATATTAACATCTACACTTTTATTAGTATATTGCACATATCCTATTTTTCATAAAAAAATCAAAAACAAATAAAAGAGGGTTACACTCGTAAATTCCGAACTGAATTATCCACCACACTTTTTTCCCAAACTAGAACAACATTTTCTACACACACCCCCTAATAAAATTACGTTCGAATCTATGGGATAAACCCCACCCTTGTTCTACATTCGAACTATGTGGACTTTGATGCCTTTATAGGCTACGTAGGCGTCTCGAACTAAAATCCGAGACTCGAGTCCAAATTTTCAATTTTCCAACTTCTCTTATTTTTCCAAATTTCTCAAATCCCTCATTTTTATCGTACATATACATATAATATGCTTGTTCGCGTTTCATCCCACATATATTATCGTTTTCCTATAACGATCAATATCTCGATGAACGCTCATATTCTATCTTCTACATTTGTTATTACTTTGGGAATATTCCTATGGATGACCTCACCCTATCTTTTCCATGGTATGGGTCAAACGATTCCAATATCCGTTATATAAACACGTGCACACACTTCACGGGGATAAAGAAAGATATTAACACTTTCCCATGAGAGACCGAAAGGGTGGTATGGTTGCCTAACACCTTCACATTCCGTAACTTAGCCCCTGAACCTCCGATCTATTGGTTTTGCATGCATCAGTTTGTCCTTAATGATGCTCTCTCGAAGTGACAACATTTGCTTGTTTTGAACAAAATAGTTTGGCGACTCTATCTCTTTACATTCACCCCACACCGATGACGATCGAAACCCCCTTTTCGAAGAGAAAGGTGCGAGACCGCGATGCAGTTTCTTCCTCGGGGGATCCTCTTTCTCCTTTTCCTCCAGAACGAACGCCGCGCCGACCGGGATGGCCACAGTGGCGACTCCGTTGGGGACTATTTTTTAAGAGGGCTAGACTCTATTTACATGGGTGTTTTATTTTCTTGTATATTCCCCTACTTGAATGTTCCCCCTTTTATTATTCATGTGTACCTAATGCTTATGCTACTATTCACACACTTGTAGAAGATTCTCCATGTACACTTCACACCACGTGCTCCTAAGATCACATATATCCATGTATTGCACACATCACTTATCCATGCTTGGTATTCTATTGGTACTTATACTTTTCTCCCTGTTTGGCATGATTAAGAAAGATACTCTCACCATAAGATACTAATAAGAGAATCATGCATGATTCACACGACATCACTGAAGAGCATTATTATTGACAAAATTTTGTCCCGTAACTGGAGAGTCACTTCGTGATGGGTGCTGGTCCGACAGGGAACAATTTGCCTAAGTGATATGACCCTCACCTTCTATTGGCCAAGTACCTTCAACGTATATTGAATGGTTCCCCCACATCGTGCCTCTTGGCCGAAGTCATGACAGGAGGTATATTGTAGGGAACTTATTCACGTATGTCGAGTATATCGAATTCTCTCTCACACGTATCGTCCCCACAAGGTATATAGTGAGGCAATTCACGTACACTCAGGTATATCAAATGGCTTATCCACACGTACCGATTTCTCTCAAAAGCAAGACGTATATCATAAAAGTCATGCTAAACGGGGGAACCCTTTCAAATTCACCCAACCAACTGCATACCCGCATATAGGTGTCAAGCCTAGGACACACGTGTTAGATTGTCAGTTTCGACCCGAAACTCTGTCGAAATTTCGAGTCGGCCTGTCGCCCAAATTTTTGCGCATTTTTTAAAATGAGGTGAGCCTGGTTACAAGTCCAACCATAGATTTATATTTGGTGCAAACCCAATTTTCCCAGGCTCGGGTCCCTTATGACATTTTATTTTTCATTTAGGAGAATTTAATACAAGTGAGAACCTAATAAACATAATAATCATGCTGAGACACGTCTCTAGTCTTTTCCTCTCTCTTTTTTTCAAAAGCATCCAAAAACTATTTTTTTCCTCTTTTATTAAAAATACCAAAAACATTTCCGTTCTCATCTTTTCCAAAAAATGTCAAAAATATCTTTCTCCTTTTTTCCCAAATAAATAACGCATCTCCCTTTCTCTCTTCCAGAAATAAATTCTAATTTTTCTACTTCTCAGGTCGATCACATACCCTTGGCCTGACTCCCTATTGGCTTGGGTCTTCAGTCAAACCTCCCCATATTTATGTCAGTCCCTTTACTTCCTCCTAGTCCAAGTTTCACCCGCCTTTCATGGAGAATACGGATCAAGTGCCGAATGTACAGTCGGATTTGTTGATGGTTCTGGCTCAGCTCACTACCAAAATTGACAACCTTCAAATCGAGGTTTATGAGATGCAAAGAAATCGGGTCCCTGTACCCGAAGATCCTGAGGTCATTTTCCCTCGCGCCATGGGTCAGCCTACACCCGAACCTATTTGGATCCCTAAAGAATACCATTATGCTCCGCGTGCTCCTCTTGCTAATGGGCCGCCACCCGCCCAACTTCCTTGCTCAGACCAGGGCTAATTTACCCATAACTATTGATCCGAAAGAGGAAGAATTGAACAAGGTCAAAGAAAACCTCAAGATGCTAACCAAGAAATTCGACCAAGTCAGAATCTCTGGGAATTACATGGACTACACCCACATGTGTCCCTATCTTAAAGCCAGGTTACCAAAAAAATTCAAGATGCCCAATATCAAGAAGTTTTGAGGCAGTGGACCCACGATCATTCATCTTCGTAGCTATTACCAAGCCATAACTCTCCTAGGGGCTTTCGAAGAAATAATGGCTTAGATGTTCCAGCAGACTCTGAAGGATAGCACTCTCCATTGGTTCCTATCCCTTGAAGAATCCAGAATCCATAGTTAGGAAGACATTTCCCGTGAGTTCATGTCACAGTACCAGTATAACCAGGAGCTAGAGGTTATTAATCGTGACTTAGAGGTACTTAAATAGAATCTTGGGGAATCAGTCAGTAACTTCATAGCAAGTTGGAGAGAAAAAGCAGCTACCATGACCAATCGACCTTTCGAAGAAGAACAAGTCAGTATTGTGAAGAAAAACTGCTTACCTCATGTCCGAGCAATAATAGGAGGACGGTATTACCCTCACTTCCGAGCCCTCCGAGAAGCAGAACTAGAAATCAAAGAAGGTCTTGCCAAGACAGAAGTTGAATCGAAGAAAATCTCAGGACAGTTTGCTCTTAGGAAATTTGAAAATCCTGCTAGTACCGCAGTTTCTACTATCAACAATATCTCTCAGCCCGCTGCTTCATAAGCACCAGAAATTCGCCCAAACCCAATCCAAAAAGAATATACCGAGCTACACGCTCCTCTATCAAAAGTCTACCAGGCTCTCTTGAACTGAAACCTGATCAAACCCTTGAACCCTCGTCCATTACCAAATCCACTTCCAAAGAATTTCAAGCCTGATGCCTATTGTGACTATCACCAAACTCCTGGCTATACCACCGACCAATGTTTCCATCTCCGAAAGACAATCCAATGCCTGATTTACTGGGGTATCATCGCCCCACTAGCTAATCCTAAACCAAACACTACCATAATCCACTCCCAAGTCATACAAACGCCATCTTCTTAGAAGAAAACACATAACTCGACCCATCTACCCAAATCATGCCAAGTAAATCACCAATCATGCCCATATGCTCCCCTAAACCTCTCCAAATATGCCCATATTTCCTCTTACACCCTACCAACCTTGCCTATCAAACCTTATCACTCCTCACGAAAGCCTGCATCGCTGTCCGCACCCATTCTGGAGGTAAAGACATGGAATTCTCAGAAGTGCTGAACTAACTCCTAGAATTCGGGCTGAAATTTCCCTCCCAGATGACCATTGATTATTAGAGATTTAGTGGATTGTTCTTAGAAGCTTGAAAATGGGTCTGAGAGTCAGGCAACTAGGTAGTTTTAGCCAATGAAGTCAGTTTAGATGACCTGGTCCAGATCATGACAGATTTATTTCGAAAGACTGGTGATATTTGCAGCATATTCGAGTTGCTCGACGCTTTGAAATTACAAGGGCACCTGGTCCCCTCAGTCTAACATTTCCCTGCCGAATGGGAGGAATTATACGAAGAGGCCATAGAAGTTATATAGTGTATTTACTTTACATGGAAAGACAATATCATTACCACCGGATGGGGGGATAATTTCGAAGGGATGAAGAGACAGATTCAAGAAAGACTAGTCTAATAGTCAACCTATGTGGAGTAATATCATTCGAGGAGATACTAGGAGAGATCAACCAGGTAGCTGAGCAACCCGATATTGATGAAAAAATAGGGTTTCTATTTTTCCCCTCTTTCGTGAACCGCGTGACCAGGTCGGGGAGACATTACCAGAATTCGAACTTACAACGATCAACAAATGATAAAAGGAAAGGTGTTGAGAATCTCCCTATGCCAGAAATGACACTTGAAGAAAGTAAGGTCCTTGATCAACTGAAGAAAAATCAAGCTAACATCACTCTATGGGGACTTTTCATGTCTTCCCAACTGCACTGAAATGCCCTAATCAAGCTACTCACAGGACCCACAGTTCCTCCTTCAACCACACGAGAAGAAGCAGTGATTCTAGTTGGATCTCTGACCTCTACTCGAATGCTCTCTTTCTAAGAAGAGGAAATCCCTAAGAATATTCGCAACCATAATCATGCTCTCAATATCTCTGTTAAAGTTATGGGGAAAACTGTCCCCCTCTCACTCATCGACAACAGATCAGATCTGAATGTGTGCCCACTAAGAACTCTAAATTATTTGGGATTGAAAGTGAGAGACCTTGCTCCAACGTCTATTGTTGTGTGTGCGTATGACAACACCCACCGAGAAGTAATGGGGTCTATTAAGATTGTAATAGGGGATGGACCTATAAATCATATTATTGAATTCCAAGTCAGCGATATCCCAACCTATTTCAATCTATTGCTCGGACGACCATGGCTCCATAGAAACAAAGGTGTGTCTTCTTCCCTTCATCATAAATTGAAGTTATTTGCCAATGGACTAGTTATCACTATCTTGGGAGATAGTGACAACATCGAGAATGCAAGCACCAGTAATTCGATACTCGAGATACAACACGGGTGAATGATATGCTGCTATTAGGCTTCCAATTCTAGCCATTCCTACTCCCAGTAGGGGACGACTTCAAAGACAAGGTTTGTCCAGAATATGATCCTCATGGAAATATCAATGTAATCCAAATGTTCAAGAATATGCACTTTATGCCCGGACTGGGGCTAGGGCAAAGACAATAAGGGATAAATGAACCTATTGTGTTGAAGGAGGCCTTTCCTCCTTGTGGCTTGGTCTATCAACCATCAGAAGAAGAACTCAGATTGATTCGTCAGCCTCGACTAAAGAGAAAGTTAGAATGCACCAGAACCAACTCGAGAGATTCCCTAAATGGAATATTCATCAGAGGGGGTGAAGATTTCCCCTTCTGCGGCTTCCCTGAACCTTGGTATGACCCTGTAGACAAAAGGATGAAACCAAAAATGGAGATCTTTTTATAAGACAGCTACCTAGGAGCCAAAAGTTCCCAACACTGTGTATAACCACTCACTGAGGAGACCATAGCTGATATCGATAATTCTTAGGACAATGACTCCGTGGATTATTTTAACTTACTGATACTGGGGCTGACACTCTGCATGATCCATCCTACCTCATCAAAGATGTTGATACACCTCTTCTCAACTGGCATGTTGCACCTGTGCCACTTGTTGATATTCAACCTAACCCTGATGTTTACCCCCTTTCCCCTATAGTTGTTTCCTCTCACTCTGATGTAATCGATAGCTCCTTTGATGAGGTTCTCAACGCTATTTTTCCTATTAATGAAATAAATGAAGATTTTGAGTATCTTGCTGTGCCTTATATTAATTGTCTTGATTCTAATCAAACTCTTTATGATGATGACTTTACAAATGAAAAATTCTTAACTGATCTAAATAAGGTTAATAGCAAACAACATAATCGCGTTCAAGTTAATAAAGATGAAACTATTATTATGAATCTCGATTCTAGTAGCTAAATGCGCGAGATTAGGATGGGGGCTACCCTTGATGAGGATGAATGCACGCAACTCAAAGAACTACTGAAGGAATTCGTGGATGTCTTCGCATGGTCCTACGATGATATGCCTGACACTGACCCTGAGAGAGCACAACATAAGATCACATCTCTCCCGGAATGTAAACCAGCCAAATAGAAGCTACAAAAGCTCCGCACCGAATGGTCACTCAAAGTAAAAGAAGAAGTAGTCAAGCAACTGAATGTGGGATTAATTCGTGTGATTGAATATCCCACATGGCTAGGCAATATCGTACCTGTGTCAAAATCAGGAGGAAAGGTCTGCATGTGTGTCGACTATCGAGACTTAAATAAGGCCTCTCCGAAGGTTGATTACCCGCTACCCAACATCAATATGATTATGGAAAACACAATCAGTCATGATCTCAAGTCATTCGTTGACATATTTTCTCGATATAACCAGATGAAGATACACCCTGATCATTAAGAGAAAACTACATTCATCACTCCTTGGGGAACCTTTTGTTATACTGTTATACCATTTGGTCTAAAAAATGTAGGGTCTACCTACCTAAGGGCTTCCACAACCATTCTGCATGATCTGATACATAAGGAAGTCGAGGTCTATGTGGATGACATGATTATCAAGTCCAAGACTAGAGAAGATCATGTTCCCTCTCTCCGAAAATTCTTTGAACGACTGCGACAGTACCAAATGCGGCTTAACCCATAGAAATATGCCTTTAGTGTTACCAAAGGGAAACTCTTGGGATTCATGGTCAGTGAGAAAGGGATAGAAGCAGATTTTGCCAAGCTGAAATCCATACTTGAGATGCCACCTTCCCAAATAGAGAAACAAGTTCGAGGATTCATTGGGAAATTACAGTACATTAGTTGATTCATCATCCAATTAACTTTCATTTGTGAACCCATCTTCAAACTCCTCTGAAAATATTTGACCAAGGTCTAGAACGAAGCTTGCCAAGAAGCCTTCGACCAAATTAAGCAATACCTAACCTGACCTTCGGTGCTTATGCTATCGTAGCCTAGTCTTCCCCTACTCCTATACCTACCCGTGATCGATACTGTAGCTGGAGCTTTGCTATCTCAATACCTTAAAGAAACCTATAAAAAAAATTCATCTACTATGCCAGTAAGAAATTGGTCAGTTACGAGGTTAACTACACCGCCTTGGAGAAGGCATGTGTCGCTGTTGTTTGTTACCCAAAAGTTATGGTACTACATATTCTCCTTCCTCATCAGACTCATATCCTGATGGATCCCATCAAATACCTACTCGAGAAGCCCGCCCTATCCAGTCGAATGGCCCGTTGGTTGATGCTTCTAGCCGAGTTTAATATCACCTATGTCACATAGAAAGCCATGAAAGGGAGAGCCATCTCTGACTACCTTACTGACTACCCTATCAAAAGAAGTAGATATCTGTATTTTCGAATTCTCAGATGAGAATATCCTTAGTGCCTCCCAAGAAGATCTTTGATGGCAAATGTTTTTTGATGATGCTGCCAACAAAAAAGGATCTGGCATTAGAATCCTCCTAATTGCCCCTGATGACTCCCACACTCCCATTGCCATCAAATTGGATTTCCCCTGCACTAATAACATGATTGAATATGAGGCGTGCACAGTAGGCATCAAGGTTGCCCTCAAGAAAGGAATTCGATACCTCGATGTCTATGGAAATTCAGCCCTCATCATCGATCAAGTACTCAGGAAATGGAAAGTCAAGGACGAGAAACTCTTACCCTTTCATGCCCACCTTGAAGAACTAGCTTCTCAATTATAAGAAATTACCTTGCACTACCTACTTTGAGCAAAGAATAACCTAGATGATGCCCTTGACACCTTAGCCTCCTTGATTGACCTGCCTAAAGTAATAACCATGGCTCCCTTTATTGTCTAAAAATAAGATAAACTAACCCACTACTTCCACGTCGAGCTCTACACAAAGGAAAAACCTGAAATAATCGACTGTTGTTACTATGATATTTGGCACCTCCTCAGACACGGTATGTTTCCCTAAGGAGCTGACAAGAAGGATCAAGCAACTCTTCACAGACTGGTCGACCAGTACATTATCTGTGATAAAGCACTATTTAAGAGAAACTTAGATGGAACCCATTTACACTGCATCGCAGGGACTGACATTGAAGAAATAATGCAAAAAATCCAAAACATGGAATGCGGACCCCATATGAACAGCCATATGCTCACCAAAAAGATGATCCGATAGGGATACTATTGGACTACCATGGTACAGGACTGCATAACCTACATTTGAAGATATCTCAAATGCCAACAGTTCTCCAATTTATAGCATCTGCCTCCGCGAGAACTGTATAACATGACTTCTCCCTGGCCAGTGTCCACATGGGGCATCGATATCATAGGGAGAGTCACGCTGAAAGAATCCAATGGTAATGAGTTCATCCTAGTCACTATTGACTACTTCACCAAATGGTCGAAGCCGAGTCATGCGCAGTTATGAATGCCAAGAAAGTGGCCAAGTTCATTAAAAAACATTATCTGCCGATATGGGGTCCCACACGAGATGGTATAAGGCATTGGGCTATATTTTGAGGCAATGGTTACAGAAGTGGTCGACGAGTATGGGATTCAAAGGCATAAATCCACTCCATACTGACCTCAAACCAACAGAGCAATTGAAGCAGCCAATAAGAGTCTCAAAGCCATCATCAGCAAGATGACCGAGAGTTGTCGTGATTGGGTCGATATGATCCCTTATGCCCTCTGGGGATACCTCAAATGAGTTCGAACCTCAACTGGGGCTATCCCTTACTCTCTAGTCTACGGCATGGAAGCAATCCTACCCGTGGAGCTGGAAATACCCTCGCTACACGTCATGCTTAAAAGCAATGTCAGCGAAGAAGACTGGTACCAAAGTCGCCTTGATGAGCTGACTCTCCTAGATGAAAGGAGATTGAAAACTCTATATCACATATAAGGGTACCATCGCCATATAGTGCGATCATTCAATAAGAGAGTTAAGGAACGCGGTGTCCGAGAGGGGGACTTAGCCCTCAAAGAAATAGTAGAGCCTATTTGGGACCCCGAAGGAAAATTTAAGCCAATTTGGAGCAGATCCTACATTATGAAGAAGATCCTGTCGGGCGGTGTTGCTGTACTTGATAAGCACCCAAAACTGTACAATTTATATCCCGAATAGACGTACTTTAGTTGCTAATTCTCGACAATATGGGTCTTATGTGCTTAAATATTTATTTTGTAGGCCTAATGCACGTTGCGGTGTTCAAATGCGTATTTTAAGGAAATTGTGCATTTTATGGAGCTAAATACCTCTCACCTCAACCTCTAAACCCATCGCCTGAAACCGCGGGCACTGCCCTGGTCGGAACTGCCTCGATCCCAGCCCATCTCCGGAGAACCTACGCCGGCGACCCTCCTACCATCCAGCCCGCCGGTGAGCATCTCCAAACCGCACCTGCTCCGACCGGTTTCAACCCCCTCAGGCGTTTAATCCCGAAAAACTCAAACCCGTAACCTTTACCCAGCTCCCTTCCCCTACCCGATCCGCCCGTGACCGTTTTCGGCAACGAGTTGCGACCTCCGACCAACCCGAGACGAGCTCGCCCTGTGCGACCCAATTTCTGCCAATATCGCCAAAAATTCAACCCGAACCCAGCAGCCATTCAACCCATTTACATCCAAAACCGGATACCCTTTTCCATCCTCCATGTCCAAACATTTAACCCCAAACCCATTTCTCTCTTTTTTAAGCCACGATTTTTTAACCTGCATAAGCCAAAAGCCAACAAAGCCAAAAATGAAACAATAACCCCCATGTGCCACTTAAAACCTTTTTACCCCATTTACCCATTATACCCCAACTAACCACTCAAAACCAATTTCCAAAATACCCTCACCCAAATCAGATTTTTGTGACCTCACACCTCTCAACCCACATGCTCCTCACACCATATCCACATGTGCACCTCCATTACCCAATTTACCCCCATGTGCACATCCCCCATGCTCCATGCCTACTATAAATTGAAGAAGAAGACCCCAAATAAAAAAAGAGCTTAAAGATAGGAAGAAAATTCTAGAGAGAGAACTGTAGGGAAAAACACCATTTGTAAATAGTTTTTGTTTTATTCTTTTTTATTTTTTTTTTAGATATTTGTGAGGTTAAATATTGGTTGAGATTTAATTGAGTGTTGATTTTAATTTCATATTACTTGGATTCTCAATTGGAGGGTTGTATGCTTCTCATTCAAGGAGTGAAGTTTATTGAATTCAAGAGATTGGTTTGATTATTCTTCTCTCTACTATTTATTATTAAATGCCTATTGAATATTTGTTTATTATGTTTGATATCATGTTAGGCTAAACCCCTTTCAAGGGGTGGGGTAAAACCCTTATTTGATGTTGTTTTACTTTAATTAGTTTAATTACTTGAAAAGTCCCTTTGATTATTAATTTTGATCCCTCACCCTTAAATTTACGCCTCGAGAGAGGGTAAATGATTTTAGAGAGAAAATCAAAATTATAGTTATAATACCCATTTTAGATTCGAACTAGAGATAGGGGTTTCTTAAGTGGGGTATTATAACTTGAATTTCAACTCTAAATTTATATTCTAAGATTTACATAAATTCTAATTGATCGATCCTAGCAGGTGATTAATTAAAAGGAGTGTAGATCTATTTTTCTAGAGTTGTGGGGTGTTAAACTTAATTTTCTAAAAGATTACTATTATAATTACACTTGCAACGAGAGTTGGTTTGTAATTTTAATAGGGAGAATTCAAATAATTAAATTAATTAATTAGAATAACTAAAATTTGTGGTGTAATCCCATTCCTTGATTGTTCTCACATTATTTACCTCACTTTATCTCTTATTTTAGTGTTAGACTTTGTTTTCATTTTAGTCATTTTCGAGTTAGTTATTTTCATTTTAGTTTAGTTTAGTTTAAAACCTGACCTCACCCTATTGTTTTAATATTGAAAAAAGCTAAAAATATTAGAAAAGTGAAAAAGCACAAAAAGAAAATAAAAAGTGAATTGCAATTGAATTTGTCTCTAGCTTACTCCCTAGGAAGTGGATGGATACCCTTACTTACCTCTACACTTGAGTTTATTATATTTGTAGATACATAAGGATTTTGATTAGAAGGAGCTTTTCAAGCAACGACTAATACACGCAAAAGTCTTTCTATCAGTACTCACCGACCATGAGGGGGAAGAAATGACGCGTCTAGTCAACCTGGAATGTCTCAAGAAATTCTACCCCTTGTCCGAAATCCCGGTGCGCTATGACTCTTCTTATCTCCCTTCTATTAAAAAAAATCTCTCCTTTTCCCCTACCCAAAACTACATGGGCCTGATCCTCTAAAAAAAATTCAAAAAAATGAATTTCAAAATATTTCAAAACCCTCTGAGGTACGTAGGCAGCTCATTCGCTTCACATGAGCCGACCCCCTTCTTTTTCACAAAATGTTATTCTTTTCTTATCCCCGAGAATGAAAGTTCATCTTAACATATACATGAACAAAAGGATTGTGTATGCCTTAGCGGTTGGTATAGATAATTCAAAATGCAAAAAGTCATCAAAAGGCACAAATAGATGATTAAAAGCTTATTTATTTCATTATCTGAAATTTCCATATGATTACATCAGCGTAAGGAGTCAAACAACTTCCCTGGCAAAAACAAAATATATAATAACAAGTCCCACTACTCCTGAAAATCACTCCAACTATTTCCACAAAGCACAAAACCACACATATGACAAGAAGCTTCACAAAGCCCTACCCGCAACTGCCAGAGGAACAAGCACCATCATCACCTACATCCTGGACTCCCCAACCCTCCCCTGCATAAATGGAGTATTGCAGATGCTCCAGGGAACGATAATCCTGAACTAACTTGGGGTAGACCACAACACCCCCCTCCACGGTGTCAGATATGGAAAACCACCTTTGACCAGTCTCCACAGCTAGCATGTTGGCCACTACCTTCTTCCACAAGCACTTCATGTAGTCCCCAGAGACCTGCCAGACTCGCCCAGTAGACTGAAAAGGATGGGTCGATGAACAACATTTCTCCCACAGATAACCAAGCCACATGCGCATACGCTCTGTCATGTCCTCCACAGGAAAGAAGTTTGGTGTCCGCGGTGTCACAATTTTGTCCCAACCATATTGGCGCAACAGTCGCCAGGGAAGGTAGAAAGGGATATGCCTGATGCCAACCAGTCTGACGTACTGGTACTCTCCAAGCTCTAGAATGGGTAGCATATCTCCCCACCAAGTCACAGACCAGCGTACGCCTCGCGCCCCGTGCTCTACAAACCAGTTCCCCCAACTCTCAATATCCAGGCCTACACTAATGAAATAGCGTGAGAAATTTTTTGGCACCGCTAATAAAGGATACTCAGGTGGTACCACCATACGTAACCTCTCTGACAGCCACATAAAAACCATTACAGGGCTACCCCTCAAAAAGTCAAAATGACCCTCTGGTCAGGCATCTAGGCCATTCAAGTCTCTGCCAATATCACCGCCGTAGGATTCCGACGGTATGACATCTAAGAAATGATAACAACCAGTTGGGGGTCCACCAGTGTCTCCTCAGTCACCAACATAAATTTTGAAATAATGCATAGGATGATGGCCCTAGCATATCCGGCATCACCCACATCTTTCGAATGCACGGACTACAACACTGCCGGGAGGGAAATAATTCCCCTCGTAACTAAGGGCCTAGGCGCCAAAGGAGAAATATGAAGAAGACCAGCTAACAATTCCCTAGGAGAATGGGAAAACTCAGGCGAAGCCGCAGCAACGCTGGGATTTATCCCCAGCATGGCAGAAAATTCCTCGTAGGTAGTACAAATCTCATCCAACCCAAGTGAAAGACATGATCCTCGAGATAACAAAACTCGACAGCCACCATCATCATGTTCCACTCAATGGGCCAGTTGCACCACAAAGAAACTCTCCGCATGTGAAAAGCATCATAATCAACATTGTAAGAACACATTGCTTCCAAGGCTTCGAGGTAGTTAGCGAACTCAAGGCTACCAGGGAGAGCCATCTTGCAAGATTAAGAGATAGTAAGCAAGTAAGAATGTGGAAAAGAAATAAAGTGAAAGTATGAGGGAGAAAGCCCCACCCACACCCCCTTTTTATACTTGGAAACTCTCAATCCAAGACAAGGGACGCTGCAGAAATTGGAGTAAAGCTTTCCCCACCAAGTACCAAGAAATTGAAGAAAGTGCAATCAAAGCATTGGATTGATTGGACTGGACTGATATGCCGATAGGAAGGACAGGGGTCATGCCGATCGGCAATCCCCTATTTTGGGAAACTTTCCTTTTTCCTCTCTTATCAAAATAAAAAAAACTCAACAAAAATAATTTTTATCTTAAGGAAATTTCGAGTTTCCTTTATACTTATGCTTTTACTAATCTCATTTTAAATAAAATCCTTCCTAAATCTATTCCAAAATTCTTTTTATGATCTCAGTAGCAAAGTAAAAAGATCATTTGCATTAATCACTAAACAAGAAAATTAACAATAAATTCATTCTTCATTTGCATATATTTTGCTGTGTTACATTAACATTTTGCAGGAAAAAATAGAAAAAACAACGGGACTCAGCTCGAAACCAATCTCTCTCTCTCTCTCTTATCTCTTCTCTCTCTCTCTCTAGGATCCCCCATCCCTACAGCACGCCCTCTTCCCCCCTACGGCAAGACGACATACCCCCACTGCCAGAGCTCGATCCTTCCCCAGACGAGGCAGACAGCACTAAGAAAGAAGGAACCGGAATCGCCTCACGAATATGAGCAGTCGCAGAAGATATCCAGTCCCTGGTGTCCTTCATCTAGATGGTCAAAATACTGATATGATGCAAGGAAGAATTCAAATCAATCAATCATGAAGAGAGACAAATAAATCAAGGAAATAAAAAAAGATGTACTGCAGGCCGAAGGACCTCCTCCATTATAGCCAACTACTCCGGGTCCATCGCATGAGGGAGATGCTGCAGACGCACGGACCCCCCATCAGCTCACTGAAGGTTGTAACTAGGGGAATGCAACCGCACAAAAGAAGGGCATGAAGTCATCATCATCGCCGCTGACGTAGCTGCACCACCTGCGCTATGAGAAGAGCCCACTTGCCGACTCGAGCCCTCCCTGGGGAGCGGCATCACATCATAAATGCTAGGGGCATCGTCCAACTTGTGACGAAGTCCATATAATCATACATCACCGATATGTCAGTATACAGGGAGTGTGGCTCTCCCATCATCACAGCCACCCAGGCATCATCAGACATCTCCCGCACGGGCCTTATGAACATAGGGGGCCTCACCGGTGGCACCAAAATCTCATCCTCCTTAATCTGACGAACTACCTTCTCCCCAAGATACTAGGAGTAACCGAACTCATGCTCCAGCAGGCCCCATATTTGCGCATGTCCCCTAGTCACCCTGGTGTGATGAATAGACGTCCCCCAGGGATAAAAGCTCACCGGTAAATCTCCACCAAAAATGAAGGATCAGTGTCAGTAAAATGGCTTCAAAGGAGAAGAACAGTCTCAAGGACAAAAGAATGCTAACCCAATCGCTCGTCAGGCCATTTAAGACCTGACACACTGCCTCTAGAGAGAGATTATTCTTTGACTGTCGGTTAGACCTCCTCCACCGAAACATCCAACAAAAGTCCCCAACGGAGTCATCCTTCAAAGAAATTAGTTAGGTGTTCAACCCAATATCCTCGTAGAATCACATTTACAAAGAACAAGTATCAACATTCAAGAAAATCAAAAGGAGGTGCATGAATGGAAACTGCGAAGGCATAAATGAAAATGCGTAAAATAAATAATACCTCCAAAAGATACGTAGACCCAGTAAAAGTCGGTCAGCAGCACTGGTTTAATGCATCCAAAGAATAATAAAGGTTCACCAAAGTCGGGCTCCCCCAGTCATAGAAGTAGATGTTCAAAAACACCCTCAGAAATGGAAGAAACCACCGATGGATGATGTCTCCACTCGTCGCCACCAGAAAACCTCCCAACACCAACAAGATAAACAAATGGGACATCTGACGCACATGCTTCCCGTTATT
Organism: Sambucus nigra; assembly: GCA_949130495.1. Classification (NCBI taxonomy): domain Eukaryota; kingdom Viridiplantae; phylum Streptophyta; class Magnoliopsida; order Dipsacales; family Adoxaceae; genus Sambucus; species Sambucus nigra. Next base: position 406,500,581 of record OX422220.1, read on the forward strand.
CTCGTCAACACTTCTCCTCACCAAAATCTCCCTCAAAGAAGACAAACGGAGGGAATCCCCGAAAACCACCCTTTCCACGTCACCTAATGCCGCCGCCACTGCCTCCGGCGTCACCCGCAGCATCATGTCCACCTCAATATGGGCACCCTCATAGTCCATCCCCAGCAGCTGCTGAACATCAATGGGAGTCACCTTCATCTCTCCGAAGCCAAAATGGAAGGTGTGGGTAGTGTCCCACCACCTCTCTCCCAAAGCACATAGAACCGTAGTAGATCAGGGCATCTCATCCAATGCCGATGTTAGCCTCCCAAAACCCGTAGAGGACACCATCTAGTGCACCAAAATAGGAAGGTTCTACCAAACATCAATCAGCCCTGTCATACCACGGGCATAAATAGTCGACATGAAGACGTTAGACTGTCAGGACATAAATAAAATCCTTATCAGATTCAGGAAATAAAGCAATCTCGTTAAGAAAAGAAGAAAGGAATACCAAGAGTTATGCAAGACTTACATAGCCACCAAGATTCACCACCCTTGACGAGCGATGACACGAAGTCTCATGCCAAAGAGTTTGATCATTCGTTATAGGCTCGAATAAGTTGAAATAATTCTCGCTACCCAATATGAGGGGCACCCTAGCCCTCCACTCCAAACCTGCCCAATCATCGGCATTGAGCCATGCCATATGGGTTGAACTTCTTGACAAGTCATCCATTTCGGACATTAGGATGATTTGTAGAGGTTTATAGCAGAAGAAAAGAAGTGAGAAAGCTATGCAAAATGAGGAGAACCCGCCCCCTTTTTATAGAAGGCTTGGGGTCATGCCGATCGGCACTGAGCCTTTCACCTGCTTAAGGTATCCCAAAAGTTCGTGCCAATGCCGATTGGCACACACACACCCATATCGGTTGGAACACCCCTTAAAATATCATACCAAAAATTCAAAAAAATACCAGAAAATTCTGAACAATTCCCAAAAAATTCCTAAAATTGCCAAATCCGTTCTAGCACCTTGCTCACTAAGGAGAACATTTTTTACACCCCCAACGAAATTCCAGAGAATCATTCTCCCCAGCAATGTATCCAAAGGATGATCCAAACTTTCCCCATCTACCAAATCCCTAGATCATTCATTATTCCCCAGCGGAACCAAAACTCCAATCCTCATCCCCATGGGAATCTCAAATTTCCTAAAGGAAAAGTACAGTTCTTTTAGGTCAAAATTGACCTTAGTCTTGGATCATCACCTTAGTTAGGTCAGAATTGATCTCGGTCCTTGATCGTCACCACTTTTAGGTCAGAATTGACCTTAGTCTTGGATCGTCACCTTAGTTAGGTCAGAATTGACCTCGGTCCTCGGTCGTCACCTCTTTTAGGTCAGAATTAACCTCGGTCTTGGATCGTCACCTTAGTTAGGTCAAAATTGACCTCGATCCTCAGTCGTCACCTCTCTTAGGTCAAAATTGATCTTGGTCTTGGATCGTCACCTTAGTTAGGTTAGAATTGACCTCGGTCCTTGGTTGTCACATCTTTTAGGTTAGAATTGACCTCGGTCTTGGATCGTCACCGTAGTTAGGTCAAAATTGACCTCAGTCCTCGATTATCACCTTTCTTAGGTCAGAATTGACCTCGATCCTGGATCATCACCTACTTTTAGGTTAGAATTGACCTCGACCCTTCGAAGCAGTCATCCACATCCCTTAGGTTCGCAGAACTGACCTCCTTCCATTATGTAGTGTCTATTCAATGGCTATCACTTATTCCAAGCTCACCCGTAGAGGGTCTCTGTAGACACCACATTATAAGACCCCCTAAGTCTTCCTTCAGACTCATAGCACTTCCTCATTCCACCGTAAACCTAGGTCACCCTTCAAGTACCGATCTAGAGGCCATTGGGCGCTGTCAGGCCCCAAATTAACCCCAATTAACTCCACCGTCAGAGCAAAAAATCTTTAAATCTTTGAAGGTCATCGAAACCCCTTTCCAACGATACACCCTGTGCACGAAATAGCATAATCGTTCGGACGAACGATCAGTTTTCCCCCAAAAATTGATCCGGAGGCCACCAAGCACTCCCGGACTCCATTTGACCAAAGTCAAATCTTCATATCGAATGAGACTGAATGAATCTCCAAAGGGAAATGAATACCCTTTCTAGCGATCCACCCCGTGCGCAATTCTGACCTACGATAGGGACGAATAATTCGTTTTACTCCGAGAGATCACTGGGTACTTTCGGGCCCCAATCGACCAAGCTAAACTTACCAAACCGAGAAAAACTCTTTGTAATATTGAAGTACATATCCTAAGCTTTCCAACAGTCCACCCCGTGCGCGATTCTGACTTACCATGCGGACGAACGATCCGTTTGCGTCCGACGAGGTCCCGTCCAAAGGATCGATGTGCGCTTCCAAGCCACATTTGACCCAAAGTCAACTCCCGAACTCGAGAGAAGTCTAGACTCTCAAAGGCCTCTGAAATACCTTTCTAATGGTATGCCCCCTAAGCGATTCGGATCAACGATTTATGTTCTACAGTCATTTTTCCAGAAAAGTCCTCACGGGACTGCCAACTGGAAGGTCCTGAACCCTGCCTATCGGCACAGTGTCAAGGGTGACCTGCCGATAGCCACCCCCTGGAGTAGCCCGATCGGCACCCTTTTTTCCCTATAAATAAGGGTCATGACCTCATTCCCAAATAAGCATAAAAAACCCATTAGCATCAGTGTTCTCAGTAACATTCTCTCGATGTCAGCGAATTTCCATATGAGAAATCTCATTCAAGCCTAAATACCCATCCTTTTCACACCCAGTTTGGCAAATATCCTTCTCTCTCATCAACATCCCTCCACATTCAAAGGAGTTCATCCAATATCCAAGCTCAAGTTCCAAAAGAATGTCCAATTCCTTCTCCCTCTCTTTCAAATCTCTTATTTTGAATAAATTACTTTAGATTCATAATCTAGTTTCATTCTAGTTCACACATATTAATATCTACACTTTTATTAGTATATTTCACATACCCTATTTTTCATAAAAAAAACAAAAACAAATAAAAGAGGGTTACACCCGTAAATTCCAAATAGAATTATCCACCATACTTTTTTCCAAAACTAGAAAAAAAATTCTACGCACACACACACCTAATAAAATTTCGTTCAAATCTATGGGATAAACCCCACTCCTATTCTACATTCGAACGACATGGACTTTGATGCCTTTATAGGTTACGTAGGCATCTTAGATTAAAATTCGAGACTCGAGTCCAACTTTTCAATTTTTCAACTTCTCTTATTTTTCCAAATTTCTCAAATCCCTCATTTTTATCATACATATACATATAATATGCTTGTTTTCGCTTCATCCCACATATATTATCATTTCCCCATAACGATCAATATCTCGATGAACGCTCATATTCTTTCTTCTACATTTGTTATTACTTTGGGAATATTCGTATGGATGACCTCACCCTATCTTTTCCATGGTATGGGTTGAACGATTCCAATCTCTGTTATATAAACACATGCACACACTTCACGGGGATAAAGGAAGATATTAACACTTTCCCATGAGATACTAAAAGGGCAGTGTGGGTGCCTAACACCTTTCCATTTCGTAACTTAGCCCTAAACCTCCGATCTATTGGTTTGACATGCATCAGTTTGTCCTTGATGCCGCTCTCTCGAAGTGGCAACATATTCTTTTGCCTATTTTGAGTAAAATAGGCTAGCTACTCTATCTCTTTACATTCACACCACACCGACGACGGCCGAATACCCCTTTTCGAAGAGAAGGGTGCGAGTTCGCGACGCAATTTCTTCCCCAGGGGATCCTCTTTCTCCTTTCCCCCTGGAACGAATGTCGCGCCGACCGGGATGTCCACAGTCACGTATAGAGTTTACCCAACCTTCCTTCTAGTCATCAAGACGGTTCAGTGTCTCCATCATTATGTTAGCGACAGGTTTACGGTGATAGGACATCCACATGACAATGGTGGTAACTTGGGGATCATCAATTATATCGCCTGCCACCAAAAGAATCCTAGTAGTCAATCCCAAAGACATGGTACCAGTAAATTTTTTATCACCATAATTGCTCTGACGCACATAATATAGCACCGCCGAAAGGTTGGTACTTCCCCTACGCACTAGTAATAGGGAGACATATGGAGAGATATACAGAAATTTGGCTGACGACACCTAAGGATAAAGGGACAGGTCAGGCATAGTTGTAGAAAAACTAGGGTCGACACCTAACAGGATAGAAAATTCTTCGTATGTGGGGCACACCTCATCCAAGCCAAAATAGAACATATGGTATTCAGGGTACCAAAACTGTAAATCCACCTCCAAAAGATTCCAGTCAATTGAACGGTTATGCCACAAAGTAGTCAACAAATTGAATGTCTCGTAATTGATATTGTATAGGCACATGGCCTCCAACCCAAGGTAAGTGGAAAAAGCTTCAGTTATGGGAACAACCATTTTAGAGAGCAAGAAATGATGGTGAAACAATGAAAGAAGGAACAAAGTTGAAGTGTGGTTTCATACTCCACTCAAAAGGCCCCCTTTATACTTGATATTATTTAGAAAAGAACCAATAAGTGAAAAAGAAGGACATCTCTGGATGAAAATAAACCATGCCTACAGGGGTATGCCAATAGGCACATCCAAATTTTTGGAAGATTCTCTTTCCCTTTTTACCTTCTTCATTTTCAAATAATCCTCTATTAAAATTAACCTCTTGTAGCAAGGGTTTTCAGGACATTTCTTATTAAAAAAAATACAAAAATACATATTTTAAATATTCAAACATCTTTTCTTACTTTTCATCACTAAATAAAATTCCTCGTGGAAAATTAAAAGTGCATGTAGTCTAGGTCATTAATTCAAGATAAACTACAAATAAAAAAATCCATCATTTTATATATATTTATGTCATTGCATTTACATTTTTCAGGAATAAAAGAAAAAGAAAAAAGAAAAAAGACCAAAATTAATAGGATGCAATCTACACTTTCCAACCTAAACCTAATCATGAACCACAACCTCAAAGATCCCGATGAACAAATTTCCAAAGAAGGCGAGTAGTGGACCTCCTGCTTCTAAAACAAGAGCTCTCCTCACGATCTTCAGTTGGCACCATGCAATATCGAGATAGCTACCTAACAAGATCATCATATAATCCATACAATCTCTAATATTATGAAACTAGGATGAAGACACGCATACAATATGCAAAAGAGTAATCAAGAAAAAATATGCAAGTCAGTATGAGAGGAAAACATTAAAATCTAAGTACAAGAAACAAAATCGAGTGTCATACCTCCTTCTGAAGAACCTCCTCAGAGAATGGAGGGAAATCATCGCTCATCGCCTAAGGACTATGAGGCACTGACATAATAGGGCCTCCACTCAGTTAGAAATGGTAAGAAGAAATAGAGAAGTGCTAGATGTGAATTGCCTACTCTACTATTGCACCATCCCCCAATGCCTATGCCACAGGACCTAGCACAGTTCTACCATCCCTAGTCCCTGCCAAAAGTGGTGGCACACCCTCCATGTCATTTATGGACGGTGGCAACATTCAACTGGTTAAAATATTCATATAGTCGTACCCCACAGTTGTATCAATGTAGAACGTATAGGGATCACCCTCTATCACCGTTGTCCTCTACTCATTCAATAATTCCCCCACTTTCCTCATAAAGGTATGAAAGTGCCGACGGTGGGACCTCCACCCACTATAAAAAACTGCTTTTTGAGACGGTACTCTAACCATCTCAAAAGTTACTCTAGCTATCCCAAATCGTTTTGGGATAATATTTGGGACGGCTCATGGTGGTCTTATTAGATTACTATTTTAAAATCTTTTTGAAATGGAAACATCAGTCCCAAAAGAGTTTTGAGGCGGGAACTAAGTCATCTCAAAAGGTCATCGTTTATGGGACCCTTTTTAGACGGTAGGGAAGTCGTCTTTAATAAATATTTTGGAGACGACAAGAACAGTACCAAAAGGGTTTTTTGAGACGAGAAATAAGCCGTCTTAAAAGCACATCATTTATGGGATCCATTTGAGATGGCAAAGAAGCCGTCTTTAATAATTTTGGCGCCAAAGTTAGAATTACATCCATTGCATCATAGAATAAATTCCAGAAGACATCAAATAATAAAATACATTTCATGCTTTAATATCCATTCCAGCATATATTCTATATAATCATAAAAAAACTGTTAAAAACAATATATAACATATTTGGCTCTTATTTCAACATAAATAACATACAATTTCCCATTCATCTATAATTAGAGTCCATACAAGTAAAATATCTCAACATAATCAATAATTCTTACATCGTGTCCACCAATCTGCTAAATCAAATTTGCATGAATGAAAAAATTAATGGTTATATAAAGTTTTTCAAATATTTCACTCGTCTCATTAGAAAAATACATAAAAATCCATCCACTCCAAATATAAAATGATTTTATAGCAAAGTAAACCCGTGATCTTGAAGCATACGACTTCCAATAAAATGACTTCAATGATTCGGCTTGTCTACAAAAGGTTTCCACCAGCAATGTCGTTTACCTTAAACAAAGTAAGAATTTTATTAATAATTTCTACAGATGACAATCTTTAAAAACATTATTAAATTTGTAGATCTTCATATTAATTACATTTAAAAACACTTGAATATTTTTTTTAAACCGATAGAGTCTCCTTTGTTTATTAATGAAAACCAACTTGTTTAAACATAAAAACTAACTCAAAAACAAGTACAACAATACCACAACACTGTAAGCAAGTAACTTGAAAAGGTAGAATTTTAGTTCGAAAAATATTAAAATATTTACAATGTATCACAAGGGCAGAAAATATTGATACATGTATCCTACCTAACATTCCTTCACATACATATATAGAAATAAAATAAATATGTTATAAGGTAAAATACATGTGTAATTATCAACATATCTCTCTCTATATATAATAAGTAATGTTTTCAATCTCATAATGATAATGATGTTTTATTACCTAGTCAGTATGGGTCGTTGAGGTACTGGAAGCATGATGAGGGATAATACTCTGAAACAAATTCTGCATTTCGCTTATCGTGTCAGTTTTTATCTATAGTAGAACTTGTTGGTGGAGAATATCTAATTCTTCAAGCTCTTTTATATGTCGAGCGTCTCGATCTTTATTGTCTTTCTATAACCATGCCCTCGTGTCGTTCTTGAATTGATCAACCAATATATACGTGTAATAATCGACCATCTGCAGTTTTCCATAGATATTGACTCATACATTATATTAACACACACACACACACACACACACACATATATATATATATATATATATATATATATATATATATATATATATATATATATATATATATATATATATGTATGTATGTGAAGTCATATATGAGATAAGTAAATGTGTTGGGTACTCACACTATTTGAAGTTGGTGCTTGTCACAATAGATCTGAGATATCTTGTAAAGGTATCGAGTCATGATCTAGCTACCATGCTAATGTTCTGCATACATGCGAATAAAGTTATGTTTTTTAATGCATGTAGATGGAAGTCAATTAAAGTGGCTATTCACAACAATGTTTGGTATGTTTGTTACCATAGATGTGATTTTTCATAGTACTTGATGCATATATGAAAATAGAAATTGCGTGATATTAGTACTTTTAATTAGTATGAAAAGTTACAATATATTGCGATAAAAACGTCAAAATTCAACAAATGTTTATGAAAGAATTTCATGAAAACTGTATTTTAATTATCATTGTAGCAAAAAATTATATTTTAAAAATTGATATGGCATTGGCATCTACGTAATCATAATGTTGAACTATAATATGTCCCAAGCAGTGATTTTAATTGAAACATGTTCCAATCATATTAAGTATAACCATTATTGCTCTCTAATTTGTAGTTTCCACTATGTCCAAGGATAAATTTGTATCTGGTAATGTAATTTATTCCAAATGTCAGGAGTTGTGTAATGAAATCTAGAACCATTAATTATACATTAACTCAATAAAATTATTTCTTATTATATAGGTAAAAAATTGGAACGACAATCATGTTTTTACATGGAAAAAATTAGAACAACAATCATGTTTGGAACAACTATCATGGGTAATCATATAGGCCCACATAATACTCAAACTAAGTAAGATACATATACTAATTTACTCATCTAATCATTATGAAAGGAACCTAAGCACCAGTCCTTCGAATTCAATAAGGCGACAAATTAAAAGAATAAAAAATGATATTTCAAATTGCAGTTGTGATAAAAAATGAACACATAGTACATAGAAGAAGTCACATTGAATCATCTCAATTCAAGTAAAGAGGTTATAGTCTAAAAGTAAATGAATAAGTTAAGACGAATGATGATCAAAATAAAAAATACCCTTTATCCACTTCGGCAAAAGAAGATATACCTCCCGTGTGATCCCTCAAACCAAAGTATAGTAGATGCCCCCGAAATCTTGTCAACATGAACAATCTGAAAAAAAACTGCAAGTTAACACATGAATGATGTAAAGCCAATCAGAGAAAAAGCAAGACATAACCTTTAGAGTTTCTTATTGTTCAATATCACTAGCTTTCATATCAACTATTCCATAATCAAAACTCTCTTCAAAGCGTGCATTTTGGATAGGGAAATGCGTTGTGTCCCAAACAACTCCCCCAAATCCTCCCCCAAATATCATTAAGAAGAAGATCAAAGATGCTGAAAAATAACTCAAAGAGACTGTATTTAAATGCTGGTATTTATAAGAACCCAACACAAATGTAAACAACTATATCAAACTTTAACAATAAACCACTTACCTATTATGGATCTTAGGTATCAACCCTAAGAGTCGATTACAAAAATGTCTAACATTATTCATGTCAGAATCAACTATTCGGCCAAAATATTTTCTGGAATCCTTTCCATTACTTGGGACCATAATTCAGGGAGAAAAGTTATAATCGAACTTTATAAAATGATAAGATTTTGCATTAGGAATCTCATATTCCACTTTAAGTAAGTTTGAATTAAGAACTACAAAACAAATAGAAGTTAACAACAATTATGCTTTAAAACGTAAAATATAATATATCGACAAACATAAACTCCTGCTCCAACTATTACCCAAAAAACGTCTTCAATTGATTTCTCTATCGTAACCGATTAACATAAAAACTATCCTCCTTTTACACTTTATCAAACAAAGGGAAGTAATTGGTGTGTTGATCAGAAGTGATTATATTCAAAAATATTTTGGTTTAGGTCTAATCCTCAATTTAGTGTAGAAATGCCACAATACAAAATAGGTCATTACAATGTTTAAAAATACGAGTTCCCTTAGTAAAAAAAAAAAAGAGCACACAAAGGAAATTAGTGAAATGGGAGGAATATGGGTGCCTGAAAATGGAGAAAGTTTATCCACGTTAAAATGAGGTGGATACAAAAATCAGCTGCTAAATGAATCTCGCAAACGTTGTCGCCACAACAATATACCACGAGTAAGGGGATAAATTGATGCATCTAAAGCTTGTGAACGCATCTATGGCATTGCAACCTCTTCAAGTAGATCATAACCAAATAGACCAAGATAAAATACGATCTCGCAATGGGGTGAGCTTGCATTTCCTTTTCATGGGGATGCATTTATATAATTGTTATTTTTAGGTAGACCACAATCGTACATGACACATATATAGTGCACATGCACTCTTCATCATTAATGATCTGAAGGGATCAAGATAATAGTACATTTCTAAATTTCTTATGTTAAGTGTTTCTAATATCACACTCTTACATGTCTACATGATTTGAAAACCTTTGGATAGGATAAATCACGTTCTTCTACGTTCTAATTCTATAGTACATTAATTTTTATATTTAAATATGGAAAATATGACAAAACAAGGATTAAAGGAATCATAATTCTATTGAGAAAAACCTATTACAGTTATTAACTCGATTAACTTTGATATGATGAAGTACCACTGATGTCTAAATATAAATACTTTCATACATGTAAATAATCGTCACAAAGGATCATAATTTATGAATAGTTTGTTCTTAATACCCCCAATAAATATATATGCATTACATATATACACAATACAAGCATAAGGACTCCCAGTTATACCAATATTTTCCAACCACGACAATATTAAAATGTATATTCTTCATCTCATTGATTATCATCAATATGCTAAGTGGTAGTCCACCCGATGATCCAATCAAGTGTTCATGTCAAAATCAGGATTGCACCATTACAAACTCTTGTGGTGCATTTTCAGATCGATCAATATGTCGTGCATATGAGGTTAAATAACCAAGAATAGACTAAGAACTCATCTCAATAATAGCAATGGCAACGATGAGTAAAACAAAATTGAATCTAAATTTAGGTGACATAGTGTTGGTGGTGCCCAATCCCAAGAGATTAGTCGGACCCTCTACGAATCAATATGAGTTCAGATGCATAATTAGATGAAGAATACTAATGTTATTTATTTGATAAATAAGATAATATGCATTAACAAACCATTTAAGTGGGTAAAACACGCATGTAGAATAAATATTGTTTAACACTCATTTGGAAACTGAGCAAATATAATTTACTAAAAACTATAGGCAAGACATAAATGCACTCATTTGGAAATTGTTTAACACTAATTTTTCTACTAATTGTTATAAAATAAGTGTTAAAACACATAAAGACAATAATGTTTGCAACATTTTTATGGTTTTCACTAGTGAACTAGATCGTGTTTGCAAAATATAATTCAAAACACTTGATATGCAACAGGGGATTACCCATATTCTATTGTCTATTAACTATAACATTTGATGCACTGCCAAGCCCATAACCCAACGAGTTAAAGTCATCTAGACCAAAAGATACAATATATTTCCAAGTTATATATCTACGCATTTAATCACCATAACAAAAGTCCTAATATGACCCATCATCATATACACCAATTGGCCCCGTCAATGAAAAAAACTTAAAGTCGTAACTAACCAGAATGCATCCAATACAGTAATTGATTAGCATAACTATTGAAAACAACTATACAAATACAAACAACAGCAAATTAAACTTAGGGTCCAAATCTTCTTGTACTTCTTTTATGATCTCCGATTCATGATTTTGACTATCTCATTTCAAAAGCTAATAAATGATAAGCAATTACATTTCTTGATTAGTATTAGTTTAAGGTGCAAAGAAAGTTTAGAAGTGAAGAGGATGTAAATATAATCTATTGCTAAGCTAAGTAGAAAATAAAACAAACACCCACTTGTAGCCCCTCGAGACAAAATCCCCTGCCTACCAACTTTCATACTATTTTAAATGTTTGTCTATGGACAATAGGACGAAGTAGGATAGCAGCAGGTTGAGGGAAAATCTCCGCAACCTTCTTTTGTCTCATCGTGAATGGGGTACAAATAAGCATAAAGTATCAAGGGCCAATCATGAACTTTGATTAGGTAATTTTGTTCCACCTCGAGTTGGTTGAATTCAATTATTCACCTCCTCCAGGTTTTATTTATAGATTACGTACTTTTAGGACTTAAAATAATATTCATTATAGATATAGGACAACAAACATTTCGTTTTCATTTTTAGTCCTTATTTTTAAATTAAAGGAACACCTGGCATGCTGTGATTGGTTGACGTTTTATGAATATGGGTCCGCGCTAGCGGCTTTATTCAAAAATAGGGACTAAAACTATAAATAAAATGTTTGTTGTCCTATTTCCAAAATACATATTACAATAGATCCTAAATTTACAAAGCCCCTATTATTTATAGCTTCAATGTATTCCAAACGAATTTGAAATACCAATAACATGTAACAATCAAAACAATCCTAGCCTTCGATGAAAATTCAATATTTATCTTATACACATCTATAATAAAGTCAATACTGAAGATAGTCACATGGGTAAGCCCTAAGTTTTGACCATTGGAAGTTTACATGTTGCTTCCTTCTTGATGTTTAACAAGGAGTTGTTGGAGAAATTGGAGTCATCTTTTATATTTTTGGAGAATATATTACTTAGTGTTGCTGAATCGTACGTGCAAAATGAATCATCTTTGGAGATGGATAAATCTATGAGTTGTGCAGATAGCCCAGCTATATGTTACCCATAACTTAATATTGAAGTTGAGTAAAAAAAATTAGGATATCGAAATGAATGTTGAGCTGGTTAACGTTGTCGTTGAGGTTACTACCTCAGAAGAACAAGTAGCTAAAGTTGTAACTCATGTTCAAACTGGGGTCAATGATGTATTCTAGGAGTAGTTTTTAACTGAGAATCTTGAGGTTCAGTGTGATAAGAGATATTGGGGAGAGAAAAAAATAAATGTCGACCCATTGATGAGGGCAAGATTTGGTGGAACATGAGGAATGTAAATAACTTCCTAGAGCAGATTCATATGCCCCATCTATATCATCTTACAAGAACATGACACACGACCTCAATTCTACACTGCAACCACATACACATAAGGGCTGCGAATGCCATATTACATGTCGTTGCCTGGGTCTCAAGCAAGTCACAACATCCCTCACCTTCAGCATCTTAAGGGTCCACGACCATGCCTCTAACATGCCACGGCCTCCTATCTTATCAGCGGTGCAGCCCTCTCATAGACATTACCAATCAGCATAGCACTTTCCAACTGTCTACCTTCTAGAAAGATTCCACCTTAACAACACTTATCCATACATCATGTGCACTACGCACATGACCCCTCGCCAGACTTCTATAAATATATAAGTGCTCACCTCCTCATTTAGCATGACATCTTTAGAAATGAAGCTCTGCCAAAATCTTAACTCGCTTTCTCTCTCTCTCTCTCTCTCTCTCTCTCTCTCTCTCTCTCTCTTCACCTGAGATCACACTCAGGTCTACCTTGGTCAGCTAAGTTACATACGTTCATGGCCCCTCTACAGCCTAAGCTATCAGGTCGTACCCCTTTTAGCATTGAACCCACATGTTCATACATTAAGCCTTATGTCTCTCTTGTGTGCCTTTAAAGGCCACCAAATCTTATACTATTACATATGAATAATGAGAATGAGTCACCAAAGTGAACATAGGATCTTTTTAGATCCTAACCACTCTATATCTTATTTTCTATCTCTTTATATTTACTTTATTGTGCTTTCTATACTTTATGATGGTCGGGCATAGCTTTGATGGAACGATTGATTCTTAGCAACCCAATTTTTCACATCATCATTTTGGCATCGTCGGTGGAAAATGAGGTGTTTTACTAAGTTCCTGTTGAATCGGGTCTATTATAACTTATTTAATCTTTGGGGATCATTGGGGCATTATCCCATGGGTGAAACTTCGATTGTTAGACCCATATTTGCATATAAACCCTCTATGGAGATGTTTCTTTCCATATCTATCTTTCAATCCTATCTTATGGTTATGATGATGTTACCATACCTAGCTAATGCTGAAAATCTTTACGGGCGATGGCTTTACAGAGGTTGGTAACTAGGGATGCATCCATGTTCAGCTTTCTCTACACTTTTAGGCATCTTACATTACACCAAAAATACCAATTTGGCATACCTTGATGTTAACAATCTGGTACAGTTTAAAACTGTGCCAAATTTTGGCACGGTTTAATGATAATCTGGCACACTTTTAAGCAGTGCCAAATTTTGGCACTGTTTAAAAGTGTGCCAAAATTGAGAACACTTTGCTAAAATATAAATACCCTAAAAAACATTACCTCCCTCGATTATTTTTGGTCTCCCGCTCTCTCTCTCTCTCTCACGTTCAAGAAATCCCCCTAGTTTTTCTCAGCCCGATTCTTCCTGAGACCAACCCACCCACAACCACAAAGCTTACATCGTATAACCTCTCTACATCCACGTCTTTGTCCTTCGTCAATGGAGATTCGACCTCGACCTCGAAGTGGTACGCCTCCGCCTAAGTATAGGAGGAGAAATTAGGGTTTGTTACAGGCTGTAGTAGTGATGATGACGACGACTATGATGATGGTGATGAGGAAAGAAAAAATGGAAATGAAGTGGAAGAGGAAATGACGAGGAAAGAAACGGACATGGAAGAAGGTGAGATAAGGCTCGGCCAATTTTGTCCAAGAATGAGGTTAAGGTAATAATAAGCCCTTCCATTTCAATGTCCCTTTTTTCTTTTCAAATTCGTGTATAAAATAAGCACTGATAAGCTAGAGTTTTATGAATTGTTGTGTTTTTGTATTTAATATGTTGGATTATATGTGTGTGTGTGTATGTATACTGATAAGCTAGAGTTTTATGAATTGGGGGTGTTTAATTGAATCTAGTGAAATTGCTTCTAAAATTTTGAAGTTTTGAGAGCATTATTCTAAGAATTTAAATAGTTCAATTATTTTTTGTGAAAAAAAAGGTATGTTTTGCACATATTATATGTTTTAACCTAAAAAAGTATGAAAGTCTAAATTTATGTATCATATGTGTATGTATTTATTTGGTTTTATAATATTTTCTTAACTTTCAAGATGCTCAAAGGTGATGGAAATAAGGGGTGACCATGTGAAGAGTCTTTTGATGTTCGAATCGGATTAGGTAAATCAGTTGTGCTGAATTAGTCATCTATTTCAAAAGCATTATTTATTATTCGTAATGAAGTTGGCTCTATCGTTGAAACAGTTACATGTATCTATGTTTCAATACCGTTCTTACAGTCATTTGTATCTCTATTTAAGATGCTATCAATCAACTTCGTTTAGTTATTGGAAAATGATGTATCAAAATTTTGTATATTGAATAACAAAATGTCCATCAATTGCAAATACTTGAATTGATGATTAACTTTTGATACATCAATTGCAAATACTGTTTTATTTCACACTTGAATTGATGATTAACTTTTGAATTTGATTGGGTTTGGCTAAACAGGGACTATTAGAGAAATCATAAGAGGAAGATGCTTGATACACTTGGAGTTTTGTCTAAATATGGAGTATGCGAAGGCTTCTCTAATTAGTACGTTGGGCACAATCAAATTTAAGACTCGGATATGGTTTGGATTCGTCAATTTGGGATAATCTTAACAACTAACTTCTGAAACGCTATTGAATTTGTATGTATCTATGATTTTGTGGGTGTTTAGGAAATTTGGCTGAACAAGAGCATCGGATGGGTTTTCTTGATAAGGCATTGACGATTACAGGGATTGATGATTGGAAATATTATATCACATTTGAACTGATGAATCTAGGTGCGCACTTTAGTGTTGTAAATGGGTTTTGATTTTTGTGATTGTCTAGTTGAATCTAGGTGAGCACTACTACTATTACTACTACTGCAATCACTATTATTCTATGCCCTTTTTCTTTCGACATATCAATGTTATTATACTCGGTGTTTCGTGTAGTTTTCTACCTCTTTGAGAATATGACTATAATTCGAAAACATCTAGATTAAGCTTAAAAAGATTAACCATTATCATCTTCCATCACAATCTTTGATCTCTAGATCAATTCAATACATCTTAAGCACAATCAAAGGTAAATTATTGACTATATGCACAAATGTGTTAATTTATATCCATACATATCCATATAATAAAGCACAATATAACGCGTGTCCTAATGGCACATAATGATACCCAATTATACTCATAAAAGGGACATGTTATCAATTTCATGCACGTGTGTGTATAATCATATATGGGTACTGTAATATTAAAGAGTTTGATCCAGTGCTGGGTGGGAATTGAATGCAGGTATTGGGGAGGTTTGGAGATCAAAAGGCCAGCATAGGCTGCTAGTGATTTGTTTGGTTTTGTTTTACAAATGTTCAACTTAGGCCAGTTCCATCCAATCTTAATCAAGTTACTACAGGTAACTATTATTTAGTACCCATTTATTAACCTTTTAAAATGCAATGAATTATTTCTACTCAACATTTATAGTTTGTCTTTTTCATTCTATATCTGATCATTCCTTTTAAAGTTTGAAAATCACTTCATGGCTTACTTTATGAGCTTATTTAGTTAAATTAGTGGAAGGGACTTGCTGGTGGTTTGGTTTTGGAATTTTCTGTTGCTGTTGAGTTTATTTTAAATGTTAAAACATGTTGGATTTAACGAATAAACAAATGAAACTATGTCAAAATTTTCTAAAATCCATAAACGTTTTAAATTGATTAAAAATATACCGTTAGAGAATATGACGATATAGGAGGCACGCACACCTCGCACGGGACCAATGCAAATTGTTGGAACTGACCGCGTAGTCCCAGGTCTCCCAGTTTGAGAATATGACAATAATTTGCAAAAATCAACACGTAAACATAAAAACAAGCCGTTAAAGGGTGAAAACCCAAACCACCCCCCCAAACGACCCCGTAGGAGGCACGTACACCTTGCACGCGACTAATGTAACTTGTAGGAATTGACCGCGTATTCCCGGATCTCCCGGTTTGAGAATATGATGATAATTTGCAAAAATTAGCACTTCAACTTAAAAACAAGCAGTTAAAGGGTGAAAACCCAACCCACCCACCCCCAAAACAACCCGTAGGGGGCACGAACACCTCGCACGGGACCAATGTAACTTGTTGGAACTGACCGCGTAGTCCCGGGTCTCTCGGTTTGAGAATATGACGATAATTTGCAAAAATCAACAATTAAACTTAAAAATAATCCGTTAAAGGGTGAAAACCCAAACGACCCCGTAGGGGGCACAAACACCTCGCACGGGACCAATGTTACTTGTAGGAACTGACCGCGTAGTCCCGGGTCTCCCGATTTGTGAGTATGACGGTAATTTGCAAAAATCGACACTTAGAGTTAAAAACATGTCGTCAAAGGGTGAAAACCCAAACCATCCCCCAAACGACCCCGTAGGAGGCACGAACACCTCGCACGGGACCAATGTAACTTGTAGGAACTGACCGTGTAGTCCTGGGTCTCCCGGTTTGAGAGTATGATGATAATTTGTAAAAATCACACTTAGAGTTAAAAATATGTCGTTAAAGGGTGAAAACCCAAACCAACCCCCAAACGACCCCGTAGGAGGCACGCACACCTCGTACGGGACCAATGTAACTTGTAGGAACTGACCGCGTAGTCCCGGGTCTCCCGGTTTGAGAGTATGATGATAATTTGCAAAAATCACACTTAAAGTTAAAAACATGCCGTTAAAGGGTGAAAATCCAAACCACCCCCCAAACGATCCCGTAGGGGGAACGAACACCTCGCACGGGACCAATGTAACTTGTTGGAACTGACCGTATAGTCCCGAGTATATGACGATAATTTGCAAAAATCAACACTTAAACATAAAAACAAGTCGTTAAAGGGTGAAAGCCCAAACCACCCCCCAAACGACCCCGTAGGAGGTACGAACACCTCGCACGGGACCAATGTAACTTGTAAGAACCTACCGCGTAGTCCTGGATCTTTCGGTTTGAGAATATGACGATAATTTGCAAAAATCAACACTTAAACTTAAAAATAATCCGTTAAAGGGTGAAAACCCAAACCACCCCCAAATGACCCTGTAGGGGGCACGAACACCTCGCATGGGACCAATGTAACTTATTGGAACTGACCGCGTAGTCCCGGGTCACCCGATTTGAGAATACGATGATAATTTATAAAAATCACACTTAGACTTAAAAAGGGTGAAAACCCAAACCAACCCCCAAATGACATAGGAGGCGCGAACACCTCACACGAGACCAATGTAACTTGTTGGAATTGACCGCGTAGGCCCAAGTCTCCCGGTTTGAGAATATGATGATAATTTACAAAAATAACACTTTGACTGAAAAATAAGCCGTTAAAGGGAGAAAATCCAAACCAGCTCCCAAACGACCCTGTAAGTGGCACGAACACCTCGCACAGGACCAATGTAACTTGTAGGAACTGACCGCGTATTCCCGGGTCTCCCAGTTTGAGAATCTGACGATAATTTGCAAAAATTAGCACTTAAACTTAAAAACAAGCCGTTAAAGGTAGAAAACCCAAACCACCCCCCAAACGACCCCGTAGGGGGCACGAACACCTCACACGGGACCAATGTAACTTGTAGGAACTGACCGCGTATTATCGGGTCTCCCGGTTTGAGAATATGATGATAATTTGCAAAAATCAGCACTTAAACTTAAAAACAAGTCGTTAAAGGGTGAAAACCCAAACCACACCCCAAATGACCCCGTAGGGGGCACGAACACCTCGCACGGGACCAAGGTAGCTTGTTGGAACTGGCCGCGTAGTCCCGGGTCTCCCTATTTGAGAATATGACTATAATTTGCAAAAATCAACACTTAAACTTAAAAATAAGCCGTTAAAGGGTGAAAATCAAAAGCACCCCCCAAACGACCATGTAAGGGGCACGAACACCTCGCACGGGATCAATGTAACTTGTTGAATTTGACCGCGTAGTCCCGGGTCTCCCGATTTGAGAATATGACTATAATTTGCAAAAATCACACTTACATTTAAAAATAAGCCGTCAAAGTGTGAAAACCCAAACGACCCCGTAGGAGGTACGAACACCTCGCATGGGACCAATGTAACTTGTAGGAACTGACCGCGTATTCCCGGTTCTCCCGATTTGAGAATATGACCATAATTTGCAAAAATAAGCACTTATACTTCAAAACAAGCCGTTAAAGGGTGAAAACCTAAACCACCCCACAAAAGACCCCGTAGGGGGCACGAACACCTCGCACGAGACCAATGTAACTTGTTGGAACTGACCGCGTAGTCCCGGGTCTCCCGGTTTGAGAATATGACAATAATTTGTAAAAATCAACACTTAAACTTAAAAACAAGCCGTTAAAGGGTGAAAACCCAAACCACCCCCCAAACGACCCAGTAGGGGGCACAAACACCTCGCACGGGACCAATGTAACTTGTTGGAACTGACCGCGTAGTCCGGGGTCTCTCGGTTTGAAAATATGATGATAATTTGCAAAAATCACACTTAGACTTAAAAACAAGCCGTCAAAGGGTGAAAACCAAAACAACCCCCAAACGACCCCGTAGGAGACACGAACACCTCGCACGGGACCAATGTAACTTGTTGGAACTGACCGCGTAGTCCCGGGTCTCCCGATTTGAGAGTATGATGATAATTTGCAAAAATCACACTTAGAGTTAAAAACATGCCGTTAAAGGGTGAAAACCCAAACTAACCCCCAAACGACCCCGTAAGAGGCACGAATACCTCGCACGGGAATAATGTAACCTGTAGGAACTGACCGCGTAGTCCCGGATCTCCCGGTTTGAGAGTATGATGATAATTAGCAAAAATCACACTTAGAGTTAAAAACATGTCGTTAAAGGGTGAAAACCTAAACCACCCCCTAAACAACCCCGTAGGGGGTACGAACACCTCGCACGGGACCAATGTAACTTGTTGGAACTGATCGCGTAATCCCGGGTCTCCAAGTTTGAGAATATTATGAAAATTTGCAAAAATCAACACTTAAACTTAAAAACAAGCCGTTAAAGGGTGAAAACCCAAACCACCCACCAAACGACCCCGTAGGAGGCACGAACGCCTCGCACGGGACCAATGTAACTTGTAGGAACCTACCGCATAGTCCTGGGTCTCCCGGTTTCAGAATATGATGATAATTTGCAAAAATCAACACTTAAACTTAAAAACAAGCCTTTAAAGGGTGAAAACCCAACCCTCCTCCCCCCCCCAAACGACCCCGTAGGGGCACGAACACCTCGCACGGGACCAATGTAACTTGTTGGAACTGACCACGTAGTCCCGGGTCTCCCGGTTTGAGAATATGACGATAATTTGCAAAAATCCCACTTAGACTTAAAAAGGGTGAAAACCTAAACCAGCCCCCAAACGACCCCATAGGAGGCACGAACAGCTCGCACGAGACCAATGTAACTTGTTGGAATTGACAGCGTAACCCCAAGTCTCTCGGTTTGAGAATATGACGATAATTTATAAAAATCACACTTTGACTTAAAAATAAGCCGTTAAAGGGTGAAAATCCAAACCAGCTGCCAAACGACCCCGTAAGGGGCACGAACACCTCGTACGGGACCAATGTAACTTGTAGGAACTGACCGCGTAGTCCCGGGTCTCGCGGTTTGAGAATATGACGATAATTTGAAAAAATCAACACTTACACTTAAAAACAAGTCGTTAAAGGGTGAAAACCCAAACCACCCCCCAAGAGACCTCGTAGGAGGCACGTACACCTCGCATGGGAATAATGTAACTTGTAGGAACTGACCGCGTATTCCCGGATCTCCCGGTTTGAGAATATAATGATAATTTGCAAAAATCAGCACTTAAACTTAAAAACAAGCCGTTAAAGGGTGAAAACCAAAACCACTCCCCAAACGACCCCGTAGGGGGCACGATCACCTCACACGGGACCAATGTAAATTGTAGGAACTGACCGCGTATTCTCGGGTCTCCCGATTTGAGAATATGACGATAATTTGCCAAAATCAGTACTTAAACTTAAAAACAAGCCGTTAAAGGGTGAAAACCCAAACCACCTCCCAAACGACCCCGTAGGGGGCACGAACACCTCGCACGGGACCAATGTAACTTGTTGGAACTGATCGCCTAGCTCGGGTCTCCCGGTTTGAGAATATGATGATAATTTACAAAAATCACACTTAGACTTAAAAAGGGTGAAAACCCAAACCAACCCTTAAACGACACCATAGGAGGCACGAACACCTCGCACGGGACCAATGTAACTTGTTGGAACTGACCCCCGTAGTCCCGAGTCTCCCGGTTTGAGAATATGACGATAATTTGCAAAAATCAACACTTAAACTTAAAAACAAGCCGTTAAAGGGTGAAAACCCAAACCACCCCCCAAACGACCCCGTAGGAGGCACGAACACCTCGCACGGGACCAATGTAACTTGTAGAAACCTACCGCGTAGTCCCGGGTCTCCCGGTTTGAGAATATGACGATAATTTGCAAAAATCAACACTTAAACTTAAAAGCAAGCGGTTAAAGGGTGAAAACCCATACGACCCCGTAGGGGGCACGAACACCTCGCACGGGACCAATGTTACTTGTTGGAACTGATCGCGTAGTCCCGGACCTCCCGGTTTGAGAGTATTACGATAATTTGCAAAAATCACACTTAGAGTTAAAAAGGGTGAAAACCCAAACCAGCCCCTAAACGACCCAATAGGAGGCACGAACACCTCGCACGAGACCAATGTTACTTGTAGGAACTGACCGCGTAGTCCCGGGTCTCCCAGTTTGAGAGTATGACGATAATTTGCAAAAATCACACTTAGAGTTAAAAACATGCCGTTAAAGGGTGTGAAAACACAAACCAGCCCCCAAACGACCCCGTAAGAGGCACGAACACCTCGTGCGGGGACCAATGTTACTTGTAGGAACTGACCGCATAGTCCCGGGTCTCCCGATTTGTGAGTATGACGGTAATTTGCAAAAATCGACACTTAGAGTTAAAAACATGTCGTCAAAGGGTGAAAACCCAAACCATCCCCCAAACGACCCCGTAGGAGGCACGAACACCTCGCACGGGACCAATGTAACTTGTAGGAACTGACCACGTAGTCCCGGGTCTCCCGGTTTGAGAGTATGACGATAATTTGCAAAAATCACACTTAGAGTTAAAAAGATGCCGTTAAGGGGGTGAAAACCCAAACTGGCCCCCCAAACAACTCCGTAGGAGGGCACGAACACCTCGCACGGGACCAATGTAACTTGTAGGAACTGACCGCGTAGTCTCGGGTCTCCTGGTTTGAGAGTATGACGATAATTTCAAAAAATCACACTTAAAGTTAAAAATATGCCGTTAAAGGGTGAAAACCCAAACCACCCCCCAAACGACCCCGTGGAGGCCCGAACACCTCGCACGGGACCAATATAACTTGTAGGAACTGATCGCGTAATCCCGAGTCTCCCGATTTGAGAGTATGATGATAATTTGTAAAAATCACACTTAGACTTAAAATGGGTGAAAACCCAAACCATCCCCCAAACGACCCCATAGGAGGCACGAACACCTCGCATGGGACCAATGTAACTTGTTGGAACTGACCGCGTAGTCTCGGGTCTCCCGGTTTGAGAATATGACGATAATTTACAAAAATCACACTTTGACTTAAAAACAAGCCGTTAAAGTGGGAAAATCCAAACTACCCTCCAAACGACCCCGTGAGAGGCACAAACACCTCGCACGGGACCAATGTAACTTGTAGGAACTGATCGCGTAGTCCCGGGTCGCCCGGTTTGAGAATATGACAATTATTTTCAAAAATCAACACTTAAACTTAAAAACAAGTCGTTAAAGGATGAAAACCCAAACCACCCCCCAAACGACCACGTAGGGGGCACGAATACCTCGCACGGGACCAATGTAACTTGTTGGAACTGACCGTGTAGTCCCGGGTCTCCCGGTTTGAGAATATGACGATAATTTGCAAAAATCACACTTAGACTTAAAAAGGGTGAAAACCCAAACCAGCCCCCAAACAGCCCCATAGGAGGCACGAACACCTCGCACGGGACCAATGTAACTTGTAGGAACTGACCGCGTAGTCCCGGATCTCCCGATTTGAGAGTATAACAATAATTTGTAAAAATCACACTTAGAGTTAAAAACATGCCGTTAAAGGGTAAAAACTCAAACCAGGCCCTAAACGACCCCGTAGGGGCACGAACACCTCGCACGGGACCAATGTAACTTGTAGGAACTGATCGCGTAGTCTCGGGTCTCCCGATTTGAGAGTATGACGATAATTTCCACTCATATATGTAATTTTTTAGTTTGAGTAAAAAAAAAATTGTAAATTATTGGGTTACCAATATCATATCATTTTTGTATCCTATTTTTTTTGCAGGATAACAGTTTATCGTTGGCTTTTATTCACGTGGAACACACAAAGAACTCAATGGTTTACAACAAGGGGTTTATTCATGATTCTATTTTTTTTTGTCATGGCCGTACGGTCTTTTGTTGTTTTATTGTTGACTTTTTATGGCCGTGCGGGCTTTTGTAAGTTAATTTTTATATTTTGTGGTCGTGCGGGCTTTATGTTAGGCAGGTTTTGTATTAACAGGTTTTGGAATGTCCAAAAAATAAAGGAAACTCTGCCCAATTTTTTTGGGCCTGTGAGCTGTTAAAGACTTGTAATATTTTGAAGTTTGTATGTACATTAGTTTATTAACAACGCGCAATATTATTAATTTGTGAATTTTGTGTTTCCAAATAATTATTTTTTTTTTATATAAAAATTTTGGCACAGTTCAAAACCGTGGCAAAAGTGTATCATATTTTGGCACGGTTTTGAACTGTGCCAATTTTTTTTAAACTGTGTTGAATCTGGCATAGTTAAAAACTATGCCAAAAGTGTGCCAGAAATATCAGATTCTGGCACGGTTTAAAAGTGTGCCAGAAGTGTTCCTGTTTGGCTGAATCTGGAACAGTTAAAAACTGTGCCAAAAGTGTGCCAGAAATATCAAATCCTGGCACGGTTTAAAAGTGTGCCAGAAGTGTTCCTGTTTGGCCAAATCTGGCACACTTTTGAGCCGTGCCAGAAAAAAAATGCCATTTTGGAACACCTGATTCTGGCACAGTTCAAAACCGTGCCAGATTTGATCTGGCACAGTTTTAAACCGTGTCAGATTCCTATTTTTGGTGTAGTGTTATGCCACTTTATTTCCTATATGGAATGGATTTTGCTACCAAACTTATATTATTTTGCAAATAAGGAATTTTGTGCCTTAGATCAACACCCGAAAGACCTTTTTGGTAGTGCTCTTGGGGGTGAAATTGATAGAAAAAAAAAATTGCTTTTCGTTGAATGTATTTGTCGTTGTGCAATTCCTCTCTCCATCAAAAATCTTCACCAACCTATAAAAGTATAACAAAACTAGAATATAGCGGTAAGTGAGGTATCAATCCACATCTAAGGGTGAAACACAAAATTGGAGAGGACATATATAGATTCATTTGCATTTTATTATTATTTTATTATTTTTTATTTTTATATTTTTTTTATGAATTTTTCAAGGGATTTTTTGAACTAACTAACTATACTAATTTTTATAACTACTAATTAAGAAGTAAAAGCTAATTTAAGAAAAGTGAGATAAACAAAATTATCCTAATAAGTAAACTAACAAAATTGGACTCATGAGGGCTTCAAAATTTCATCCCATAAATGGGAGATTAGCCCTCAATAATCATCATCCAAAAATATAAGATAAACAATTGAAAGCATGTGAGGATTAAAATAAAAGTAAAAGAGAGGAATAGATCAAACCCATTTAAGCCTTGAATTGAAATGGAATCTTCAATTACATCAACACTCTCTAAATTATACATCAAAATTCTCTCAATCTCAATCACTCATGTATTTATTGAATCTAAAATAAAAATTACAAAATAAAAATAAAAAGGATAGTGGATGAATTCATAATGGACAATTAAATAATAAAAGAGATTTGCTAAAAATGGAAATCCCAACATTATAAAATTATACATTATAACTCATCCAATTAAATAAATTCTAGATCATTACTTTATATTGAGATAAATGCTAAAAATGCAAAATCTCAACATAAAGAAATGGGTTAGAATTTACCTCCCATGAGGAATAAATTTCACTACACACCTCTATATTGAGGTATTTACTAAAAATGAAAATACTCAACATAGAGGGGTGGATAGAATTTTATCACACCAAGCTTAAAACTAATTTTGAGATTCCTTTTGCAAATGGCCCAAGTCTTCAATTTATATGGTGCACGTGGAGGCTAGGGGTATATTGGATAATTGACATGATTGTGCATGGAAATGGTGAGAGGAGCATGTGGGTTGAGAGGATATAAAAATTTGATATGGGTGAGGGTATTTATGAAAAAAGGCGTTAAAGTAGGTAGTTGGGGGTAAAATGGGTATAAGGGGTAAAAGGTTTAATGAGTGTATTAACACATTTGGCATTTGTTTTATTTGGTTTTGTTGGTTTTTGAGATTGGCTTTGTTTATGCAGGTGGTAAAATCGTGAAAAGAGGAAATGGGTGGAAAAAAATGAGAAATGGGTCTTTGGCTTTTGGTTTGATTTGCTGACTAGGGCTTGACCGAAATGGGTGTAAGGCAGAAGGTTTGGAAGGGTCACAGGTGCGCCGGAGGCAGGTGGGTCAAGGCCTCGCCGGCGGGTTGTGGGGATCTGGCGGGTAGGGGGTAGGAGGTCCGGCGCCGGAGCTGGAGAAAGGGGGTGACGGGTTGGGGGTTGGCCGCCGGCGGGGGGGAGGGGGTCAATAAGTGCACGACCGGGCTGCCGGAGGAAGGCAGCGCCAGCGGCAAGGTCGGGGGTGGCGAGTTGGGATGCTGCCGGAGAGGGTCGCCAGGGTTGAACACCGGAGAAGGTAAGGGTTTCTATGATGGAGGTGAGATTTGAGGATGATGGGATGGTGGTATGGTGATGTTAATTGAGTTGGGTCTTGGTGTTAATGGTGATTGGAGAGAGAGTGAAGATGGGTTTGGTGGGGAAGATGATGTGGAAAGGATTGGGAGTGTGAGGGAGTATGGTTGTAAGGTGAGGGTGAGGTATTATGTTTGGTGTAGGTGAGTGTATGATAGGTGGGTGTGAGTGAGTTTAAGATAAGTGTGTGTGTTTTTAATTTGGACACCTAAAAATAACACTAACTAATTAACTAAAAAAATAAAGCTATTAAAATTAAAAATTAAAAATTAAATTTCTATTCTAAAAATAAAATAAAGACTCAATAAAAATAAAACTAAAAAGAAATGAAAAGAAAAATAAAAAAAAGTAAATCTATTAAACTTAAAAACTAAAGTCCTAAAAAGTAAAATCTAATAAAACTAAATTCCTAAAAACTAATCCTAATAAAATAAGACTAAACTAAAAGCTAATAAAAATAAAAATAAAATAAAATTATATTAATAAAAATAAAATAGAAAAATGGAAAATAAAACCTAAAAAATACTAAATAAATAAAAAATAAATCTTAAAAATAAAAATGAATCAAACTAAAAATGTAAAAAAATATAAAAAGACACAAACTAAACAAACATATGGTTTGGGGAAAGCTAAGGCTAGGATGGGCTAGGTTAGGGTCAAGTGATTGGGTATTTAGCTCCATTTTACTGCAAATTGTTTGGAAATATAGCTTTTGACACCGCAACTGCAATTAAGCCTGCATATTGAACAATTAAGCGCATAAGACCCATATTGTCGAGAATTAGCAACTAAAGTACGTCTATTCGGGATATAAAATGTATAGTTTTGGGTGCTTATAACACCACCCCCAAACAGAGCGTTGCTAGTCCTCGAGCAATAAGATAGAGAGAAAGAAAAAGATAAGAAACCAAAAGTGTACCACTTTCACGGGTACTTCCGATTGCACTTAGCATGTGCAACAAGACTTTAAACCTATAGGTTGCCCTACAGAATGAGTTGTGTCTCGTGAGGGTTTGCAGGGAATATACCCACCAAATTCTTTATTTGCAAAATAATTTATTGAAAGGCAGTCAATCTCTTATTAGACATAGAATAATCGCACAATCCATCATAAGAAAAATATTTTCAGAAATACAAGCTAGAATTGCATAAAATTTAGCTAACTAAATACTCAAGGCACATCCTTCCTATAACTCAACGTGTGTAGTGTGAATCAGTCAAAACGGGTCGAGTATCATAGAGTAATTCCTAGATTGCCTTTTCAGAATCAACGCTTCAACTTCAAATCTCACTGGATATATCTCTCTCAAACGAACTCTCGAGATTAGGGTTAGTGGATCGCTCTTGTGTGTGAGGACGTGAGTAAATGCAAGCAAGTTCAAACGTCTCACACATATATAAGAAAGAACGGCAAATTGAAAGAAAAGTGATCTCATGAAAGAATGCCAATCACTATAGTGAGAACGTCGAGTTATTCACCCCCATTGATTTTCATTTGCCCAAACACCTAGGGGAACATATGGATGATATATGAGTGACGGGAAAATGAAATGGGAAGGAAATGATGGGGTAAGGATGGTGATGTATGGATGAATGATAAGTTATGGATGTCTGAAATGATGGATGTAAAATGGATGGATATGCGATAAGATTGAGAAGAGTGTACTATACTTGAAGAACAAAATGTATTTATTTAACAAGGACTAAACTACTAACTACAAACTCTCTTTCTTTTCTTTTCTCTTTTTTTCTCTTTTTTTTTCTCTTTTTTTTTGATTTTTTTTTCGATTTCTCTATTTTTGCTATTTTTATGTTTTTCTCTCTTCTTTTTTTTTCTCACTTTTCAAACCAACAATGAAGACATTTAACATTTTGAAATCACACTCTTTTATTTGAAAATTAAAGATGATACGGAGATGATAGGTGATGGTGTGGGGAAATATGTGGGAATATGGCAGTGCATGGGAATATAATGGGTGAAGTGAATGGAAAATGGTATATGAAAAAGTGGTAAGTGTATGGATGAAAATCTAGTATTCCGGACAAATTTCAAGACACGCGTTTCTTACAACTCAAAAGTGATGTCGTTCTCAGTGATTAAGCCAAAAAATTTATGAAAGATAATGAGATCATACAATAATTAAGTGCGGACCCAAAGGAAGTTGAATCAACTTGTGACTCGGAGATTGCGTAAAACTCTCTGAAAGGGTGAAAGGCACGAATCTCACAAGCTAAAGTCTCCACTAGTGATCCTTAAGGTTCTCATGGGAATTGTAGTACTCTTGAACTCTTAACGTAATGATGTGATAAGTGCGAAAATTTTGTTGAGTCTAGAAATTCATGGTGCAACATGCCTTGTTATGTATTACATAATCTATTTATAAAAAAATATTCTCTAGCTTGATTCCTAGACTTTTGAAATATGGATGATTGAAAATTCACATCAATGAGTGAGATGAAAGAAACTGCACGAAATTTTAAAAATTAGGTTTAAAACTCAAAAAATTTCAAAAGAGGTACAATTTTGATAAAATTTCCCACCCCCAAACAAAAAGGAACATCGTCCTCGATGTTAAGTAAAATGATTTTAAAAATTGAGAGCAGAAGGTAGGAAAGAGATTACCAGAATCAACCGCTCATGAAGTGGAAAGATGTAGATAAGAATAAACCTCCCACGATTTTTAGGCCGTGGGGTGCCGAAAAATTTGAGTCGACCGGGGGGGAATACGTCAATCTCAGTCGTCCCCGGGAGTCCTACCGACCCAAGATAGAGAGGCTTCTAAATCCTCGCCTATGGATGCCCTCTCTCTACCTTGTCCGGTTTCCCTATCACGCTTGTCTTCGATTTATTACAAATTTTAAATGAAAATGAAATGGTGTCTCTATGCACCACAATACAAGTAAGGTAATAAAATCCTAAATACAAGCCTTCTAAAAAAATGGTACTAAAATTGAAAAAAAAATGCAATACAAGTGAATCACAAAATATGAGAATCCTCTCAAGCACTTCAAGCTCCAAAGATCGGCAACGGCGCCATTTGATAGAAAAAAAAAATTGCTTTTCGTTGAATGTATTTGTCGTTGTGCAATTCCTCTATCCATAAAAAATCTTCACCAACCTATAAAAGTAGAACAAAACTAGAATATAGCGGTAAGTGAGGTATCAATCCACATCTAAGGGTGAAACACAAAATTGGAGAGGACATATATAGATTCATTTGCATTTTATTATTATTTTATTATTTTTTATTTTTATATTTTTTTTATGAATTTTTCAAGGGATTTTTTGAACAAACTAACTATACTAATTTTTATAACTACTAATTAAGAAGTAAAAGCTAATTTAAGAAAAGTGAGATAAACAAAATTGTCCTAATAAGTAAACTAACAAAATTGGACTCATGAGGGCTTCAAAATTTCATCCCATAAATGGGAGATTAGCCCTCAATAATCATCATCCAAAAATATAAGATAAACAATTGAAAGCATGTGAGGATTAAAATAAAAGTAAAAGAGAGGAATAGATCAAACCCATTTAAACCTTGAATTGAAATGGAATCTTCAATTACATCAACACTCTCTAAATTATACATCAAAATTCTCGCAATCTCAATCACTCATGTATTTATTGAATCTAAAATAAAAATTACAAAATAAAAATAAAAAGGATAGTGGATGAATTCATAATGGACAATTAAATAATAAAAGAGATTTGCTAAAAATGCAAATCCTAACATTCTAAAATTATACATTATAACTCATCCAAAGAAATAAATTCTAGATCATTACTTTATATTGAGATAAATGCTAAAAATGCAAAATCTCAACATAAAGGAATGGGTTAGAATTTACCTCCCATAAGGGATAAATTTCACCACACCTCTATATTGAGGTATTTGCTAAAAATGAAAATACTCAACATAGAGGGGTGGAGATAATTTTATCACACCAAGCTTAAAACTAATTTTGAGATTCTTTTTGCAAATGGCCCAAATCTTCAATTTATATGGTGCACATGGAGGCTAGGGGTAAATTGGATAATTGGCATGAGTGTGCATGGAAATGGTGAGAGGAGCATGTGGGTTGAGAGGATATAAAAATCTGATATGGGTGAGGGTATTTATGGAAAAAGGGATTAAAGTAGGTAGTTGGGGGTAAAATGGGTATAAGGGGTAAAAGGTTTAATGAGTGTATTAACACATGTCGCATTTGTTTGATTTGGTTTTGTTGGTTTTTGAGATTGGCTTTGTTTATGCAGGTGGTAAAATCGTGAGAAGAGGAAATGGGTGAAAAAATGAGAAATGGGTCTTTGGCTTTTGGTTTGATTTGCTGACTCGGGCTTGACCGAAATGGGTGTAAGGCAGAAGGTTTGGAAGGGTCACAGGTGCGCCGGAGGCAGGTGGGTTAAGGTCTCGCCGGCGAGTAGGGAGTAGGAGGTCCGGAGCTGGAGAAATGGGGTGACGGGTTGGGGCCTAGCCGCTGGCAGGGGGGGTCAATAGGTGCACGACCGGGCTGCCGGAGGAAGGCAACGCCAACGACAAGGTTGGGGGGTGGCGAGTTGGGATGCTGCCGGAGAGGGTCGCCGGGGTTGAACGCCGGAGATGGTAAGGGTTTCTATAGTGGAGGTGAGATTTGAGGATGATGGGAAGTTGGTATTGTAGACACCCCATTCTGTTACCCCCCCCCCCCCCCCGAACTCTCCTTAGGTCCCTATTACCTCCCTTCATCACTATAAACCCAGGTCATGTCCCGAGTACTGACCTGAAGGCCATTGGGCACTCCCCGGCTCAGTTTGACCCAAAAGTCAAACTCTTTGTCTCGATCGAGACTCAATGAATCTTCGAAGGGAACTGAATACCCTTTCCAACGGTCCACGCCATACGCGATTCTGACTTACCATGCGGACGAATGGTCCATTTGCGTCCGAAACCTGACCCAGAGGCCACCGGGCGCTCCCAGGCACTGTTTGACCTAAGTCAACTATTCAGCTTGATCGAGGCTAAATGAATCTTCGAAGGGAACTGAATACCCTTTCCAACAGTCCATCCCAAGTGCGATTCCAACTTACCATGCGGACGAACGATCCGTTCGACTCCGAGAGGTCACCGAATGCTTTCCGAGCCCGGTTGACCAAAGTCAACTCCCCAAGCCGGGTCAAGCTCTTTAGAATGTCTAAGTACATCTCCTAACCTTTCCAACGGTCCGCCCCATGTACAATTCGGACTTACCATGCGGACGAACGATCCATTTGCGTCCGAACGATCCCCCGTCCAATGGACCGACAAACGCTTCCGAGCCATATTTGACCCAAAGTCAACTCCTGAACCCGGGAGTGGCCCAAAGAACTTTCGAAGGTATCTGAATTACCTTTCCAACGGTCTATCCCGTGTGCGATTCTGACCAACGGTTTGCCCTCGGCAACCAATTTTCCAAAAAATCCTGAAACACACTGCCAAATGGCAGGTTCCAGACCCAGCCTATCGACAGGTGCCGATAGGCAGGAACGGGTCTATGCCGACCGGCAGAGACCTGAGCCTATAAAAGGAGGCCTTCACCTAATTTGCAAGGGTATCCCAGATCTGATGAAATTCACTCTCAACGAATCCCAGAATCCTCTCTCGAAGGCAGCGTGATTTCAATCTCCAAATCCCTTTTTTACTTCCACTTTTCATCATCCTTTTCATCAAACTTGGTGAATTAACCACTCTCCCTCATCATCCAAGTGCAAGGGCTGCTATCCAACATTCAAGATCAAGCTCAAGATCTTCAAGAAGTTCCAACTTTCCTCTACTCTCTCTTAAATTCTCAATAACTTGTTTTCTTACTTAGCACTTTTATTATCTCATCTCGCACATCCTAGTATACTTTTTATTTAGTATTATTGCACATCTCTTACTTTCATATAAATAAAAACCCAAAAAATAAGAAAAAGAGGGCTTGATCATAAATTCTAAATAAGAGATTCTCATACCTTTCTCACACTTTTCTCACCACTAAAACACTTTTTCTACACACACACACACACTCACAAATAAGAGATCCCCCATTTGGATTTATGGGATAAACCCCACCCCTCATTTTGTATGCGAACTACGTGGACTTTGATGGCATTATAGGCTACGTAGGCATCTCGGGGTAAAACCCGAGACTCGAGTCCTTTTTCTCACTTTTCTCTTACTTTCTATATTCTATAAATCTAATCTTCTTATATTCTATGTATTTGTAACGTATTACTCCATAGGCGTTATCGTTCCATTATAACGAGCAACATAGGGGTAATCGCGTAAATCTTAATTTTCTAATATTATTCTTATATCTTCCTATGGATAACTCGCTTTATCTTCTCCATGATACAAGTCGAGGATTCCTACCTCCGTTATATATATACACATGCACACATAGCCCGGGGGAAATATAAAGGAAAATAGCAAATATCCATGAGAGATCGAAAGGGCAGAATGGGTGCCTAACACCTTCCCATTTCGTAACTAAGCCTCCGAACCCTTCTCTAATCATTTTGGTTTCGCACGCACCAGTATGTCTTTGGATGCCATCCTTCGGGGTGGCTTCCCCTTTTTCTTTTATCTGTTTTGAGTAAAATAGACTGGCGACTCTGAATCTCTCTACCTTTTTACACCACATCTCAAACGACGCCGGCCGAAGCACTCCCGAGAGGGATGCGCGGGACCCGAGGATCCTTCCCTTCGCGCGCCCGCCCGCGGCGAGGATCGGGGATGGCCACAGTGGCGACTCTGCTGGGGAAATCTCTATTTGCATGGATGATATATTTGTTTATGTTTCTCCCTACATCTGCATGTTCCCATTTTCCATGTGTATCCCATGCTTGTGCTTATGTTCACACACTTGTAGAAATTTCTCCATGTACAATTCGCACCACGTGCACCTAGGATCACATATATTCGCATGTTGCACTCATCACCCATCCATACTTGGGGTACCTTTGGTACTTGTACTTTGCTCCCTGTTTGGCATAATCAAGAAAGGCATTCTCATCATAAGATACTAATAAGAGAATCATGCATGATTCACACAACATCACCATAGAGCATTGTTATTGACCAAATTTTACTTAGCAACTGGAGGGTCACTTCGTGATGGGCGCTGGTCCGGCAGGTCGCAGTTAGCCTAAGCGATATGACTCTCACCTTCCATTGGCCAAGTACCTTCGACGTATATCGAATGGTTCCCCCACATCGTACCGCTTTACCGAAGTCATGACGGGAGGTATATCGCAGGGAATTCGTTCACGTACGCCGAGTATATCGAATTCGCTCTCACACGCATTGTCCCCACGAGGTATATGGTGAGGCAATTCGCGTACACTCAGGTATATCAAATGGCTTGTCCACACATACCGATTGCCCGCAAAAGCAAGACGTATATCGTGGAAGTCACGCCAAAGGGGGGAACCCATGCCGATTCACCCAACCAACTGCATACCCGCATATAGGTGTCAAACTTAGGACACGCACTTTAGATTGCCAGTTTCAACCCGAAATTCTGGGTCGGCCTGTCGCCCAATTTTTGCGCATTTTTAAAACGGGACCCTGTCCGTGAGCCTGGTTACAAGTCCAAACCGTAGCTTTGCATATATTAAAAACCCCATTTTTTCAAGCTCAGGTCCCGTCTGACATTGCATTTAGGAGAATTAAATACAAGTGAGAACATAATAATCATGCTAAGTTCCGTCTCCAAAAACATTTCTCCTTTCTTTATAAAAAAAAAATCCAAAAACAATTCTCCTTTCGTTATTAAAAAAACTCCAAAAACATTTCTCCCTCCTTTATCAAAAATCCAAAAACAGTTTCTCCCCTTTTTCTTGAAAAATAAATCTCATCCTACGCCTTCTCAGGTCGATCGCAAGCCCTTGGCCTGGCTCCCTATTGGCTTCGGTCTTCAGTCAAATCACCCCGGAGTTTCAACCGTTCCTCTACTACTTCTTCTGAGGCCAAAATCCATCCACTTCCCATGGAGAATACAGATCAAGCACCAGTCATACAGCCGGATCTATCGACAGTCCTAGCTCAGCTCGTGGCTAAGATTGACAACCTCCAAGCTGAGGTCCGAGAAATGCAACGAAACCAGGTTCCTATTCCTCAAGAGACCGAGGCCCTATTCCCTCGTGCTATGGGCCCACCCGAGCCTATCAGGGTTCCCAAAGAATATCAGCACGCTCCACATGCCCCTCCTGCCAATGGGTCGCCGCCTACCCATCTTCCATTGCCAAACATTGCCCACCTGCCTGTGGTCGCTGATCCAAAAGAGGAGGAGTTGAATAAAGTCAAAGAGGATCTCAAGATGCTCACCAAGAAGTTTGACCAAGTCAGGATCTCTGGAAATTACATGGACTACACCCACATGTCTCCTTATCCTAAAGCGATGTTGCCCGAGAAGTTCAAAATGCCAAATATCGAGAAGTTTGGAGGGAGTGGACCCCCGATTGTTCATCTTCGCAGTTATCATCGTTCCATGACTCTACTAGGGGATTCTGAAGAAGTGATGGCCCAATTATTTCAGTAAACTTTGAAGGATAGCGCCCTCCGATGGT
Source organism: Sambucus nigra (assembly GCA_949130495.1). Taxonomy (NCBI): domain Eukaryota; kingdom Viridiplantae; phylum Streptophyta; class Magnoliopsida; order Dipsacales; family Adoxaceae; genus Sambucus; species Sambucus nigra. The sequence goes on from OX422220.1 coordinate 406,534,645, forward strand.
TTTTATCTCTTGAGGAATCCAGAACCCATAGTTGGGAGGATGTAGCCCGAGAATTCATGTCGCAGTACAAATACAATGAAGAGCTTGAGGTCATCCGTCGTGATTTAGAGCTTCTCAAACAGAATCTAGGAGAATCAGTCAGTAACTTCATAACCCGGTGGAGGGAGCGGGCAACTACCTTGACTAATCGGTCATCCGAGGAAGAACAGGTCAACATAGTGAAGAAGAACTTTTTGCCCCATGTCCGAGCGACTATAGGAGGACAATACTATCCCCACTTCCGAGCTCTCAGAGAGGCTGGAGTGGAAATCGAGGAAAGCCTCGTTAAAACAGAGGTTGAATCGAAGAAGGTGTCCGGACAGTTCACCCCTAGAAAGTATGACAAGCCTGCCAGTACTACAGTCTCAACAATCAGCAACATCTCTCAACCAACCACATCATGGGCACTAGAAAGCCGCCCTGCCCCCATTCGACGGGAATACACTGAGATCCATGCTCCCCTCTCCAAAGTTTACCAAGCCCTGGTAAGCCGAAACCTCATCAAACCCTTGGACCCACGTCCATTTCCAAATCCACTCCCAAGAAATTTCAAAATCGACGCTCATTGCGCCTTTCACCAAACTGTCGGCCATACCACCGACCAATGTTTTCACCTTCGAAACATAATCCAAGATCTCATTAATCGGGGTACTATCGCCCCACCAGCCAAACCTAAGCCAAACACTACTCACAACCCACTCCCACATCACACCAATGCCATCTTCTTGGAAGAAAACCCAGATTTTGATCCCTCAACTCAAATCACACCTATATACTCTCCTAAACCTCTTCAAATTTTCCTACATTTCCTCCTACACCCTACTAGCCTCGTTGATCAGGAACTGTCACTCCTCACCAGAGCATGCATCGCTGTCCGTACCCATTCTGAAAATGAAGGTATGGAATTGTCAGAAGTGTTAAACCAACTCCTAGAGTTCGGGCTGAAATTGCCCTCACAGATGGTCATCGATTGATAGAAGTTCAGCACACTGTTTTTGGAAGCAAAAAAGTGGGCCCGAGATTCAGACAATTGGGTAGTACCAACCAACGAAGTCAGCTTAGATGATGTTGTTCAGATTATGGCAGAATTATTCAAGCAAACCAACAGCATTTGTAGTATCACCGGGTTACTTGGCACTTTGAAGCTACAAGGGCATTTAGTCCCTTCAATCACACATATCCCCACATAATGGGAGGACTTGTATGAAGAAGCCATTGAAGTTGTGGAATTAATCGACTTTATATGGAAAGATAAAATTGTTTCCACCGAATGGGGGGAAGAATTCGAAGATTCGAGCGAGGAACAAGCTTCAGGAAGAACTGGCCCAGTAGCTGACATATGCGGGATGATATCATTTGAAGAACTCCTCGGAGAAATAGACAGGGTGGAAGAACAACCCGAGATTGATGAGGAAATGGGATTCATGTTCTTTCCCTCTTCAGTAAATCACATGACCAAATCAGGGAGGCATTACCATGTTACAAGCTCACTACCAACAAATAACAAGGGGAAGGGCGTTGAAAACCTTCCTATGCCAAAGATGACCATTGAGGAGAGCAAGATCCTCAATAAACTGAAGAAAACTCAAGCTAACATCACTCTATGGGGACTTTTCATGTCTTCCCAGCTACACAGAAATGCTTTAATCAAATTACTCACTGGACCCACAGTTCCTCCCTCTACCTCACCAGAAGAAGCGGTAAATATGGTCGGATCCTTGACCTCTACCCGAATGTTATCATTATCTGAAGAAGAAATCCCCGGAATTGGGCCAAATCACAATCATGCACTCAACATCTCCGTAGAACCTATGGGAAAGGCCATGCCACTCTCCCTTATCGATAACGGATCCGCCTTGAACGTTTGCCCTCTGAGAACCTTCAAGTGTTTCGGCCTGAAAGAAAGCAACCTCGCTCCAACCTCCACCGCTGTGCGTGCCTACAATAATACCCGTCGTGAGGTGATGGGATCCATAAAACTTATCATAGGGATTGGCCCTATAAACCTCGTCGTTGAATTCCAAGTCATAGACATCCTAGCCTATTTCAACCTGTTGCTCGGACGACCCTGGCTTCACAATATCAAGGGTGTGTCTTCCTCACTCCATCAAAAATTTAAGTTCTTCATCGACGGTCGAGTCATCACCATTTTTGGCGACGATGAAAATATCGGGGGTGTAAGTACCAGCAGTCCAATTATTGAGATACAGTACGGGTCAAATGATATGCTCCTATCAGGATTTCGAGTCGAGCCACTCCCACTCCTGGAAGGGAACGGTTTTAAAGAAAGTATTTGTCTAGAATATGACCCTCATGGCAATGTCAATGTTATTTAAATGTTCAGAAGCAAGCACTTCATGCCCGGACTGGGGCTAGGGCAAAGGCAACAGGGGATACTTGAGCCCATCGAACTGAAGAAATCTTTCCATCCTTATGACTTGGGGTATCAACCATCAGAACAAGAGCTTAGAATGATCTGCCAGTCTCGACCAAAGAGAAGATTAGACTGTATCCGAACTATCTCAGGAGACTCCTTAAATGGACGATTTTCCAAGAACCATGGTATGACCACACAGACAAGAAGATAAAACCTGGAATGGAGATCTTTTTCCAAGATAGCTACCCATGGGCTGAAAGTTTCCAACACCGCGTACAACCGCTCATCGAAGATATCAAAGAGACTGAGGAAAGTGATTTCGAAGATTCCTTCAACTTACAGATACTGGGGCTGGTACTCTGCATGGTTCATTTAGGCACTACATCAATGGACCCATCCCATCTGATTAAAGTTGTTGATACACCTCTCCTCAACTGGCATGCTGCGCCAGTTCTACTTCTAGAAATCTCCCCTAACCCCAATGTTTACCCTATTTCTTCTTTTGTTGCCTATCCTTATTCAAATGTAATCGAAACCTCTTTTGACGAGGTTCTCAATGCTGTTTTTCCTATCAATGAAATAAACGAAGATTTTGAGTATCTTGTTGTGCCTTACATTAACTGCTTGAATTCTAATCAAACTTTTAATGATGATGATTTTGCAAATGAACAATTCTTAACTGATCTAAATAAGGGTAATAATAAACAACATAATCGCGTTCAAGTTAACAAAGAAGAGACTGTTGTTATTAATCTCGATTCTAGTAGCCAACTGCGTGAGATTAGGATAGGGGTCACCCTTGATGAGCATGAGCGTGCACAACTCAAAGAATTACTGAAGGAGTTCGTGGATGTCTTCGCATGGTCCTATGATGATATGCTCGACATTGATCCTAAAATAGCTCAGCACGAGATCCCCACTCTCCCATATTACAAGCCGGTTAAACAAAAATTGAGAAAACTCTGCGCCAAATGGTCGCTCAAGGTCAAAGAAGAGGTGGTCAAAAAGTTGAACTTGGGTTTCATTAGGGTGATCGAATACCCCACATGGCTATCCAACATTGTACTTGTGTCGAAATCAGGAGGGAAGGTTCGAATGTGTGTAGACTACCGAGATTTAAACAAAGCTTCTCCAAAGGATGATTATCCGCTACCCAATATCGACATGATCATGGACAACACAGCCAGTCATGCTCTCAATTCATTCGTCGATGGGTTTGCCGGATACAACCAAATCAAGATGCACCCCGACCACCAAGAAAAAACCGCATTCATCACCCCATGGGGAACCTTTTGCTACACCGTTATGCCATTTGGTCTCAAGAATGCTGGGACTACCTACCAAAGAGTTGCCACAACCATCTTGCATGATCTGATTCATAAAGAAGTCGAGGTTTATATCGATGATATGATTATCAAGTCCAAAACTAGAGAAGGTCATGTTACCGCTCTTCGGAAGTTCCTCGAATGACTGCGACGATATCAGATGCGACTTAATCCACAGAAGTGTGTCTTCGGCGTTACAAAGGGAAAACTCTTGGGATCCATGGTCAGCGAAAAGGGGATAGAAGCAGATCCTGCAAAGCTGAAGGATATACTTGAGATGCCACCACCCCGAACAGAGAAAGAAGTCCGAGGTTTTCTTGGGAAATTACAATATATGAGCCGGTTCATCAGCCAGCTAACCTCCATATGTGAACCAATCTTCAAGCTCCTCCAAAATGATTTAACCAAGGTTTTGAACGAGGCCTACCAAGAAGGTTTTGACCGAATCAAATAATACCTGACCCAACCTCCAGTGCTCATGCCACCACAATACGGTCTCCCTTTGCTCCTATACCTAACCATTACCGACACTGCAGCTGGGGCTTTGCTAGCCCAAAACCTTGAGGACTCCTGCAAAGAAAGAGTCATCTATTACGCCAGTCGTAAATTGGTCGGGTACGAAGTCAACTACACTGCTTTGGAGAAGGCATATGTCGCACTTGTCTGGATCACCGAAAAGTTGCGACACTACATGCTCGCCTTCCCCATTACACTTGTATCCCGAATGAACCCTATCAAATACCTGCTTGAGAAATCCACCTTATCCAGTCGAATGGCCCGATGGTTGATGATCTTAACCGAGTTCGATATCGTGTATGTCACACAGAAAGCTGTTAAAGGAAGAGACATTTCTGACTACCTCGTTGATTACCCTGTAGAAGAAGCAGATGTTCGGATCTCTGAATTCCCAGATGAAAATATCCTCTGCACTGCTCAAGATTGCCTTCGATGGAAAATATTCTTTGACGGCGCTGCCAACAAAAAGGGATATGGCATCGGGATACTTCTGATCGCCCTAGATGACTCCCACACTCCCATCGCCATAAAATTGGATTTCCTTTTCACCAACAACATGACAAAATACGAGGCATGCACAGTAGGCCTCAAAGTTGCTCTTAAGAAAGGTATTCAACACCTTGATGTCTATGAGGATTCTGCCCTCATCATCGGTCAAGTGCTCGAAAAGTGGAAAGTCAAGGACGAAAAGCACCAACCCTTTCATGCCCAATTAGAAGAGATAGCCTCCCGATTCTGAGATATCACCTTCCATTACCTACCCCGAGCAAAGAATAACCTAGTTGATGCTCTCGCCACCTTAGCCTCTATGGTCGACATGCCCAAAGGAATAACAATGACCCCCTTCCTGGTTCAAAAGCAAGACAAACCGACCCATTGCTACCATATTGAGCTTGTCTCCACCGAAGATCCCGAACAAGCCGATTGCTGGTACTATGATATCTGGTGCCTCCTCAAACATGGTAGATATCCCGAGGGTTCCAACAGGAAAGACCGAACAACCCTCCGAAGACTGGCTGCCCGGTACATCATCTGTTATAAAGCCCTACTCAAGAGGAACTTCGATGGAACTCATCTACACTGCATCGCAGGGGCTGAGATCGAGAAGATAATGCAGAAAATCCACAGCGGGGAATGCGGACCCCATATGAATGGTCACATGCTTGCCAAGAAGATTATCCGACAGGGTTACTACTGGACCACCATGATTCAGGACTGCACCGCCTATGTCCAAAGGTGCCTCAAATGCCAACAGTTCTCCAACCTTCAACACCTACCTCTGTGAGAGTTATACAACATGACCTCTCCCTGTCCGTTCTCCACCTAGGGTATCGACATCATAGGGAAGGTTACACCAAAGGCTTCAAACGGACATGATTTCATCCTGGTCGCCATCGATTATTTCATCAAATGGGTCAAAGCTGAGTCATACGCAGTGTTGAACGCCAAGAAAGTGGACAAACTCCTCAAGAAGAATATCATCTGCCGATATGGGGTCCCGCACGAGCTAATGTCAGATAATGGGCTACATTTGGAAGCAGAAGTCACAGAAGTAGTCAACGAATACGAGATTCAGAGACATAAATCTTCTCCCTACCGACCTCAGACGAATTGTGCAGTTGAAGCCGCCAATAAGAACCTCAAAGCTATCATTAGTAAGATGACCGAAAGTTGTAGGGATTGGGCCGACCGGATCCCGTACACCCTCTGGGGCTATCGTATCTTAATCCAAACCTCTACTGGGGCTACCCCTTACTCCCTGGTCTACGGCATGGAAGCAGTCCTACCTGTGGAGCTGGAAATACCCTCGCTACGCGTCATGCTCGAAAGCAAAGTTAGTGAAGAAGACTGGTGCCAAAGCCATCTTGATGAGCTAGCCCTCCTAGATGAAAAAAGATTAAATGCTCTTTACCACATATAGGGGTACCATCGCCGAATAGCGCGATCATTCAACAAGAGGGTCAAGGACCGCGGTGTCCGGGAGGGGGATTTAGCCCTCAAAGAGATAATAGAACCCATCTGGACCCCAGGGGGAAATTCAAGCCCAATTGGAGCGGCCCCTACATTGTGAAGAAAATCTTATCCGGCAGTGCCGCCATGCTCACTGACCTGGATGGGGAAGAGATGGCTCGTCCAGTCAATCCGGACCGTCTCAAGAAATTCTACCCCTAGTTCGAAATCTTGGCTCGCTACGACTCTTCTCATCCCCCTTCTATTCCAAAAAAAAACTCTTCATTTCCCTCTACCCAGAACTACGTGGGCCTGATCCTCTACAAAAAACTATTTAAAAAAAAATTTCAAAAACCCCAGAGGTACGTAGGCAGATCATGTACCTCATATGAGTGCGGCCTTTACTTTTTCACAAAATACTATTCTTTTCTTGCCTCCGAGAATGGCAGTTCATTCTAGAAATACTTGAACAACAGGATTATGTATGCCTTAGCGATCAATATAAATAATTCAAAAATACAAAATCCATCGAAAGGCACAGCTGGATGATCAGAAACTTGTTTATTTTATTAATAAGAAAATTCAACACGGATTACATAAGAAAAGGAACGAATAACTTCCTTCCCCCTACTACCATAAAAAGCCAAATAAAATCCCCACATACATTCCCTATTACATAAATAAACTCTCCAAGAGTCCTACCCACAGCTACCAGAGGAGCATGCACCCTCATCATCTACATTCTGAGGTCCCCAAGTTTCCCCTACCTGAATAGAGTGCCGTAAACATTCCATGGATCGATGAGCCTTAACCATCTTCGAAAAGACCACCACACCCCCTTCCATGGTGTTAGATAAAACAAATCATCTTTGTCCAGTCTCCACTGCCAACATCTTGCTGACTACTTTACTCCACAACCACTTCATATAATCTTTGGGGACATGCCAAACCTTCCCGACAGACTGAGAGGGACGGGTCGATGGACGCCGGTTTTCCCACAGAGACCCAAGCAACAGACGCAGGCGCTCAGTCAAATATTCTACCAAAAAGAAATTTGAGATCCGAGGGGGCACGACCTGCGCCCAGCCAAATTGGCACAAAAGCCGCCAAGGGAAATAAAAAGAGGTCCATCTGAGACCAACCAGCAGCACATATGAATACTCTCCTAGATCCAGAATGGGCTGCAACTGTCCCCACCAAGGCACTGACTAATACAGCCCACGAGCCCCATGCTCCATAAACCAATTCTCCCAGTTCTCAACATATAGGCCAACGCTGACAAAGTAGCGTGAAAAGAAGTTGGGTACGGACGACAAAGGATATTCTGGAGGAGTCGCCAAGCGGAATCTTTCAGACAACCACATAAATAGCATCACGGGGCTACCCCTCAAAAAGTCAGAACGACCTTCTCTCCATGCATCCAGGCCATTCAGGGTCTCCGCCAGTATCACCGCCGCAGGATTGCGACGATATGACATCTAGGAAGCAATGGCTGCAAGTTGCGGGTCCACCTGCAGTTCTCCAGTCACCAGTAGAAATTTTGAAACCAGACCCAGAACAACAGCCCCAGCATAGCCAGCATCACCTACTTCCCATAAATGCACAGGCTGCAGCACCGCCGGGAGGGAGATCATTCCTCCAGTAACCAATGATCTGGCCGCTGAAGGTGAAATACGAAGAAGCCCGGCCAGCAAATCCCTGGAAGAACGGGAAAACTTGGGCAAAGCCGCAGCAACACTAGGATTTACACCCAGCATGGCAGAAAAATCCTCGTAGGTAGGACAAACTTCTTCTAACCCAAAGCAGAATACATGGTCTTCGGGGTACCATAATTGTACCATCGCCGTCAGAACGTTCCACTCAAGAGGCCGATTGCGCCACAAGGAGACCCGACGCATGTTGAACGCATCATAGTCGACATTATAAGAGTACATAACTTCCAAGGCTGCGAGGTAGTTGGCAAACTCGGTGCTACCAGGAAGATCCATCTTGCAAGGCTAAGAAATAGTGGGCAAGTAGATGAAAATTCAAAATGTGTGATGAAAACACTCCACCCTTACCCCCTTTTTATACTTGAGAACCCACACAAGAGACATAATCACTGCAGAAATTGGAGGGAATCCTACCCCACAAGGTAACAAAGGCTGAAGAGGGTACCATTCAAAGATTTCAATTGATAGGACTGGACTGAACTATCGATAGGCAGGTCAAGGTTCTTGCCGATCGGCAACCCCCTTTTTTTAGAAATTTCCCTTTTTCCTCTTTTGTCAAATCAGAAAACTCAATAAAAATAAATTGATATTCTCAACAGAATTCCAAAATCCCTTTTCCCCTTATATAATTTCCCTTTTTAAATAAAAACTTTCCTACAAAAAATTCTAAAAATATTCCTTTTTACGGTCTCAGCAACAAAGTATAAAGCGCATGCATTCATTCATCATTAATAAGAGATAATAAAAAAGCTCCACTGCATTGCATATATCTGTTTTATGTGTTACATCATTTTTGCAGGAAATAAAAAGAAAAAAAGCAAAAACAACGGGACTCAGCCCAAACCCACATTCTCTCTCTCTCTCTCTCAAGAGCTTCCACCCCTACGACGTGCCCTCTTCCCCCTATGGCGAGATGACGCACCACCACTACCCGAGCCAGATTTCTCTCTCGATGAAGCAGGCGGAACCAAGCAATAAGGAATAGGACATGCGTCCTGAATATGGGCAGTCGCCGAAGAAATCCAGTCTCTAATGTCCCTTAGCCAAGTGGTCGACACCCGAACTTTCTGCAAGGAAAGGCGGAATCAGTATCAAAATAGAGATGATCAAAACAGAAAAGAAGGAAAGAAAGGAACAAAAAGGTATACCGCAGGTTAGAGGACCTCCTCTGTCAAATCCAATTCCTCCGGATCCATCACATGAGGACGGTGCAGCATAGGCACCATCCCTCCATCAGCCCGTCGAATGTTGTATGAAAGAGTATGCAACCGCACAAAAGGGACCTCCGAGGTCACCACCGACGCAGATGCCGACGGACCACCGCCGCTGTGAGAAGATCCCACTGCCCGACTCGAACCCGCCGGAGGGAAGGGCAGCGCATCGTATATGCTAGGAGCCATCAACCAGCTCGTCACAAAATCCATATAGTCATACGGCGCAGTCGTATCGGTGTATAGCAAGTAGGACTCGTCAATCATCGCCGCGATCCTCTCATCCTCTGACAGCAGTCGCTCCCACCTCATAGACGTAGGAGGCTGCGCAAGTGGCACCACCACCTCCTCCTCAGCTATCTAACGAACCACCCTCTCCTCGAGGTACCAGAAATGGCCAAACTCATGCGCCAATAAATGCCTCATCCGCGCATTCACCCCGGTCACCTATGCATCCTAAATTGTTGTACCCCAAGAATAAAAGGTCACCTGAAAACCTCCAAGCAAGCATAAATCAATACAAGAACAGAAGGTGCAAAAACTAAAACTAAAATGGAAAGAGTCTTACCCTACCACTTGTCAGGTCATTTAAGACCTGACGCACCGCCTCCAGGGAGAGAGATCCTTTCGACTGCCGATTAGCCTTACGCCATCGATACAAGCGACAGAAGTCCCCAACAGTGTCGTCCTTCAAAGCGATCAGCGGGGTATTGCACCCAATCACCTAGTAGAACCACGTCTAAATTCACAAGCAAAAAGAGACGCATAAGGAAAATGCGAATGCATGAAAAGAAATGCACAAACTGAAGGATACCTCAAGAAGGTACGTGGCCCCAGTAAAGGTCTGTTGGAAGCACCGACTGAATACATCCAGAGAAGAGTAAAGAGTCGCCAAAGTCAGACTCCCCCAATCATAGAAGGGGATGTTCGAAAACATCCTCAAGTACGGCAGAAACCACAAATGAAAGACGTCGCCGCTCGATGCCACCATAAAACCTCCCAATACCATAAGAATGAATAACCGGGCCATCTTCCTCACTTGCAGCCCGTCCTCCACATCAATCTCCCTACCCAGCAGAACATCCTTCAACAGGGACAGCCGGATGGAATCCCCAGAAACTATCCTCCTTACGTCACCAAGTGCCGCACGCACTGCCTCCGGTCTCACCCGTAAAGAGCGATCCACCTCTATCTGATCTCCATCACAATCCATCCCCAGCAGCTGATGCACGTCTATGGGAGTCACAGTCATCTCCCTGAAGCCGAAATGAAAAGTGTGGGTAGTGTCCCACCACCTCTCTCCCAAAGCGCACAAGACCGCTGTCGAACGAGGCATCTCATCCAGCGCCGATGCCAACCGCCCAAAACCCGCTGATGAGACCACCCTGTGCACCACAGGTGGGAGACGCTCCCAGACATCCTTAAGCCCCATCGTCCCGCGAGTATGCATGTTCTTCAAAGAAATATCACACTAGCAAAAAGAAAAATCTCATCAAAAGTCAAGGAAGAAAGAAAATCACCAAAAGAGAAAGGAATACCAAAGGTCAGGTTACTTACATAATCGTCGGTGATCACTCTCGAAGAGCGATGACGTGATGGTTCCCACAGCAAGGTCCGCTCATCCGCAACAGGCTCAAACGCATCAAAGGAGTTCTCACTCCCCAAAGCAAGAGGCGCCCTAGCCCTCCACTCCACATTCGACCAATCATCAACGGTCAACCACTCCCGGTGGACTGCAGTGCTCACAAAAGAGGCCATTTCTTGAAGATCTAAACGCTAGAACGATTTGCAGAAGAATCGCAGAGAGAGAGAAATCAAAACAAGCTGTGAAAAAATAAGGGGATTCGCCCCCTTTATATAGGATGCCAAGGGCCATGTCGATCGACACCTCCCCCTACCATACCTATCGGCACTGATCCCTTGCCTTCCCGAGGTAGCCCAAAAGTCTGTGCCACTGCCGAATGGCACCCTTCATACTATGCCGACCGTCACCCCCCCTTAAATTTCGTACAGAAATTCCCAGAAAATACCATAAAGACCCGAAAAATCCTCAGAAAATTCCTAAAAATCCCAGGAAGGATTTAGAACCTTTTCACCAAGAAAACTTCACGTTCCCTCGAGCTAAACCCCTCTTCCCCAGCGGAATCATCAAAAACCAAATGAAATCTCCTCCCGAAAAAACTCCAAAGGATCTCTAAGGATCACCTGATCACTTCCCCAACAGAACTCTCCTACAGCACCTAAAATAGGTTATCCCCCCCTGCGAGGTCTCCTAAAAGCTTCCCCAGCTATCAGCTCCCCAGCTCAGATCAAAATCATAAAGCCCTTTCTCCAGAAGAATCAAAATCCAAATCTTTATCTACTCTTGGGTCAGAACTGACCCCACTCTTGGAACGTCACCTAAGTTAGGTCGGAATTGACCTCGATCCTCGATCGTCACCACTCTTGGGTCAGAATTGGCCCCGATCTTGGATCGTCACCTGAGCTAGGTCAGAATTGACCTCGATCCTCGGTCGTCACCACTCTTGGGTCAGAATTGTCCCCGGTCTTGGATTGTCACCTAGGTTAGGTCAGAATTGACCTCGGTCCTCGGTCGTCACCACTATTGGGTTAGAATTGGCCTCGGTCTTGGATCGTCACCTGAGCTAGGTCAGAATTGACCTCGGTCCTCGGTCGTCACCATTCTTGGGTCAGAATTGGCCCCGGTCTTGGATCATCACCTAAGTTAGGTCAGAATTGACCTCGGTCCTCAGATGTCACCACTCTTGGGTCAGAATTGGCCCTGATCTTGGATTGTCACCTAAGTAAGGTCAGAATTGACCTCGGTCCTCGGTCGTCACCACTCTTGGGTCAGAATTGGCCCCGATCTTGGATCGTCACCTGAGTTAGGTCAGAATTGACCTCGATCCTCGGTCGTCACCACTCTTGGGTTAGAATTGGCCCCGGTCTTAGATCGTCACCTCAGTTAGGCCAGAATTGACCTCGGTCCTCGGTCGTCACCACTCTTGGGTCAGAATTGGCCCCGATCTTGGATCGTCACCTAAGTTAGGTCAGAATTGATCACGGTCCTCGGTCATCACCACTCTTGGGTCAAAATTGTCCCCGGTCTTGGATCGTCACCTGAGTTAGGTCAAAATTGACCTCGGTCCTCAGTCGTCACCACTCATGGGTCGGAATTGGCCCCAGTCTTGGATCATCACCTGAGTTAGGTCAGAATTGACCTCGGTCCTCGGTCGTCACCACTCTTGGGTCAGAATTGGCCCCGATCTTGGATCGTCACCTGAGTTAGGTCAGAATTGACCTCGATCCTCGATCGTCACCACTCTTGGGTCAGAATTGGCCCCGGTCTTGGATCGTCACCTGAGTTAGGTCAGAATTGACCTCGGTCCTCGATTGTCACCACTCTTTAGGTCAGAATTGACCTCGGTTATTAGACCTTTACCCTAAGCCCATAGATTCGGCTTTGACCAGCAAAATTTATATCCCCAGCACACTCCTTAGGTCCTCAGAATCTACCTCGACCCTCTGAATCGGTCATACTCCCTCAAAAGCATCATATGGTGTCTATTCGACGGTCATCATTCGTTCCAAACTCACCAGTCGAGGGGCTCTGTAGACACCCCATTCTGTTACCCCCTAACTCTCCTTATGTCCCTAGTACCTCCCTTTATCACTGTAAACCCAGGTCATGTCCCGAGTACTGACCTGGAGGCCATCGGGCACTCCCCGGCTCAGTTTGACCCAAAAGTTAAACTCTTCATCTCAATTAAGACTCAATGAATCTTTGAAGGGCACTAAATACCCTTTCCAACGGTCCACCCCGTGTGCGATTTTGACTTGCCATGCGGACGAATGGTCCGTTTGCGTCTGAAACCTGACCTAGAGGCCATCGGGCACTCCCGAGCACTGTTTGACCTAAGCCAACTCTTCAGCTCGATCGAGGCTAAATGAATATTTGAAGGGAACTGAGTATCATTTCCAATGGTCCATCCTGTGTGCAATTCCGACTTACCATGCCGACGAACGATCCGTTCGACTCTGAGAGGTCACCGAATGCTTCCCGGGCCCAGTTGACCCAAGTCAACTCCCCAAACTGGGTCAAACTCTTTGGAATGTCAAATTAAATCTCCTAACCTTTCGAACGGTCCACCGCATGCATGATTCGGACTTACCATGCGGACGAACGATCCGTTTGCGTCAGAATGATCCCCCGTCCAATGGACCGACAAACGCTTCCGAGCAATATTTGACCCAAAGTTAACTCCCGAACCTGGGAGCGGTCCAATGGACTTTCGAAGGTCTCTGAATTATCTTTCCAATGGTTTATCCCGTGCACAATTCTGACCAACGGTTTGCCCTCGGCAACCGATTTTCCGAAAAAGCCTGAAACACACTGCCAAATGGCAGGTTCAGGACCCTGTCTATCGGCAGGTGATGATAGGCAGGAATGGGTCTATGACGATCGGTAGTGACCTGAGCCTATAAAAGGAGGCCTTCACCTCATTTTCAAGGGGATCCCAGATCTGATGAAATTCACTCTCAACGAATCCCAGAAACCTCTCTCGAAGGCAGCGTGATTTCAATCTCCAAATCCCTTTTTTACTTCCACTTTTCATCATCCTTTTCATCGAACTTGGTGAATTAATGACTCTCCATCATCATCTAAGTGCAAGGGCTGCTCTCCAACATTCAAGATCAAGCTCAAGATCTTCAAGAAGGTCCAACTTTCCTCTACTCTCTCTTAAATTCTCTTAAATTCTCAATAACTTGTTTTCTTACTTAGCACTTTTATTATCTCATCTCGCACATCCTAATATATTTTTTATTTAGTATTATTGCACATCTCTTACTTTCATATAAATAAAATCCCAAAAAATAAGAAAAAGAGGGTTTGCTCATAAATTCTAAATAAGGGATTCTCATACCTTTCTCACACTTTTCTCACCACTAAAACACTTTTTCTATACACACACACACACACACTCACAAATAACAGATCCCCCATTTGGATTTATGGGATAAACCCAACCCCTCGTTTTGTATGCGAACTACGTGGACTTTGATGCCTTTATAGGCTACGTAGGCATCTCGGGGTAAAACCCGAGACTCGAGTCCTTTTTCTCACTTTTTCTCTTACTTTCTATATTCTCTAAATATAATCTTCTTATATTCTATATATTTGTAACGTATTACTCCATAGGCGTTATCGTTCCATTATAATGAGCAACGTAGGGGTAATCGCGTAAATCTTACTTTTCTAATATTATTCTTATATCTTCCTATGGATAACTAGCTTTATCTTCTCCATGATACAAGTCGAGGATTCCTACCTCCATTATATATATACACATGCACACATAGCACGGGGGAAATATAAAGGAAAATAGCAAATATCCATGAGAGACCTAAAGGGAGGAATGGGTGACTAACACCTTCCCATTTCGTAACTAAGCCTCCGAACCCTTCTCGAATCATTTCGGTTTCGCACGCACCAGTATGTCTTTGGATGCCATCCTTCGGGGTGGCTTCTCCTTTTTCTTTTGTCTGTTTTGGGTAAAATAGACTGGCGACTCTGAATCTCTCTACATTTTTACACCACATCTCAAACGACACCGGCCGAAGCACTCCCGAGAGGGATGCGCGGGACCCGAGGATCCTTCCCTTCGCGCGCCCGACCGCGGCGAGGATCGGGGATGGCCACATGTATGGTGATGTTAATTGATGAGTTGGGTCTTGGGGTTAATGGTGGTTGGAGAAAGAGTGAAGATGGGTTTGGTGGGGAAGATGATGTGGAAAGGATTGGGAGTGTGAGGGAGTATGGTTGTAAAGTGAGGGTGAGGTATTATGTTAGGTGTAGGTGAGTGTATGATAGTGGGTGTGAGTGAGTTTAAGATAAGTGTGTGTGTGTGTTTAATTTGGACACCTAAAAATAACACTAACTAATTAACTAAAAAAATAAAGCTATTAAAATTAAAAATTAAAAATTAAATTTCTATTCTAAAAATAAAATAAAGACTTAATAAAAAGAAAAAGAAAAATAAAAATAAAAGTAAATCTATTAAACTTAAAAACTAAAATCCTAAAAAGTAAAATCTAATAAAACTAAATTCCTAAAAACTAATCCTAATAAAATAAGACTAAACTTAAAGCTAATAAAAATCAAAATAAAATAAAATTATATTAATAAAAATAAAATAGAAAAATGGAAAATGGAAAATAAAACCTAGAAAATACTAAATAAATAAAAAATAAATCCTAAAAATAAAAATGAATCAAACTAAAAATCTAAAAAAATATAAAATGACACAAACTAAACACACACATGGTTTGGGGAAAGCTAAGGCTAGGATGGGCTAGGTTAGGGTTAGAGGATTGGGTAATTAGCTCCATTTTACTTCAAATTGCTTGGAAATATAGCTTTTGACACCGCAACTACAATTAAGCCTGCATATTGAACAATTAAGCGCATAAGACCCATATTATCGAGAATTAGGAACTAAAGTACGTCTATTCGGGGTATAAAATGTACAGTTTTGGGTGCTTATCAGAAATCACCATTTTGAACTAATTTTGGGGGAAAACCCCACTTCAGCACCTTGCAAGATGTGACCTAGCATGTTGCCTTCCAGTAGGTCGTAGCCTCTATGCAACGACTTAAATAATCTTTTACATTTTTGACATATTATCTTTTTTTGATCAAAAATTGCTTTATCTTAGACCGAAGATGAAGTAAAATGCTTAAAAAACTCGCGATAAATTTTATGGCTTGTGGGTTAGGTTAAATTTCAAAAGGCTAGGTCACGTGATTGTAAAACCTATGATTCTACGGATAAAATATATTTAGGAAATTTCCTTAAGGATTGATAAATTGTCCAAGATAGGTAACGATACTCTTACTAACTTTTTGGTTATTTTCCATCCAAAGGAGAGTGCTTGACAATCCACCTGATGAAACCATCTCAGGAGAGAAATCATGTTCACTCATATCACTTCAATTAGAGAAAAATCCTTATAAAGACAGGGCATAACCACATCCATGTTGACTCAATGGGCCACAACCCTATCTCCTATTGCCTAGAAAGGCTGCAACCATTGTTCAAAGGCTGCATCCATTGATAATACTTTCTCTCTTTTGATTCGACTTGATCTATAAATCCTGGTTTTCTCACCTGATTCAGTTCGTTTTAAAGAATATTTTTTAAAAAATTAACAGTCTAAAGAAGTCATGGAGGGTAGTTTAGGATCAGATCCCTAGTAGACTAAAAATATAGCTCACTTACTGAGGTGAATTAATCGCCTAAATGAAGTCTAAGCCTCACTCCATGACTAGATTAAACTCCTTAGAAAGGAAATTTTGATGCTTGAGTCCGCAACTTTCACCAGTATAGAGAAGGCAACAGACATTTATAGGTACGTGGCCCCAGAGGAGAAGGTCACAACTACGACAGTAAAAAAGAAGAGGAAATAAGAGGATTAGGGAGTAAAAAATCTCTACAGGGAGTTCACACCATAAAACCACAGCTTTGAGGATATATTTGAAAGCCGCAAGGATAAGAACCTCTTCAAGTAGTCAGAGAAGTTGAAATCCCCGACTCGTAAGAGGGATAAGAATAAATGATGTGAATTCCACTGAGATCACAACCACACAGCCAAAGAATACTTCTTTATAAAGAATGAGGTTGAAAGACTCATTAGGCAAGGAATGCTCTAGTGGTTCTAAGGCGATGCATCCTCAAACTGAAACAGCCACAAGCCTCCTTAGAAAATTTTTGTTATATATCTTTGCAAAAAAAAGCCCTCAAGTTTATATATTGATTTTATATTTCATGAACATACATATATGTTTCAATTATGAGTTCTCAATTTATTACTAAGTCTTTTCAAAGATTCTTATTATAATAGGTTTGAAGAGAACCCCATAACTAATCACCCCAAAGATTGACATTAATGGGAGAAATGCCCTCAAAAGGAAGGGCATGGTAGCCTCAGGTGGCTTATAATACCCCATGATAGCCTTAGGTGGATTCTAATACCCCAATAAATCCAGGGGTGGCTTTATAATAACCTAGAAAATCTAGGGATGGCTTTAGAATATCCCGGGACAATTATGGGTGGCTTGAAAACACCTAGCCATAGGCGGCTTAAAAGTACCAAGCCGTGGGTGGCGTGAAAATACCCCATAATCACAGAAGGATTGAAAATACCCTGTCATAGATTGCATGAAAATACCCCACATCCGTGGGTGGCTTGAAAATACCCTTCCATGGGTGGCTTGAAAATACCTTATTATGAGAGTCTTAAAAATATCCCAAGATAGAGAATCAAAGTCCAAAGGAAAAATAAAACTCTAGCTTAATGACGGAAGCCTAGCTGTGGCCATCCCCGATCCTCACGGCGGGAGAGGATCTCTTTGATCCCGCGCGTCCCTCTCGAGAGAAGTTCGGCCGGCGTCATTGATGAGGTGAAAATGTAGAGAGATAGAGTCGCCAGTCTATTTTACTCAAAAAAGACAAAAGAAAAGGGAGCCATCCCTAAGGACAGCATCCAAAGACATACTGATACATACGAAACCAAAATGATTAGAAAAAGGGTCCGGAGGCTAAGTTACGAAATGGGAAGGTGTTAGGCACCCATTTTGCCCTTACGATCTCTCATAGGTTGTTGCTATTTTCCTTTATTTCCCCGTGATATGTGTGCATGTGTATATGTAGTGGAGATAGGAATCATCGACTTGTATAATGGAAGAGATAAAGCGAGTCATCCGTAGGAATGTTCCTAAGAATAATATTAGAAAATAGGATTTACGCGATTATCCTCGCGTTGATCGTTATAACGAAACGATAACGCGAATGGAATAATACGCCACTAAGAACAAATATATGTATATATAGAATTAGAGAGAATTGAGTTTAAAGAATGTAGAGAAAATAAAAAAAGAGAGAAAAGTAGGAATAGGACTCGAGTCACGGGTTTTACCCCGAGACGCCTACGTAGCCTATAGAGGCATCAAAGTCCACGTAGTTCGCATGCAAAATGAGGGGTGGGATTTATCCCATAAATCCAATCGGGGACTTCTCTTATATGTGTGTGTGTGTGTGTGTAAAAAAGTATTTTAGTTGTGAGAAAAATGTGAGAATTCCCGTTTGGAATTTATGAGCAAATCTACTTTTTCTTATTTTTTGGGTTTTATTTATATGAAAATAAGAGATGTGAAATAATACTAAATAAAAAGTATATTAAGATATGTGAGATGTGAGAATAAAAGTGTTAAGTAATAAAATGAATTAATGCTAATTTAGGGGAAATTAAAGAGAGAGTTGAGAAAGTTAGATCTTCTTGGAGATGTTGAGCTTGATCTTGGATGTTGGAGAGCAGCCCTTGCACTTGTATGGTGATAGAGGTTACTTAATTCACCAACTTTGATGAAAAAGGTGATGAAAGGTGAAGGTTGGAAAGGGATTTGGATGTGGAAATCATGCTAACTTCGAGAGGGGTTTTCCAAGCTTGCTGAGAGTAATGGGTCAGTGATTTTTCTCCCCTTTCGAAATGAGGTTAGGCCCTCCTTTTTATAGGATCAGGTCATTATCGATCGACATAGCCCTGGTCCTTCCAATCGACAGGTGTGTTTAGGCACATTGCCGATAGTCAGGGTTTGGAACCTGCCGTTTGTCAATCTCTTTCAGGTTCCTTCGAAAAATTGATCGTAGAGCGCAAACCGTTGATCCTAATCGTGCAAGTGGTGAACCATTGGAAAGTTAATTCAGATACCTTAGAAAGTCTTTGGACTGTCCCATGTCCAGGAGTTGACTTTGGATCAAATGTGGCTCGAAAGCATTCATCGGTCCTTTGGACGGGGAATTATCGGACGTAAACGGGTCGTTTGTCCGCATGGTAAGTCAAAATCATGCATGGGGCGGACTGTTGAAAGGGTGAGGAGATTTACTTAGACATTCCAAAGAGTTTGACCCAATTCAGGGAGTTGACTTTGGTCAACCGGGGCCTGGAAGTGTTCGGTGATCTTCTAGAGTAAAACGGATTGTTCGTTCGCATTGTAAGTCAGAATCGTGCACGGGGCGAACCGTTGGAAAGGGGTTTCAGTCCCTTTAAAGATTATTTCAGTCTCGATCGAGCTGAAGAGTTAACTTTGGTAAAATGGAGCCTGGGAGCGTTCGGTGACCTCCTGATCGAGTTTATGGGGAAAACGGGTCATTCGTTCGCACCGTAAGTCAAAATTGCACACGGGACAGACCATTGGAAAGGGGATTTGGTGCCCTTCGAAGATTTATTCAGTCTCATTTGAGCTGAAGAGTTTGAATTTTGGTCAAACAGAGCCTAGGAGTTCCCGATGGCCTTTAGGTCAGTACCCAGGGTATGACTTGGGTTTATAATGATGAAGGGAGGTGCTCGGGACCTAAGGAGAGTTAGGGGGTATTATAATGGGGTGTCTATAGGTCTCCTTGATGGGTGAGTTTGTAACGAACGATGGGCATCGAATAAACACCACATGATACCTTTGAAAGAGGATGACCGGACGTTCGAGGTCGATTATGAGGAGCTAAGGATGAGAATGACCGATTCTGTGCGTCGAATCCAATTTTGAGGGCTTAGAGATGAGGGTTACCGATTCTATGGGTCGAAGCCAATTCTGAGAGCTTAGATATGAGGGTGACCGATTCTGTGGGTCGAAGTCAATTTTGAGGGCTTAGAGATAAGGGTGACCGATTCTGCTGGTCGAAGCCAATTCTGAGGGCTTAGATATGAGGGTGACCGATTCTGTGGGTCGAAGTCAATTTTGAGGGCTTAGAGATGAGGGTGGCCGATTTTGCGGGTCGAAGCCAATTCTGAGGGCTTAAAGGGGTATGCTCAGGATGATCTTAAAAGAAAGATTTAGGTCAATTCCGAGTACTTACAGCAATGATACAGGTGACCAATTTTGTGGGTCAAAGCCAATTCTGAAGGCTTAGGTTGTGATGATCGATTCTGCGGGTCAAACCCAATTCTGCGGGCTTAAGGTGAGATGACGAATTCTGCGGGTCAAAGAAAATTATGCAGGCTTAAGGTGAGATGACCAATTCTGGGGGTCGAAGCCAATTCTGCAGGCTTAGGGTAAGGTCACCAATTATGCGGGCTTAAGGTGAGATGACCAATTCTGCGGGTCGAAGCCAATCCCGCGGGATTAAGTTGAGGTGACCAATTCTGCGGGTAAAAAACCAATTATATGGGCTTAAGGTGAGGTGACCAATTTTGCGGGCTTAAGGCGAGATGACCAATTCTGAGGGTCGAAGCCAATTCTGCGAGCTTAAGTTGAGGTGACCAATTCTGCGGGTCGAAGACAATTCTGTGGGCTTAAGGTGAGATGACCAATTCTGCGGGTCGAAGCCAATTATGCGGGCTTAAGTTGAGGTGTTCAATTCTGTGGGTCGAAGCCAATTCTGCGGGCTTAAGGTGAGATGACCAATTATGTGGGTCGAAGCCAATTCTATGGGATTAAGGTGAGATGACCAATTCTGTGGGCTAAAGTTTGAAATTGCCTCGGGGAACTCTGCTGGGGAAATTACCTCATGATTTTGATTTGAGCTGGGGAGCTGATTGCTGGGGAAATCCTTGTGTGTCTTCTGGAGACTTTACCGGGGGAACAACCAATTTGATGCTGGGGAAGTGATTAGGTGGTCGAGGGTTTGGACGCATTTCTCGGGGAAAATTGAGACCTTTGGGGAATAGGAGATGATCCTGAAGTTTTGGACATTGGCGGGGAGAGATTCTCTTATCTTTTGAGAGTTTTGCTGGGAAAATAGATGTTCTGCTTGAGAAAGTGCAAAATTTTCTTGGTGAGAATGTTCTAAATCCTTTTCGGGATTTTTAGGAATTTTTGAGGAGTTTTTAGGGTTTTCTGGTATTTTTTGGGAATTTCTGTACGAAAATTTAAGGGAGGTGCCAGCCGGCATGGTGTAGAGGGTGCCATTCGGCAGTGGCACGGACCTTTGGACTGCCTCAAGAAGATAAAAGGTTAGTGCCGATCGGTAGGTGAGGGTGCAGTGCCGATTGGCAGGACCCTTGGCATCCTATATAAAGGGGACGAATTCCCCTCATTTTTCACATCTTCGTGCCTTCTCTCTTTCTACAATTTTTTTCTGCAAATCTTTCTAGCATTCCGATCTCTAAAAAATGGCCGATTTTGTGAGCACTATAGTACATCGGGAATGGTTGGCTATTGATGACTGGGCAAACGTGGAGTGGAGGGCCAGGGCGCCTCTTGCTTTGGGGAGCGAGAACTCTTTTGACGCATTCGATTCGGTCGCAGATGAGCAGACCTTGCTACGGGAGCCGTCGCGTCATCGCTCTTCGAGGGTGGTGAACCTTGGTGGTTATGTAAGTAAAATGACTTTTGGCATTCTTTTTTTATGGTTTTCCTTTTTTCTTGGATCCTGACAAGGTTTTTCTCTTTTGGCAGTCTGATGTTTCTTTGTCGAATATGCGTGTCCACGAGACGACGGGGCTTAAGGATGTCTGGGAGCATCTTCCACCTGTGGTGCATCGGGTGGCATCCTCAGCAGGCTTTGGGAGGTTGGCATTTGTTCTAGATGAGACGCCTCGTTTGATGACAGTCTTATGCGCTCTGGGGGAGAGGTGGTGGGACACTACCCACACCTTTCATTTTGGTTTTGGGGAGATGACTGTGACTCTCATAGATGTGCAGCAGCTGCTGGTGCTGGATTGTGATGGAGAGAAGATAAAGGTGTATCTCTCTTTGCGGGTGAGGCCAGAGGCGGTGCGTGTGGCGCTTGGTGATGTGGGGAGGATAGTGTCTGGGGACTCCATCCGTCTGTCCCTGCTGAAGGATGTTTTGCTGGGCGGGGTGATTAATGTGGAGAATGGGCTGCAGGTGAGGCAGATGGACCGGTTATTTATTTTGCTGGTGTTGGGGGGATTTCTGGTGGCGTCGAGGGGTGACGTTGTCCACTTATGGTTTTTACCATATCTGAGGATGTTTTCGAACATCCCAATATATGACTGGGGGAGCCTGACTTTGGCGACCCTTTATTTTTCCTTGGATGCATTCAGCCGGTGCTGCCGGTAGTCTTTCACTGAAGCCATGTATCTTCTTGAGGTATTCTTTAATTCTGTGCATTTTCCTTTCATGCATTCACATTTTCCTTATGCATTTCTTGTTTATTACGAAATTTTTATCTTTGGCAGACGTGGTTCTATGAGGTGATCGGGTGTAATACCCAACTAATTACTTTGAAGGACGAGACCGTTGGGGATTTTTGTCGATTTTAGCGATGGCGCAAGGCCAATCGGCAGTCGAGGAGGTATCTCTCTAGAGGCGGTGCATCAGGTTTTGAAGGGCCTGACCAGTGAAAAGGTAAGACTTTTTTCTTCTTCAGTCTAAGACCTTTTCGTGCTATGATTCTATGTTTCCTTATATTTTGCTAGGGACTTTCTAGGTGACCTTTTACCCTTAGGGTAAGACCGTTCAGGGCACGGGGTTGACTCGAGTAAATGCGCAGATGAGTCATTTACTGGCGCATGAGTTTGGCCACTCTTTTTATCTCGAGGAGACGGTGGTTCGACAGATTATTGAGGGGGAGGTGGTGGTGCCACCTGCGAGGCCCCCTATGTCTATGAGGCGGGAGCGGCTACTGCCGGAGGATGCGAGGATAGCGGCAATGATTGGCGAGTCCTACCTGCTATACGCCAATACGACTGTGCCTTATGATTATATGGACTTTGTGATGAGTTGGCTGATGGCGCCCAGAATATATGATTCACTGCCCTTCCCTCCTGCGGGTTTAAGTCGGCCAGTGGGGTCCTCCCACAATGGTGGCGGTCCTTTGACATCTGCGGCGGCAGCGACTTCGAAGGTTCCCTTTGTGCGGCTGCATACTCCTTCATACAATATTCAGCGGGCTGATGGAGGGATGGTTCCTATGCTGCATCATCCTCATGCAATGGACCTGGAGGAGTTGGGTTTGACAGAGGAGGTTCTTCGTCCTTTGGTATATCTTTATGCTATTTTATTTTCCTTTCTTTTTATTTCTTTTGATCTTTTCTACTTGACACTGATTCTGCCTTTTCTTGCAGCACGTCCGGGTGTCCACCACTTGGTTGAGGGACATTAGGGACTGGATATCTTCGACGACTGCCCATATTCAGGACACGGTTCCTGTTCCTTCTTGCTTGGTGTCGTCTGCCTCATCCGGGGAGGATTCAGGTTCAGGTAGCGGCGGTGCGTCATCTCGCCATCGGGGGAAAAGAGCGCGTCGCAGGGGTGGAAGCTCTTAGGAGAGAGAGAGGTTAAGATTAGGTGAGAGAGAGAGAGAGATAATGTGGGTTCGGGCTGAGTCCCGTTGTTTTTTTCTTTTCTTTCCAACAAGATGATGTAACACAGAGAAATATCTATGCAATGCAATGAAGTTTTTTGATTATCCTCTGTTAGTGATTAATGAGTGCGTGCACATGTGCTTTTTACTTTACTACTGAGACCGTAAAAAGAAATATTTTTGGGATTTTGAAAGAAAGCTTTATTCAAGATGAGAATTTACATAAAGATGAAAAGGGGATTTTTGAAATTCTGTTGAGAATATCAATTTATTTTGAGTTTTATGAATTTTGATAAAAGAGGAAAAAGGAAAATTTCCAAAAGTAGGGGGTTGCCGATCGGTGAGCACCTTGTCCTGCCTATCGGCAGGTCAGTTTAGTACCATCGATTCAAAGCTTTGATTGGTACCCTCTTCGGCCTTTGGTACCTTGTGGGGCAGGATTTCCTCTGATTTCTGTAGGGGTTATGTCCTTTGTGAGGGTTTTCAAGTATAAAAGAGGGGTAAGAGTGGAGTGTTTTCCTCACATCCTGACTTTCTTGTTCTGCGAGATGGATCTCCCTAGTAGTGTTGAGTTTGACAACTTCCTCAAGACTTTGGAGGCGATGTGCTCCTATAACATCGACTACGATGATTATAAGATGCATCGAGTTTCTTTATGGCGTAATCGACCATAGAATGGAACATGCTAATGGCGATGGTACAATTCTGGTACCCTGAAGATCATGTATTCCGCTTTGGCTTGGAAGAAGTCTGTTCAACTTATGAGGAATTTTTTGCCATATTGGGGATAAATCTCGGCATTGCTGCGGCTCTGCCTGAGTTTTCTAATTCTCCCCGGGAGCTGTAAGTCAGGCTTCTTTGTGTTTCGTCCTCGACGGACACATCGCTGGTGGCTGGAGATATGATTTTTCTTCTGGTGGTGTTACGGTCCCTGCATTTGTAGGAGGTTGGTGATGCTGGATATGCCGGAGCTGTCTTTCTAGGCTTGGTTTCAAAATTATTGCTGGTGATCGGGGAGCTTCTTGTGGACCCATAACTTGCAGTTATTACTTCATGGATGTCCTACCGTCACAATCCTACGGCGGTGATACTGGCAGAGACTATAAATGGTCTGGCTGCCTGGCGAGAAGGTCGTTCTGACTTTCTGAGGGGTAGCCCCGTGATGTTGTTCATGTGGTTGACTAAAAGATTTTGCCTAGTGACTCCTTCGGAATACCCTTTGTCGGCTGTATCCAATTTCTTTTCGTGCCATTTCATCAGTGTTGGCCTAGATATTGAGAGCTGAGAGAATTGGTTCATGGAGCATGGGGCTCTAAATCTGTACTGGTCAGTACCTTAGTGGGGACAACTGCTACCTATTCTGGAACTGGGAGAATACCCGTATGTCCGACCGGTTGGTCTTAGACATACCTCTTTCTATTTCCCTTGGCGACTTTTGCGCAAATTTAGATGGGAACAGATCGTGCCACCTCGGACACTAGACTTCTTTTCGGTAGAAGATTTGACAGAGCGTCCGCGCATATGGCTTGGCTCTTTGTGGGAGATTTGGCATCCATCGTCTCGTCCCTTTCAGTCTGCTGGGAGAGTTTGGCACATACCTGGGGATTATATGAAGTGGTTGTGGAGGAGAGTAGTTAGCAAGATGTTGGAAGTGGAGACTCGACAAAGATGGCTTGCCTTATCTGATAGCATGGAGGGAGTTGTGGTAGTTTTTTCGAGGCTGGTTTGAGCTTATCCATCCATGGAGCGTCTGCGACACTCCATTAAGGTAGGGGAATCTTGGGGACCCCAGGATGTAGATGATGATGATGATGATGATGATGATGATGATGATGATGATGATGATGATGATGATGGAGCGGGCTCCTATAGTAGTTGTGGGTAGGACTCTTGGAGAGTTTATTTTGTACCAGGAAATAAGTTTTTTTTTTATTTGGATTTTTAGGAAGGTAGGGGGAAAGGAGTCATCCGTGCCTTTATGTAATTTCACTGTAATTTATTATTAGTGAAATAAACAAGTTTTTGATCATCGAGTTGTGCCTTTTGATGAATTTTGTATTTTGAATTATTTATACCGATCGTTAAGGCCTACATAATCATTTTGTTCAAGTATGTGTTAGAATAAACGGTTGTTATCAGAGATAAGAAAAGAATAGTTTTTGTGAAAAAGAAAGGGCCGTGCTTATGTGGGATGTATGAGCTGCCTACGTACCTTTGGGGATTTTTGAAAATTTTCAATTTTTCTGGGAATAATTTTTGCAGAGGATCAGGCCCGCGTAGTTCTGGGTAGAGAGAAATGAAGAGAGATTTTTTTTTAAAATAGAAGGGAGATGAGAGGAGTTATAGCGTGCCGAGAATTCGAACTAGGGGTAAAATTTCTTGAGATGGTCTAAGTTGACTGGACGAGCCATCTCTTCTCCATCTGAGTCAGTGAGCATAGCGGCACCGCTGGACAAGATCTTCTTCACAATGTATGGGCGACTCCAATTGGGCTTGAATTTCCCTCTAGGGTCCCAGATGGGCTCTATTATTTCTTTAAGGGCTAAATCCCTTTCTTGGACCGCGGTCCTTGACTCTCTTATTGAAGGAACGCTCTATTCGGTGATGGTACCCTTGTATGTGATACAACGCCTTCAGCCTCTTTTCGTCCAGGAGTGACAGCTCGTCGAGGCGGCTTTGATGCCAGTCTTCCTCACTGACCTTGCTTTTAAGAATGACGCACAGCGAGGGTATTTTTAGATCCACAGGTAGGACTGCTTACATGCCATCGACTAGAGAGTAAGGGGTAGCCCCAATAGAGGTTTGGATTGAGGTTCGATAACCCCAGAGAGCGTTTAGGATTCAGTCAGCCCAATCTCGACAGGTTTCGATCATCTTGCTGATGATGGCTTTGAGGTTCTTGTTGCGGCTTCGGCTGCACCATTGGTTTAAGGTCGGTAGGGAGAAGATTTGTGTCTCTGGATCCCATACTCGTTGACCACTTCTATGACTTCTGCCTCGAAATGCAACCCGTTATCTGACACTAGCTCATGCAAGACCCCATGTCGATAGATGATGTTTTTCTTGATGAATTTGGCCACTTTCTTGGCATTCATAACTACGTATGACTCAGATTTGACCCATTTGGTGAAGTAATCAATGGCAACTAGAATGAACTCATGTCCGTTAGAGGACTTGGGTGTAACCTTTCCTATAATGTCGATGATCCAGGTGGAGAACGGCCGAGGAGAAGTCATACTATATAGTTCATGCGGAGGCAGGTGTTGAAGGTTAGAGAACTGTTGGCATTAGAGGCATCTCCGGACATAAGCGGTGCAATGCTGGATCATGGTGGTCTAGTAGTATCCTTGTCATATGATCTTCTTAGAAAGAATATGACCGTTCATATGGGGTTCACATTCCTTATTGTGGATTCTTTGTATTACTTCTTCAATGTCAGTCCCTACGATGCAGTGTAGATGGGTTCCATCGAAGTTTCTCTTAAAGAGTGCTTTGTGACAAATGATGTACTGGGTGACCAGTCCTCAGAGGGTTGCTCATTTTTTCTTGTTGGAACCCTCAGGATACCTACCATGCTTAAGGAGGTGCCAGATATCATAATACCAACAATTGGCTAGCTCGGGGTCTTCTTTGGTGATGAGCCCAATGTGGTAGCAGTGCGTTGGTTTGTATTACTTTTGGATCAGGAAGGGGGCCATTGTTATTCCTTTGGGCATATCGACCATCGAGGCCAAGGTAGAAAGGTCATTGGCTAGATTATTCTTTGCTCGAGGTAGGTAGTGGAAGGTGATGTCTTAGAATTGGGAGGCTAGTTCTTCTAGGTGGGCATAGAAGGGTTAAAGTTTCTTGTCCTTAAATTTCTATTCTATGAGCACTAGGCCAATGATGGGGTCAGAATCCCCACAGACATCTAGGCATTGGATACTTTTCTTGAGAGCAACTTTGAGGCCTACCGTACATGCCTCGTATTCAGTCATGTTATTGGTGCAGGGGAAATCCAACTTGATGCCGATGGGAGTGTGGGAGTCATATAGGGCGATCAAAAGTATCCCAATGCCATATCCATTTTTGTTGGTAGCGCCATCGAAGAACATTTGCCATCGGAGGTCGTCTCAAGAAGCATAGAAGATGTTTTCATTTGGGAATTCGGAGATCTAGTCATTAGCCTCTTCCATGGGGTAGTTAGCGAGGTAGTTAGAGATGGCTCTCCCTTTCATGACTTTCTATGTGATATACACGATATCAAACTCGACTAAGAGCATCAACCATCAGGACATTCAGCTGGATAAGGCAGGTTTCTCAAGCAGGTACTTGATGGGGTCCATTCGGGATACAAGCTTAATGGGGAAAGCGAGCATGTAGTGTAGCAACTTTTGGGTGATCCAAACAAGATCGATGCATGCTTTTTCTAATGCAGTGTAGTTGACTTTATAATCGACCAGTTTGTGACTGGCATAATAGATGTCTTTTTCTTTTGTGGTAATCTACAAGAAACTGAGCTAGCAAAGCCCCAGTTGTAGTATTGGTTATGGTTAGGTATAGGATCAAGGGGAGATCAGGTTGTGGTGGCATGAGTACCGGAGGTTGAGTCAGGTATTGTTTGATTCGGTCAAAGGCTTCTTGGCAGGCCTCGTTCCAAACTTTGGTTGAATCCTTTTAGAGGAGTTTGAAAATAGGTTCGCAGATGGAGGTGAGTTGGCTGATTAACTGGCCGATGTATTGCAATTTCCCAAGGAAACCTCGAACTTCTTTCTTCGTTCAGGGAGGCGACATCTCAAGTATGGATTTTAGCTTTTGAGGATCTTCTTCTATCCCTTTCTCACTGACCATGAATCCCAAGAGTTCATATTTCAATGGATTGAGTCTCATCTGATATCGTCGCAATCGTTCGAAGAACTTTCGGAGAGGGGGATCATGACCTTCTCTAGTTTTGGATTTGATAATCATATCATTCACATAAACCTCGACTTCTTTGTGAATCAAATCGTGCAATATGGTTATGGCATCCCTTTGGTAGGTAGCCCCGATATTCTTGAGATCAAATGGAATAACAATGTAGAAAAAGGTTCCCCATGGGGTGATGAACGCGATTTTTTCTTGATCATCTGGGTGCATTTTGATTTGGTTTTATCCAGAAAACCCGTCGATGAATGACTGGAGAGCATGACTGGACGTATTGTCCACGATCATGTCGATATTGGGTAGCAAGTAATCATCCTTTAGAGAGGATTTGTTCAAGTCCCGGTAGTCTACACACATACGAACTTTCCCTCCTGATTTCGACCAAGCACTACGTTGGTTAGCCATGTGGGATATTCGATCACACGAATGAAATCCACGTTCAACTATTTGACCACCTCTTCTTTGACTTTGAGGGACCATTCGGTGCGAAGCTTTCTCAGCTTTTATTTAATTGGCTTATAATCTGGAAGAGTGGGGATCCCATGCTTAGAAATTTCAAGATCAATGTCGGGCATATCGTTATAGGACCATGCGAAGACATCCACGAATTCCTTCAATAATTATTCGAGTTGTGCGCGCTCATGCTCGTTAAGGGTAGCCCCTATCCTAATCTTGCGCAGTTGGCTACTAGAATCGAGGTTAATAATAACAGTCTCTTCTTCATTAACTTGAACACGGTTATGTTGTTTGTTATTAACCTTATTTAGATCAGTTAAGGATTGTTCATTTGCAAAATCATCATCATAAAAAGTTTGATTAGAATCTGAACAATTAATGTAAGGCACAACAAGATACTCAAAATCTTCGTTTATTTCATTAATAGGAAAAATAGCATTGAGAACCTCATCAAAGGAGGTCTCAATTACATTTGAGCAAGGATAGACAACCGAAGAAGAAATGGGGTAAACATTGGGGTTATATGGGATTTCAACAGGGAGAACCGACGCAGCATGCCAGTTGAGGAGAGGTGTATTGGCAGCTTTAATCATGTTGGATGGATCCAGTGATGTAGTGCCTGAATGAATCATGTAGAGTGTTAGCTCCAGTGTTTGCAAGTTGAACGATTCCTCAGAGTCACTTTCCTCAGTCTCTTCGCTATCTCTGCTAAGGGTTTGTTCATGGTGTTGGGAACTTTCGGCCCATGGGTAGCTGTCTTGGAAAAAGATCTCCATTTCTAGTTTCATCTTCTTATCTGTATGGTCATACCATGGTTCCAAAAATCCGCAAAAGGGGAACCCTCACCCTCTTTGATGAATCGTCCATTCAAGGAGTCACCTGGGATAGTCTGGAGGTTATCTAAGCTTCTCTTTCGTCGAGACTGGCGGATGATTTTGAGCTCCTGTTCTGATGGTTGATACCCCAAATCAAAAGGAGGTAAATCTTTCTTCAGTTCAATGGGCTCAAGTATCCCTTGATGTCTTTGTCCTAGCCCCATTTTGGGCATAAAGTGCATGTTTCTGAACATCTGAATCACATTGACGTTGCCATGAGGGTCATATTCTGGAAAAAACCCTTTCTTTGAAATTATCCCCTGCCGAGAGTAGGAGTGGTTCAACTCGGAATCCTAATAGGAGCATATCATTTGACCCGTGTTGTATCTCAAGGATTGGACTGTTGGTACTTGCACCCTCGGCATTATCATCGTTGCCCCAAATGGTGATGACTCATCCGTCGAAGAAGAACTTCAATTTTTGATGGAGTGAGGAAGACACACCCTTGATATGGTGGAGCCAAGGTCATCCTAACAACAGGTTGAAACAAGATGGGATGTCAATAACTTGGAATTCAACGATGGGGTTTATAGGGTCAGCCCCTATTATAAGTTTTATGGATTCCATCACCTCCCGACGGGTATTATCGTAGGCACGTACAACAGTGGAGGTTAGATAGAGGTCACCTTCCTTTAGTCCTAAGCATTTGAACGTTCTTAATGGGCAGACATTCAAGGCGGATCCATTATCGACAAGAGAGAGTGGTACGATCTTCCCCATAACTTCGACGGAGATGTTGAGTGCATGATTCTGGTTTGTCCTAATTTTGGGGATTTCTTCTTCGAAAAAGGATAGAATTTGGGTAGAGGTCAGGGATCCAACTAGATTTATCGCTTATTCTGGTGTAGTAGAAGGAGGAACTGTTGGTCCAGTGAGCAACTTGATCAAAGCATTTTCGTGTACCTGAAAAGACATGAAAAGCCCCCATAGAGTGATGTTAGCTTGAGTTTTCTTCAGTTGATCGAGGATCTTGCTCTCCTCGAGTTTCATCTCTAGCATAGGAAGATTTCCAACTCCCTTCCCCTTGTCATTTGTGGGTAGTGAGCTTGGGATCTGGTAATGCTTCTGTGATCTGGTCATGTGATTTACTAAAGAAGGGAAGAACATAAACCTTGTTTCCTCGTCAATGTTGGGTTGTTTTTCCATCTTATTTATTTCTCCGAGGAGTTATTCAAATGATATAATCCCACACATGTCGACTACCGGGCCAGTTTTATCTTAAGCTTGCTCTTCACTTGAATTTTCAAATTCTTCCCCCCATTCGGTGGCAATAATTCTATCTTTCCATGAAAATTCAATGCATTCCATAACTTCAATGGCTTCTTCATACAGGTCTTCCCATTCTGTGGGGATATGTAAGGGTAAAGGGACCAGGCATCCTTATAACTTCAGAGTATAAACTCGATCATACTGCAGATATTGTTGTTTTGCCTGAATAATCCTGCTATGATCTGGACAACATCATCTAGGCTGACTTTATCGGTTGGTACCACCCAATTATCTGGCTCTCAGTCCCATTTTAGTGCTTCCAAGAATAGCGTACTGAACCTCTGGCAATAAATGATCATCGGTAAGGGAAATTTCAGCTCGAAATCTAGGAGTTTGTTTAACGCTTCTGATAATTCCATACCTCCATTTTCAGAATTGGTACGAACAGCGATGCATGGTCTGGTAAGGAGTGACAATTCCTAATCGGTGAGGCTAACAGGGTGTTGGAGGAAATATGGGCAAGTTTGGAGAGGTTTGGGAGAGTGTATGGATGTGATTTGAGTTGAGGGATCAAATTCAGGGTTCATTTCTAGAAAGATAGCATTTTAATGATTTGGGCGTGGGTTGTGAGTAGTGTTTGGATTAGGAAGCTGGGCAGGTGGCGGCCCATTAATAGGAGGGGAACGTGGAGTGTGCTGATATTCTTCGGGAACACATATAGGCTCGGGTGGACCCATAGTGCGAGGGAATAAGACCTTGGGTTCTTGAGGAACAGGAACCTAGTTTCGTTACATCTCTTGAACTTCAGTCTGAAGGTTGTCAATCTTGGACATAAGCTGAGCTAAAACTGCCGTCAAATCTGGCTGCACAACTAGCACTTGATCTGTGTTCTCCATGGAAAATGGATGGATACCGGACTCAGAAGAAGTATCAGGGGAACGGACGTAGCTCCGGGGTGATTTGACTGCAGATCGAAGCAAATAAGGAGCCAGGCAAAGGGCGTGCGATCGACCTGAGAAGGCACAAAATGGGATTTATTTTGACAAAAAGAAGGAAAATATTTTTGACATTTTTTTTTCTCTTTTGAGATCGAAGGGAAAAATATTTTTGGATTTTTGATAAAGAAGAGAGAAATGTTTTTGGATTTTTGATAAAGAAGGAAAAAATAATTTTGTAAGACGGGTCTTAGCATGATTATTATTATTATTATTATTATTATTATTATTATGTTCTCACTTGTATTAAATTCTCCTAAATGCAAAATGAAACGCCGAACGAGACCCGAACCTGGAAAATTTGGGTTTGTAACATATACAGAGCTATGGTTGGACTTTTAATTAGCCTCATGGGTAGGGTCCCGTTTTAAAGATGCGCTGGGCGGCAACCCGACCTAGAATTTCGGTAGAGTTTTGGGTCGAAAACGATAATCTAATATGTGTGTCCTAGGCTTGACACCTATATGCGGGTATGGAGTTGGTTGGGTGAATCAGAAAGGGTTCCCCCCTTCTCCGTGACTTCCAAGATATACATTTTGCTTTTTGAGGGCAATCGGTACGTGTAGACAAGCCATTTGATATACCTGAGTGTACGTGAATTGTCTCACCATATACCTCATGGGGACGGTATGTGTGAGAGCGAATTCAATATACTCGACGTACGTTAACGAGTTCCCTGCGATATACCTCCCGTAATGACTTCGGTCAAGCGGTACGATGCGGGGGAACTGTTCGATATACATCGAAGGTACTTGGGCAATGTAAGTGAGAGTCATATTTCTTAGGCTAACTGCGCCCTGCCAGACCAGCGCCCATCACGAAGTGACCTTCTAGTTACTGGACAAAATTTTGGTCAATCACAATGCTCTTTGGTGATATTGTGTGAATCATGCATGATTATCCTATTAGTATCTTATTATGAGAGTATCTTTCTTGATCATGCCCAACAGGGAGCAAAGTATGAGTACTAATGGTATGCCAAGCACGGGTGATGCATGCAACATGGGGATATATGTGATCCTAGGTGCACGTGGTTTGAAGTGTACATGGAGAATTTTCTACAAGTGTGTGAATAGAAGCATAAGCATGAGGTACACATGAGTACTAAAAGGGGAACATGCAAATAAGGGAATATATAAGAAAATAAAACACCCATGTAAATAGAGTCTAGCCCTCAAAATGAAAATCCCCAGCAGAGTCGCCACTGTGTGCATCCCCGATCCTCGCGGCAGGAGAGGATCCCTTTGGTCCCGTGCGTCCCTCTCGGGAGCGCTTCGGACAACGTCATTGATGAGGTGAAAAATGTAGAAATATGGAGTCGCCAGTCTATTTTACTCAAAACAGACAAAAGAAAAAGGAGCCATCCTAAAGGACAACATCCAAAGACATACTGATACATACGAACCAAAATAATTCGAAAAAGGGTCCGGAGGCTAAGTTACGAAATAGGAAAGTGTTAGGCACCCATTCCTCCCTTACGGTCTCTCATGGGTTGTTTCTATTTTCTTTTATTTCCCCGTGATATGTGTGCATGTGTATACATAGTGGAGATAGGAATCATCGACTTGTATCATGGAAGAGATAAAGCGAGTCATCCATAGGAATGTTCCTAAGAATAATATTAGAAAATAGGATTTACGCGATTATCCTCGCATTGATTGTTATAACGGAATGATAACCCGCATGGAATAATATGCCACTAAGAAAAAATATATGTATATATAGAATTTGAGAGAATTGAGTTTAAAGAATATAGAGAAAATAGAAAATGAGAGAAAAGTAGGAATATGACTCAAGTCTTGGGTTTTACCCCGAGACGCCTACGTAGCCTATAGAAGCATCAAAGTCCACATAGTTCGCATGCAAAATGAGGGGTGGGATTTATCCCATAAATTCAATCGGGGACTTCTCTTATGTGTGTGTGTGTGTGTGTGTGTGTGTGTGTGTGTGTGTGTGTGTGTGTAAAAAAGTGTTTTAGTTGTGAGAAAAGTGTGAGAATTCCCATTTGGAATTTATGAGCAAATCCTCTTTTTCTTATTTTTTGGGTTTTATTTATATGAAAATAAGAGATGTGAAATAATACTAAATAAGAAGTATATTAAGATATGTGAGATGAGAGAATAAAAGTGCTAAGTAATAAAATGAATTAATGCGAATTTAGGGGAAATCAAAGAGGGAGTTGAGAAAGTTGGACCTTCTTGGAGATCTTGAGCTTGATCTTGGATGTTGGAGTGCAGCCCTTGCGCTTGGATGATCATGGAGGCTACTTAATTCACCAAATTTGATGAAAAAGGTGATGAAAGGTGAAGGTTGGAAAGGGATTTGGATGT
The DNA here is from genome assembly GCA_949130495.1 of Sambucus nigra. Lineage (NCBI taxonomy): Eukaryota > Viridiplantae > Streptophyta > Magnoliopsida > Dipsacales > Adoxaceae > Sambucus > Sambucus nigra. The sequence continues at coordinate 406,568,866 of OX422220.1, forward strand.
GGAAATCACACTGACTTCGAGAGGGATTTTCTGAGCTTGCTGAGAGTAATGGATCTCTGATTTTTCTCCCCTTTCGGAATGAGATTAGGACCTCATTTTTATAGGACCAGGTTATTTCTGATCAGGATAGCCCTGGTCCTGCCAATCGACAGGTGTGTTTAGGCACATTGCCGATAGGCAGGGTTTGGAACCTGTCGTTTGTCAATCTCTTTCAGGTTCCTTCGAAAAATTGATCGTAGAGCGCAAATCGTTGATCCTAATCGTGCAAGGGGTGAGCCGTTGGAAAGTTAATTCAGATACCTTAGAAAGTCGTTTTTGGGGTCCAAGAGTTGACTTTGGGTCAAATATGGCTCGGAAGCGTTCGTCGATCCTTTGGACGGGGAATTATCGGACGCAAACGGATCGTTCTTCAGCATGGTAAGTCCGAATCGCGCACGGAGCGGACCATTGGAAAGGTGAGGATATTTACTTCAACATTCTAAAGAGTTTGACCCAGTTTGGGGAGTTGACTTTGGTCGACTGGGGCCTAGAAATGTTCGGTGATCTTTCGAAGTAAAACGGATCGTTCGTCCGCACTATAAGTCAGAATCGCGCACGTGGTGGACCGTTGGAAAGGGATTTCAGTGACTTTCTAAGATTCATTCAGTCTCGATCAAGATGAAGAGTTGACTTTGGTTAAACGGAGCCTGGGAACGTCCAGTGACCTCCTGATTGAGTTTCGAGGGGAAACAGGTCGTTCGTCCGCACCGTAAGTCAGAATTATGCACGGAACAGACCATTGGAAAGGGGATTCAGTGCCCTTTGAAGATTTATTTAGTCTCATTCGAGTTAAAGAGTTTGACTTTTGGTCAAATAGAGTCTAGGAGTGCCCGATGGCCTTTAGGTCAGTACCCAGGGTATGACTTGGGTTTGCAATGATGAAGGGAGGTGCCAGGAACCTAAGGAGAGGTTGGGGGTATTAGAATGGGGTGTCTACACTAGAGAAGAATCTTAAAGTGTGGGATATGAACTTAAAGTCCACAGAAATGGCATTCAGTTGCCAAAAACTAATACATTACTACCGCAGTAGGAATCTTAAAGTTATACAAGCAAATTTGTTTTATCAAAACGGAGGTCTGTGATAAGGATTCTTAAGTTTGCTATGTCAGTAAACTCTACGGCCTAAATCTAAACTAATTAAATATAAGTAATCATAAAAGGCATACAACACAAGGCAATACAATAAGTTACAAAAGTATAAGAAAAAGGTTGTGAATAAGTGTAATATTATACAAAAAGCTGCAGATGGCCAACATTGTTCAATAAGAAATCAGAAATTTCTCAAACAATTACAATGATTAAAAGAAAGAGGAGAAATTACAAACGCTTAAGATTGAGCATATTCTTCTTCTTCATCTTCATATCAATCCATGATATTTCAATTTTTTTAGCCTCAGCTATTGCAGCCTCTTCTTTCTACTTCATGGACAGTTCGTATGTGGCCTGAAGTTCATCAATGCATAGTGTATGCACTACATCAATGAACCTCTAGTTGTATATGGTCTCTCTAGAATCAGGGTATTTTTTTCAATAATGTGCCTCACTTCTTTATAGCCATGGATATTCGCCTTATTTTAAAGGATGTAGAAGTCTTGTGAAGTCCAAAATTGGTAATGCTATGTCATGATCATCATTTAATTTTGGATAACTTCAGCATGATAAATTAATAACCTCTTAAACTCCTCAGCATGTCTTTGGACCAAGCCTTGGTTTTTTTGTCAATTTATTTAAACTTTTCCTCATCTGTCGTAGCTTTCCTGGAAGCCTCTAAGCATTGAGTGTCAGTAACCTTGAGGGCCTTCGTGGCCTCCTTAAAATTCTTCTCATCTTTATTCTTAGCATGCTTTGTAGACTTAACTTTGGATTGGGCATCAAATTTTTGGGCTAGTAGAGCAGCCCTCGCGAACTTCTTCCCAGCTTCAAATAAAGAAGATACGGCACTATCCAACTGGGATTGGTGATCCCCATTCGTAGACATTTACATTTTGTAAAGGCCTTCATATTCAGCCATTTGGGTTATTATGGTCTCTTCGGCCTGGAGAAAGTAAAAAAAAAGTGTTAAAAATGACAAACATAGAAAAGACATGGAGAGATGAAAATAAAAGTGGAAACTTACCCTTAGGAGGCAGTGAAGAGTGTATCCTCCCAACATTCTGCGTGCTCATCTATTAGATGCTTTAGATTCAGTAATATCTTCATCCTTCATCATCAGCGGGACTGCAGTGGCAGTTGTGTCCCATGGTAATTTAGGGTCAAACTGCCTCAAACATGGTGGTGGACATCCATCTACAACCCTTTCTGCCCTACTTTAGGGTGGGGGGGACATTAGCATCAACTACCACAACCATCTATAGAGGGGACATAGAAAAAAATGTTGATCGGGCTCACAGGCACATGTACACCCCACCAGTAAAGGAAGATAGACCTATCACAATTATATTGGCATAAACATCATCATCAATCAACGGAGGGTCTGCGACAATCACCTCCACTTATGGGACAATAGTGACTACGACAACCTGAGTAGCGACTGTAGGAGGGTAGTGAGACTGAGGTCTATGAATAACTGGAAAGGGTGAGGCGTGACCCACTCAATGGACACTGCCTGTAAGGTCTTTCGGTGCAACTTCTCAAGAAACCTTCTCCTTGTGGTAACAATGCAACTCAAGCTTCAACTCACTCCCTGCAAGAAGATGAACTTTTATAGCAAAAATAGTAATTTTATCAAGGGAAACACCTGAGAATGATGGCTGCCAGTTGAGGAGTGAAAGGACAAGGCACTTAGCACTAAGACAATGAGCAGGGAGAGAATACTAGGTAGGTCTGGTGTGATTTTGGCAGAGTAACGGTGCAATTTCAATTATGTCTCCTTTTGACCTTGCCCATAGGTCGATTTATACTTGGGAATTAGGGCTGAGCTAGCACTTTTGGTCGTCAAAATTGAGAGGTTTGGTGGGGGACAATGTCTAAAGTGTACCATTTGTCCCTACCTATAGGAAGCCTTGCCTGTCCCCTCCTGCAGGCACCACCTGGTGCCAACCAAAGTCAAAAAGCACATATTTTTTCATGATGAGGGGTTTCTTATGGTAGACACCCCATCATCCTAACTTGGTTTTCTGGGAGCAGAGGGGGAAGGACCTTACGGGTCCCTCCTCCCATGTACATTTCTGCTGTTGAGGAACCCTAGTGGGGGGGTTCCTTCTCAAACATCATTTTTGCTGTTGAGGAAGGCTTTGGGGGGTTCTTTCTCAAATGTCATTTCTGTAGGGACCCTGGGGGGAGTCCTTCTTAACCTGGGCTTTTGTCGCCATCTAAGCAAAGTTCCTTCTCAACGTGAGTTTCTGCAGGGACCCTTGCGGGGGCCCTCTCGACATAGGCTTCTGCTGCCACCTTGGCAGGGTTCCTATCATCGTGAGTTTCTGGGAAGACCTTGGGGGAAGTCCTCTTAACAATGGTTCCTTCTCAACTTGAATTCCTGAAGGACCCTTGTGGGGGCCCTCTCAACTTCGGCTTATGCTGCTACCTAGGTGGGTTCCCTATCAACTTGAGTTTCTACAGGGACCCTTGCGGTGGCCCCTCTCAACTTGGGCTTCTGCTGCTACCTAGGTGGGTTCCCTCTCAACTTGGGTTTCTGCAGTGACCCTTGCGGGAGCCTTTCTCAACATAGGCTTCTGCTACTACCTAGGTGGGTTC